>CAWUFW010002808.1:0-1200000 GCA_963921515.1 Calotriton arnoldi
GCGCATACTGGAGGTTCCTGGTGGGCTAGTTGGCCCGTAGGGACCCTCATGATTCAAGGGGACTTAATCCCCCAACTTAAAACGCGCCACGGGGCGCGTTTGCACAGATGTCACCTCAGGCCCCGCCCCCTCCCTTCACCATTGTGCAAATATTCCTCTAAAATCAGCCGAAATACGAATTCTGATTTACTCACCTGTTATCAGGAGAGACCTCAGTGCTGCATCTTTCAGCCCAGTACTAATCCTGAAAAGTAATTTTAACCGTACTTACCAGTAACTTGAATTTCCTTCCATAGGCTAACATTGACTGGTTTCACTTGGAAATTCTTCTAAGTGTGGAGTTTTGGAACTTTAAAATATTCCTCTAAAATCAGCCGATATACGAATTCCGATTTACTCACCTGTTATCAGGAGAGACCTCAGTGCTGCATCTTTCAGCCCAGTACTGATCCTCAAAAGTAATTTTAACCGTACTTACCAGTAACTTGAATTTCCTTCATAGTCTAACATTGACTAGTTTCACTTGGAAATTCTTCTAAGTGTGGAGTTTTGAAACATACAAATATTCCTCTAAAATCAGCCGAAATCCGAATTCTGATTTACTCACCTGTTATCAGGAGAGACCTCAGTGCTGCATCTTTCAGCCCAGTACTGGTCCTGAAATGTAATTTTAACCGTACTTACCAGTAACTTGAATTTCCTTCCATAGGCTAACATTGACTGGTTTCACTTGGAAATTCTTCTAAGTGTGGCGTTTTGGAACTTTAAAATATTCCTCTAAAATCAGCCGAAATACGAATTCCGATTTACTCACCTGTTATAAGGAGAGACCTCAGTGCTGTATCTTTCAGCCCAGTACTGGTCCTGAAAAGTAATTTTAACCGTACTTACCAGTAACTTATATTTTCTTCCATAGGAATCCATTGTCTGGTTTTCAGCAGAAAAGTTTCAAAGTGTCGATTTTCACAAACTACAAATATTCCTTAAAAATCGCCTGTATGACTTAAACGCATTCTTTCAACTGTTTACAGGAGATGCACCAGTGCTGGATCCAGGATCCAACACTGAGTAAGAAAAAGTAACGATAACAGTTTTTACCTGCTAAGTGAATTTCCTTCCATAGGATAACATTGGTGATTCTATGAGAAAAAGTTTCTAAGTGTCAACTTTTAAAATACAATAATATTCCTTAAAAATCACGACTGTAACCAAAACGCTTTTACTCAACTGTTTACAGGAGATGTACCAGGACTGAATCTAGGATCTAGTCCTGTGGTTAGAAAAGTAATCCATAAAGTAACTAATTGCATTTAACTAGAAATTCACATTGAGCTTAATGTTGCATTGTGTTTGAAAATGTGTTGCCCATTGCAACAACTGTAACTACTGTACTTAAAAGTCTATTGCCTATGTGCAAAGTATTTAAACTAAAGTAATTCATTCTGAGAAAGTATTTTTTGTAATGTATAATGTAATTACAATGTAATTTAAAAAATAAAATATGTAAAAGAAATTGTTTCTAAAAATGTAGTAAATCAGTATGAAAAAAATTAATATAAAAATTAATACATTTAAAAATTGTCATTTAAAAAACCTTTGAAATTCACTGAAAAAACCGTAGGTTTCAGGCACGTTATAGTTACAAATTAGCATTTTAAAAACCTTTGAAATTCACTGAAAAAACCATAGGTTTCAGACACGTTATAGTTAGAAATTAGCATTTAAAAAACCTTTGAAATTCACTGAAAAAACCATAAGTTTTAGGGACAGTTATACTTAGTTGGACATTGCACTCGTACAAAACCCGTGAAATTCCCCCGTTATAGTTAGTTCAGCTAACTATAACTCGCGCCCCGCAATGCACTGCTGATGACGTCACATATTACATCACTCATGACATGGTCAGTGACATCACTGATGACATCACTGATGACATCTCAAATGACATCACTGATGACATCATCCACGTGATAATCTGATGCAGCTCCTCACACCCTAATATAACCTTTGATACACCCAATCTAAATTACAGAGTGCCATTCGCAAAACCATAGACACTCCAACACCAATAACTACATACCCACTCACTGATTCTTAGGTCTACACACACACATCCACTCACTCACCCGTACAGTCACTCATACTTATGGTCACTCAGTACAGGACTATCATATGCACTCTTACTCCTATATAGACACTCAAACACCGAAACTCATCCATAGAGGTACTCACACACCTAGTCAGTCATGCAAATAATTAAACACACTGCCATTTACTCACCTATACAGTTATACACACACCAGCTCACTTAATCATACAAATACTAGCACATTGTTACGCTCTTATACAATCACTGATACAAGCACACACTCATCCATACAGCCACTATCACAATCACTCACTCTCGCTTATAGCTATTTATATACTCCAATACACATATATACTGCCTTTCACATATGTAGTTACTCACACATGTACCACTGGGACATACATTCACTCACTAACACACTCTTACACACACTTACCCACCCATACAGTCTATCACAGATGCACTCTTGAAACCATCCACCCAGTGAATCACCCACTCACACATCTATGCACAGTCGCACACACCCCATCCACACAAACACTCAGGCACCCATACAGATACTCATAGAACCAATCAATAACCCATATAGACACTCATGTAGCTATTCGCAAATCCATGCATCCACTTACACACCAACAGACGGATACAGACATTCACACAGTTTAGTCACTAACCCATGCATTCAGTAAGATACGTTTAATCACTCACTTGTAGTCAGTCACGCACGTACTAAATCATCCATTCAGACACTTATACACCCACTCATTCTTCAATACGCCTTTCCCTATATATATTAAACATATTTAAACTTTACAGAAACACACAGTCACTGGATGATGTCATCAGTGATGTCATTTGAGATGTCATCAGTGATGTCATCAGTGATGTCACTGACCATGTCATGAGTGATGTAATATGTGACGTCATCAGCAGTGCATTGCGGGGCGCGAGTTATAGTTAGCTGAACTAACTATAACGGGGAATTTCACGGGTTTTGTACGAGTGCAATGTCCAACTAAGTATAACTGTCCCTAAAACTTATGGTTTTTTCAGTGAATTTCAAAGGTTTTTTAAATGCTAATTTCTAACTATAACGTGTCTGAAACCTATGGTTTTTTCAGTGAATTTCAAAGGTTTTTAAAATGCTAATTTGTAACTATAACGTGCCTGAAACCTACGGTTTTTTCAGTGAATATATATATATATATATATATATATATATATATATATATATAGGTGTTTTTTAGGGTTTAGGTGGGAGTAGGGGTAAAGGGTGGTAAGGGTGTTTTTAGGGTTTGGGGTGGGTAAGGGAATAGGATGGTAAGGTTACAAGAAAGGGGGTTTTGGGGTGTTCCCTCATAAATAAAATATTTATTATTTTAATAATAAAGTCAATCAATAGAGTCTTTATTCGGCAAAAGCCATAAAAGCAAGTACATAAATATTCAGTACGAGGAGAAGGACAAAGTATAAAAAAAACAATCAGAATAACACCAGCAACAGATAATAGAATCTTCATAATTAATATGCCAAACTGTCTAATGCCCCTGGTGGAACTAATATGAGGGGAGCATGCCCCAGAGGGGCCAAAAACCGACCTTAACCGTAAGGTCCTGATGTAAGCGCCTTATGAGGACAAGGAGTTCTTTTTCATTGCCTAGCCTTTCTATTTGATGCCATACCTTCAAGCAGTTCACTAAATCGAATGCACTTGAGAAGTCAATAAAGGCCAGATGTAGTGTCCCTCCCCCGGCACTAACACATTTACCTGCTATAAGGTAAAGGTTTAAGCACTGATCAACAGTGCCACTACCTGGCCTAAACCAATATATTGGATTTCTTTTAAGATAATATTTTCAACAGCCCATCTCTCCATATGGATCAAAAGGACGCAGCCCAGAACCGTAATGCTGGAGTCCAATATGGAAATTGGCCTATAGCAGGATGGCAGAGATCTATCTCCATTATTAAAAATAGGGACAACTATGGCTGTACTTCAGGAGTCTAGAGTAGCACCTGAGACAGCAGATTCAAAAACATTAGTTTGCAAGTGTCCCACAGGTCTATATTTGATTTAAAAATATCCGCAGGGACGCCGTCTGGGCCTGGTTCCTTTCCGGGAACACATTTCCCATTGGCTAGAATCACTTCCTGGGTGTTAATGCGAATTGGGAGACTTTGTGGGTTTTGGGGAATCAAGCAATAGTTCATCCTATATTGGTGGACTTATTTCCTGATTAAAAAGTTTGTAAAAATTGGAGACCCAGAAATCACCAGGAATTTGGCGTGCCACTTTTGGGGCCTCTAGCTCTGAAAAAGGCTGGTTTACCACATCCCAAAACTTCATATCATCCCTAGTCCTCCCCACCACTACGAGGTCTTACCATGCTTTATTTTTTTATTTCAATTTTACTTCCCTTTAAAGTTGATTTATATAACCTTCTTGCATCCTTAACTTCCTGTATTAAACAGAGACAAGATTTAAGAGCTGCCATCAACTGTTTATGGGCAGCTGAACAAGCCGCATTGACCCATCAGTGGGGGAGACTCTCTGGGGGATCTGGTGGAATTTAAATTATCCAATATGGACCTGCAAATGTTCTTAAACCCATCTTGTATGATGTCAGGCCCTGTATCCTCCTTCAGACAGGTTAAAATAGAGGCCATTTTTCTGACCCCAATATTTTGATTGAATACAATAGGGTCAATTTTATCCCATTTTAACCTCAATCTTTTACTTTTGGAATAGGCTATCCCATCCTTTTTTTAAACTATTGGGTGCAAAGTAATAATTCAGTGTGATAATAGGGGATTATGATCACTTACACAATAACTAGCCACTATAAAATCTAATAGTAGATGGGAAAGCTTTGCCGATATCACAATATAATCAGTATTACTCCCTGAGTGGTCACCCAAGAAGGTTGGGATGCGAGCCTTATTTTTGTGGAACCTGTCACTAGCAAAGACTAAAGTATACTTCAAAATAGAAGTATTTAATGTTTCTCCATAAATTGCATGCTTAAAATTAGTAACATAATTGTTCTTTGAATCCGAGATCTCAAGTTAGTATAACTCATGCCCTAAAGTAACTATATCTTGCACCCTCGTCCTGCACAGTTTTGTTATCAATGATGTAATTTCAGATGTCATTAGGGATGCAGTCACTGAAAATGTAATCAGTGTTGCAATATACGAGAGGAGAAGAAGTGCATAACGGTGTCATGAGTTATAGTTACTTTAGGGCACGAGTTGCAGTTACTTGAGATAACTATAACTGGTAGATTACAGTATCCACTCTGTAGTTATAGTTAGGGTTACTAGAAAAAAGAATTCCTCTGATTCTTTCACAATAATAACTTTACACCCATTTGATAATTCTCCACGAAAATTTGCAGACCTATTTCTCTTTCTACATTAGCAGAGTATGCAAAGTTTTGCAGCGATTCATCAATTGGTTGGAAAGAAAAAGGAGGGTCCTACAACATGCTTGGGCACCAATGCATTTTCCATAGACTTTGTACTCATGCGTATCGCGAAGACGGCTGGACAGATTTGTATTAAACTTGGCCGGATTACACATTATTGTGCACAGATGATCCTTTTGGGTACTACAGGTATGTAGGGTAAGTATTTTTTAAGTTGTAAGCCATTTTAAAGTAGTGATATCTGTAGTTGTGGCATTTGGGCAACATTTTGTGATATTTTGTAGAAGTATCGCAGTACATAGTGATATCAATTCATTATGTGATTGGCTAATGATTGTCTTTACAAAAGTTAAAGGCAGCTGTGATGTTTTTAGGTACACTTTGGCTGTGTTCTGTGTTACGCTTTCAGATATAGGTAAGTATTAGGTTTGATATTTTCTCCTACCTATTACCACTTTATGAAAGTGGTAATAGGTAGAGAAAAATATTTCTAAGATTCTATATATTAAAAGAAAATGTACGGGGTACCGCAGTACTGCCCCAGGAGTGCCACAGTACTTAAAATAAATAAGAAAATATATCTTAAGAAACATAAAATACACCATATTTTACAGATATAATGTACTACAGTGTATTTTCTATTTTTAAAATATTTAAATAATCGCAAAAAGTCTACGCAGTACTGTGGTAATACCTTTGGTTAACACAGGCATTAGCCAATCACCTACTAACTTCTCATCTGAATGTACTGTGGTATGCTGCAAACTTACAGTGGAATACCACAAACTTACCACGGTGTACCGCAGTAAATATATAACACATTTTTCATAAAACTTATAACTTCAATACTACATACAATATTCATACATACTCCCAAAAATTACCATATACACCTCACAAAGTGTATTCCAGTCACATTACATCTATATCAGTTTTCACACTTTCACACTGTCTGTTTCAATTGCTGCACTCCACTCTACGTCACTCCACTCTACGTCACTCCACTCTACGTCACTCCACTCTACGTCACGCCACTCTACGTCACGCCACTCCACTCTACGCCACTCCACTCTACGCCACTCCAATCTACGCCACTCCAATCTACGCCACTCCAATCTACGCCACTCCAATCTACGCCACTCCAATCTACGCCACTCCAATCTACGCCACTCCAATCTACGCCACTCCACTCTACTCCACTCTACGCCACTCCACTCTATGCCACTCCACTCTAAGCTAATCCACTCTATGCCACTACACTCTACACCACTTCACTGTACACTATTACGCTCTATGCTACTCCATTCTATCATACTCCAGTCTACACAACTCCACTGTAGGCCCCTCCACTCTACACTACTCCATTGTATTTTATTCCAGTGTACTCAACGCCACTCTACAACACTACAGTCTACACTATTTTACTCAATGCCACGTCACTGTATTCCACTGCACTGTACACCACTGTACTATACGCTATTGCAGTGTACGCCACGACACGACAATCCACTGTACACTATTACATTGTATACTGTACAGTGTACATTGTACACTACTCCATTCTACTTCACTCTAATCTCCACTATGTCACTACACTCTATGCTATTCCTCTGTACCACACTCCACTCTATGCTTCTCCACTATATGCCACTCAACTCTGTCACTACACTGTATGCCAGTAAACTGTACGATATTCCACTCTACACTGCTCCATTGTACACTACTCCATTGTATGCCACTCCACTCTATGCCACTATTCTCTATGCCACTGCACTCTAAGCTATTCTACTGTACAACACTCCACTCCACAGTGCGCTATACCACTATATGCCACTACAGTCTATCCCAATGCACTTTACCTCACTCCACTCTACAACACTCCACTTTATGGTTTTTCATTCTACAACACTCCACTCTATGCCACTCATCTGTATAGCTGCGCCCAATGCCAGGAACCCTGATCAAAACACCTCCCGCAGGTACATAGCTGACTAACTCCACCTGTTCAACCCTGGACGCTGCTATGAATGCTGCTGCCGAGCTGCACCTCAGTCCACAGTGGGCCCCTTTGCCTGCTGACATTGCCACTTCACCTGCCTCCACACACCCGCTCCCACCGCCCACACACAGACTGCACTCCTGACCAAGTCAGAACAAAACAAGGTAAGGTAAGTCCTAATTGGGGCATGGATCGTGAGAAAAGGCGTCATAGATGGGAGAGTAGCCCATGCTCTTGATGGAGAAACAGAAGTGTAAATGTGTGAGTGTGACCTGAAGGGTATATCGAGCTTCTGAAGTAGTGGCCCTATGGGCAGGAGCCCGAGACACCCCAAGGACCCTGGGGTGATGAAGGATAAGCACAGAGGGAGTACTGCCACGGCCTCTGTTAGAGGAGGTCATGTGCTATTTGGGTGGTAACCCTGGGAGGTGACCCCCATCTCTTGTAGCACACCAGAGGAAGTATCTCCAATTTCCAAGGTCTCAGAGGAGGAACTCTGTGGTCCCCGGAACATTTGTGGAATGTAGCTGCTGGCGTCTGGGATGACTGCCTTCCGCTGTGGACCTACTTGACCCCCAAGGCATGAAATTTACTCTTGACTCCCAAAAAAGAGGCCCTCTGTCTCTGGACTGTCAGTGTATAGAATGCAGAAAGCAGTGATTGTCGACCTGTATGGGGTCAGGACTCAGTGTCCTATCTAGTATTGCATTCCAGTCCTTATAATGTAGTATTTGGGCCACTATGGAGCATGGAGGGCCTCCCACTGAGGCGGCAGGCCAGCACCCAGGTGGCCCTCTTGATGGAAAAGTAGGATGTTAAGCTGTGGTGGGGACCAGGTCTTTTTACCAGGTAGTCACTCATATTGCAGCTATCCGAACATTGTTGAGGCAAGAGCGGTCCTCTGAAACTTCTGCTCTGTGTTCCAGAGTACGGACCATGTCCTAAGCCCTGTAACTGAGTATGAAGGTTAAATGTAGGTGGCTGTAGCTCAGCCAATGTTCTCTCTGAGTGGGTGATGTGTTCTGCAAGGCATCTGTGATTTTTCCACAGGAGTTTCACATCGGTTGCCACAGAATCAACCTTTACTTCCAGGGAGATGCTGGAAATATCTATGGAGTTTAGTATAGTGTCTAGTTTGTCTGATTCGGTGGCTGCCAGGCTGGTGGGGGGTCTGTCTAGGCAGTGACTGGCCCCAGTCTTTGCTGCTTTGGTGCATCACATAATTTAGGCAGGTGGTGGAGACAGGAAAGGAGGGGAGATTGGGGGGTGAGTGGACCCACTTGCAGCCACCAGCATGGGAGCCCCACAGCGGACCAGTCACAGGGCTTCCCTGTTACATAGCTGTGTTATGTAGGGGCAGCCACACTGTGGAGGTCGTGGCTGAACCCCCAGGTTCAAGGCCTGGAGAGTGCCCCCTGTTAAGTCTCTCAGCACCCACCTGTTCGGTACCAATAAAACTAGGCCCAGCCACCAGAGTTCCATGCCACAATCGCACCTCTAGACCAGTGTTCCGTGCTCTCCATGCCACTGGAGTCAAGCTGTCCTGGCTGATGAGGGGTGAAACCCCGAAACCGGTCCTAGGATGCTTATTTCCACTCCAGGGAAGACCTGGCCTGGCAATTCGGGCTGGACTGTTCCCATTGGGCGCAGGGTCAAGACTGATTTGCATATGGCTGGGTTCAAACTGGAATGGCATGGGGAGTAAAAAAAATGATGGATTTAGGCCCAGATCTCTGTACTGGGGTGAATGTATGACATTGTTCTGCATTCTGTCCATCAATTGTTCTTTTTGCATTTGGCCGCCAGGCCAGGGCCTGTCTTTCTGGACTGCAGCTCTGCTGACTCGCTGTGTTGGTCCTCTGACTCCCTACTGTGATCAGCAGTAGGGGACCACAGAGCACCAGACCCCCGGGACAAATCGATTTCCTTCAGGAAGCACTCCGCAGGTCACTTCATCCAATCAATAGTGGCAGTGCCAGGCTGAGGCGTCCCCGCTTTTGCCCCCGGCCCATGAGGCCCAGCGGCCAGGTCCAGACAAAGCAGGACCCAGAAACAGGTGGTGTGCCCCCCCCAGGCCCTCCAGCACTGGGCCACAGACCTGGGGGTGAAATTACCATTGCATGGACAGATAATAGCCTGTTTAAAAGAAAAGCAGGGAGACTTGCTTCAGGTGTTCTCCATGTTGGCCGCTCATGCCACGCCCCATGGAATGAGCATCACTGTAATCACATGCAATCTTTCAGGGGACTTTAACTTCACTTTATCAACACATTATCCGTGTGGATATTTGATCATGATTTCCTTCACACACTGTCTCTGAGGGAACGTGAACATTCCTATCATTACACACAAACGTGTTTGGACCTGAGCACCATTATCTTCACACTTTAAGCATTGCTTTTACACACTATTTTAGTGGGGACCTGAACACAATCATCTTCACACACTATCTCTGTGGAGACTTGAACATCATTATAATAATCATTATAATCTGTGGGTGCTTATCCTTCCTATAATTACACACAACCTCTCTTTGGACTTGATCAACATTAGTTTAACACTCCCTGGGGATTTAATCTTTGTCTTTACACACTATTTCAGTGAAGACTTGAATACAATCATCTTCCCACTCTATCTCTGTGGGGACATGCATATCACTATAATAACATACCATCCCTGAAGGAACTTGAACATTCCTAAAATTACAAAGAGAACGAACTCAAAGCTAAGCTTTAGTTAACCCAGACATCAGAGTCATCAGAGAAAGTCTCCCTTGCAGGGAACCCATTTGGTTTACAGAAGAACCCTCATCCACCAACCTAGGTGGTGGCATGCTTCATCATAGGGTTCCCACCCAGGGGGCAGAGTGCCTCCTAGGTGTGCTTCGACACTGATTACAGTAGAGCTGTTTTTTGTTGTTTTGCATTTTTTGAGAGTGGTGAATACTGTGAGAGTGAAAAATGTAAGAGTTAAAACTACCTCAAGGGTACCCTAATTCTTTGTTATGTGGTCCCTGGGGTAGGGTTAAAAACAGGTTATTTGGACATGAATGAGAGAGTTGATCTTGCACGTCTCTAAAAGTATGTGAAGAAATAATAATCCAAGTGAAGCGGTCTACGTGTTTCAGCCAAAGTGTAACCAATTGATTGGTAATCTGGACTTGGAACCAAATAAAACATGGCACCTCAAAAAACACACTAATTGTAATTCCAGCAACGTCATCTATATGATAACATGTCCCTGCATGTTACGTTACATAGGAATGGCAAGTAGGAAGGTCAAGACAACAATTTGTGAACATCAGATTAATGTCAGATGTAAAAGTAATACTACCAAAATGACGGACCATTTCCTAAGAGCCTGTCACACGACAAACAATGTGAAATGGGTGATAATAGAACAACTAGGTACACATCAAGGTGACCGTCAGAGTTCCCTCCTGGAAAAGGAACAAAGATGGATTTACCGCCTTTCCACTCATAGACAGGGCTTAAACGATGACATACCCTGGAATTCCCTAATGCTTAGGAAAGAGGATTGTATGCCATTCTTTCACATTCACGCCCTTCTCGTAGTCACACAGAAGAGTCTCAGAAGCAAATAGGCTCGCTAGACCTTTTAAAAACCTAGATCTTTCGTACCGAGAAGGTACACTCCATATAGAAAGAGAATAAGCCTTTCCCTAGTTATGGAACGAGTACTGCAGCATAGATGTGTATGCTAATTTGGTATCCCTTTTTAATCATCAACAACTGAATACTTAATGCCCAGTGCACCTCTTTATTTTAATCTTAAAATCTGCATTTACGTCCCAAACCACTTCAGTTCTAATGACCCAAATATGCATTAAATGCCTCCATATGATCCGTGCCTTCTCACTCTCTGTGAGAGGAGAAGGTTAACTCACCAGTGGGGCCCGCCCGCCCTAACCAATCAAAAATGCTGCATCCCAGCGTCAACGCGCATCACGCGTCAACGTAGGCAGGATGACTCAGTTCTTAAACCTCCCGGGAAAGGGGGTACAGCTTCGCCGTGTTCCCAGAAGAGACGTATGAGTAGGTAACTCAACAGGTGGCCGAACGTGACGCAGTGAGTAACTAAATAAGAATACCGCTCGCTTGAAAAGCCACTCGATAGGTACCTCTTGTGCTGATACTTTTTCCTTCTTTTATCTTTATCCCTATTACCATGCACAGAGTTTGTGGACTTGAACATCATTAGTTTCATACTTTCTGTAAAGAGATTTAGGCTTTGACTTTACACACTATGGGCCCGATTCACAGAACTAACTTAAGACAAAATCCTAAACTTACTACCATTTTGGTATTCACAGAATGCACTTACTCATTTTGGTATTCACAGAAGGCACTTACTCATTTTGGTATTCACAAAAGGCACTTACTCATCAATGAGTAAGTGCCTTCTGTGAATACCAAAATGAGTAAGTGCCTTCTGTGAATACCAAAATGAGTAAGTGCCTTCTGTGAATACCAAAATGGTAGTAAGTTTAGGATTTTGTCTTAAGTTAGTTCTGTGAATCGGTCCCTATTTCAGTGGGGACTTAAACACAATCATCTTCATACACCATCTCTGTGGGGACATGAACATCACTATAAAAACACACTATCTTTGTGGGTACTTGAAAATCACTACTATAAAATACCATCTCTGTGTGCACTTGAGCATTCCTGTAACTACACACAACCTCTGTTTGGACTTGAACATCATTAGCTTCACACTTACAGTATGGGTATTTAAGCTTTATCTTTACCCAAATATTTCATTGGAAATACAATCATATTTCCACACTCTCTGTGGGGGCTTGAACATCACTATGATACCACAATATCTCTGTGGGGTCATGAACATCATTATGATACCACAATATCTCTGTGGGGACATGAGCATCACTATAATAACACACTATCTCTATGGGGACTTAAACATCACTATAGTAACATACCATCTCTGTGGGGACTTGAGAATTCCTGTAATTACATACAAGCTCTGTTTATACTTCAACATCATCAGCTTCACATTCTCTGTATGGGGCTTTGTGAATATTGAAAAGTAGTAAAGTTAGACTTTTTGTCTAAGTTTACCTTTGTGAATTGGGCCCAATTTTAATGAAGACTTAAACACAATCCTCTTCATGCACTATCTCTGTGGGGACTTAAACATCGCTATAATAACACAATATCTTTGTGGGGACTTGAGCATCACTATAATAACATACCTTATCTATAGGGACTTGAGCATTCTTGTAATTACACACACGCATTGTTTGGACTTGAACATCAGCTTCACATTCTCTGTATGGGGCTTTGTGAATACTGAAAAGAAGTAAAGTTAGACTTCTTGTCTAAGTTTACCTTTGTGAATCGGGCCCTATTTTAATGAGGACTTAAACACAATCATCTTCCTGCACTATCTCTGTGGGGACTTACACAGCGCTATAATAACAAACTATATTTGTGGGGACTTGAACAACACTAGACTAGCACACTATCTTTGTGGGGACTTGAACATCACTATAATAACATACCATCTCTGTGGGGACTTGATCATTCTTGTAATTACACACAAGCTCTGTTTGGACTTGAACATCATCAGCTTCACATTCTCTGTATGGGGCTTTGTGAATACTGAAAAGAAGTAAAGTTAGACTTCTTGTCTAAGTTTACCTTTGTGAATCGGACCCTATTTTAATGAGGACTTAAACACAATCATCTTCATGTACTATCTCTGTGGGGACTTGAGCATTCCTGTAACTACACACAACCTCTGTTTGGACTTGAACATCATTAGCTTCACACTTACAGTATGGGTATTTAAGCTTTGTCTTTACACAAATATTTCAGTGGAAACTTGAATACAATCATATTTCCACACTGTCTCTGTGGGGACTTGAACATCACTATGATACCACAATATCTCTGTGGAGACATGAACATCATTATGATACAATAATGTCTCTGTGGGGACATGAGCATCACTATAATAACACACTATCTCTGTGGGGACTTGAACATCACTATAATGACACACTATCTCTGTGGGGTCTTAAACATCACTATAATATCATACCCTCTCTGTGGGGACTTGAGAATTACTGTAATTACATACAAGCTCTGTTTATACTTCAACATCATCAGCTTCACATTCTCTGTATGGGTCTTTGTGAATACTGAAAAGTAGTAAAGTTAGACTTTTGGTCTAAGTTTACCTTTGTGAATACCGAAAAGTAGTAAAGTTAGACTTTTTGTCTAAGTTTACCTTTGTGAAGCGGGCCCTATTTTAATGAAGACTTAAACACAATCATCTTCATGCACTATCTCTGTGGGGACTTAAACATCGCTATAATAAAACACTATCTTTGTGGGGACTTGAGCATCACTATAATAACATATCATATCTGTAGGGACTTGAGCATTCTTGTAATTACACACACGCATTGTTTGGACTTGAACATCATCAGCTTCACATTCTCTGTATGGGGCTTTGTGAATACTGAAAAATAGTAAAGTTAGACTTTTGGTCTAAGTTTACCTTTGTGAATACTAAAAAGTAGTAAAGTTAGACTTCTTGTCTAAGTTTACCTTTGTGAATCGGGCCCTATTTTAATGAGGACGTAAACACAATCATCTTCATCCACTATCTCTGTGGGGACTTAAACATCGCTATAATAACACACTATCTTTGTGGGGACTTGAAACTCACTATAATAACACACCATCTCTGTGGGGACTTGAGCATCCCTATAATTACAAACGACCTCCGTGTGGACTATGAACATCATTAGCTTCACACTCTATATAATGGGATTTAAGCTTTGAATGTACACACTTTTTCAATGGAGACTTAAACACAATTATCTTCACACACTATCTCTGTGGGGACTTCAACATCTATTTCGGCAAAAATGTAAGCAGCTAATCAAGCTCTGGGTTCCACTTGACCATATTCCTTGGTTCCATATGTTAATTCCTTTATGTGTTCCCTTATCTCCTAAGATTTGAAGCACTAATAATAGGTTAAATACATCTTTAAGTGTCTTTCTTTAAGCATGATATGATATTTTCTGACACATTAACATAACCTGTCTTTAATGTATACCCCTAATATATATGCAGCAATTCATATATGAATAGATTATAATGTTTGTGTATATTGTTGATAAAATAAACATTTAGCCATGTGCCTTCGACTGTACTCAATGACAATTAGTGTTACGGACTAGGTCCCCACAAGGATGGTAGCACGTGTTCAAGTCCCCACATTGATGGTTATGTGCGCGCGATTATATAACAATATATTTGCAAATTTGAAGCAGGATCCTGTATCATGAATTTTTTCTTAACATTTTTCTGTTATTAGTGTATTTTAAAAACATTGGGAAAGGTTAGTCCCCACAAGGCAGGTATCCACATATAGTCCCCACAAGGATGGTAACACGTGTATGTGTGTATATGTGTGTGTGTATATATATATATATATATATATGTGTATATATATATATATGTGTGTGTGTGTGTGTATATATATGTGTGTGTATATGTGTGTGTGTGTGTATATATGTGTGTGTGTGTGTATATATGTGTGTGTGTGTATATATGTGTGTGTGTATATATATGTGTGCGTGTATATATATGTGTATGTGTGTGTGTATATATATGTGTATGTGTGTGTGTGTGTGTATATATGTGTGTGTGTGTGTGTGTGTGTGTGTATATTACCTACTGGCGGTCGCCAGTAGGTAGTTCTAGTTAGGACCTATTTTCCATAGGAAAAGCATTTTTTGTTTTCTCAATAACTTTGGCGTCGTTTGACGAATCATCGCGAAATTTTCAAAACTAGTGGGGCGCTCCGGTCAGCTCCTGTCTTGAAAGTTTCGGGGTGATTCGTCAAGCAGGGGCCTAGAAAAAAGGGGGGTCCCAAAACGTGTTTTCTCCATTATTTTCCATAGGAAACTTTAGACACAGCTACAGCCCGAACTGCTGAACGGAATTAAACCAAATTTTGCAAAAAGGTAGCCCTTGGTTCAGAAAGAGTCCTTTTTGTTAAATGGTGTAAATTCAGTAGTTCCTGAGAAATTAAAAAAATAGAGGTCGGAAAATCAATTTCCCATAGGAAACTTTAGCCAAGGCTACAGCCCGAACTGCTGAACGGAATTACACCAAATTTAGCAAAAAGGTAGTGCTTGGTTCAGAAAGCGTCCTTTTTTTTTTAAGTGTTGTAAATCCGTTCAGTAGTTGCTGAGAAATAAAAAAAAAAAAAAGTTTCGATATCTATGGCCGCCGTGGATTTGCGAACCCTCCCGACCACGAGCTTCACTGTGATTGGCTGCCAACACTCCAAACCAGGAAGTGTTGGCAGCCATCTTGTGACTCGGTAGAACCGAGTCACAAGAAAACAGTAAAACAAAGGTGAAAAAAAAGAAAAGGGGGCAGGGTAGAAACACCCTGACCCCCCAGGCCTGCTCAGAGGGTCCCACAGGACCCCCAGGGCCAAAAACAGCATTTTTTTAAAAACAAATCAGCGAAATTCGCGCTGGGGTAGCGAATCCCACCAAATTTTTTTTTTTAAATGAAGCACGAGCTCCCGCGCTTCATTTAATTGAGGCCGCCGGATGGGCCAGGTCCCGGGGGCATTGCCAAAAAATATATGAGGGGGCCGCCACCCCCCGGGGCTTGTTTTAAATAATGTGCGGGAGGGCACTCGGCCCTCCCGCAGCCCCGGGGACCGCCACCCCCGGGGCTTGCTTTAAATAATGTGCGGGAGGGCACTCGGCCCTCCCGGGGACCGCCACCCCCCGGGGCTTGCTTAAAATAATGTGCGGGAGGGCACTCAGCCCTCCCGCAGCCCCGGGGACCACCACCCCCCGGGGCTTCCTTTTTAATGTGTGGGGGGGCCTCCAAGGCCCCCCAATCCCCGGACACCGCCAACCCCGGGGCTTTTTTAAAAAAAAAACCTGTGTGGGGGGGCTCGAGCCCCCCCACACACCCCGGGGACCGCCACCACCCCGGCGCACTAATTATGTAAATTCGGGGGTCCGTTACAGACCCCCGAGCCCCGGGGACCACCACCTCCCTCGGGCTTTAAATAGTAGGGAGGGGGGCTGCGCGGCCCCCCCCTCCTGGAGCCATCCATGGCCCTCGGGACCGCCACCCCCCAGGGCCGGCTCCTGCAGTGTCCCGGGGTGCCCTCCCCCGGGACACTGCTGTTTACTCTGACAGGGCGGGAGCCGTGCGGCTCCCGCCCTGTCATAGCAAACTTGCTTTGGATTTTGAAAGAGAGAGCAGGGAAACCTGCTCTCTCTTCCAAAATCCAAAGCAGATTGCTTTTCCACACGGGGAGCTGCATGTCAGCAGCTTCTCGTGTGGAAAAGCAATGCCGGCCTCCGCAGGAGGCGGGGAGCCGGCGGGACCGTGGGGGCATTGAGGCTTTCCCCACGGTCCCCAACGGATAGGGCCGGCCCCGGGGGATGGGGTCCCTGGGGCTAGAAGTGGCCCCGGAGGGGGGCCACGCGGGCCCCCCTCCCCCCAAAAAATAAAAATAAAGGCCGGCCCCGGGGGATGGGGTCCCCGGGGCCAATAGAGGCCTCAGGAGGGGGGCCTCGGAGCCCCCCTCCTTAAATAAATACATATATGTGGCCATGCCCCGGGGGATGGGGTCCCCGGGGCTGGAATTGGCCACGGGAGGGGGGCCCACACGGCCCCCTTCCTGTTTAGATTATTATTATTTTTTTTTTTAAAGGGGTCAGGCCCTGGGGGATGGAGTCCCCAGGGCCCAAAAAAAGAAGGGGGGCCACCCAGCCCCCCTTCTAAAAAAAAAAAACAAATGTAAAAAAAGACCGGCATCGTGCCGGAGGCCCCGCCCCCTCCCAGCAACAGTCAGCAAACGCGCCCTGTGGCGCGGTTTAAGATGGGGAATTAATTCCCCTTCAATACTGGGGGTCCCTGGGGGCCAACTAGCCCACCAGGTACCTCCAGTATGCGCCACAGGGTTGCCTTGCAGAGAGGTGGTCCGAGGCGACGCCCCTTTTTACACCTCTCTGCAACGCAGCTCTGTGGCTCTTACTGGAGGTACCTGGTGGGCTAGTTGGACCCCAGGGACCCTCAGGACTCAAGGGGATTTAATCCCCCAATTTACAACGCACAGTGGTGCAGGGAGGGGGCGTGGCCTGATTTGACAAGTGTGCAAACGCACCCTGTGGCTCGTTTTAAGTTGGAGGATTAAGTCCCCTTCAATCCTAAGGGTCCTTGGGGGCCAACTAGCCCACCAGGTACCTCCAGTAAGCACCAGGGAGCTGCGTTCCAGAGTGGTGGTCCAAGACCACACCCCCTTTTTATACCACTCTGCAATGCAGCTCTGTGGCGCTTACTGGAGGTAGCTGGTGGGCTAGTTGGCCCTCAGGGACCCTCAGGATTCATGGGGACTTAATCCCCCAACTTAAAACGTGCCACAGGGCGCGTTTGCACACTTGTCACATCAGGCCCCGCCCCACTCCCTGCACCACAGTGCAAATGCGCCCTGTGGCGCGTTTTAAGTCGAGGGATTAATTCCCCTTCAATCCTGAGGGTCCCTGGGGGCCAACTAGTCCACCAGGTACCTCTTGTAAATGCCACAGGGCTGCGTTGCAGAGAGGTGCTCCGAGGCCACGCCCCTTTTTACACCACTCTGCAAACGCCGCTTCTGGCGTGGTATTAAGGAGTCAGTAGCTCTCGTACCTTAGGTTCTTTAAATGGTCAAAAACCTGAAGGGTTCAAAAACACTTTCGTTTTTTTACTTTGCAAGGTATATATATGTAGAGGCAGTAAACCCATTTTGTGTTGTGTAAACACCACAACTCTCATATATCACAACTAAAAGTGCCAGGTGTACTGTAATTGTGTGAAAAAAGCGCATTCATTCAGTTCACTAATTTACCTCTTTTATGGGTTAGCGGAGTGTCATGGTGAGGGGGCAATTTCCTGTAGCCCCACACTGATTAAAAAAAAAAAAAAATACATTAAGATTTAAGACCATTAACTTCAATATAGTTATTCTTTTATTTTTCCTTACTGTGTTGGTGTTCTGCAATGTAAACTTAACTGCTAAGGGTAGTGCCTTGGAAAACCGAAATTGGTCATTTTTCAATCACAATGAAAACAAAACCGCGTTTTAGAGAAGGCCGTTTCTATGTCGCATGGCAACAGCTGCCCCAAAATAGAGAGACCAAATGTTAAGACTAGGCTTATAAAAGCAAAGACTTTTTTTTTGTTTAAGTGTCTGTTTCTTTGAATCCGTCTTTTTGGGACTGGCCTAACTGATCCTGTATTGTGGCATTTCAAATCCATCACAGCGTCATGAGGCTTTGTGAAAGTGTTATTAAATCTAGACTGAATAAAACTGAAGTCAATTAATCAACAGAAAAGGTCCACCTCATGGGTTTTACCTCATCAAGGGTAAAGTGACGGCCTTCGTACCTACGTTGCCCTCATCTCAAAGAAGTTGACGTTTGAGTGTATGCTGTGGGCCTTTTTTCTACTGATTATTTTTTGTTGATGAAAAATGACCTCATAGCAGCAGCTTTTAGTTTTAATTTGGGATCATGGGACATGTAGTAACTATGGTACCTTGAGGAGACGCCACAATCAGTCAAACAATCATGGGAGTGGGAAACTTTAGCAGAGTTGAAGAAGACGCAGATCAAAACCATGATGCATGTGACAGAATATTTATGGGGAAATGCAGCACCCGAGCTCGGGTTGTACTTAAAAGAACCATGCATTTACCTAGAAGATGCTGAATTCAGATAAAAATTGGTTTTTAATAACGTGGAAATGATCCAGAGATTGGTTGCTCCTCATCATTCAAACTGCTAAAAACTGTCAAATGCCTTGTTGATAAAGGTAAACAAGTATTTACAATGCAATATGTCTCGCAATCACATTATTTTGAGCTATTGACATTGTAAATAAAAAAATTAAAAGGGATTGTTATTTACAATACCAAAAGCAACACATATTGCATTGCATAGCGCGGTGTCTGTGAAGACGGCGCCGCGCTTATTAAAGTTAAAAAAAATAAATAAAAAAAGTGTGTTGGGGGGCATGAGTAAAGGAACCCTTTTCTTACCATTGCATAAAAATACATTTTGGTATATAAAAAGTGAGTGGCTTTCTGTAAGCTCTAAGAAATTGCATGTAAACAAAGTGCAACTCGTTTTAAAAATAGAACACAAACATTACCTGAATCAAGGTCTAGAATTTGAATAAGGCCAAATTGTTCTTCATATTGGAGGCAAATGCATAACTTATTCAAAGAACGCCATACAAGGAAACATCAAGAGGCACCCTTCCCACATAGCAGACAACCAAGACTATTGTTTCTTAGACTTGCTTTACCTCACAGACAATTAATACTTTGCAACAATTCCACATGGCTGTATAATTGTAATCTTTCCATACAAACTCAGTGCGACGTCACAAAAGAAACTAGTAATGCTAGAATGCAGTAGAAATTACTGGATTTATGTTTTGGCAGCTATCCTTCAAGCAGAACCAGGTTCCAGTCCTCTGCACATATCACCTAGCTTCTTTCACAGTGCAGTGCTATCACTGGCACAAAGGGAGCAACACCAGCTTAATTCCATGTCCTTTGTTGTTGGGAGTTACAGAGGGCTTCTATTTCAATTTCTAGCGTGGACAGGTGTGTGATGCCTCCGTAAAACGGGCAATCCTATTCCTTGTGTGTCCAACTGGTGTACTGGCTAGGGGGTCTGCCGGCACCCGTTTTTTGGGACCTGCGCTTATCTTTCCTCATCAGATATTCTCCATGAGCATCGTGGGGGAAATCTCAGTGAAAAGGCGAAGGAGGAGAAAAAGGGCAAACCGTCACAGATGGAGAATGAGGGGTAGCAGTGTCTGGTAGTGGATAGAGAGACCAAAGTGAGTTCAGATTTGCATTGATTTTCACAGTTATTCCGATGGTGTGTCCCACGCTTCTATTAAGGATGCAACATTTAAACACAAAAGAGGGCATGGATATTTTAAACAACCACACACTTACAAGAAAATTGAAGAAAGTGCGCCAATCAGGGCAGCTGGAAACCAAGGTTTTTCCCATCGAAGCACTCTATCGGAAACCAGGATCACTTCTCCCCATGCTTGAAGCTGCTCCTCGAGGCTGGCTATTTCTGCGGCCTCAATAACAAGAGAAAAACTTTTTTTTTTTTAAACTGCATTTGTAACACGTTGCCAGGACTTCAAACCCGCTTATATTTTTGGGCAGTTTTATATAACTCGAACCGTAGGTATTGGAGTGCTTTACATGAGCACCAACTACATTACACAAGGACACATTCATTTTTGTTAGGCACTGGGAGATCAAGCGATTTGCCCAGAATCACAGAAAGCTGAGCGGCCGCCGAGACTCAAACCTGATTCCCCATTTCCAAAGTAAGCAGCTCTGCCCGTTACCCACCCCTCCCCCAACTGTAAAACTTCCGATAACGTCAAACATTTGCCCCAGTGAGCCCAGAGCCTAAAACCTCGTCTCACCTACTCCCCAAAGCCCCTTTCTTAATAGAACAGTCCACTTCTCCTTAACTCAATGCCCCGTTGAGTAGGTTCCCCTTTGTAGCGCAGAAAGCCTTCTATTACAACCGCAGTCAGTCCCCTTATAGCGTTCGCCGTACCGATTCTCAAAGGGCCACAAAGTCCGGATCCCTTCACGGACTTCACCGAGTCAGTCACCTCGGAGACTACATCGTGCCCATCTCCTCACACAGAGCCACGTATGCTTACAGATTATCAGCCTGTGTCCATAGCACTCAATTCCCCCTTTCTTCTAAGAGTCCCTGCCATGAGTCCTTATTCTCCTATCACGAAGCCCCGTCTCCGCTCTCTTGGCACAGTAAACATCTAAAGTACTAGCCCAGAAAACAGCTTCCTCACCCTTACAAGCTCTTAAGGCAATCTACGTATAGGATCATTATAGGATTATTTTCACTTTGTGACGCCGCGCTGAATTACTAAATAAACTAGGGCCTCCTCTCTCCTCTTAGGGCCATGAGAGGGCCCACACCCTGGCTTTCGGTTCCCCCTTACCTTCAGCTCCATAAGCTCTGCCATCTTGCGACATTGCCCCTTGGTTCGGCCCCCCACTCCCCAAGGGGAGGGGGATACTGGCTGGTCCTGGGGTCTTAGTGGAGGCCACCCCCAAGGAGCAGAACCCGGACAGTATTGGGCGGGGACAAGGGAAGGTAGGCAGGGAAGGAGCTGGACCAGCAGATCACAGGGCTGGGTTAGCTCAGCCATAAATTTATCCTTAGGAATTCGGTAGAGAGGTGGGGGGTACTTAAGCGGAGGCGCCGGGCACAGGGCCCTCTTTCTCCTGGGAATTTTACAAGAGAAGAGGTGCTGCTGCTACAGAGTGTGAGGTGAGGGGGGAGGGTTGGGGGGGATTGCAGGGAGCAGTGGGCCTTGTGAGGGACGAGGTGCCCTGGCACAGGGGAGAGGGTGTGAGAGGTGTGGGGCAGCCGGCGGGGTTAAGAGTATAACGGAAATGGTTAAAAAACGGCAAGAAGGTTATGGGCAGTAATAAAGGGTTAAGGGAAATTGTTATATTTATGGGTATTCGTGTAACGGACCTTTCACCGAGGGCGCACAGTGGCTCATCTAGCGGAGGTCCCCACTCAAGAGTAGCTTTCCTCCTCAACGCGCATTTATACGGATGGGTGCATTGGTGATAAAGCCACCAAGGGGCAAAGGTCTGTAGAGGTCAGCGGGAGCAGCTTAATGGCTGATTTAGGGTGGGGTTAAAAATACAGACAGTGACTGGCATTGTCGTGGCATAGACCGTCGTTGCCCCCCGAATGTGTGGGCCAGGGCTAAGACAATCCCGGCTTGGCGACCGTCTTATGGCAGCTGCAACTGAGTACTCAACAGGCCTCTGAAAGACCTATTACCAGTGACCGGGGCTTTGTTGTGTTTTTTCACCCCTCCTCTGTGCCTATGTCAGGTAGAAGTAGCACCCTCCTGCCGATTGTGAAGGGAGACGGTTTCTCGGACGGCTGGAGGCTCACGGGGGAGGGTGTGGGTGGCGAGGGTTAGAGGGAGACGTAAGAGCGCCACGGTGGGGGAAGGGGCAGCATTGAGGTTTAGTTACAAGTTGTGGGGGTGAGAGAGGGGGGCGTGGCCAGCCAAGAGAATGAATTTGTAAATAAGGAGAACACGGGGGGGCTGGCTATCAGCAAGTGGGCCGGTTCCTCAATCTGGTCTATGTGGGGAGGAGTTGCTCCAACAGGCACCGCGGCGTGTTGGTGGTGCTCCCCAGCCCTCACCTGGCGGGGCAGCACATAGAGGCTCTCTCTGGGGAGGGTCTCAGCGCGCACCACGAATAGCACTCTGATAACCTCCAGACCTGGGTTCTTTAACCAGAAACAATAGCACTGTGTTTGCTCGGTCATCCCCCCGATGGGGCACCGCTTGCAAAGCCTCGTGGCTTCTAGGCGCTAACCCATTGCACTCACCTGGAAGGGAGGCACTTTGAGGCTGCCACGGCCTCCTCGCGGTGGACACACTGTGCTCGACGAGGCAGGCTTCTGGGAGCAGTGAGACGTGTCCTACATTGTGGGAGAGACTGGTCCGGCGCTGAGGCAGCGAGGCTTCTCTCCCGGAAACCGCGGTGCACAGGAAGGGGCTGCGGAGGCCCAGGGCTCCGAGGACCACTCGCGGCCTCCGAGAGCCAACCATGCCCGGGAGAGCTCAGACAGAGCGGGCGGAGCGAGAGGGAGGGAGTAAAGTGACGGGTAGGGCGCGTTGTGCCTGCCTGCAGCCCTGCCTCCTTTTGGGACGGCCCATCCGGACTGGATCACGGCTTGTTTATATAACACGCCTCGTGAAGATAAGAAAGTGCTTCATGACAGACGTAAACCAAGCCATCCAGTCCGGAGGGGCCTTCCCAAAAGGCGAAAGGGCGGCAACAAATAAACCCTCATTTCCAATGGCAGGCCACCGTTTAGCATAAAAGGTGACGCCAGCCAATGAAAATGAGGGGCGGGGCTTGAAGCCCCCTTCTGAAATCCCTCTCTCACAATATCTCTCGCCAGCGGGCAGCGCATGCGCTGCAACGCTAGGCGAGACCTAAAAACAGTGACGTGGCCCTCAAGACCTGGGTGACAATTTTGGTTTTTAAAAAGAAGCTTAAAGAGGTTAACAAAACTCCGAATGAGTTTAAAGAATTTTTTACACAAACCAAACTAGGAAAATTTCAGAAGGACCTGAAAAGATTAAACTTTAGAGGAAGTTTACCTTACTCAAAATCTGATTATCAACCAAAACAACTATAAAGATCCCACCCCCACCCCCGGGTGAAGATCAGCCATCAAAGGACCGGGACTGACAAGTGAAGCAGTCACAGGGTCTCCCGCCCCACCACCACCTACGTGCTGAGGAGGAATAGTTCGGATACCAGCAAGGGAGTGACTCCTGTTACCGGGCGGGCCCCCTGGGGAATTGAAAACCAGGCTGAGTGGGCGAGAGGGTCCACGTGGTCGCGGCCCATTCCGTGTAACCGCACTGTGGCGGGTGGTGAGGATTCGAGAAGCTGGGAGCCGGGCGGCCTGGAGAGTTTTGATTCAGGCCCAGGAGGCATAGACAAGTGACCTGACCAGGAAGGAACCCGCTGACTGAATATAGCGGATCGCTCATCCTGGGCTTTCATTCCCTGCCCCTAAGACCGAAGGCGGCTGTGCTGTCCCGCCAGGGAGCTGAGGAGGTGAGCGGGCCCCCTGGCGAATTGAGACCCAGGCTGTGCGGGCAAGAGGGGCCACGTGGTCGCAGCCCATATGTTGAGCCCACACGGCGGCAGGGGGTGAGGATCCGACGAGTTGAGAGCCGGACAGCTTGAAGAGCTTCGATTCGGGCTCCGGGGGCGGAGATAAGAGGCCTGACCGGGAAGGGACCCGCCAATAGGAGACAGCAGACCGCACATCCAGGGCTTCCATCCCCTGCCTCTGAGAGAGACTGAAGGCAGCTGTGCTCCCCGCCGATGAGGTGAGCAGGCGTGAGTGTTGGCCTTGTACCGGGTTCTCTGCCATCTGGGTGGTCGGCAGAACTACCGCACCTGTGTGCCCCGCCTTGCCCTGGCTCTAGGCCGCATGGCCGAAGGCAGGGGCGTGTCCCTGGACCAGTTTGGGGCCTTGTTCAAGCTACGCCCTGATTCCTCACCTGGGGAAGTGCGACCCGCTCGCAAAGAGCCTGAATACCCCCCCCCACCCACTGCGTTAGAAGGAACTGATGATCCGGAGAGGGAGACCTCAGCGGTGTGCGAGGCCTGGCCAGGGGAGGACCGCCGGCCCTGCCATTGCGGGGGAGTGACATCAGGCCCCCCACCATCCTGCTTATAGAGGGGCGTAAGGAGGATAATTACCCACTGGATGAGGAGGGGGCCGTGTACTGGGAGTCCTGGGACGTGGTAGAGCGGAGAGCAGAATTTGAAAGGGACAGGGACCCCTCTGGAGCCCGAGATCCGCCCTCGTGGGGGCTCATACAATGATGGACAAAGACCCCCCAACAAGGGAAAATGGATTGCTACACCAAGGTGATCACCCCTCCTGAGACCGCACAACCCCCGTTGCCGGACAACGTTGCTTCAGGCGATACAATCCTCCAGGTCTGCATTGGAAGACTGAATCGGTGAAGTTTGCTCCGAAGCCGCACTGCCTCCACCAAGACCTGCAGAATGTCTCCGAAAGGGTGACGGAAACTGAAACCCACGTCACGGAAGTCGAGGAGGCAATAGAAGAACTTCAAATTGGCGTTTCAGAGGTGAGGACTACCAGCAGGGATGTCCTTTGGCGTGTTGAAGATGCCAAGAACAGGGTGCGCAGAAACAATCTGCGCTTTGTGGGTTTTCTGGAAGGAGTTGAAGAAACAAGCACATCAGGTTTCTTGACCTCATGGCTGAAAAGCATTATCTCAGCAGACAAATTCTCCTCTTGCTTTGTGATTGAACAGGCACATCGGGCGCTGAGCGCCAGGCCTCCACCGGGCTCACCTCCCGGGCCCATCATAGCGAGATTCCTTAATTTTCTGGACAGAGACATGATCCTGCGAGAAGCCCAGCGTCTGGGTGAGATTAGACACACCAACTCTAAAATCATGATCTTCCTGCACTACAGCTGTGAAGTGCAGCGCCAGAGGCGAACCTTTGACTCTGTGAAGGAAAGGCTCAGGGTGCATCAAATTCAATATATTCTCCTGTTCCCAGCAAAACTCAGTCATCTTTATGGGCAAAACACACTTTTTCCAGTCGCACGAGGAGGCATGGTCCTGGGTGGAGGAGAGACCGGTCCTACGACCGCCCGGGCTGACACGAGTGGAGACATGCTTGGCAGGCAAAAAGGAGAATATGTCCAGGGCATTGCCAAGTGGAAGGAGGGTAGAGCAACGTCGAAGTCGCACTGCTGGGGGAACCGCATATGTGCTGCGAGGGGCTGGGCGAAACGGAAGACATGCCCTGGACCCTTGCGGGCCCTCCATCGCGAGGAAATCAAGAGCCACGGATGACTCCAGCCCGAGAGATTCCCAGAGAGTCGGGGGATGTCCTCAGGAGGCGAAGCTCAACACCCACTAGTCACCGAAATACTGGCCCTTGAACACACTAGCAAGCCTGATCGGTTGCCGAAACGAGAGGAAGCTACTGACTCAGTCCAAATGAACATTGAAACTGCCACGAATGCTCCGGACACAGGAGCAACAGACACGCAAGCTACGCCCCGGACGTCTCCTGTTCCTTGTTTGGGACTTAAACCCAGCGTGACTACGAAGGTGACAGGCCCCTTGAGGGCCTGAGTTGTTCTGATCTGTTTCCATGTTGTTAGAGTTTGAACTCATAGCATTATGTTTATCAACTAGGGGGTGGGCGACAGACCTCTCCTTCTCCTCTTACACACAGTAGTTTATTGGCTTTGAGGTTAAGTGTTGTTAGAAGGTTGTGGGTGGTGAGGTGGGGGGTTGCTTGGGAAGGAAACGGGATTGTTGTTTTGCAGGTTCAGGTTTATCGCAATAGTCTTGACAGAGAGCTGACTTGGAGACTGCAGAAGGGTATCAGATAAGCGATACATACAACTTCTACACACCTCTAGATTACACCACGCCCATGGCGATCCCCATAGCTAATCAGGCCCTCACGTTCCTGACGTACAATGTAAACGGCCTCGGTTATAGGATCAAACGAGGATTGGTTCCACACGACATCAAACGCTTACACGCGGATGTAGTGATGCTTGAGGAAACACATCTGCATGTACCAGATGCGGGTTCCTTGGCAGGTGGGACATGTGTGGTGCCTGGCACACTCAGGCTGCACATCTGTGTCCCAGGGAGTAGCGAATCTAATAAAAAAGTCACCCCATTCGAGAACGCGCACTCCCTGTGGTACATACGTGGCAGTGTCGGGTAAATGGGACTGACTAAGTTGACTTTCATCTGTGTCTACGCTCCACCTAGATTACAGGCATGCACACTGGTTAAAGTGACGGATGTCCTCCTAGAGACCCCGGCCTCTATTCGAGCAAGTGAAATTATGCTGAACTCCTGTCAGGAATTACAATCTGGACTCTATTCGAGCAAGTGAAATTATGCTGAACTCCTATCAGGAATTACAATCTGGAGTTGGTGGAAGCCCGGCTATGAATACACTTATGGAATCAATTACAGCACCTACAAAGAAAATGAGGAGGAAGGGTGCTAAGGCAGGACTGAACAATAAGGAACTGGTAACGCAGGAGGGGTTTGGAAGTCACCCGATTCTGGAGGAGCGGCTGCCTTTTCATCCTAATACTACAGCTACGGACTTAATTTTAGCCCATATTGATACTCTCTTTGAGACACTAAAAGCAGAGTTAATCAATTGTATGAAATTAGGGGTAGATGGCATAATGATGAAGTTGTCCTGTTTAGAGAGAAAATGGGATGGTGCGGCATGTTCTAACGCTACCCACAGGGAGAAGGGGGGAATGTAACATGTAGTAAATTATCCTGTACCAATAATATACTACACGTAGATAAGGTGACACCCCCGGGGGGAGATTGTTCTAGTATCTCTCACCCAGGGCCCCGGAAGTCCAATGAGTCCTCCTCAGGAACTAAAATAGATGTTAGTCAACTGGATAGCAAAGGAACACAATGGAGGCCTGAAGTTAGGCTTATGGCAGGTCCGGGCAAAACACAAGGAATTGCCAACCAAGTAAGGCTTCATTTACCGCCAGAGGTTTCGCCATTGGTGGCAGTTTTAACTGGGGTACCCCCTCTTAAGGAAAATAGTAGAGAAACACCTGAAGAGCTTATCCGTAAAGTCACATTTTGGTGTACAACACACTCCGAGGGAGGGTCCAAAGCATCACCACATATCATCATGGCTAGACGGGTTGGATGGGTTGGTCACCGTCCTAAACAAAAAGAGGGAGATTGTGTCGTCGTCAATTTTGATCGGAGAGACGTAGCGGGCTGGCTTTTCCAGGGCCACCCACACTGTGGTCAAGGGGGAATCATTGCATTACCTTTGGGTTTTTTTACCCACCAGAAATGGCTGTAAGGGCAAATAACCCAATTCCCCCCTTAAGAAGACAACTGGGAGAAGAAAGGAATGAGCTGGGTACTAGATCTAAGCCCAGTGGTGGTTATCTCCCTCAGATGAGAAGGAGTGGGCTCACTCTACTCTGGTGATGACGCAAGAGAAAGTGCAGTTAACAGTAGGTTGGTATTAGTAAATAGGTTCACCCCGTTGAGCCAGTTGGATAGTAATGATTGACTAACCATCGGTTCCCCCACTCAAAGGCAGGAAGTTGGTATTCATAGGGAGTACATAGATAACCTGACCCGAGGAGATGAGTCAAGTAGGGCAGGGTTAGCCAAAATACTTAGCTGGAATATCGCAGGGCTAAGAAGCAAAATGGATGATTCTATATGGAATGGTGTATTAAGGGAGCATGATGTGATTGGGCTTCAAGAATCATGGGAAATCGATAATATCCTTTGGTTGGACAGTTATACAACTCATTTTGAACCTGCAAGGCCATCTACAGCTGGTAGACCTAAAGGAGGTCTAATAACACTGTTTTCACTAAAGGTCTCAGGTAACCATCGCAAATTGGACACTGGGTCAGTAAATTGTCTAGCAGTTGAAATTACGCCTATTAACTCAGCCAAGGTATTAATTGTCAATTTTTATAATTCATTTGACAGAATCGTTGCTATCGAGCATCTGTATAATCTTAAATGTTTTTAGGAGTCTTATAAGGAGAAACAAGTCACACCTTATTCAGTTGTTATTTTAGGTGATTTTAATATACATTTATGTTCAAAGAATTGTTATGTTACCGATAGCCTAGGGCCCGGCAAGTATTCGGAAATACATTTCATACTCGCAGAACAAGGGGAATTTTTAGAGGACACTTTAGCGGAATTCGGTCTTCTGTACCCCAAAGATTTGTGTGGGAAGGATAACATACCGTCTTTTAAAGGAAGAGGAATGAACACAACCATTGATAATATCTTTATCAATTCTGCTCTGGAAGCCTATGTTAGAGTCTATACGTCCATGTAGTCACAGTTTAGTGATCACAATCCTATTCATCTGATACTGGCAGGGGGAATTGTGCTAAATTTTGTGACTAACAGATGTGTCGCTATTTTACCCATTAAAGCTAAAGATCAGGGCCGTAGACTTAAGTGGTGCAAGGTCATTCCGGACGAGTTCTGTAATGATCTAGCCACCAAAGTGGGTTTGGAGATGGCACTTTGTCTTGATAATAGGATAAGGGACAATAAGACCTTACCGCTTATGTTGAAATATGTAATCAGGTGGCAAGAGCCCTAACATTTATGTGCAGGGAATTCCCCAATCGAGGAGAGAGGTGGTTTGACCACAACTGTACAGTCGCTCATCAGAAGCTGTTGGCTGCTTTAAAAAATAAACCACAAGATAAACCTTTGATAGCCATCCTCAGAAAAAATTATAAACTGGCGATTCACACTCGTAAATTAGAAATTAAAAACGAGGCATGGAATGATTTATTATCTATTGATGTAATTAGGAATAGTGCCAAGTTTTGGAATGTTGTTAATAAACAGTTTTTTTCAGATAATAATAGTAGCCCTCTGGAATGTAATATTCCGGAAGAGGTGTGGTTTAACCATTTCAAACATATATATGGTGATCAGGGGGACCATGGATCCTCAAGTACATCATATATAGTTGAGAATTACACTTTAGTTTTTACCGATAAGGGTAGCGGTGGCTATTGAAAATGTCAAGCAATAAAGCTCCTGGACCGGATAGTGTCCCGGCTGACCTTTTTAAAACTAATTTATCATTATGGTCTTAATTACTAGCCAACGTTTTTAATATGGCCTGTGAATTTGGCCTGCCTCAATCATGGTCCCAGTCAGTTATAGTCCCGGTTTTTAAAAAGGGGAATAGAGGTGACCCACGATGTTATAGGCCAATCTCATTGATAGATTCTGCAATGAAGGTTTTAGGAAGAGTGGTCTTAGGCAAACTCACTGACTGGTTAAATGACACTAATATCCTCTCAAATTTACAGTATGGGTTTAGGAAAGGGAGCGGCACTACGGACCAGTGTCTAAACCTGCTTTTATTGGCCGAAAAGTACACGATTGCGAAGAAAGGGACACTCCATCTGGCATTTATGGATCTTTCCTCGGCCTTTGACTGAGTAAATAGATCCAAATTATGGCATTCGTTATTAAAACTAGGTCTGGACATGAATATTGTGAATTTTCTGGCTGATCTACATCAGGATCTTACAGCCACAGTGAGATTTAACCAAAAAAGTAACCTCACACAAGGCATCCGTATCATAAAAGGAGTCAGACAGGGATGCATTTTAGCCCCACTTTTATTCACCTTATATATTAATAATCTTGATTCAGTTTTAGTGGGAGCCAGTAGGAACATCCCACGTGTGGGGGAGCGGTTAATTCCGGCTCTTCTGTACGCGGATGATGCTGCCCTGCTAGCTAGAACTGCGATTGGCCTACAGCATCTTTTAACTACCTTTGCCAATTTTATGAAATCATTGGACCTAGATGTCAATTTTTCTAAATCTCATACAATGATTATGGGTTTAAAGCCCAGAAAACCTCAAATTCATTATTGTGAAGGAAATGTAATATCACGGGTGACATTCACATACCTAGGGGTTTTATTAGATGAAAGGGGTACGTGGGTACCACAAATGAAAGCAAAAAGAAACGTAATGGCCAGATCTACCCTGGCTGTCCTTGACTTTGCACGTAGATTAGGGGCAAAGCTAAATATATATAGGGCCAAATGCATTGCCATAACTAACTATGGCTCTGACCTATGGGGATACAGAGAAGTTAGGGATATCCAAATAGTGGAAAAAACATTCTAAGAAATCTGCTATCTGTGCCACAGTCAACATCTTCTTATATAATTCATCAAGAAACCGGTTCAGGTTTTGTATCAGATCTAATAGGTATGGCACCTCTACTCAAATGGATAGGAATTTGGATAAACCCGGAGCTAGGGATGAATCGCGAAAGTATCCGCGATTGCCTAGCACTTGATCGAGTAAGTAGCATCCCCTGGTTGAGCTATGTGAAGAGGCTTGCCACCCAATTAGGAAGGCCAGAGTTATTTAACTCCCCAGAGAAATTTTTAAAGGCAGATATGCTTTGCGCTAAAAATACTTACTTGCAGTTGTCACAGACGGATAGAGAGGCCAGGGAACTGAGAAAGCCATCGGTGCAGGCACATAAATTGTTATCCACATCATGTGCAATGGAACCCTATTTAAACATTGTAACCAATCAGCATCATCGTTTCCTTTTTAGTGAGGTTTAAATTTAATCAATTGCATCTACTTCTCGCTGAACCAACGGGATGGAAAAAGATTGAGGACCTGGATGTTTGTACATGCGACAATTTCTCTACCCAGGATTCGTTGCATTTTGTTTTATTTTGTGAGCATTTTTTGCACATCCGGAAAGTGTTCATTTTACCTATTTCAAAGGGCAAAGGTTTTTTACAGACTAGACCTGCTCTGATATACTTACAAATGTTGACTAATGACTGGGAAATTTTTAGTATAGCCAGTTTTCTGACTGCAGCGGTCAGAATAAAGAAAAAGAGAAGTATAGCTAGGAATTAGATTACTTCCAATCAGTTTTAGATAATCTTAATTAATTACAATATGAATTGTTCCTCTGTATATTGATGATCGAGTTGTATTTTTACTGTATCTTGTTGGTGCTTGTGCTATTTTTGTATTTAATGTGTTTTTATGTAGTATGCTTTTATGGTTTTAATTAACCGAATAAAGTGAATTTGACTGACTGACTCCGGCCTCCCTTCATGTGATAGGAGGTGATTTTAATGATGTGATGGATACACCCCTGGACCGCACTGGAGGACATGGGCATTCGACCGCCTCCACCCCCTTGGCACGTTTTGCAGATACAATGGGACTGACGGATGTCTGGAGGTTACAGAACCCACAGGCTGAACAGTACTCTTACTTTTCCGGGACACACAAGGTCTGCTCCAGACTGGACAATATTTTTGTTCCTGTGGGGGAGTTGGGAGAGGTTGACAGGGTCGAGTACCTCGCCAGGGGAGTCTGACCACTGGCCATTATGAATACAAGTGGGTCGTAGCACCACGGAATCGCAGCCACAATGGAGACTCAACACTTGGGACCTGCACAAGAGGGACATTATACGGGGCATCAGGGCAGACACCAAGGTCTTTTAAAAATAAAAAATGAAGGTACGGTTGGGTCGGAAGCCCTGCTATGGGAGGGATATAAAGCGGTTCTGAGAGACTGGGTCCAAAACCATCTAGCATGAGGGAAATGAAAGCCTGGAGCAATTAGAACACTGAATATTGACTGTTGAGGAACAGGTTGCTGCAAATCCTGATCCCCTACTCTTTCCCGACAGCTGGACGCACTACAACAGGAATATAGAGACCTGGCGCTAGACGCTGTCAAGGCTCAAGCCCTAGCCACTCTTCACCGGCTATATGAAGTCGGCGACAAAGCCGGGCAGCTGTTAGCCTGGCTGAGCAAAAAAGAGAGAGAAGCTAGATTGGTACGATCCATAACAGATGCTCAGGGCCTGACGCACTCCACCGATGAGCAGATAGCGATGGTATTCGCCACATACTACAAGGAGTTCTACGATGTCAGACCCCTTAGTACCTCTCCCAAAATCGATGACTACCTGGCTGAAATCCAAACCCCTACACTTGATGAGACTGATATGCTGGAGCTGTACGGTGATCTATCAATTACCGAGGTGAAAACGGCTGTATCCAAGTTGCACCAGTGCAAGACCCCTGGCCCAAACAACCTACCTGCCGAGTTCTATAAACGGTGCACTGATTTACTGAGCCCCCACTTGCTGAACTTTTCCAGGACGCCTACAGAGAAGGTGTCCTCCCGTTAGATCTACGCCTGGCCACGATATTAATGATACATAAAGAGGATAAGCCAAGGGACAGGTGTGAATCCTATCGCCCGATCCCCCTCCTGAACATGGAGGTGAAGATCCTGGCGACTATCCTGTCCACAAGACTTTGACGCTTCATAACAATGCTGGTCCATTGCGACCAATCTGGATTCATGCTCGGACAGGCGACACAATGGAATCTTCGTGGAACCCATAATTGGATGATGGCGGTCAAAGACCGAGACACTCCACATATATTTCTGTCCCTAGACGCAAAGAAAGCATTTGACGCAATACACTTGCCCTTTCTGGACTCCACTTTGATCAAGTTCGGACTAGGACTGAAGTTCAGAAGGTGGCTGGATCTACTATACAATTCCCCCAGGGCGACGGTGTGAGTGAATAGAAGAACCTCCCAAGACTTTCCCATTAGTTGTGGGACTACACAGGGATGCCCCCTGTCCCCACTGCTGTTTGCGCTGACCATGGAGACCTTGGCTTGCTGGGTCAGACAACACCCAGAGATACAGGGCTTCAGGGTCACCCCGGGAGACACTCTGGAGGAGGAAATATCCCTCTATGCGGATGACATTCTCCTGTTTGTAACTGTACCCGACACCACAAATCCCACCCTCTTCCAGACGATCGATGCATGTGGACGACACTCTGGAGACTTAAGAGTGGTGGTAAACGGATTTACGTACTTGGGCATATTCCTCATGACAGATAAAGGACTGTGTCGCCAACACAATATCCAGTGAATACTGACTAAATTCAAAGACGATGCAGAGTGATGGGGGGGCAATGCTGCTCATGATAATGGGCCGCGCAGCCATGTTCAAAATGATTACCTTGCCCCAGTTCCTATACGCAGTACAGAACAACTACCACACCCTCCCACAAACAATATATTGAGAGAGAGAATGCAAACTGTGCTCACTGTTGTGGTTGGGAAGACACCCGCTGATCGCACTGCATACACTGCAACGTATCCATATAACGGGGGTTGGCATTGCCGGATGTTGAAGCCTAATATTGGGCAGAGCACCCAATGACTGGATACACGTAGCGGGAGACCACCGTACTTGCAGGCTGGAGCGGGAAATGTTGATGCCTCGCACATTCCTCCACTATCTCTATGGGGCAAGGGGTCCCGTGGGTAGCTACCGGACACACAGACCACTCTCGAGGCATGGGCGAGGCCATGGGAGAGGGCGTCTATAACACTGGGGTGGGCTCATAAGATCACCAAGGTGACACCGCTGTGGAACGGGAACTGGCTCAGGGAACTGGGTAAACTGCAGGGATTCGGACCGTGGGACACACTTTGGACATTTTGAGCATTGGGGATATCATAGCTATGGGCACTCTTAAAACCTTTTCTGCCCTCTGTGCTGACTTTATGCTTCATGCATTCCAATTCCTCAAATATGTCCATCTACGCCAAACGTGGCTAGCAGAGGGCGTGAGTGAGAAAGACCTGCCTGAATGCGCACCATTAGAGGGGAGGCTATTGCAGGAAAAACTCGCACTTAAGGCAGTATCACTTATGTACAAAACTTTGAATAATAATGTCTGATAATCTTGGCAAGCTTTGGGAAACGTTTGAGGGTGAGGTGGGAGAGATGGAAGACATTGACAGGGAGGCTGCTCTGATGTATCCCAGGGAGGTGGCAATCAAGGCTCGGCTGCGCCTTATTCAATTTAAGATCCTTCATCGAGTGTATTATGATTGGGCCAGACTAACCAGAATTGGGTGGGCTGAAAATCCAAGCTGTTTGAGATGTAGACATGAGCTGGGGGATTTCCACCACATGATTTGGGGCTGCCCCATCATACAGGCCTACTGGGAAGAGATTATCTGGGAACTAAACGCAGTGATACAGGTCTCCCTCCCATTGGACCCGAAATGTTTTCTATTAGAGATCCCAAGTGAAGTGGATATTGCCTGACCGCAGTTACTATTCAGTGCCCTGGACCTAATGGTCGGGAAGAGGGATATTGCACGACACTGGGGTGCTACAGCCCCACCGACTCTACACGAATGGAAGAGATAAATTGACATAAACATGGCAGTGGAAAGGGTTACATACAAGAGTAGAGGCTGCTCCGGAAAGTTTCGCAGGTTATGGGGCAGTTGGATGAAACACTATGGGCTAGACCTACTGGACATGGATACGCAGATCGCTAGCTGAGGAGAATAGATGGGACTCCCCTCCTCCTCCTCTTCAGGGGTTACGATGGTACTTTAAATAGGTAGGTGGGAGTGAGGTCCACCATATTGGGTAATAAAGATGTACAGAAGTTGTATATTACAATGCATATTATACTTGTGTACACACCAATGGACAGTGAGGTCTTGAGTGTTTCGAGAAAAGTGGAGCGGTGCACTCCCAGATATCTGTTTCAATAATAAGGACTGGTCAGTTCCTTTGTAAAAAATTGGTTCTTTATTTCATAATCCATCAGATTGTGCAAACAGCCTCAGCCAACGCGTTTCGTTCAAAAGATTGAACTTCGTCAGGGCAGACAAGATAATGGACGAATTATGGTCACTGTTTAACCTGGTTCGGAATAGACCAAGTGGCCATGTAAGGCCCAAAAGCGGTGTAAAATGGTGAGGTCACTGGTCAATCTGTGTCAATCTGTGACTCCACGAGCAGCGTGGGCCTCCTTGATAAGGGCCCGATTAATAAACCTGGAGCAGTAGTGGTGAAATGCTCCTTCCTCGTATTACCACATGGCAATCAAGGAGGCTCGTGGAGTCACAGATTGACCAGTGACCTCACCATTTTACACCGCTTTTGGGCCTTACGTGGCCACTTGGTCTATTCCGAACCAGGTTAAACAGTGACCATAATTCGTCCATTATCTTGTCTGCCCTGACGAAGTTCAATCTTTTGAACGAAACGCGTTGGCTGAGGCTGTTTGCACAATTTGATGGATTATGAAATAAAGAACCAATTTTTTACAAAGGAACTGACCAGTCCTTATTATTGAAACAGATATATCTGGGAGTGCACCGCTCCACTTTTCTCGAAGTATTGTACATCTGCCCAGCAGTTTGCATCTCCCAACGGCAGGTGCAGGAGCTGATTGTGCACACCGACTCTCATTATACTGTTAAGAACTACTAAGGGAATACAGCTAAGAGGTGCGGCGACTGGAGTCCGCCGTTGGTTCTTTGTCATTGCAGGTCTTGAATGTTGTCTATTGCACGTACGATGACTGTTGTGTTTTCATGAAATCAATTAAAATATTCCCCCCCCCCCCCAAAAAAAAAGTAGCTGAGACCTTTAAAACAATACGGCCCAAGACTTTGTTGACAAGGACGAGAACAGAAGAGTTGATGAGGTTAATACCGGCTTGAAGAAAATACATCAAGATTTAAACCTCCATCTGGTACTATGCCATGTGAGTTACTATCTTTTGAACAAGCAGTAGAAAAAGGCATTGACAAACTGAATAACATAACATGTGTATTTGTAAAGCGCACGTTCACCCCTAACGGGGTATCTTGGCGCTGAATAACAGATGTTTATTGTTACCCAACTCAATGGTACTCATTTTATCGACCTCAGTTGGATGAAAGGCTGAGTGGACCCGCCGGGATTCGAACCTGTGACCATGAGGTCGAACACAGGCCCCTGCAGTGGATGCATTAGTCCACTGAGCCACCAGACCCGACATACCCACCTATATGTTCCACAACCTTACAAAAGCAGAACAAAAGTCACTGAGGGAACTATGCAACCTCCAGTCAGTAATAATAAAACCTGCAGACAAAGGGGGTGCGATTCTTGTGATCCTTACACAGATTTATCTGGATGAATGTAAAAGACTTTTATCCGATCCAAGAAATTACAAAAAACTTGAGACATCCCACGAGGGACATAAAATAAAATATTGCATTTGTGGTTAAGAACGCAGAAGAAAATTGATGGCTTTCCAAACAAGAAACAGAGTTCTTATGTGAAAAGAATCCTAGGGTACCATATTTTTACATCTTACCAAAAGTACATAAAGGGAAACACCCACCTCCAGGTAGACCCATCATGTCGGGCATTGAGATGCTGTCATCTCTAGAACCCCTCTCCAAGTTTGCTGACCATTTTCTAAGACCTTTGGTCATTGAGATGCCGTCATATATAAAAGATAGAAAACATGTTAAATGTCATAGAATCTATACAGTTGGATATGGAGGCAGACCTTCTTGTGACTTTGGATGTAGAGTCCTTGTACACAAGTACCACTCAAGAAGAATGCTCAACTGTCATAGAAAAACTATTACAGGCACACCTTGGGATTCCATGACCCTAACTGAGCTTATCTTGGACTGTGCCCATATGGCGCTAACCAGGAATAACTTCATGTTTGAAAAAGAATTCTGTCCACAAGTCGATCGAACTTCAATAGGCAATAATTTTGCACCAAGCTTGGTCTGCCTCTATGTCCATCTCTTTGAGACAATTAATATATATAATATCAGTAATCCTTTCCTCTCATACAGTGTAGTCTGGATAAAGATACATAGATGACGTTTTCAGCATCTGGAGAGAATCCAATGAACACATATCAGAATTCACAAAATGGTTCCACAGCATTGGCCCTTATCTAAGATTCACTATCCGTGCGAGTAAGAAAGAGATAGCTTATGTGGATCTTTTAATTAAGGCACCAAGTGATCACATAACGTGATGTGTATTATACAACAACAGACAAAAATAACTTACTGAGAAATGACAGCTTTCACCCAATATCACTAAGAAACAGCCTCCCTATCTGGCAATTCTTAAGACTTAGAAGGTACTGTTCCAAAAAATCTGATTATAAAAGGCATGGAACTAAACGAACACCAACGTTTGGAAAAACAAGATCCTTTGAAGCTCATTATTATGGCCAACAAACGAGCCAGAAACATTTCTAGGGAACAGTTGCTGGAAACCCATCTGAGAAAACAATTGACAACCTAATATCTGTTACCACATATGGCATTCATTCTAAAAAATTGAGAAAAATCATTAACACACATTAGAAGATTCTTACATCAGGACAGTTGACCTTTGAAAAACCCATGTTCTCGTTTAGGCGTGAAAAATCCCTGAGACTACTTGGTGCACACACATCCAAGGGACAATTGGAACGCTATGGAATATACCTCCAGTACTTACTTGGTCATTACCCCTGTGGCAGATGTAACATATGCCATCTGACAGAAAAGAAAAAAGCGCTCGCCTTGGGTCTAAAGACACCTTGGAAAAAATTATTAAAGAATCATATAAATTGTAACGCAATAAATGTAGGATACATATTAATTTGCACGTGCAATCTGAAATATATAGGAATGACTACTAGAAGAGCAAAAACCATGATTAACAAGGAATCACAATAATTTTAGCTGAAATAAAGAAATCACAAAACTAATGAGACAATGTTTGGAAAAGTGGCATACCAAGGATGACTTCAAGTGGTACATAATTGATAAGGTCAATAATCCTGGATTTAATAAAGTATCCAAACTGCTGCTTTTGGAACAACAGTAGATTTACAGATTGATAACTAATTCCCAAGGACTTAATGATGAAGTATGTTGGAACAAACTCGAAAATAGATGAAAACATTTTTTTTAAAAACACCTTATTTGGTGCCGATGTCTGTTATTTACGAACAAGGGTTAAGAAATGTTATCTAGCATATTTCTTTTAGAAAGCATATTGATTGTCATAAAAGATTTTAATATACTAATAATTGGAAAGGATATCATCTTATAAATACACTAAGGTAATGATAACATAGGAGGACCCCACTAATTCTAGGGGACTCTGAAATAACCACCTAATGATGTATCTTTTACTTGACTTATACCTATTTTTCACTAAATACATACATACACCATGAGTATTGTGAAATTTAAAACCTAGGGTTTCAGTCTTGTATTATTATCCATTACCTCACATAATAACAAACATCCAAATTGCGTTAGAATGATTACCTTTTCCAACATTTTTCATTTCACGAGAACACTGAGTATTGTTCTAGGAAGAAAAATCATGGTATGAGGGAAATCTCACAGAAGGATTTACTTGCATTCATGCAGGTCATTGGTATATAAATAAAAATATGAAATTCATTTTTAATCACTTTGCCAATATATATAAATATTTCTTGTTATCGAAACTACAATTTCCATGATCCACCCTGCTGGTAGTGGTAAATAGTCGACACCTTGCCCCTTCCAGCTTAACCCTCGAGGTACCATATTGACCTAAATTCCCATTATCCTCCCCTCTTAAAATTTGCTCCTATGAGGTCATTATTCATTGACAAGAAATCAGTGGAAAAAAACCCACTGCATATGCTCAAACCTCAACTTTGGTAGCATGAGGGCAACGTAGGTATGAAGGCCAGCACTTCACCCCTGTTCGGTTCGGAAGTGGATGGCGAGGTCGTTCCAGGCCCTGGTGGCGAGGGGGTAGAAGGCGAATCCACCAGCCTGGGTGCGACGGATGTGGGGGATGGTGGCGAGGGCCAGGAAGGCCGACCACAGGTGTCTGGTGGGAGGTTAGGAGGATGTTCAGGTATTCTTGTCTCATGTTGTTGAGGGCTTTGTAGGCATGGGTGAGCAGTTTGAAGTGGCATCTCTTCTTGACGGGAAGCCAGTGAAGGCTATAGAGGTGGGGAGTGATGTGGTATCGTCTGGGCAGGTCCAGGATGACTCTTGCTGCTGCGTTCTGGATGGTTTGGAGGTGCTTGAGGAGGAGTTTGGTGGTTCCTGCGTAGAGGGCGTTTCTGTAATCAAGGCAACTGGTGATGAGGGCTTGTGGGATAGTTCTTCTGGTGTCTGTTGGGATCCATCTGAAGAACTTGCAGAGCATTATGAGGGTGTTGAAGCAAGTGGAGGCGATCGAGTTGACCTGTTGTCTCATAGAGAGCTTGATGTTGAGGATGACACTGAGGTTGCGGGCATGGGTGGGAGCTTGTCAAAGGGTGGGTGGCCACCAGGAGATGTCCCACAGTGAGGGGGGTCTTCTGAAGAGGAAAACTATAGTTTTGTCAGAGTTGAGTTTGAGCTAGCAGAGGCAGCTCATCCGCTAAGGTGGAGGAGCGTAGCCCCACTGCTTGACTGCAAGCGTAAAACACAAAACAAATTATAATAACGTTCGTTATTATCATTTTGTTTTCTGTATTCAGGTTGCAGCTGAAGCTAGGGGGCGGGGCTGCGCTCCCCACTTCACAGGGGGAGGAGTGGAGGCAGCACCTTAAGTGCGCATGATGGTTTGGCCAGCTGTCTCGGGTCGTCCAAACCATCAAGCGCACTCTGCATGTTCTCTGGGCAGGCTGTATTACAGCCTGCGTGGAGAACATGCACAGCCTGCCAGCTCCTGTCCGAGTGCCGAACCATGGCGCTCAAACCAATCACAGCGCTGCTAAGGCAGCATTGTAATTGAACAGGGGATTCTGGGAAGCTGTGTGCTTCCTGCGGAAGGACGAAGGAAGAAGAGGCGGCGGCTGGCGGTATAGGTGTTTTATTTTATTATTTCTAACCCCCTCCCTCCATTACCCGGCCCACCACCCCTGTTCGGTAGCAGCCGCTACTGTGAGGCAGTTAGCTCTCATCCAGTCGGCGACGTCAGTCATGGCGCTCTTGAAGTTCGCTCTGGTGGCGTCCGTGTCCTGGGTGAGGGAGAGCATGAGCTGGGTGTCGCCTGCGTAGGAGATGATGTTTAGGCCGTGGCTGCAGGTGATGGGTGCCAGCGGCGTCATGTAGACGTTGAACAGTGTGGGGCTGAGTGAGGAGCCCTGGGGTACACTGCAGATGATGTTCTTGGGGATAGAGCTGTACGGCGGGAGGCGAATTCTCTGAGTGCACCCGGTGAGAAAGGATGATAGCGGCTTGAGGGTGTTGCCGTGGATGCAGATGCGGTGTAGTCTCTGGATGAGGAGGTAGTGGGAGACTGTGTCGAAGGCCACTGACAGGTCGTGCAGGATCAGGGCTGCTGAATCGCCGCGGTCAAGGATGGCTTTGGCGTCGTCCGTGGCAGCTATAAGGGCTGTTTCTGTGCTGTGGTTCGAGCGGAACCCGGACTGGAGAGGTCGGGCAGGTGGTTGGATTCCAGGTAGTCTGTGAGTTGACGTCTTTATCCAAAACCTTGGCCGAGAAGGGTGGTAGTTCTTGGGTCTGATGGATCCATTGTGGGTTTCTTCAGAAGCGGTTTGACTTGAGCATGCTTCCAGGATTCCAGGGAGGTGGCGGATCTTATTGCTGAGTTGATAATGCTGGTGAGCAGGGGTCCATTTACTTTGTGTCTGAAGTTGAAGGCGTGGTGTTGACAGGGGTCAGTTGGGTCTCCGGAATGGATGTGAGACATGATGGAGGTTGTGGTTTCGGTGCAGAGGGGTGTCCAGTCGGTTAGGAGGTATGGCGGGAGGGTGGTGGGAGGAGCGGGAAGGTCAGGCTGCGGCGGTTAAGGTTCGAAGTTCTTGTAGATGTTGGCAATCTTGATATGGAAGAAGTTGGTGAGTGAGTTGCAGTGGGACTGGTAGGGCTGGATGGTGTTTTTGATGGTGTGAAATAATTCTTTGATGCGGTTGGTGGCCTGGAGGCGGGTGGCGAGGGCCCTCTTTCTTGGCTTCTCTGAGGGCAGTCTTGAATGCTGCGCTGTCATCTGGGTCTTTGGTCATTCGCCATCGTCTCTCCAGAGGTTTGTATTTGAGTTTTTTTGCCTTGAGTTCGGGGGTGAACCAGTTGGCATGCTTGTTTGTTCTTTTGTTGCTGAGGGTTTTGATGGGAGCGATGGAGTCAGCGCTAGTGGTGATCCATTCTGATAGGTGGGCGGCGGCTTGATTGACTTTGACGGATGTGTGGAGGGTGGTGGTGTTGAGGGTTGGCGTCCATTTGGATTCGGTAATGGTGTTGCAGCTCCAGTGGGGGTGATGGTGGCCTGTCGGTTGACATCAACAGTGAAATGGATGATGCTATGGTCTGTCCAGGCGAGCTCAGTTGTGTTTCTGTACTGGATTTTGTCACTGGATGTGAAGATGGGGTCGAGGGTGTGCCCGGTGTTGTATGTGGGGTTGGTGATGATCTGCTTGAGGAAGAGGTTGTCCATGGAGTCTAGCAGGGTGGCTGAGTTGGTGTCTGAGGGGTCTTCTATGTGGAAGTTGAGGTCGCCAAGGAAGAGGTAATGTCTGGATTCCAAGGCAAGGGGGGGCGATGATTTCTGTGATGTATTTGCAGAAGGTGGGGGGGCGTCGGGGTCCTAGCTGGTCTGTTGGCGAGGGTACCTCTGATGGTTGAGTGGGCGTTGGCTTGGAGGTGGAAGTTGAGGTGTTCCATATCTGGTGCGGGTGGTTGTCGGAGGTGGTGAGCTTGATGGTGTCCGTGTGGATGATGGCAATTCTTCACCTGGGTCTGACTGGCCGGTCACTGTGGGTCAGTTTGTAGCTGGTTGGTGTGGCAGTGGCTATGTTGGGGGCTGAGGCGTCCTTGAGCCAGGTCTCTATGAAGAAAACTACGTTGGGGCTGGTGGTGGTGATGGTGTCCCAGAATTCATTGGTGTGTTTGGTTGGGGAGCAGAGGTTGAGTAGCATGCATCATAGTTTTGGCTGGTGGTCATTGGTGTTTGTGGGGGCCCATGGTTCCGTGGAGTCGCAGGTGAAGTGGCAGTGGTGGCAGTTGAAACCTCCTTTGCTGTCTGTGGGTGAGTGGGTGTAGCAGAGGGTGCTGCAGCATCCTGGGTCCATTCCTCGGAGAGCGACGCTGGAGTAGCGGTGGATGGTCGGTGGGTCGGGGTTCTGGCGCTGGGCATGCACAGACGGGCTTACCTTTGGCAGCGACTGGCATTAAGTAGCCTGGGGGGTGGGCGGGACTGTGGGTGAGGCCTGCAACGCTCTAGTGATGGAAAGGGCGGTGAGGGCAGCGTGGATGGGAGGCCTGATCCGGTCTGGTAGCAGAATTCACGTCACGTCGAGGTCGGGAGTTCAGCAGGCTCCCTGGTCACGCAGGAGAGCGGGGTCGTAGAAAACACAGGATCCCGATGATAAAGCATTCCACGATTCTGTGGGTGAGGTGACCTATCCCATTATCTTGGATACTGGAAGGTCCTTAGTGAATGACTCTTAATAAGTAGTCTTACTCATTCCCTAGCATTCTTTGTGGTTATGTTTAAGTGGATTTGGAGGTCATGCTAGGTTGAGCCCTCTAATTCTCTATTGGTGTAGTGTAAGTTTAAAACAAAAACAGAGCTAATACTATTCACCTTCATTAAAAAGTCAATTCATAATTAGCAAGAGTTATTAATAGCAATTGAATACAATTTTAGTACAATTAGTTCTTAAACATACTAAATTTTACATTTTAGTATTCTAATAATACCTCGACTTAAAACGGCAGAAGCTCTTAAGCAGAAGACACTACTTTCGGATATAGCTGCTTTCTTGTGACTGTGATTTTCCAAACGACTGTTATACATACATACATACAATCAAATTTATAAAGTGCACAGCTGCCTAACAGGTGTCCTGGTGCATATATAAGTGACTGCATCATAAAATATCAGTTCTGTTTCACTACTGTAAGAAATTAGATTATTTGAGTGGATGACAACCCAATCAATAATAAACTTTATTTGATCTATCAAGATAGACCATAAAAGTACAAGATAATTAAGAAAATCACAGTACTATACATGTAGTTAAATATATTCCAAAACATGGTTATGATTTATACGTTTACAATTAAAATCCAAGTTGATAAGAAAAATCAAAGAACCTCAATTAGCAGCCCGCTATGCATTTCAGTCTACCCGAATTTCCCTAAGAATCGCCAATCATCATTTAAAACTAAGTTCAGTATGGACAGCAATAAGTAAACAAAGATATAATTAGTTAAAAACCACATGATATACTTTGATAAATTCAGTTCTTAGGCACCGGCCCACTAGGTTATTGAAATAAATAGCAGGCTACCCACCTCAAGGAAAAATCATAACCAATATTCGGGTGAACCATTTAAGTCACTAAATTAACCTGAGCTCATCTTCCTGGTAGCTACGGTACAGAGCATGCAAGTTTAACTTAGAGCAATCTGTAAAGTATTTATGCAGCAGTGGCTCACTTTCTTATCAAGTGGTGGGGCAGGGGAAGGAGGGAGGTGTGGGGGAATCTGATAAATAAATTCAAAAACACTTATCTGATGCTGCGCTGCCGGCCGCTGTCTCGGGATTCTTCTCCTCGGGGTCCCTTCACACTGCGCAAGCTCCTAGACACCAATCAAGACGCTGCTCTCATGAGAGCAGCGCCGTGATTGGCCTGAGCGGGCTTATTTAACGCTCGCTCAGGGCCTAAGAGCCTGTGCCTCTACTCCACCCTGCTGTACAACACAGCTCGGATGGAGAGAGATTAAAGTGAGCATGACGGTTTGGATGGCATTAAACAGCCGGCCAAACCATCATGTGCACTTTACAGTGGGCACTACTCCTCCCCCTGAACTCCTCATGGCCCGCCCCGCCTTGGCTGCCTGCAGCAGAAAGAAGAAAAAAATGATAATAAAATGGTTTTATTATCATTTTATTTTCCCCGTTACTGTCTGCTGCATTGCACTCAAGTGGGGCGCTCCTCCCCCATAGCAGAGGAGCCAACGCTGTATTTATGTAGCACCAAAACAGTATTGAAAACGAAATGCAATAAAATCCCAAATTGAAATTCAAGTGAAATTACAGGTAAAATGGGAAAGGGACCAGTTTGCCTCTTTTAAAGGTGTACAATGCGCAATGCATCCCGGCTGCTGCGAATGAGGCGGGGATTTGGGAGCTCCACTCTCTAGCTCGATGCATATGGCGTAGCCGTAGGCTTTTACAGCTTCCACTGACTGCCTCTGATTACATCATCCACGCAGAGTTAAAGCAGCGCCACATCAAGGATAGGGTTCAACTGGCCCCACTAATACTTTGGGTTAGTGTGGGTCAATCCGCATGTAGAGTTTTCATCCCGGACTGTCTCAGTCTGGTGGATAAAGGGTGTGCTATTCCTTGGCTGAGTTATATTTCAAAACACTCCGCACGTTAGTGCTGGCTTCTCTGTTTGCGTCCCCCAAGAGCATAAAGAAAGAAGACAAACTCTGGGTAAAGAGCCTCTTTTGGGAATTCTGAGTGGAAAGAGCTTTCCATGTTACCTCCCTTTGGCTTTTTCAGACGGCCCACTTGGACGGGCTCGCCTGCTTTCCTCCCGTTGCAAACGTTTTCTTAACTTTATGGGGCCATGTGTTTCAAACACATGGCCCCATTAAGACAAGCTCCGGTGCGATCCTGTGACAGGGAAGGGATGTGGGGTTGGTTTAGGGGGCGTAATGTAAACTGTGCACATCTCCGAGGGAATCTCCCGACGTAATATTTTAGTGGTCACATCGCACAACTCTCTTCAGCTGCAACACTTTGTGAGTGGTGAAGGCAATGTCTGTCCCCCTCACATGTCTCTCTGCCCCACACACAGCTCTCAGCAGCCGTAGAGTCCTGATGCCAGGGTACTAGCCCTCTCACAACTCCATTTGGATGTTTGTGTATCAAGCAGTGCGCGCTTGCTGCTGCCCGGTTGTAGGAGATAAAACACAGCAGTTCTGAATCCCAAGAATTCCTGTCTGCACACTAGCTCTTCCGAACCCCCATCAGAGTGACCTGTCTCCTCTATCGTGCCATTACGCCCCACTCGGCTTGCTTGCCTCAATCCAGGCTGGTCTAGGGCCCACGGCCTGACAGGCTCCACCACAGGCCCGGTTCTAGCGGGTGGGCCGGGTGGGCCAGGCCCACCCAAACATGAGCCTGGCCCACCCAAACATGAGCCTTGGCCCTCGCAGTGAGGGCTTGAATCAGGTGCGCAACGCCATTGCGCTCAAAGGGCTTCAACCCCCCGTCGTGTGTGTCAGCCCGGCTGAGTCAGCTTCCCGGGCGCACAGACAGACAGTTTTTGAGATTATCGCAGCCACACCAGAGTACTTCACAGGTCTTTACAAGACCATTTAAATGTTAACGAGGCTTTGTTTATTTTTTCACTCCTTCATCTCCACTAGGGGCATGGCGAAAGGCGACAAATCCTTTCTTTGGCACTGGTAACCTTTGCCTACTGTCCTGCTGCGTGGATATTTCCTTTTCTATGCAGCGCAGAAGAAAAGAAGTTTGTTTATTCTGATTCACCTTTCCTAACCCCTGCAGCTGCTTATCACATCAGGCTGTGACACAAAGTTTGACTAATGGAGTAGGTAAGAGAATCTGTTACTATTTGTTTTTCTTTTTAAAATCTGCACAGGCCCAGCAGGACACATACTTCGTGTGTGCTTCATTTAAACAGTTTTTATCATTATCATGGCCGATGCAGGACAACAATAAGACAATAAAAAATGCCCAGATAACGCTGGTGATTAAAGATCCTGCTGGAGAGCAATCATTTGTCTGTTAGTAGTTTTTAAATGCAGATGAACTGTATTTTATGTGGAAGCTCAGTGGGTTACTGCCTTTGTCACAGAGATCCCTGTGTTACTTGCAGTTCAGAAGTTACAATCCTAACATAGGACAGTGACCTATGAACTGTCATCAAAGAGCTGCATGCAAACCTGAATGGTATAGTTAGAACTTTGCTTTTTTTTGTTTTGTGATATAGTTAGAACTTCCTCAGTCTTTCATTATTCTAATATTGCTAAAATGAGTATGTTTGGGCAGATATACATTTTTATCAGTAAAGCCAACCCCTAACCACTGGAGTACTCTTTAAATCCTGAGTTTGTGCTTCTCCAGACCAAACCCTCTTAAAATATACTGCCCACCAGTATGGATGACATGTGATTCATACACCTTGTAATCCTCATTGGCTTATGTGACATTTCCTGTAGACTGATTTACATACTTGTATAATTCGTTGTCTCTGTATAATGTGTGCGTGGTGTAAAGTACTGACACACACTACACTGATATGAGTAGCGCTATACAACAAATGAAATGCATATGAGAGAGGGGCTATGTAAAGATAAGGGGCACTGTTGGAGGGTGGCAGTGAGGGAATCCGAGAGGAGGTCAATAGGGGGAGGGGCTATGGAGCAATCAGGGGCACTGTTGGAGGGTGGCAGTGAGGGAATCCGAGGAAGAGGTCATGGGGTGGAGGGGGGAGCTAGGGAGAGATGAGGGGCACTGGTGGAGGGTGGTAGTGAGGGAGTCTGAGGAGGAGGTCATGAGGGGGGGGGCTATAGGGAAGTGAGGGGTACTTGTGGCGTGTGGCAGTGAGGGAATCCTAGGAGGAGGTCAATAGGGGGGGCCATGGAGGGATGAAGAGCACTGGTGGAAGGTGGTAGTAAAGGTATTTACGGAGAAAGAGGTTATTGGTGCAGCGCCAAAAAAGACTTTCGCATCAGACTAAAGCCGGCCCTGTCATGGCCTTTCTGTTTTTGTTTATTTAATTAGCAGTCGGGTCATAAGGGCTACTGTGGAACATACTTTAAAGTGCGTGCTAATTATATTTACTGCTATAGTCAATGTTTTAAGTTTGAAGGTGATTTTACTAATGTTTTTACCGGGAAAAATGAAAGTGGAGCCCGATGGTGCCTGATATGGGGGCTGGGGCCAAAGGTCAGCTGTGAGATAAGGTGCACTGGAGAGGAGTTGTGGATAAACAAGCCTGTAAGGGAGTGCGTTGCAGAGTCCGGGGTCAGGTGGAGGTGGTAATGAAGAGGGATTCTCCCTGAAGGCTCGCACAGAGGGAGCCCGAGAAGTGTCACTTGCCTGATACTCCCACCTCAGAAACCTCCTCTTCCCATCAAAGGAACATTACATGGAAAAAACACTTTTTGAGAGTGATAATATTTAGTAAGAGATTTTGAAAAGAGTGCGTTTTACTGGGCCTTGTAAGACTAAGAAGAGATAAAGGAGGGCCCTGAAGCAGGCCTGCCTAGACATATATGCGACAAATCGAGCCCGCAGTGGCCCACCCAAATGCACCCTTGGCCCACCCAAATAAAAATTCCTGGAGCCGGGCCTGCTCCACCACCTCAGGCCTGGCCTCCTCGTCCTCGCCACTTCCCATTAGTAACAATATATACTACCTCTCTACCTTCTGGCAGCTCAGCCCCCTCTTACTCCCTCCACCCTGCAGTCCCGCACAGCTCTGTCTTTCCTCTACCGCCCCCGCTGTCCTGTCACGCCGTGCCCTCTGCTGCTGCGGGTCAAGGTGTGGGCTCTCGCTCCTTCTTCCCGGATCAGCAGTTTCTCTCCGCAGTCTTGTCGCTATGTGATTCTCTCACACGGATCTGCGTGGCTCTGCTGCGTCTGCAGCTTTCATCTGCTGCAAAGGATGCGCAGCCAGCCTGACCAGGGAACCCGGCAGTGACGTCACACTCTCCTCTTGTCACCAGAACCAGGGCCGGCAATTGGTGGGGTTGGGAGCAAAAAGTAAAATAGCTCACCTTTGTAAATCGCAGTTTGAGAAGTAACTGTGCTCGCGTTTATACTTCTTGCGAACTGTTTATCGAGATTAACTACATTTCTGAGGGCACGTTGTTAGTGGGGACCCGACCTCCACATTTTGAACAGGTGCAGCACCGAGGCTGGGACTGCACAGCACCTAAGGCGCGCGTCCAAAACCTCTTTAAGAGGTTGGCACCTGTGTGCCCATCTACAGCATGGTCACAGGCTGTGGTTGGGCGGATTTAAAAAAGCAATGACCTACAAGTGAATGGCTGCTTCTCAACATGTGGAAAATCAAATAGCACAAACAGATGGTCTCCGAGTGACAGCGGCAGGACTTTCAGGATGCTGAGACAGAGAATGACCTAGGTGAGGGTGGTCTCAGAACTTGCACCTTCACATACATACTCACAACCTGTGCATTCATCTCAGTAAGTCAAGCTACCCCTCCAGGGATCTTTCTCTAACCTACGTGCCACTTACTCCTTAACTATGCATGTTCTATGAGCGATGAAAGCTTGCATTTGTCTTCCCTGCTGGATCTGTAGTCGCCTCTAGATGTCCACAACTGCTGCTAACAGCGATTTGCATTTGGTGCAAGAGGTTAGAACGTTGATGGCAGGCAGGAGCCACATACCATTGCCCGTGGAATGTGCTCCTCACACACAAAGGATTCCACACACTGTAGGACAGTGCTGGGGGTTGAGCTCATACCACACAGATCTGTCTCCTGCAGATCCCAGGTTAATAATCCTAGCCGGACAGACTTTATCTTGCATCCTTGTGAGTTCAACCACTGGGGCAGATAATCACACCTACTACATAAATGTCGAGAGACAAATCTGTTTGTAGTGCAAGGATTATAAAAGGTAAATGTAATATTGTATTTCAAAATTCATCAGCCTCTGCTGGGTTCACGGCTCTGCGTTTCGCCACGTTTGAGCAGCTTTTGGCTTCCCCGCCCACCCTGCAGCTGATTTTGCTATATCGGCCCTTTCATCTCTCCATGATGTCCTCGTTCACTATTTGCCCGCTGTGTTGTTGTTCTAGAGCTGGGCAGAGCACCAAGCTGTACCAACCTGAAAACGATAGTCACGTACAGCTCGCTTTTTTCAAACAATCCTCTTCCTCCCCTCAAGCCCTACCCCCCCCCCCCAAAAAAATCCCTAAAGTGTTAGCATTCCAGTCTCCGTTTTGGTTAAAGAAGATGACTGCCCAATATTTCCAACCAAGCCCGTTCTTTGATGTGGGCCTTCGCAGCTTGTTTGCACTCGGGAGTGTGCAGTTCAGCAAGTAACGGAGCGCGGGGACCTCAGACGGGCCTAGACGCTCTATTACTCTCTCTCTACTACTCTCTCTCTACTACTCTCTCTCTACTACTCACTCTCTACTACTCACTCTACTACTCACTCTCTACTACTCACTCTACTACTCACTCTCTACTACTCACTCTCTACTACTCTCTACTACTCACTCTACTACTCTCTACTACTCACACTCTACTACTCACTCTCTACTACTCACACTCTACTACTCACACTCTACTACTCACTCTCTACTACTCACTCTCTACTACTCACTCTCTACTACTCACTCTCTACTACTCACTCTACTACTCTACTCTCTACTACTCTCTACTACTTACTCTCTACTCTCTCTACTACTCACTCTACTACTCTCTCTACTACTCTCTACTCTGTACTACTCACTCACTACTACTCTACTACTCACTCTCTACTACACTCTCTACTACACTCTCTACTACTCACACTCTACTACTCTCAACTACTCACTCAACTACTCACTCTCAACTACTCACTCTCTACTACTCACTCTCTACTACTCTCTACTACACTCTCTACTACTCTCTACTACACTCTCTACTACACTCTCTACTACTCTACTACTCACACTACTACTCACTCTACTCTACTACTCACTCTCTACTCTCTACTACTCACTCTCTACTACTCACTCTCTACTCTACTCTCTACCTCTCTACACCTCTCTCTCTACCTCTCTCTACTACTCTCTACCTCTCTACCTCTACACCTCTCTACCTCTCTCTACCCGCACACACATGCACATATATATATGTATATATGCATTTATATATATATACATACATAAACATATATACATCTGCATTTCTATATAAATACAAATATAAATGCATGCATACATATGCATATACATATATGCATACATATGCATGTTATGTACTTGAAAGTTTGAAAAACACTAATAAAACCAAAGCTAAAAAGCCACCTAATTACAAACAGAATTGCTTTAACTTAAACGAGGGCGAGACCTATTGCATTTTCAATGCTTGTTTTATAGGCTATTCGCTAGTGTTGAGCCCACTTTATATCCCTCATTAGATATAACACAATGGGAGAGGTCTCTCCTTTTCTGTTTTAGAGCTGGTACGGTCTGTCGACTCTTGACTGGACTGGAAATCAAGCTGGTGCCCTGGGGGGGAATGGCTCTGCCTTGCTCCTGCGATGGGGCCTCTGAGCAGTAGCTATTAGTGTTTTTTGTGATCATTTCAATTTCTTTCTTAGAACTCGTTTAAACTCATTGTGACACCATAGATGTAGAGAGGTCCTGTACCATCTGCAACTATTGCACACATCTGCTATTTGCTTTAGCGTGTGCTCCTTTCTTAAAGCCGCAGTTCAAGCTAGGAAAACTATGGAGGGGTAATTAACATTGTTTGATTTGTGTTGATGAAATACTGCTATTAAGTGCACTCTATTTTTAGTTTTTTTATTGTATTTTAACAATTGCCTTTTTAATATTGTCTTTTTATATTTTTAGGTCGAGTCTAGCGCATCGCGCATGCGCTGCTCTATGGGAGGCTTCTTGTGAGGGCTCAAAACTTCTCCGTGTGGGTCGGGCTCCTCCCACACATCTGATTGTAATGAAAGCACGCCAAAGGCGGGTGCATGTCCCACCTCTTCTTAAAATGTTCACTCCCACGGCGTTTTGCTCTTGGGCGCGAGCAGCGGCGCGCAGGCTGGCAGCTGCATTCCTTCCACAGCGGGTGCCTTTAACAAGGCTGTTTACGATTATGTGCGCTTCTGGGAGGGGTCAGGGGGCGAGGACTTGGGCTTTGAAGGTGTCTGTTTACAGCGCAGGGCTCTTGTCTTCCTTACAGCGGCCGCGCTTGTTTAAATGTGTTGTCGAGAACTCGTACGTAAGCGCTATTATCGGGGCTTTGATGTGTCAGCGCCGTGATCCGCTGGAGTTCTTGGTTACCATAACAATATGTGATGAGATTTTACAATCGCAGCCGGCAGCTCGCGTTATGCTAAATGGATTAAGGACTAAATAACCCAAACTTGCAGATGATCAACATCTCTGGAGAGTGTGTGCACCGCGAATGAACTTAGTTCAAGTACATGGGGCAGAGCTGGCCCGAGGGAGTGTGTCATCCCCACGGACAGCTGCTTCTAGGACTAGTACTTATTGCTGTTTCATCAAAAAAAACGACAGGCATTTGTCAGGGTATGAAGCACACGATGGGAAAGAAAGGAAGCTCGCTTTAATGCATGCTTCCATTTACACTTTCTTAAATGCTTAGAATTGGAGAAAGAGTCTTATCCAAAGCCCTGCAACCCCAAACAATGTTATGGTGAACAATGCAGGCCTCGTTCTTTACCTTGCTCCTATTATCAACCTGCTGACGGACAGTTTCATATTTTTTATAACGACGGCGCGTCTGCTTGGCGTGCAGAAGGGAGGAGAAGCCAGCATTATTCAAGAGTGGCCGTCGAGTGTTTGTTTGTGGAAATGGTTTGCCAATAACCGAGCCCGTGGAGAGAGAAGACATTGTGCGTTAATGACACAACCAGAGGGGCCGGTTCCCTTGTTTAGTCGGAGATGCAGCGAGCCCCCTCCCAGTAGCTGTGCCATTAACATGTCTGTTTCCTGTCAGCCATTTTCAGATAATGGCATTTATCTCGGGACGGCACAAGACCAGTCATTAGCCTCAATAAAGGGCCACAGACAAAGCCTTTATCCGGGGCTCAGATGCTGCAGCCACAAACCTTATTATAGACTTGAGGGCAGCGAGGGTCTGGGGACACACTGAGCGAGGTAAAGGCACCTGAACATATAGGTCGATGTGCGCCATCATACAGCTAGACCGGCCTTAGGGTTGGGATTAATGCCTCAAGAACCGAAGCAGTAATCATTTATTGTGCCTTTTTCCTTGAACTCTTACCCTGTGCTGTCTGGCACAACTGCAAACAAACCGAATGACCACCGCAGATAGGGTTATCTCAAGTATGGGAAGGCAATCACTGTTTACAAGAAGCTGAACTGCAACCCCAGAGTGCAGTCAAAGGCAAAATCAGGAAAAAGGTGGAAACATGAGGGCGATTAAACTGGTTTCAGCTGAACAGGAGGACGCCCCCACCAATCGTGTCCATTGTTCCCACGCTGGCCAAGTTAACTGTTTATTGAAGCTGCCAATCCATTATATGTGGTATTTTGAACCAGCTCAGCGTTTGCCAGTCTTCCTCGTGGGGGTCGGGTTACTATCTACTTGTCTTCATTAGCCCCCGTAATTTCCCCTCGCGTTTAATCTGATGGCATTCCTCGGCTATCTGTGACACATGCTGCTCGGTGTCTTCCGAGCAACAGGCGGTGCCTGGGCAAGCATTCACATCCGCCTGGCAGCTCGCAGTCATATGCCACATTCCTGGCAATCTCACACTCTCTCAAAGAGAGAGGGCGGCAGAGCCGGGACACAGTTTACTTTTGCGTTTAGTCCCCTGTGAACTCTACGTTGCCCCGCAGCAGGCCAGGTATTAATAGCTCAGACAACAGGCATTGCATTTACCTACCAGCAGGGTGGATAATATTCACCATAGTATCTGTACCATGCGCCTTTGAGGCTGCCAGCAGTTTGTGTAACATCCAGATCAAATGTGCACAGGTGTCGCGTGAGACATTCAGCCGGCCATTTCCTTTTAGTTCCTAAACAATAGATAGTACTTTTTATTCTGAAGCCCTTACATACTATACGTACCAGAATGGAACAAAAACATAGGACTTGCCGAGGGTGACACGCATGGCATCAATGAATTCAGTCGGGAATGGCTGGGGCAGACTTCTTGTTCCAAGTTAAGCAAAAACAAAAGTTTCCAAGTAATCAAGGAGCGGTTCCAATTAATGGAAACTCCAACCTCCTTCCACTGCAGATTGCATTCTGGGACTTGCAGTTCCCAGATTAGGCATGCAAATACTGGCCTGCAAACTGCTGATGGTTAAAATGCCATGACAGGCAGAAGGTGTCACATGTGACACTGGACCACTAGGCGGTACACGGATTTTGTTGCTGACCTTTTTAATTTGCACCTCATAATCTCTCCAATGTTTGTTTCGTTCCTTATTAAACAAGCAGCATAAATGCTGGCAAATCTGTTTCATTCCTTTTTTCACAAGTTGTGCATGGATCAGAATTTGTCTGTGCTAAAATATTACACACCAGAGTCGTTTTATAAACAGGTGTGTCATATGTTTGTTGCATTACTTTCTCCATTTTGCCCTAATGGCCGGCAGCATAATCTGATTGCAAAAACCCACCAATGAGCTATTGCACAACATGCAAACGTGGTGCAGATAAGCCTGATAATGCTTCAATCCATTGCGGGACAGCACCCAGGATAATGTGCTGCATGACTAACCACTTATAAGGTCCCAAAGGCGAGACCTATTGGCTATGCCAATGCTTGTTATTATGTGCTTTGAACTTTATAGAAGCATTGTCAATTGTTTGAAATCAAATTTTCTCTCTTTTACCATGTTTTTGGGCAATGGGCCACTGTGTCAATTTCTCCTATTCAGTATTAATGTTGCGTAGGATCTTGCTCTTTTAACTTCAGTGTTATGATCATTTTATGTTTGAGGCATGTGTGCTGTAGATGCACATTCTTTGCATACTCCTGCCATCTAGTGTTGGGTCTGGATGTTTACAAGTTGTTTTTCTTCGAAGAAGTCTTTCCAGTCACGAGGTAAGGTGACTCCTCCTTTCGGTGATAGTGCGCATGGACATTGACTCCATTGTTAGATTGTTTTTTTCTGCCATCGGTTCGGACGTGTATTGGTGCGCTCCTGTTCGAAACCGTTCTACGGGTTCCCCTGGTGCGCAATCCACTGTACTCTCAACGGTATTGTTTTCGTACGCGTTCTCTGTTCTCCACTTATCGAATCGGTCAACAAACTTTCCATCTTCGGCCGAAAACTTCGTGGGCGGCCTTTGTGCTTATCCGTGTCGGTCCAGCCTTCTACCGATGGAACGGACTCCGTTTCAGTTCTGTCCTCGGTGCCACGCCATTTACCCTTGCACTGACCTATATCAAGTTTGTAACTTGTGCCTCTCACTGGAGCACAAGGAGTAAGACTGAGATGCATGTAAGTCGTTTCGTTCGAAGAAAACTCTACGTGATCGTCAGGCTTGACGACGAGAAATGCAACACCAAAGCATTCAACACACTCCGGATATCTTCGGCAAAGAATCTGAACATGAAGAGGTCGAAGCGTCGGCGGCAGAAGAAGAGGCCTTCTCTGTTCCAGAGTTGGATTCTGAATTCGATATCGATTTGGAGTCCGAAAACGTGCCTCCGGGACAGGGTACTGTGAGTACAGCAGACCCCCCCCCCCCCAAAAAAAACCTCTTCCAAAAAGCATAAGGTTAAGCCACCACCTCTGCCTTCGGGCCAAGGTCGGCACCAAGACAATGTTTCCGACGCCCCGCCCTCTGGCTCTGCACTGAAACAAATCGTCAAGCCTTCTGGCTCGGGACCGAGTCGGCCGAAACCAGCTTCTGATCCAACACCCTCTGTTTTGAAGGACAAGTCTGGTTCAGAGCCAAAACCCTCCGCTCCGAAAGAGAAGCATGCTTTGGAGCTGAAACCTACTGCTCCCAAAGCAAAGACTATCTCGACACCGAAGCCTTCGGTGCTGAAATCGGAGGACAACCTCTCCGAGACTCCAGAACCAATTTTAGACCTTTTTAAAGACAAATTGGATCCTAAACAAAAGAACATTTATATCAATCCTGATACAGGACCCATTTTGGCTAAGACACTAGCCAAACAGAAACTTCCTTCAGAGGACCCTGCCTATAAGATTCCTCTAAAGAAGAAAAAAGACATGGCTACCAGCCCTGCTTATCATACCCCAGAATCCCATCCACCAATTCTAGAACCTTTACACATAACACCTCAAGGATCTCCCCATAAAGAACCTGAAGCCGATGGTATTGATGACGAGCACACACACTTGCCTGTAGATCCATGGAAAGATGACACCATTGACCCTCCATTAGAAAATGATCCAGATCCATACCCTGCAAAGCCATCACCACTGGACGATAATGTGGCTTATCAAGAGCTTATTGCTAGAGCAGCAGAGTATCATGGGGTTGCACTACATAAAGAATCTTTGTAGGAAGATTTTTTGTTTGAAACATTAGGATACATAGGTCTAGCCAAACTCTCCCTATGTCAAAGCGCATGATGAGACATGCAGACGACATATTTAAAGACCCCGTGCGAGCACGTATTTTAACTCCCAGAGTTGAGCGTTTCCATCTGATCCTGTTTTTAATTAAAGGATAGTTGCCTCTCGACTCGCTAGTGGTGTCCAATGCTCGTAAGAGAGTAAATTCACAAACCTCTGGTGATGCACCCCCCACAGACAAGGAGTCTAAGCTGATAGATGCATCAGGAAAACGAGTAGCTGCTCAATAACCACTGGCGCATCGTAAACACACAGGGCCTACTACCTTGGTACGATGAGATGTAGCAACTGCTTTAATATCTCCCAGACAAACACAAAAGCAAAGCACAAGAGTTAGTTCAGGAAGGCACACTCATTTCTAACTCTTCATCAGATGTGCTCTAGATGCTGCTGACACCGCTGCTAGGGAGAGTAATATCAGCATTCTCCTCAGGAGGCATGCACGGCTTAGGATTTCAGGGTTTAAACCTGAGGTTTAGCAGTCCATTTTAAACACTCCTTTTGACAAGCAGCACCTGTTTGGTCCTGAAGTCGATCAGGCTTTGGAAAAAATGAAGAAAGAGACAGAAGTCCCCATCAAGTAGAGGCTCCTTTTGCCGCTCCTTTTTCAGAGGAGGGTCCAAAACCACACATCAGACCCGAATGCTTCCTCTCATAAAGGCAACACCCAATCCTCTCCCTCTAGAGGTTTTTTATAGAGGAGGGTATAGAGGAAACAATTGCAAAGGTAGGGGTAAAGGTGCCACAGTGCGTAACTCCCCTTCTCCCAACAAACAGTGACTTGCCCACATTTCGGGGGAAGACGTCAACAGTTTCTCCCCATTTGGCAATCCATAACATCCGACAAATGGGTGATCGATCTTATCCTACATGGTTACTGCTTGGAGATCACCACCAATTCCCCAAAAATTCCACCTTGCACTCACAAACTGTTGTCATACCACTTACAGTTACTCAAACAGGAGGTGCAATCTCTCTTGGAAAAGGGAGCCATAGAACCAGTTTCATCACAGTACCAAGGTTCAGGGTTTTACTCTCTCTACTTTCTAATCTCCAAAAAGGACAGCTCCTTAAGACCAATTTTGGATCTCAGAGTGTTAAACCAGTACATAATGTCAGAACATTTCCATATGGTAACGCTTCAACAGGTGCTTCCACTTCTACAGCAAGACAATTTTATGTCCAGACTAGTCTTAAAAGACGCATACTTTCACATTTCGGTCCATCCAGCTCATCGCAAATATCTCAGATTTCTGATAGCAGGCAAACACCATCAGTTCAAAGTACTCCCATTCAGAGTAACTACTGCACCCATAGTGTTTACCAAATGTTTAGCAGTAGTGGCAGCTCATCTCAGAAGACAACAAATTCGGCTGTAGATGAGACTACTGGCTCGTCAAAGCCAGCACACACCTCAAGTGTCTAGAACACACTCAGACCATGCTAGACCCACTCCACCGATTGGGCTTCACGGTCAACACGCAAAAGTCTCATCTACAGCCTTCACAAATACAATCTTATCTGGGAGCGACTCTCACAGCTCTAGCCTCTCCCAATGCAGCCAGAATTCACAATATTCAAACTCTGTTGCTACATTTCCAGACCCACCAAACCATGCATGGCAGGACTTTTATGCAACTGCTAGGAATGATGGCGTCATGCATTGCAATAGTGCCTCATGCAATACTACACGTGCGTCCTCTACAAGAATGCTGGCAAGTCAGTGGAATCAGTCACAGGGTCAATTAACAGATCTAGTGTTGGTGGACAGCCGCACCCATCGCTCTCTGCAGTGGTGGAACCCACAACATTTATCAAAAGGACGGCCCTTCATCGACCCTGTTCCACACATTGTGCTAACAGCAGACACATCTCTCACAGGTTGGGGTGCCCATCTCCACAATAACACAATTCAGTATCTCTGGGACAACGAGCACAAACGTCTCCACATCAACTATCTAGAACTTCTAGCAGTATTTCTAGTACTGAAAGCTTCTCGGTCTCATCTCATAGGCAAAGTTGTCCTAGTCCACACGGGACAACATGACAGCTATGTACTATGCACAAAAACAGGGGGAGGCACACACTTTTCAGCTGTCACCTGTCTCTCAGACCATTTGGAGCTGGGCAATCCACCACAGAATTTATCTTCTGGCAGGACACCTTCCAGGAGTCAACAATCAAATTGCTGACCTCCTCAGCAGAAGAAGGCAACAAATACATGAGTAGGAACTTCATCCCCAAGTTCTCCTTCCATACTTTCAAAAATGGGGATTCGCACAAATAGATCTGTTCCCCACAGTGGACAACGCAAAATTGCCCAAACTTCGCCTCCAGGTTCCCACACCCTCGCTCCAAAAGCAATGCCCTATGGATCAATTGGTCAGGGAAATCTGCCTACGCTTTACGCCTCTCCCACTCCTTCCATTTATGGATCGAAAGCTCAGGCAAACGTTGCTCACACTGATTTTTGTAGCTCCCACATGGGCCCGTCAAACGTGGTACACCACACTCTTGGAACTCTCAGTGGTTCCACATCAAAAGCTGCATCTCATTTCCAGCCTTCTCACTCAGAACCATGGAGAAATCAGACACCCAAACCCCAAAGAGCTCAACTTAGCGATTTGGCTCCTGAAGTCATAGAGTTTGGATTCTTAAATTTGCCACCAGACTGTATGATTATCTTAAAAGAAGCAAGAAAGCCTACTACCAGAGCTTGTTATGCAGCAAAATGGAAACGATTTTTTATCTATTGTTCTAACAACAAAATTAATCCTCTAGATGCTTCTGTTCAAAACAATATATGTTACCTTCTGCACCTACAACAAACTAGTCTAGCTTACACATCTATTTGATTTCACCTTGCAGCAGTAGCTGCATATTTGCAAAACAGACAGCATTTATCTTTGTTCAAAGTTCCTGTGATTAAAGCCTTTATGGAGGGCTTAAAAAGAGTAATACCACCCAGAATACCTCTGGCACCGGTATGGAATCTCAACATTGTACTTAAAAGACTCGTGGGTCCACCCTTTGAGCCATTACACAATTGTCCTTTACATTTCCTTTCATGGAAGGTTGCCTTTTTCATTGCAATCACTTTATTAAGGAGAGTTGGTGAGCTACAGGCATTAACTTTAGCAGAACCCTTCTTTCAGCTTCATAAAGATAGGGTAGTTCTTCGCTCCAACCCAGAATTTCTCCGTAAAGTAGTTTCTGCTTTTCATCTTAACCAATCAGTTGAGTTACCCGTGTTCTTCCCTCAACCTGATTCTGTAGCAGAACAAGCTCTTCACACACTTGATGTCAGAAGAGCGTTATTGTATTATATCGAAAGGACAAAAGATTTTCGTAAAAAAACAAAGCAACTGTTATTTGCATTTGCTCCACCTCAAAAAGGCAATCCTATCTCTAAATATGGTATTTCAAGATGGATTGTTAAATGCATTCAAACTTGCAATGTAAAAGCTAAAAGAACTTTATCTATAGCCCATAGATCACATTCCACTTGCAAAATAGGGGCATCTATGGCCTTTTTAGGTAACATTCCTGTAGCTGACATCTGTAAGGCAGCAACATGGTCTGGTCCACACATATTTACCAAACACTATTGTGTGGATGTGTGAGCACGCTAACAAGCCAATGTAGGGCAAGCAGTGCTAAAGACACTTTTTCAGACTACTGCAACATCTACTGGTTAGCCACCACTTTAGGAGAATACTGCTAAATAGTCTATGCAAAGCATGTGTATCTACAGCACACATGCCTCGAACGGATTATGTTACTTACCCAGTAAGCATCTGTTCTTGGCAAGCAGAGCTGTAGATTCACATGCACCTTGCCGCCTCCCCGGACACCTGTAGTTGTTGCAGTTATTATTTACATTACATACGCATGGACATCTCTGTACTACACTCACTTACTCCATTCTCACTCTCTTGCTGGAAAACAATCTAACTATGGAGTTGATGCCCATGTGCACTATCACCGAAAGGAGGAGTCACCTTACCTCGTGACTGGAAAGACTTCTTCGAAGAAAAACAACTTGCAAACATCCGGACCCAACACTAGATGGCAGGAGTATGCAGAGCATGTGAATCTACAGCTCTACATGCCAAGAACAGATTCTTACTGGGTAAGTAACATAATTCTTTCCCTCTATGGCTGTACTGTATTGATGCAAAAACAACAATTGATGGACAGAATGCAGAACAATGTCATACATTCACCCCAGTACAGAGATCTGGGCCTAAATCCATCGTTTTTTGCTCACCATGCCATTCCAGTTTGAACCCAGCCATATGCAAATCAGTCTTGACCCTGTGCCCCATGGGAACAGTCCAGCCCGAACTGCCAAGCCAGGTCCTCCCTGAACTGGAAACAAGCATCCTAGGACCGGTTTCAGGCTTTCAGCCCTCATCAGCCAGGATAGCTTGATTCCAGTGGCATGGAGAGCACGGGACTCACGTCTGAGCATACCCGTCCCACTCGGGGTGACAAATGCAAAAACAACAATTGATGGACAGAATGCAGAACAATGTCATACATTCACCCCAGTACAGAGATCTGGGCCTAAATCCATCGTTTGTTTGCTCACCATGCCATTCCAGTTTGAACCCAGCCATATGCAAATCAGTCTTGACCCTGTGCCCCATGGGAACAGTCCAGCCCGAACTGCCAAGCCAGGTCCTCCCTGAACTGGAAACAAGCATCCTAGGACCGGTTTCGGGCTTTCAGCCCTCATCAGCCAGGATAGCTTGATTCCAGTGGCATGGAGAGCACGGGACTCACGTCTGAGCATACCCGTCCCACTCGGGGTGACAAATGCAAAAACAACAATTGATGGACAGAATGCAGAACAATGTCATACATTCACCCCAGTACAGAGATCTGGGCCTAAATCCATCGTTTTTTTGCTCACCATGCCATTCCAGTTTGAACCCAGCCATATGCAAATCAGTCTTGACCCTGTGCCCTGGGGTGAATGTATGACATTGTTCTGCATTCTGTCCATCAACTGTTGTTTTTGCATTTGTCACCCCGAGTGGGACGGGTATGCTCAGACCTGAGTCCCGTGCTCTCCATGCCACTGGAATCAAGCTATCCTGGCTGATGAGGGCTGAAAGCCCGAAACCGGTCCTAGGATGCTTGTTTCCAGTCCAGGGAGGACCTGGCTTGGCAGTTCGGGCTGGACTGTACCCATGGGGCACAGGGTCAAGACTGATTTGCATATGGCTGGGTTCAAACTGGAATGGCATGGTGAGCAAAAAAACGATGGATTTAGGCCCAGATCTCTGTACTGGGGTGAATGTATGACATTGTTCTGCATTCTGTCCATCAACTGTTGTTTTTGCATTTGTCACCTCGAGTGGGACGGGTATGCTCAGACGTGAGTCCCGTGCTCTCCATGCCACTGGAATCAAGCTATCCTGGCTGATGAGGGCTGAAAGCCCGAAACCGGTCCTAGGATGCTTGTTTCCAGTCCAGGGAGGACCTGGCTTGGCAGTTCGGGCTGGACTGTACCCATGGGGCACAGGGTCAAGACTGATTTGCATATGGCTGGGTTCAAACTGGAATGGCACGGTGAGCAAAAAAACGATGGATTTAGGCCCAGATCTCTGTACTGGGGTGAATGTATGACATTGTTCTGCATTCTGTCCATCAACTGTTGTTTTTGTACTGTATTGAACCATGTCTTTTATGGCCACTGTTGGGTGAGTAAAGATTCTTTCTGATTTGATGATTGAAGTAAAATGTAATATACAAAATGACTCCCAATTGAAAAAAGTAGGAATAGGGCAAAAAAGCATAAATTGCCAATGAGGGTCGATAGTTACGGTAGACCGGGTCTTGACGAAATTCGACACTGATTGCAATGGAGTGCAGGTCAGAAAACCAACCAGATTTGCCCTGGTCAAAGAATTTACCTTCTGATTTAAGTCCTTTAGGTCCCAATCCATCACATGAAAACACGTCTACAGCCCCAGTATCTCACAGGAGACACTTACAGGGTGTAAAGGCAGAGACCAACATGAGGGTATTCAAAACCGGACTTCATAATTGAATTGCATTTTAATAACTATTAAAAAAATATTGTTTGTTTTTCTAGCTAGTCCCATTCCCAAGATACAGTATTAGGATTTTTGGACAGCTAGGCCTGCCACAGTGAAAAATACCCTATGGGTGCTAGTCACTGACTTGTTAACAATAATTTTCTACATGCCCTAATTTCAAATGCCATGTGCCCTGCCTTGTGGGCAACAAGGCCTACATAGGGTTACATATCAACATTTAAAAGGGAGGTTTTGACCTGTCCAAAGGATATAATGTTATGTTATGTTATAGGCATTTATAAAGCGCAAACGGTTACCCAAAGGTGTCCTGGCGCTAGCTGCTCTCAATCTGGGCACTTGGGTGAAAGGCATCTCTACAAATTAAAGAGCCATGTCTTCAGTTCCTTCCTGAAGGTCAGAATATTAGTGGTATTTCTCAAATAGAAAGGAGATCATTCCAGGCTTTAGCAGCACCGGCAATAAAACTTCTCCCGCCCCAAGAGGCTTTTTTATGGGTGGTACTGATACCAACTTAGCACCAAGGGAGCGAAGAGTTCTTTTGGGTTGGTACCAATGTAGATGCTGTTTAAGGTAGTCTGGACCTGTGCCTTGCAGTGCCTTATGCACAATGCATAGAGCTTTAAAACGTACCCTCTTCCTGACAGGCAGCCAATGGAGTTTTTTGATTTCCTTGGAAATTGGTGTAAATTTCGGGGTACCGGTGAGTAGTCTTGCTGCCGCATTTTGCAACAATTGGAGTTTATTCAGGAAACGTTCTTGAATGTTTAGGTAGAGACCATTGCAGTAGTCCAGCCTAGACATGATAAGTGCTGTGACAACTGTCTGTCGACTGTCCACTGGCAGGAAGTGTAGTATTTTCTTAATCATTTTAAGGGTATAGAAGACGGCTGAGGCTACTGCATTAATCTGGTCACCAAAATTGAGCTTGTCGTCAATTATCACGCCTAAATTTTTTACCTTCCTAGTGGGTGTAGGGAGAATACCCAATACATCCGGCCACCAACTAGGGGTCCAGAAGTTGGGCTCATTTCCAAATAAAATGACCTCAGTCTTGCCTGAGTTCAGTTTTAGACAGTTTTGTGACATCCACCTCCCGACTGCCTCCATACAGTCATGGAACTGAATGTCTATTCCTGCTCCCTGTCCTGGTCGCAGAGCCACCACAATTTGTGTATCGTCAGCGTAGGAAGTAAGGTCAAAGCCAAAGGAGCCAATTTGGGAGGCCAGGGATGAGACATATACATTAAAAAGAGTCGGACTAAGGGAAGATCCCTGTGGTACTCCGCAAGGCAGGGAGAACGGTTTAGACTCAAATTCATCCAGTGCCACAATTTGAGATCTGCCAGTTAAGAAGGACTTCAGTAACTTCCATGCCTTACCCTGGATCCCACATGCTAATAATCGGTTCATCAATAGGTCATGATGGACCGTATCAAAGGCCGCTGACAAGTCCAACATAATCAGGGCGGCCTTGCCTCCCCGATCCAAAACTTCTCTAATCTCTTCAGTAGATTTAATGAGGGCAGACTCAGTGCTATGTCCTTCTCTGAACCCATATTGGGTAGGATCCAAGACTTGGGTTTCCCTAGGAAGGCACTGAGTTGCACATTCATTGATTTCTCGACCAATTTGGCTGGTAATGTGAGACGTGAGATTGGACGGAAGTTGTTGGGGTCTTTAGGATCGAGGTTAGGCTTTTTTAGCAGTGGCAGTATTGAGGCAATCTTCCAGAGTTTAGGGAAATACCCTGCATCAAACATTGAGTTGAACAGGGAAGTAAGTACAGGGGCAATAAGTCCCGAAGCACCCTTAATCACCGAGACTGGACAGGGATCATAGGGGGAGCCTGACCTTGCTGCCAATAAGCGCATCTCTATATCGATAGCAGATAGTGGCTCAAATTTATCAAAGACAGCCGGGGGGTCTACAGCTGAGCTCCTTCCTTCCGAAGGCGTTATGGTTCCTATAGTACTTGGGTGGTGAAAAGTCGAAAAAATGACCTCCACCTTATTTAAAAAGAACCTGGCAATGTTCTCACATAGTTCCTGGCTCGTCTGGATTTTTGCAGGACGGGGGAGGCCAGATTAGAGACTGTTTTAAAAGTTCTTTAACCGAGTTTTTTGCAAGCGTAATTCGGTTTGTAAAGAACTCTTTTTTGCATTAAATATCATTAATTTATAAATGGCAAGACTTTTTTTATAAAGCTTTTTCTCCGCTTCCTTGTATTCTTTCCTCCAATTCCGCTCAAGGAATTTACAGTTAAGTTTCTGTTTCCTTAGATCCTCCGTATACCAGGGGGCCGTTGGTTGAGATCTTTTGGGTGACAAAACTTTTTCTGGGGCTAATTTATTACAGGCTGTTTCTATCCACTTGGTGTGACAGGTTAAATTGCAGTGTTCAGACTGCCACAGTCAGGCTACAATGAGATGCCTGAATCCATGTTTTATTTACACTGTCACTGTAGTGAGTGGTAAAATAGGTGCTGAAGTCCGTTATTGACATTTAAGTTACCGCCCTGGGAACATGTTATACCATATACTAAAGGCTTATTGGCAAGTTGCATATATCAATTAGGATTATGCCAATTCAACCATGTGTAAAGAGAATGCACAGCCACTTTACAGCTGGTAACCAAGGTTAAAGTGCACAGTTCTAACACCAGCAAAAATATAGGGACCAGCCAAAGGTGAAAAATATAGGATGTTCATGCAGAAAAGGTGAAGTTCCTACAACTATAAACTTGTTTAAAAAAGAGGGCATTGAACACTTTCTACAAATAGTCAATGTTTTTGTGCAAAAAATTCATAAAACCCAGCCTAATTTGTATACCTCCAAAGTTTAAATCATAGTGCCACCTCGCCATGTGATCTTATGTAGGTAAAATAAAAAGGCCATGGTGGAGTGCACATCGTGCTTTTGGGGCATCCTATTTAAATAAGATTCACAGCCTGCTGTCTTTCTCATTGAAAATATCCAAGTGTTAGTGGGTCATGTTCTGTTGTTTGGAGAAATTGTATATGTTTAATGTACCAATATTTTTTTATCCTTTTATTTGTATATGGATTCACAGAGAAAGGATTGGTCCAAAGATCCTCTAGTCTTAAATCCCTCAATATGACCAGACGATGCTGAAATCACAACATTTTATTTGCTCCCAGAAATGCTACAACGTTGTACTTCTGCATGTTGATTTCTGTACAAATATAACCAGTAAAGTATTGGGTGTAGTGCAGTTTCAACAGCAATCAAATTCACAACATGCTCAAAACATAAAGGAATAAGTGAAGTGCCTAGGCCCAGGCTAAATAGTGATCAATTTTTACTGCAGATTTAATATCCAAATGGCCCCAAAACTTTGCAACATAAACTGCTGCTACCACTACTTCATTTTATAAACCTGCAGTATGGTACTAATTAGCTGGCTTCCTAATCTAGCTTTGCATCTCAAGCCAGTTTAAGCAGCTTGCCTCAGTGCATTGGCAGCTTTTTATTTTTGTCCTATCCATGTTGACCTAAAGTCAAATTCAGTGTCAAAGTGATCTACTCTTTGAATACGTTGATCATACATTTGAAATGTTTTTTATAAGATTAGTAGTATTAGTGTGTCATTTTGTAATACCTTTCGAAGCCCCTGATTTAAATGATGCATTGATGGGTTTGTTAAAGGCCCTAAAATTGCATCATCAGCAAATAATAGAATTGACAATTTTTCATTACTAATCTTTTAAGCTATCAAGATTTTAGCCCATTAAGAATCGGTGCCCGCATCATTCAGAAATACACTAAATAGAGATGTTCAGACACAACTTTAATGTGCCTCTGCTAAAATTGGAAAATCCTCACTACATAATGCCTGTTGCTTAATTCATACCCTAGCTGCAGTACTGGTATGAAGTCCTATAACAGCTGTTATCAAAGGATTGTCTTGAGCAGGCTTCTTCAATGGGTAGCTCGTCAGCTATTTGTAAGTAGCTCTTCTGTATGCACTTCTGCCTATTAAATTATAAGCATTTGCTTGGTGGAATTAATATATGTATACCAACATTGAAGTGTGCGCATTGGAGAGGAAAATATGTATATTTTCAGAACTCTTAAACTGATGTTTGGAGCGAAATAGCTGAATTTGTAACATACTTTTAAAGCTGATAGTTGAATGAAAAATTGTACGAAAGTAGGATCTGCTTTCATGGTTACCCCCACTATTTGCTGGTGTCATTCTGTTGTTGTAACTAGTCTGACTGGGATCCTGCTAATCAGGACCCCAGTCACTGTGCTCTCTCCCTAAATTGGACTTGGGAATACTTTTGGTACCTTCCTAATTGGATACTGGTGTACCCTTCTAAGTCCCTAGTATATGGTACGAAGGTACCCAGGGCATAGGTACACTAGGGGTCTCCCATGGGCTTCAGCATGTAGTATGCCACCCATGAGAGTCCACTCAAACTGTGACTACAGCCCTGCCATTGCAGCCTGTGTGAGCTGGTGCTAGCACCACTCACAATAAATGCACATTTCTTTAAATCTGGGGTCACTGCACTTAAAATCTATAAGTCACCCCTAAGGTAGGCCTTACAGTCCTGAAGGCAGGGTGCTTGGTTATAAGTGTGAGGGTGCCCTGCATGAGCAGGACACCCCCTACAAACTAGTTGATTCTCCCGGCTTTTAAGTGCGGTCAGCCATTTTAGGCATATAGTGAACATCAAGTCAATTACGAAACTGGTCATGTTTGGTATCAAACATGTTGGAATCCTACTCCAACACCGATACCAGTGTTGGATGTAAGATCCCATGTACTGGGAGACTCCCCCACGGAGCTCCCCCCCCCCCTCCCCTGTATTCCCAGTGTTGGAAAACGAGGCAGTATCTGTGAGGCCTGCACAAATAACATGTCTACATTTGTCCTTCACTGGGAACCAAACACCCCATTGTAGCGCTTGACTCTGAGGGTAGCGTTGCAGAGCAGTCTAAGGCTTACTCAATGGAGGTGGTGTGGGCTAGTAATCGCCATTTGCAGGTATGCAGAAATAACACTCAATAATTGATTGTCCAGTCTGTACTTTGTTTTATAAAAGGAAGAGTACATTTATTAAACACACACACTACTCAATAACATGCAACAATTTACAAATATACATAAGCTGTTGGAATTACTTCGTGACATTGCATAACATTCCCACCCCTCCGCAGGGGGGCTTGGGTCTAGTACCACCACTCCCATGTATGCACATCATCTTGCCCCCTAATGCAGTAGGTTGACCATAAACTGGAGTGAGGGCTTTGCCCACTGGCACCATCCCAGTGGTGACCCACCCCATTATCTCAACAAGCATTAAAATGGGCACACCTGCCATGGTGACACATAACCCTGACTGAGCATCTCATACTGACCATACAGTATACACCTTTACATCTTAGTGGCTAACAGTCTGGGTTGTTCTTCACCTAACGCAGTAGCAAGAATAAATGTTTAGGCATCACTTAGAATGACAGTACTTATCATATGTGATAACGGTTATAATGCATTGCAATTAAAGCCCCTAGAAGGCCTCACAATTATAATCACAGGATTAAGCATACACAGCCAGACACCCTAGTAGGAATGTCCAGCAACATAACCCCACTTTACTTATGGTGTCACAATACACATGTGACTTCCAGTCCCTCAAAAGGAACAACATCATGTGAATGCACATCTTGTGCAATTGCACCTCTTTGCCTCTAGGGGATGCCCTTCTCAAGACATCCCCAGTTCAGCCCCTCACACCTTAGTGCAGTCTCAAACGTCTAACCTCAGTTGTAGAACAAAAGTTCCAGCCAAAGGTGGAATTTAAAGTATGGCTGAATCCTGGAGGGGTTGTTTCTTGCAAGTCCCCCAGAGACTTAGGGAGGGACTTTCATCTTTTGTGCTGGGCGAGTCTGCGTTGCTCCTGCAGCTCCCCCTATTCCTTTACACATCAACAGCGGTGGCCCCATCCTCCTGGGGGCCACCACACGCCAAAAACGCAGGTTTTCCTGCAGGCTTCCACCTGCTTTGCTAGGCATTATGGGGCGGTTTTCCTCTTCTGGTGCATAACATAGCAGCGGCTCCCCCGCTGCTCAGGGAGAGCCACGCTGCCATCGTTGGCGGCCTCACGCCGCTTCTGCCCCTCGTTGGGGGCCCGGTCCCACCTGGACCCCTTATCTCCTGTCGTGTAGTTCCTATAGTACCCATGCAGGACCTGCACGTTTGGATAACATAAACTGTAGGATTGGTGGCAGACTAACTCTGAGCACCCCTACCGCGTATGTTAGCCGGTTTTTGCATTAGCTAGCTCACAGTGCCACTAGTGTCTCCTCTTATCGGGGAGAGATTAGTTTCTGGCAACCTTAGAACATGACAACCCTGATCCCTCAAGATCGTGGAAACAATGTACTACTTTTCGCTCAGTCACTCGTGCTCATTTAGTTTATCTCAGAGGTACAGAGAATAAACAGTCTGGGCGTTTCAATAAGGATTTATTGAACAGTTGTTATTCTCGTGTAAAATATATGAGCTTCAACAACCATTAGACAGTAGCAGAGATATGATTAGCAGTACTATGAATATAAAAAGATAGTACAGTTCTACCATTTTGCAATAAGCATGAATAAATACATGAATATAAAATGCATGATAACCGTGCATGTACTCCTACGATGCCAATCTAGACGTACCCAAGTGTACCTAGTATGTGAGTAGGTGTAAAGCCAAGAATCCCTCTAGGTTTTAGTCGAACCCCATTACCTGAAGTGTGAGAATGTAGGAGCCCCTCTTGGTCTCCAGTATTCACCCCGCAAGGGATGTTTAGACCACTATCAGCTGGAGCGTCTGCATGCAGGAGCCTCAGCGTCTCTGCTCAGTGTGTCGGCCTGGAATTCTCGGTTCCCTCTACCTTATCTTGGCAAGATGTGGTATATTTATACCTGAAAGTATCTAGCTCTTCTTTGTCCCTTGTATGTTTTGTATGGGTCATTGTCGGACTGAGGAAGACGTAAGGGATGAACCTTGTACATAGATATTATGCAGGTGATGTAGTTTCTGCTTTGTTTCCAAGAACCCTCATGAATGCTCATACAAAATGTTTGAGCCCATCGGAGATGTTATAGGAGGCCTTTGTTTAGGGAAATACCCTCCTTCTGCACCCAGAACTGAAACTAGATGAGGTTCAATCCTCAGAGCTCGTTATTGTGTAGTGTAGGTGTAGGAAAGTGGGTTTCTGTTGCAGTAACCCCCCCACTTTTTGCCTGATAACTGATGCACTTTTCCTTGGTGTGCCCTGCGTCACTGCCAATCCGGTACCCAGGGCCTGTGTTCCTTCCCTAAAACTGCATTACAGCCTAAACCCAATTGGCCTCTCTGGCCACAGGTAAGCCCCTGGTAAATGGTACACTAGGTACCCAAGGCACTGTAACCAGAGAAGGCCTCTAAGGGCTGCAGCACTTATTGTGCCACCCTTGGAGGCCCTGTACCCTGACACACACGCACTGCCCTTGCAGGCTGAGTGTCTTGGTGCAGAACAAAACAGAGTCGACATGGCACACATCCCTGTGTGCCATGCCCACAAACACACTACCCTGGCATACCTCAGTCACCCCTCTAGCTGGGTGCCCTATGCCAGTGGTGAGGGTACAGGTGCATGAGCCCTGTGCCCCTACAGTACCCAGGTCCATTCCTGGGCACTGTAAGTGCAGTGCTGCCATTCCGAGTATATGGTGCTGGGAGGTCGTCAGCACGAACTCCACAGCACCATGATGGCTGCACTGAAGACTGAGAAGTTTGGTATCAAACTTCTCAGCACAGTAAACCCACACTGATGCCAGTGTGGGATTTACTGTAAAATGCACGACAGAGGGCAACTTAGAGTTGCCCCCTGAACCTAACCTACAATCCACGTCTTGTCTGAGGGGCTGCCTAGGCTGCCACACAGCAGACATGTTGTTGGACCCCTGGGTGGAGAGCCATCCGCTCTCCCGGGCCTGCAACAATGCACGTCCTGGGCAAGGTGCTAGGCCTCCTCCCCCAGGATGGGCAGGGGGAAGCTTCAAAGGCATTCCGCCTTTGTGAGCTTCCCCAGACCACTTGCTGTACTCAACAACTGGTCCCCACCGGTTCTTCCCCCCATCCTGGCAGGAAGACTGGCGGGAAACACCAAGGGAGGAAAAGGGGTGTGCCACCCTCTGCCAACCCCACCCCTCAGGTGGGGGAGGTGAGATGAAGCACATCTGCGGGCTCTCGCCATCTTAAAGATGGGAAGCCCTGCCCAATCAGGACTAGGCTCCTGCATCCCTCCCACAGGAGAGTGGCAGGATAGGGGGTGTACCCACCCCAGGGCAGGGACCCATTGGTCCCTGCCCTTTACCTACCTGTAACGCCCCTAAATCTAGTATTTAGGGGCACCCTGAACCTTCCTTCCTCAGATCCAGCAACAGCAAGAAAAGGAAGAAGAAGAAGAAGGACGAGAAGCCGTGCAGAGCTAACAAGAGGACGACGCCCACTGACTAGGCCCCAGCCCTACAGGCCTGTCTCCCCTCGAACCTGCTCCTGCAAAACCCCGGCGTGTCCAGCGGCCAGCAACCTCAAAAACCCCGGAGGACCTGCCTGGCTTCACTTTCCAAGCTGTTTCTCCCGTGAACACCGGACGTGTTTGAACTGCAGCTTCTGGTGTCAGCCAGAGACCGCGAATCCAGCACACACTGCACCCGCCGACCCCGGCCCGAGCTCGAGTGAACAAATTCCCTGATCAGGTCCCCCCGGCGATCCTGACCCAAGATCCGGCGACCCCTGACCTGCCTCAAGCCTCCTGATGACGCCTGCAGCCTCAATCCAGAGGACCCCCCCTACCGCGACCAGAGAGGGTAAGAAAATCCGACGTCCCAAGGCACCCCTGCACCCGACGCCCCACGGCCTTGTGTGCCCAACCCAGCGATGCCTAACCAACTCTCTACATCCCAACTTACCCCTCAAAGTGGTGGTAGCTCCTGGAAGGTCCTCGTCCCCGAGCCTGCAGTGTTTCTTTGTCCCGGAGAATCTCCATTGAAATCAACAGGGCACCCGACCATGAATGAATGAAATTCGTACTTGTAAAGCGCACTGCTACCCCAGCTGGGGTGTCCTGGCGCTATACGCATACCGCTGTGGAACCCTTCCTGGCTATTCCCTGTGAAATGTCCACTCCTGGGCACCCCCAAGGTGAAGCCAAGCATCCCAGCGCTGGTGGGGCCGTTGTGGAGATTAAGCAAGCTATTGCCCAGAGTTGCAGAGTGGGACCCATGATTAGAATAGGCACCGAGGCGAGAATTATCAGGTCCGAGGAAATTGAGCCCAAGACCCGCCGAGGCGGGAATTGAACCCTGGTCCCGGGCCAGATCTCTGCATCAGGGTCTGCTGCTCTAACCATTGAGCCACACTTCTCCATAAAACAGCACCCTGCACCCGGCCGCCCTAGTGCCGCTGAGGGTGCCCCTTTGGTGCCAACTTGGTCCCCAACGTGCCCTGAGCTTAACCCTAGGAGCTTTGCTCCCACAACCCCGTGGCCTGCTTGCCAGCCGCCACCAACCGGAGTCCCCCTATCCTCCATAGGATAACATTGGGCCTCAACACTCTGCACCCAGCCGCCCTAGTGCCGCTGAGGGTGCAACAACAGTGCATCACTGACCCTGGGAGACCCCTGAGTCTAACCCCAGAACCCTAACTCAAAGGACCGATTACTTACCTCGAAACCGATAACTCATTTTTCCTCATAGGATAACATGGACACTTTTTCTTCCAAAAAGTTTCTAAGTGTCGACTTTTGAAAACTAAGAATATTCTTTAAAAATCGTACAAACTACAAAAACGTAATTACTTACCTGTTTTAAGTAAATGTCCCAGTGCTGAATCCAGGTGTCCAGCACTGGATTACAAAAGTAACGTTAAAATAACTTACCTGCGATTGAATTTCCTTCCATAGGGTAACATTGGCTGGTTTCACTTGCAAATTCTTCTAAGTGTCGAGTTTTGAGACTTTAAAATATTCACCTAAAATCAGCCGAATTACGAAAACGAATTTACTCACCTGTTATCAGGAGAGATCCCAGTGCTGGACTTTGGTGCCCAGCACTGACCCTGAAAAGTAATCATAACTGTACTTACCGGTAACTCGAATTTCCTTCCATAGGATAACATTGCCTGGTTTTTGCTGAAAAAGTGTGCGTCGATTTTGCAAACTTACAAATATTTGTTAAAAATCGCCTGTATAACAAAAACACATTCCTTCAACTGTTTACAGGAGATGCACCAGTGCTGGATCCAGGATCCAACACTGAGTTAGAAAAAAGTAACAATAACCCCACTTACCTGCTAAGTGAATATCCTTCCATAGGATAACATTGGTGATTCTATGTGGAAAAGTTTCGAAGTGTCAACTTTTAAAATACAATAATATTCCTTAAAAATCACAACTGTAACCAAAACGCTTTTACTCAACTGTTTACAAGAGATGTCCCAGGACTGAATCTAGGATCCAGTCCTGTGGTAAGAAAAGTAATCCAAAAAGTAATCTATTGCATTTAACCAGAAATTCCCATTGAGCTCAATGTTAAATTGTGTTTGAAATTGTGTTGCCTATTGCAACAACTGTAACTATTGCATACAAAAGTCTATTGCCTATTGAAAGTATTTACCTAAAGCATCTCATTCTGAGAAAGTATATTTTGATACCTATTGTTGGTTCTAAAATAAAAAAGCATATATTTTTATATACAAACCATTGGCCTAGAGTTAAGTTCTTGAGTGTGTGAGACCATTTGCTGACTGAGTGTGTACAACAAATGCTTTACACTGTCCTCTGATACTGCCTTACTGCTCGACCAAGCTACCACTTTAGAGAGTAAGGTTATATCTAACTTTAGCCTCTGCCAAACCTCTGGGGACTGTGGACTCTGTGCACACTGAACCTTAGTTTGGTTCAGTATATACAGAGCCACTTTCTTACAGTAGGGAACTAATGTAGGTGAAAGATCATGCCTATATAAAGGCATCTAGAATCATGCCTATATTAGGACATCTAGAGTCATGCCTATATTAGGGCCTCTATATAGAACATAACACTCCAGGTGAGGTTTTCCTGGCAGCTCCAGGAGCCCACCCCCGGCCGCCCCTGCCGGCTCCCCGTCCGGCCCGCACCCTCGGGTGCGTCCATTTTCATCTGCCCGCTCCTGCGGGCAGACACGGAGGCTGCTTCTCGCCCGGCGGGTCCTCAGGGGAGTGCGACGGCACTCCCCCTGCCTTCCTGCTGCTGCGGGGGAGTGCGGTGGCACTCCCCCTCATCGCGGGGCCCGGAGTTGGTGATCCCGGGCCCCTTAGGGCAATCTTCCCGGGGGGGGGGGGCGACGGCGCTCCCCGGCTTGTCTTCTCCCGGCAGGGGGGACCCGCAACGGCACGCCCCCTCCTCTGCACCGCAGTCACCGGGGCCCGGAGTTGGGGGCCCCAGAGATCTCTTCGAGGGGGCGCGACGGCGCTCCCAGAGTGGGCTTCTGGCACCCCCCTTGGGTATAATTTCATGGGGAGTGCGACGGCGCTCCCTGACTTTCTCTTCTGGGGGCAGCCCCCGGGACCTGACCCAACCCGGGTGCACATCTAAGACTGGCGGGGGAGCCCCACGCGCTTTGTCGTCGGTCCCATTAGAGGTCAACGGTCGCCTACCTTCTGGGGGGCGTATCTCGGACCCCAGGTGGCCGATTTTCACCATTTTGGCCTCTTCTTGCTCCTGATGGCCAGCCCTAGCCATCTGGAGCACTTTCTTTCGCCCTCCTGGCCTCCAAGAGGGTAAACTCAGCAGGGAGCTATCTTCACTGGTACCCTGCGCCTGCCTTTCACCTGGCTCTCCTCCTGGGCCTCTCCTCTCCTTGCGCAGAGTCCCAGGCTTATCCTCACTGGTCCTGGACTCCCCCACAGGCCCAGTCCAGGGTCCTGGGAAAGTCAGGGGGTTCCTCCTTCAAACTGCCCATGGTGCCAGGCTCTAGCACCAGTCTTCCTCAGCAGACCACGCCCCAGAGAGAGCTCCTCTTCCTGTGCAAGACCTTTTAAAAGAATTTGGAGGGGGCTGGCAGGAAGGCTCTTCTGCCCTATCCTGCTGCGACACATCACCTCTCTGCCCCTGCTCCCTCCTTCCTGCACAGGCCTCTGGGATAGGTCAAAATGGCGTCATCCAGGGGTCTCATGCCACATGGTCTCTGAAAAGCCCCCTTCCCCCCTTGCTGCCTTCATGGCCGCAGACCTAGTGCCTGGCACCGGGTAACAGCTGCTGATGGATACCCTGCAGCTCCACCCTTATCTCTCCCTCTTGGAGAGGAGACCTTCGCCCTTGGAATGTTTGCAGTGAAGGGCTAGGCCTCTGATGCTATAGCTTGGAGAGGAAGGTAATTAAGCCAGCCTGGCAGGATCACACCCAGCCAGGCTCTGGTTATGATCTGAGTCAGAGGAATATGACATTTCTGGATGACCCATAAGCAGTACAGATATGGCTTTGGACTCAGCAGAATACTTCTTTTTACACAACTTGCAGTGTACTTTGGTGCGTTTCTGGTATATGTAGACCCTAGGGAAGTAAAACCAACCCATGTGGTCCCCATCTTCATAGGAGAGTACTGGAGTGTTCCTACAATTAAAACAGTAAAGCACACTGACTTTCCCTCACATGTGTCTCCCCTCATTATAAAGCCTATTCCATGTCACTACCCAACTCTGCATAATTTCTGCCACACCATTCTATCTGTACCTGCTCCTGGGCTGTGCAGGACAGGAATCTCCCCCGCGCAGCCCTTACACGGGTGCACACGTGTGTGCACACGTGCCTACATGTAACCAGTCCGGTGCCCCTTACCCCGGCTGCAGTGCAGCAGCCTTCTCTCACGAGGGGGACACCGGTGCAATACACATGCAGTCTGTTTCATCATGAGTTCACTGTGGGTGAGTCCCAGCTTATGAGGCTTACCCACAGTAAAAGCTCAAAAATTAGGTGTTAAAAAAGCGAAACATCCGGGCAGCTTAGATGGTCAGAACAACCTTCTAACACCCGGTACCAGCCTTTCAGGGTCTAACAGCAAGCTAGTGCTGCTGCCAACCAAAGTCGCAATTCTGCCCTCCTGCTGCTGAGCCAGGCTCGAGCAGTGGAAGGTAGAACAATAGGTTTCCTGTCACAGGGAGGTAAAACCACCTCCCAGACAGGAATTAGTGTATTGGGCTGAGGTGGGAGCGCTTGCCAGCGCCACCAGACTGCTTTGAAGGGCTCATTTGGCGCCCTCCTTGCATACTCCAGTTGGATCCAGTTTAGGGTTGGCTCCCGCTGTGGCGCGAAACTGGACAAAGGTCATGGGGAGTATCCTGCCCTCTGTCCAGCCCCTCCTCTGTGAGGGACCCCTGAATCGTCCCAACCCTTTCCCTAGGGTACTTAAGGGCTTACCTGTGGGTGGCTCTTCAGATTCGTCGTGGGACAAGATTCAGATCCGAAACCACTTCATCTTCAACCGTCTGGGCACGTTGGACTTCATTGGACTTCGATTTGGGAACCGAGACTGCATCTGGAAGACTCCAGCTGGTCCTGGTCTCGTCGTCCTGCCAGTCTTCTGCGCCGTCTGTGCCTGTGCTCCATACAGGTACTTCTCCAGGCCTGTGGACATCCAAGACACCCAAAGGAATCTCCCTTGGAGTGAAGGAGTCACTCTTCTGCATCTTCAGGCACTGCAACTAAGCTGACCGGTCTGCTGCTCCTGATGTCCCACGGACTCCGAAAGGCTCAGAAACCCTGGTGGTGGTTCTGCTACTCCCTCATGGCCTGCACTGTCTTCTCCGCAAGTTTGAAGTCAGTATCCCTCGTTGGAACCGCTGGAGCAGTACCCCTGTGCACTGCCTCGACTTGCTGTTTCCAAGGCTTGTTGACTCTCTTCTCCAGAGATCTTCGGGCTCCAAGAAGCTCCAGCCTCCAGCATCTCCTGCTACCAAGATCTTAGTCTTCATCGCGCCTTCTGCAGCGTGGGCCTGCATTCTTGGTAAGCTGCTTTAGGTCCACTTGCGACTCCTGTACCTTCAGCCTGTGGGTCCTCTTGAGGGTCTTCTTTTGCTCCAGTGGGCTCCCCTGCTTGCTCGGGCCTGCTATGACTCTCCTGCATCTTCGTTGAGTCCCTTGGACCTTGCTGGTCCCGACACTGCACCTTCTTCGCTTTCTTTGTCTGTTGCTGCAGCCAAGGCTTGTTGGTGCTCCCGCCAGACACCGACCCCCTGGCTCTCGACTTCCGATGTGGGACAGCTTGTGAACGGATCCTGGTCTTCCACAGCGTTGCCTGGTCCTCACAGCTGCAGCCACAAGGACACTGTCAACTCTCCTGCATCTTCGTTTATCGGTGGTCATTGGTCTTCCGTGCCTACTGGTCACTCCTGAGTGGCATAGACTCTGTCCCCTCTGCTTGCAGGTACTCCGCTTTGAGAATCCACCCTTGGATTCCACCGGACTCTTTCACCTTCTTCACCTGCAGCATCTTCACTGAAGTCCTTCATTGTGGTCTATGGTGGTTTCCAACATCACTTCACACCTATGCACCTGACCTCCCTGGTGTAGGTGTCCTGGTTCCTGGGATATCCACGTGTGGGGTGACATTCCAACCTTCTGTCTTCCATGGCGTTTCTTCATGGTCCACTGGGAAAGGTCCTCCTTCTTCAAAACTGCAACCGTGACTTTCGAGTTGACTTCTATTTAGCACGTGGCTGTATTTCTGCTCTGCACACGGCCTCCGAGGGGGTCCTGAGTACTTACCTTGGGTGGTTCCTTGTGTCCCCTGCTCTTCTGAGCCTCCTGGTCCAAGTCCCGACTTTGGTCGCAGTTCGCATTCCATTTTTTTAGTGTATGGTTTGGTCTACCCCTGGAGACCACCGTGTATTGTGTTTACTTACCTTTTGCAATTGAAGTATTCTTGTGTATTTGTGTTTACATCTCAGGTTAGGAGATAGACCAATGTGTTAGGGAGTGTTGTGTTATAAATAGACCTATTTTTATATATATATATATACACTGTGTGGTTATTTTTCGTTGAACCTACGCTACATGATTAGATCTGGTAAAACATGCTTCTTAACACTCCTTCTGGGTGAGCCTGAAGGCTGCTCTCCACAGCTACTACTTAGAGAGTGCTTTCTACGGTTGTCTAAGACCACACTAAAACAACCATAAGGGTTGTCTGGATTAGTGCAAGGTGCTTCACTCTTAAATAAGTGTGCACCATATACTAAGCCTCCTACAACGATGTTGAAGCCTGATCGTCATGTCGCCAGATGAATCCAAAGGCTCTGAAGGAGAGGGAGGCGAAGCTGTTTATGGCAAAAGCAAAGAGACAGAAGAGAGGTCGTTGAAGGTCTTGGCCTCAGTCATAGTCGCCCAAAAGGAAGCACAAAAAGAAACGGTGCCATGGTTCTCGACGTCGCTCTTCTAAAGGTGGTTCCCTGAGGTCATTGTCCCCGGATCCGCATACTCGAGAAGAACGAGAGGATATATCTCCATCTCCTAGGGTGCTTCCGGTGTTGTCCCCGACTGAACGGCCTCTACCGCTCGTCCAGGAGTAAAAGTATCCAGCGTTCCCGGCTCCTGGGTCTAACCCTTTCACCTTTTTGAATGTTCTGTTTCAGAATTTTTGCGAGGGCTGCGACTCCATCTGGTGCGCCAGCTGGTCCCATGGGTCAAATTTCTTACTCCCTTGGTGAATTTCCGGCACATTTTCAACAGGCACCCTTTATGGCTTTCATGCCGATGACTCCGGTGTCCTTCCTTCCGCCAACTCTGAGACATCCAACGCTGTTGCAGCTGCACGAAGGTAAGATTCGACCCTAGTTGAGCCTTCAGTGGTGCATTCTTGACCTGAACCGGTGCCGTGTCACCTGGATCCAAATCCACTGCCATCTAATCAGCCTCCGGCGTCGTTGCCGAAGTCGCTAGCGCCACCCACGTCGAAGATTAGACCCCGTAGAGAGGCATAGAGGTTGTTGGAGGATGAAAGATATTTGTACGAGAATGAGGGTGTGTAGGAAGCTGGCTCTATATATGCTATACCAAAGTAAGGTATAGTGTGCACTGGGTCCAGTGGATCCCCAAATGCTTTCAGAGGTAAAAGTTGATAATACCTTACTCTCTATTTGTGGTAGTGTGGGCGAGCAATAAGACTTTATCAGAGGGTAGTGTTAAGCATTTATCTTACCCACTCAGGCAAGATATGATTTCACACACTCAAAGACTGAACTCTGACCAATTGTTTTGTATAAAAATATTTCTTTGTTGTATTTTATTTAGAACCAAGCCAGACTTGGCGCAGGTAAGTAAAAATAGTACTTTTCTGATAATACAGTTGAATGTAGATACAGGTAGGTCAAATGTTCAGAAGCTGTTGAAATTACTTTGCGATTACTTTGTGATTACTTTTTAAAATACTTTTCAGATTACTTGTTCTACTCTGTGTGAAATGCCTAGATATCACACTGGGACATTTCCTAAATAAAAGGTAAGTCAGTTTTTGTAAACACAGTTTCTTAAGGTCTCATACAATTTCCAACTCCACCCTTAGAACTTTTTTCACAGAAAAGAGGTCAATTCAATACTACGGGAGGAAATTAAGCTATTGGTTTACAGGTAAGTACTTGGTTGTGGGAGTTGGGGGGAGTTGGGTTTCTGGGGTTAGAACCAGGGTTCCCCCAGGGTCAAGGATGCACTCAAAGAACACCCTCAGCGGCACAAGGGCGGCCGGGTGCAGAGTGCTGAGGTCCAATGTTATCCAATGGAGGATAGGGGGCCTCCGGTTGGTGGCTGCTCATGGGCACGCCACTTGGATGTGCGAGCAAAGCTCCTAGGGTTCAGATCAGGGCAAAGGGGGATCCAGGATAGCACACAAGGTGCACCCACAGTGGCACTGGTGCGGCCGGGTGCAGGGTGCTGGATCGACATTGGGATCCCTGTTGATTTCAATGGGGAAGCTCCAGTCAGAACAAACACTGCAGGCTCTGGCATGAAGATCTTCTGGAGGCGACCACTGGTTGGAGAGGTAAGTTGGGATGTCGTGGGATGCTGGGAAACAGTTGGTTCGGCCACCCAACGCCATGGGGCATCGGGTGCAGGGGTGTCTTTTAGCATAGGGTTTTCCTTACCGGCTCCAGTCTCGGTTGGTGGGATCCAGGTGTCGTCGGTAGACTTGAGGTAGGTCAGGGATCACCAGATCCCAGGTCAGGATCGACAGGGAGACCTCCTCGTGGTGGTAGGCCACTTGAACTTGGCCCGTGGGCATTGGGTGCAGAGTGGTGCAGACTTGTGGATTTTCCCGGATTCAGAGTTTGTTGGTGAGCAAATCCGGTGCTCCCAGGAGGCAGTCTTGTTAGGGAAGGCAGGGTAGGTCCTCCGGGTTCTGGGGGGGCTGCTGGCTGCAGGACACACCGGGATTCCGCTGGAGCAGGTCAAGGTCAGGACAGGCTGGTAGGGCTGGGACCAAGTCAGTTGGTGTCCTCCTCCTTCTTTTATCCCCGGCTCTTCGGTCATTCTTCTTTCATCTTGTCTGAGGAGGCAAGGTTCAGGGTTGCCCATAAATACTAAATTTAGGTGTGTTTCAGGTAGGTAAAGGTTAGGACCTTTGGGTTCCTTCATTGGGGTGGGTACACCCCCTATTATGCCACCCTCCAGTGGGAGAAGGGCATAAGCCTCACTCTGGTTGGCTGGGTCCCTCCATCTTCAGGATGGCGGGGACTGAGAATTGTGCTTTGCCACCCTGAGGGGTGGGGTTGGCAAAGGTGCGCACACCTTGCCGCCTCCTATCTTGGTTCTCCTGCTGATTCTCCTGCCCAAAATGGGAGTCAGAACCGGTGGGGGCCAGTTGCTGGGAGCAGCAAATGGCTGGATCAGCTCACAAAGGCGGCAGGCCTTTGAAGCTTCCCCTTCCTGGACCCTGCCCATCCTGGGGAAGGAGGCTTGGCACCTCTGCCTAGGATGTGCTTTGTTTCAGGACCCTGAGAGCAGGAGGCTCTCGACCCAGGGGTCCAGAAACATGTCTGGGTGTGGCAGCTGGTGAGTAGCCAGTCAGCCAGCCACTAGAGTTAGGTCGTTTTTCAGGGGACATCTCTAAGATGCCCTCAGAGTGCATTTTGTATTAAATCCCACACTGGCATCAGTGTGGGTTCAATGTGCTGAGAAGTTTGATATCAAAGCCATTATGGTGCTACGGAGTTCGTAAGGACAAACTAACAGCCCATATACTCTTTATGGCTTTACTGCACTTACAATGTCTAAAAATGGACTTAGACACTGTAGGGGTACATGGCTCATGAACCTGTACCCTCACCAGTCGCATAGTGCACCCAGCTAGAGGGGTGGCTGACATATGCCATAGGCAGTGGGTTGTAGGCATGGCACACAGGGATGTGTACCATGTCGACTTTTCACTTTGTTCTGCACCAAAACACGCAGCCTGCAATGGCAGTGTGTGTGTGTCAGGGTACTGGGCTTCTAAGGGTGGCACAATATGTGCTGCAGCCCTTAGAGGCCTTCCCTGGTCACAGTGCCCTTGGTACCCATGGTACCTTTTACAAGGGGCTTACATGTTGCCAGAGTTGCCAATTGAGTGTGCAACAGTACAGTTTTTGGGAAAGAACATAGGCCCTAAGTACCTGGTTGGCAGGAACCCAGGGCACACTTAGTCAAACGAGCATCAACATTAGGCAAAAAGTGGGGGGCAACCATGCAAAATAGGGGGGCTTTCCTACAGGGTGTTGAAGGAGAGATTGTAGGCATGGATCCAGACTTTAAAGGTCTGGAGGAGGCAAGTGGCTTGAATACCTCCCCAGAGTACGAATTGTTGTCTCCAAAAGGTTTGGCACCTCCTGAGGTCACGTCCTACCACACGGTAATTAGAAAAGTGGCACAAATGTTGGAGTTGCCTCTACCTTCTGCAGAGTTAAAGTCCAACTTGTTAGCTGAAGTGCTTCACTCGACCACGTACTCATCAGAGTCGCTGTTACCTTTTAATGAGGCTTTGACTGACCCCATTCTTGAGATACGGCAAAAGCCTTCGTCTTCGGTAGCGGTGTCTAGGTCCGTTGACAGAAAGTACTAGCCGGCCCCGGGGAATCCAGTGTTTCTATCTTCTCACCCCACGCGTGAAAGCTTGGTAGTACAGGCTTCTTGTTCCACCAAACTGTCTTCTGGTTCTTTTCCAACTTCTCCAGCAGACAGGGAGTCTAAGAGGATGGAGCAGTCTGGCAAGAATGTCTTATCCTTGGAAAGTATGGCCCTTAAATCTACGAACGTTCCTTGTTTATTAGGGCGTTATGTGCATGCCTTAATGGACTCGGCAAGAGAATTCATCCCAAAGCTGCCTGGGGATCTCAAGGGTCATTTATTGGAGCTCTTGAACGATGCTCAGGCAGCTGCCCACCAGGTTATTCAGTCGGATCTGGATACTGCTGATGCGGTGGTAAGGGCTATGGGTTCCTCTTTCACAACAAGAAGACATGCCTGGTTGAGTGGATCCGACTTCTTGCCAGACGTTCAGGCTACATTGATGGATTTGCCCTTCAATTGGACGCGATTGTTTGGTGCCAAGGCTGATTCTGCGTTTTAGAGATTTAAAGATAGTAAAGCTCGGCGAGCTCCTTGGGGCTTTAGTCGCAACCTAGGGACTACAGACAGTTGCGTAGATTTTGGGGTTTCAGCCGGAACCAGTCCTTTCGAAGAAGAAATTAGCAGCAACAGCAGCAAGGCTCAGATCCTTTTTATAGGAGCTACAGGGGATTGGAGTGGGGCAGAATGTTGTGGATTGGAGTGGGGCAGAATGTTGTGGATTGGAGTGGGGCAGATTGTTGTGGATTGGAGTGGGGCAGATTGTTGTGGATTGGAGTGGGCAGATTGTTGTGGATTGGAGTGGGTGTCACGATTCACTCCCTGTGCTCTCGTTCCCACCACCAGGGGGCCGAATTGTGGGGCTTTCCAGTATTCTAATATGCTTCCAGACACTCCCCTGTATGCATATCCTGACTTCCAGGCATTTGGCCATCATTTAGGAATTTACATCCATTCCGAATCCATGCCGGGTTTTGTGGAAGCCAGCCTGCTCATGCTGGAAACTCCACTACCTAGAATTCCCTGCTCGCTGCTTTGTCTCCACCCCTGCAGGCCAAGGATGGGTGGAGGAATTCAGCTCACCTGTGGCTGGCTGCTGCTAGCCTGCTCACACCTGCTGCATGTGATTACTGTGAGCTCTTTTAAGCCCCAGCTCCCTTCAGCCCAGGGTTGGTCATTGTAGCTGTATACCGGTGAGACCGATCCTTGTTTCCTGAGCTGTTTGGTTTCCTTGATTCCTGAGCTATAGTTAATCCTTGTTCCTTGTTTCCTGAGCTATAGTTATTATTTGTTCCTGTTCCTGGGCTTCAGCTATTTCTTGTGCCTGATTTGCACTGCTTGCAGTGCTCTCTTGACTCCTTGTTTCCTGAGCTGTAGCTATTTCCTGTTTCCTGAACCAGCACTGCCTGAGGGTGCTAAGTTGACTCCTGAAGCTTTAGTAATTCACTTGTTCCTGAACTAGCACTACCTGCAGTGCTACTTTGACTCCTGAGCTTTTGCTCAATTCTTGTTCCTGCCCCAGCACTGCCTTCTATGCTACTTTGTTTTTCTTGATTCCTGAACCTGCACTATTCTAGTATACCCTTGTAGCCTCCCCTTCTGTATATCCTTTTCCAGTCCCTGCCTTTCTTCCCATTTCCTTGGTTCCAGTTCTAGTTTGCTGTCTTTCTTTTTCTGCTGTCTTGCTTCTGTTACCTTGTATGTTTGTTACCTGCTTTCTGCCAAGTGTGCCCTGTGATTTCCTTCCTTTCCTGTTAAGCACTCCTCCTTGCTAGCTCCTTGTCTATTGTGCTTGTTTTTAGTTCTACCCCCTTGCTGTTACTGCCTTGCGTGTTCCTGTTTGATGACCAGAATCCGTGGGCACAGCTGACTACCTGGGTGGTGTTTCTTGTTCACTGTGTGTTTTGTCTTTGAGTTAGATTTATAACATCACCATAGGTATAAGCTCCACAGACCCTGCCTTTGCATGCATATCCTACATGTGGGTATTTGCAGTCAGTATCTGTAACAGCAATTGTGGGTGAGAAACTTACTGCGCTTCAGTCTTACCGTGTGGAGCTCCTGAGTGCTTTACCCCACACTCCCCTTTATTGTTAATGTTGTTTCATATATATGTCTTGCACATTCGTCCTGGGTGTAGTTATTCTGAATGCTAAATTGCCTCGTGAGTGCCCTTCCTTTCTGAGTCTTACCCATCTTGTTCACTTGTACAGGCTTCCCCTTTGGATCCCTTTTTCTCCTCTGACTCCCTGCATGATCCTGGGCAGCGCTGTACTTCTCTTTCTATGTACGTTTTCTACCCAGTTCCCAGTCCTTGCCCAAGTCCCTGACTGTGTTCCCCACATAGTCCCGAACAGTCCCTGACAGAATGACCAACCCACATTTCCAGGGTCATTTGTGAGGTTTCTGTGTGTTCAGTTAGCTACCATTTGTTTGTTGCAGTTGTGTGTGAAAATATTGAAGGTGTCGTAATGAGAGGTTTAAGAAAGAAACACACCAGTGCATCATTTAAGTTTATGCATGGCAGTTCACCAGTGCCCAACAATGAGAGGCATTTAGTGTCCACTTTACGTTTTGAGGATGTTAACCCTAGTCCTGAAACTATGAATCCTCTTATGAGAAATGGACATTTACGTTCTGAATATTTTACTCATTGGCTCTTAAACACCTCTTTGCCAGATCCTGACTTGCTCTTCTGTTCTGATCCAGATCCAATGTCTGTGGCAGCATTGTGATACCTTACTCGGTTTGCTGAACAAGAATTCTGGTTCTAGCATGTCTGCTGTAAGTGGTTGTAAAATACAATATTCAACCACACAACCAAAGAAAGAGCAGGTGCATTTCATAACCTCTGTTTTCCATTCAGATAATGTTACCCAGACTTGTAGTCCAGTAAAGATCTCAGTCCCGGATACTAAAGGGACCTTGTTAGATACCACATTCAAAGTAAACAATCAGATTAACAAAAGAGAGAAAACACCTACTAGAACACAGACAGCTAATAGCCAGTTTAAACAAAATACAAGATTTAGTTCTGTTGCTTGTTGTGAAGTTTCAAAGTCTACCGCTGTCCTTGTAGAAAAAGATCTACAATCTTCACAGAATATATTGGAATCGAAGATTTTGGAATTACAACAAGAGAATAAAATGTTTCAGACTCTGTTAAAAAACTATAACCCAGAGTTCAAGTGGGAATCTAAAACCCTGGTACAAGACTTCTTTTCAGCTTCCATGTTAGCCTCCTTAGAAATGGAGAATGAAACCTTGCGCACTATTTTGCGGTCCCCTCAGAGCTGGTCCAGTTATTGTGTAAATAATACTCTGGCTGATCACTCAGATTCCACTCAGAATAGCCATAGTACCATGTCTCAAAGTGCAGTTAAGGAAAGTATTTGTTTGAATTCAGAATTTTCTAACTCCTCTGTTTTGTCTTCTAGTGCTAAATTACATCTAGGTGCTACATCTGAGATGTGTCCCTCCAGTTTTGAGGAACCCCAAATTCCAGGCAAGACACAAAACATCACTTTGCTTTCTTTTCCTGGTAGTGAGGTCAGTTCTATCTCAGAGATAACCCATAAACAGGCCTTTGACATACAGACAAAACCTGAACCATTGACCCACATATTCCCTGATGTGACAATGTCCTGTGACTCAGACTATGCCCTTGATTTAACTGCTGCAACTGAAGTCAACCTCCTCGCTGAGAAGAAACAAAATCCTGACCCCTTCTTTGCTGTTTTGCCTTCAAGCACACCACATATTGAAAAGTCAGGAAATGATAGTACTGTATGCTCTGATGCACCTGTACCACCTTCTAATGCAGAAGAAAAGGAGAAAATTTCCAAAGACCAAGAGATCTCTTACCTGTTTCCTCTGACTAAGACATGTGAACTGCCAAATGGTAAAGGGAGTCTGGTCATCAGAGACTCTAAGATAAACAGTACTCTTAGCCATCCCGAAGAAAGCGCTTCAGTGTGTTTTAATGAGCCAAGGAACTGTGAAGATTTCACTAGTGACAACAGGGAATCTACTGTTCACGGGCTATCGCCATTCCAAGAATTTAAAGTCTGTTATCCTTGTGCCTCTCTGCCATCAGCCGGCCTGCTGCTTTCAGAGTCTTCAGCCAGGCTGCTGCTTTCAGGGTCTCCAGAGTCTTCAGCCGGCCTGCTGCCTCCTGAACTTCAGCCTGCAGCCTTCCTGCCATCTGAGCCCAAGCTTGCAGCCTTCCTGCCATCTGAGCCCGAGCCTGCAGCCTTCCTGCCATCTGAGCGCGAGTCTGCAGCCTTCCTGCCATCTGAGCGCGAGCCTGCAGCCTGCCTACCATTAGTATCAGAGCCTCCAGACTGCCTGCATTCAGAGCCCAAGCCCTCAGCTCACCTGCCTAGTAAGTCAGAGTCTCCAGGCTGCCTGCCTCCAGAGCCAGAGCTTCCAGGCTGCCTGCCTCCAGAGCCAAAGCTTCCAGGCTGCTTGCCTCCAGAGCCAGAGCTTCCAGGCTGGTTGCCTCCAGCGCCAGAGCTTCCAGGCTGGTTGCCTCCAGCGCCAGAGCTTCCAGGCTGGTTGCCTCCAGCGCCAGAGCTTCCAGGCTGGTTGCCTCCAGCGCCAGAGCTTCCAGGCTGCTTGCCTCCAGCGCCAGAGCTTCCAGGCGCCCTGCCTTCAGCACCAGAGCTTCCAGGCGCCCTGCCTTCAGCACCAGAGCTTCCAGGCGCCCTGCCTTCAGCACCAGAGCTTCCAGGTGCCCTGCCTTCTGACCTTGAGCCTCTATCTTGCCTACTTTTTGACCTTGTGCTTCCAGTTTGCCAGCCCTCAGAGGTCTCAGTATGTATACATTCAGAGGCTGAATCTCCAGCATCTGAGACAAAACTCTCAACATGTAAGCCTCCAGGGCCTGGATCTCCTGCATACCTGCTTCCAAAGAATCCTGCATGCAAGTCTATTGTATGTTTTTCTCCAATGCCAGAACTTCAGGTCTGCTTCCTGTCACCTCCTTCTTTAGCGAGTTTGCCTTTAACTCCTGTGCCTCCTGCCAATCCATTATCTGCTTTTGACCCTGCAGTCAATCTGCCTTTGTTTTCAGAGGGCTACTCTAGCCTGCCATCATCAGGACTTCAAACACATTTAAATCAGGCTTCTAAGCCCCTGTCACTGGATTGGGATTCTTCAAGTTCTGCCTTCAATACTGCTGTCAGTTTCCAGCCGATTATCCAACCCTCCAGAACATCACAGTTTTCCTGCAGTCCTCTGGTATCTTGCACTACATCTCTGATGGGAATGGACTTATTTCATAGCAGCAAAGGCTTTAAATCGAGTCCCAGATTCCGGGAGCCGGTCGTTGGAGGGGGTGTACTGTCATGATTCACTCCCTGTGCTCTCGTTCCCACCACCAGGGGGCCGAATTGTGGGGCTTTCCAGTATTCTAATATGCTTCCAGACACTCCCCTGTATGCATATCCTGACTTCCAGGCATTTGGCCATCATTTAGGAATTTACATCCATTCCCAATCCATGCCGGGTTTTGTGGAAGCCAGCCTGCTCATGCTGGAAACTCCACTACCTAGAATTCCCTGCTCGCTGCTTTGTCTCCACCCCTGCAGGCCAAGGATGGGTGGAGGAATTCAGCTCACCTGTGGCTGGCTGCTGCTAGCCTGCTCACGCCTGCTGCATGTGATTACTGTGAGCTCTTTTAAGCCCCAGCTCCCTTCAGCCCAGGGTTGGTCATTGTAGCTGTATACCGGTGAGACCGATCCTTGTTTCCTGAGCTGTTTGGTTTCCTTGATTCCTGAGCTATAGTTAATCCTTGTTCCTTGTTTCCTGAGCTATAGTTATTATTTGTTCCTGTTCCTGGGCTTCAGCTATTTCTTGTGCCTGATTTGCACTGCTTGCAGTGCTCTCTTGACTCCTTGTTTCCTGAGCTGTAGCTATTTCCTGTTTCCTGAACCAGCACTGCCTGAGGGTGCTAAGTTGACTCCTGAAGCTTTAGTAATTCACTTGTTCCTGAACTAGCACTACCTGCAGTGCTACTTTGACTCCTGAGCTTTTGCTCAATTCTTGTTCCTGCCCCAGCACTGCCTTCTATGCTACTTTGTTTTTCTTGATTCCTGAACCTGCACTATTCTAGTATACCCTTGTAGCCTCCCCTTCTGTATATCCTTTTCCAGTCCCTGCCTTTCTTCCCATTTCCTTGGTTCCAGTTCTAGTTTGCTGTCTTTCTTTTTCTGCTGTCTTGCTTCTGTTACCTTGTATGTTTGTTACCTGCTTTCTGCCAAGTGTGCCCTGTGATTTCCTTCCTTTCCTGTTAAGCACTCCTCCTTGCTAGCTCCTTGTCTATTGTGCTTGTTTTTAGTTCTACCCCTTGCTCTTACTGCCTTGCGTGTTCCTGTTTGATGACCAGGATCCGTGGGCACAGCTGACTACCTGGGTGGTGTTTCTTGTTCACTGTGTGTTTTGTCTTTGAGTTAGATTTATAACATCACCATAGGTATAAGCTCCACAGACCCTGCCTTTGCATGCATATCCTACATGTGGGTATTTGCAGTCAGTATCTGTAACAGCAATTGTGGGTGAGAAACTTACTGCGCTTCAGTCTTACCGTGTGGAGCTCCTGAGTGCTTTACCCCACACTCCCTTTATTGTTAATGTTGTTTCATATATATGTCTTGCACATTCGTCCTGGGTGTAGTTATTCTGAATGCTAAATTGCCTCGTGAGTGCCCTTCCTTTCTGAGTCTTACCCATCTTGTTCACTTGTACAGGCTTCCCCTTTGGATCCCTTTTTCTCCTCTGACTCCCTGCATGATCCAGGGCAGCGCTGTACTTCTCTTTCTATGTACGTTTTCTACCCAGTTCCCAGTCCTTGCCCAAGTCCCTGACTGTGTTCCCCACATAGTCCCGGCAATCCCTGACAGTGGGGCAGATTGTTGTGGATTGAAGTGGTGCAGATTGTTGTGGATTGAAGTGGGGCAGATTGTTGTGGATTGAAGTGGGGCAGATTGTTGTGGATTGAAGTGGGGCAGATTGTTGTGGATTGAAGTGGGGCAGATTGTTGTGGATTGAAGTGGGGCAGATTGTTGTGGATTGTTGTGGGGCAGATTGTTGTGGGGCAGATTGTTGTGGGGCAGATTGTTGTGGGGCAGATTGAAGTGGGGCAGATTGAAGTGGGGCAGATTGTTGTGGGGCAGATTGTTGTGGGGCAGATTGAATTGGGGCAGATTGTTGTGGATTGAAGTGGGGCAGATTGTTGTGGATTGAAGTGGGGCAGATTGTTTTTTTTTTTTCTTTTGTCCTTATTCACCTCAGAAAAAGAACAAAAGTGTCCATTTTTTTCTGCCCTTTTTTTTATCGGGAGAGGTACTGACCGCAGACGGGCATACTACAATGGGCACCAGCCTTTCTGTGGCTGTCTCTCTCACATGGTGTAAACACCAGTACTGCTTGAGATTTTCGAAATGTAACAGGGCCCTGTAGCAGTCTAGGAGTTGTGAGCCGGTGTAATCATTGGACATATTTATGATCTTATTCAACATAGATTAACCTTAAAAAGACTTTATAACACCCCTTCCGGGTTCTCCAACCATAAAGATAACAAATTCCCAAAAGCTTTCTTCTTAGACTTTTCCCCAGATAGATCCATCTTAGACATGTATATAAGGGACTCCAGCCACTCTGAATGCTGTGGTGGTATATTACTAACCCATTTCCGACATATTTCTCTTCTGGCAAGTAGCATTGCATAGAACAGCATATCTCTGGTATTGCTCACAAATTCATCGATCACGCCAAAGATAACCACAGAAAGGCTTACCTTTATACGCTGACCCAAAATACCTGACATTGTCGTTTCCACCTTGTTCCAAAAATCGCTGATTATAGGGCATTGATAAAACATATGTATATCCGTTGCTTTTTCTAGCCCACATTTGGCACAGCTGGTTCGACTTCCTTTCCCAATCTTAGATAGTTTTTCGGGTGATATATATGCCCTATGAAGTGAAAAAAGGTGGTTCCTTCTTAAAAAAGCAGGTTTAACAATGTGGTAAAGTGTGCGTGTAGATACTTGCCAAATATTCTGCAACTGCTCCTCGGCAAGTAATTCCCCCACAGCTCCTCAGCCAAGGTAAACTCTCCATCTATGATGTCCTGAAGGTGTCAATACCAGATTGCTACTTCCTTATTTCCTGGGAGTTTTTTTACCAGTTGATCTTCTAGTATATTGCCTATGCCCAATGTCGATTTTCTACTTTGCTCCCAACTTTTTAATTGTAAATATTTGAACTTTGAGAGAGTCCCTTCCAACAACCCGTTTAGATCATACCAGGTTAGTAGATTACCATCTCTTGTCAGGTCTCCCCAGACCCTACAATCAGCTTCTTTAATCGGTAACGCTAACTTGTCCTTAAGACATTCTGGGGTTCCTGGTGAGTCCCAAATTGGGGCAAAGTGGGAGTAGTAGTCCAATTTCGAAAGGCGCCTAATGTGATACCACATTATTGCCATTGCCTGTCGTACCTTCAATTTAACTTTCTTAAAGAATTTGGGATCTCCAAATTTAAAAAGGAATCCATCTATGTCTATTTTACACTTTTTTAACATTGCTGTGTACATTAGACCTATTTTGGATCCATCAGGTGTCTTTGTAAGTATTCTGGAATTTTTTAATTGGAACGCCCATGCATAATATTGGATGTCTGGCAAGGTTAGGCCTCCCTTCTCCCTCCTCCTCCTCAGTTTTTTCCATGAGATCCTAACCCCTTTGTTAGCCCAAATGAATGAGTTTATTGCCTGCTGTATTTTATGTATCGTAGTTTTATCGAAATGTAAAGGTATGGAATCAAATAAGAAAGTCATCTTTGGTAGGATAGACATCTTAACCAAACTAACTCTCCCTAAGATTGTTAACGGGAGGTGTACCCAGTTCTTCATTAGTTGAACTATCTCTTTAAACACCCTCCTTAGATTGATTTCAGCAATTTCATTGATATCCTGAACTATCCTTAGCCCAAGATATCTCATCTCCTTTTTAATTAATAGATTACTGCTTACTTGATTCCATATCATCACTTCCGTCTTATGCTCATTTACAGAGTACCCCGACACTTCTCCAAATTCTGTTGCTATACGAAGAATTAGTGGTAAAACAACATCCACATTAGATGAGTATACCATAAGGTCATCTGCGTATAACGCAACTTTCCTGACCCAATCTCCCTGATAAAAAGATGGAATGTCAATTGTATGTCTAATTCTAAAGGCCAAGGGCTCCATATAAAAATTAAACAAAAGGGGGATAAAGGGCAACCCTGTCTTGTACCCCTTTGAATATTAAAAGATGAAGTTAGTTTTCCATTTACCAGGACTCTTGCTACTGGCTCTCTATATATTAATCTTATAGCTCTACAAAAGTTATCTCCTAAATTGTAACTCTCTAGAACTAAAAATAGATAAGACCATCTCACCTTATCAAATGCTTTAGAAGCATCCAATGTTGTTATAGCTAGGGGGGTATGAAAGGTTGTAGCAAAATCGATAGCCCCTATAAGCTCATACGTAAGCTCGTGTAGATATCTCCCTTTCACAAAGCCCCTCTGGTCTTCATGGATTGTACCGCCTGCAATTATTGCTAGCCTATTGGCTAAGATTTGTGTAAAAAATTTGTAATCTGAATTTAAAAGTGAAATTGGTCTATACGACTCACATAATTTTGGATCTTTACCCGGTTTCAGAATAAGGGTAACTGTGGCCTCATTCCATGATTTTGGTAGTTGTTTTCCATGACCCAGTATCTCACTCATCACTAATGTCAGTAGGGGAGATATTACTTCTGCTAAAATTTTGTACAGCTCCGTTGGTATGCCATCTGGCCCAGCCGCTTTACCCCCTTTACTGGTTTGAATGGCTTTAACCACTTCCTCCTGAGTGATCTCTTGATTTAGAATATTTTGTTGGTTAAAATCTATGGGTTGAGTGGATTCCGTCAACCAGCCCTCTATCTCAGTGGCTCCCCTTTCTTCCTGGTCTTCCATATATAGCTCACTAAAGAAATCTTTAAAGGCCTCTTTAATCTCGATCTCACTATTCAAGATATTTCCAGACCGATCCTCCCTGATCTCCTTGATTCTGCTCTTATTCTGATCAGTCTTAACTTTCCAGGCTAGGAGTTTACCTGCTCCCTCTCCGTACTCAAAATGTGCTAATTTACTAGCATCCCATCTTTTTTTAATTCTAATTTGGAGGGTCTCTGATAGTTGATTCCTCATTAGTAGCAACTGTTTTTCTAATTCTACCTTATTCTCCTCCGTATCTGATCTTTTAATTTCCATATCTATTCTCCATCTCCTCCTCAAGTAGTAAGATTTCTTTTTTATATTCCTTATTTCTATAACAGGTTACACCTGTAATCTTACCTCTGATAAAGGCCTTTAAAGTATCCCACACTATTCCATTTGAGGCGGAGCCACTGTTAATCTTAATAAACTCTCTAACCTCTTCTTTAAGGTTTTCCATTGCTTCACTATCTGCCAATATAGTCCGGTCCAGAGTCCACCTATTCTCTATGCACCTATTACTGTTTTTAAGTCTTAAAAGGACTGCCGAATGATCCGATAGATGGGCCGCCTTGTATTCTATATCTAAAATATCTTCTCTAAGGCTCCAATCTACTAAGAAATAGTCAATTCTAGACCTACTCCCATACTTCTTATTGTGAAAGGATATACCCTGTGAAGTTCCCGCTCTTTCTCTCCAGAGGTCACAAAGTGTATGTTGAATCATCATGTTTTTTAGAAATACACGTGAATTGGGTGTCGGAGTTGTTCTCGTTTTACTTGATTTATCTAAATTAAGATCTAACACAACATTAAAATCTCCTCCCATGATTATTGGGTCCGGGAAATCTAAGAGATTGGTAAACAAATTTGTTAATGGTTCACAATCATCATGATTTGGCCCATAGTAGCTCACGAGTGTTAATGGCCTATCATCCACTTTGGCCTTAGCTATAATCCATCTCCCTCCTTTATCTGTTCTTGTTTGTGTCACCCATATTCTTGCCTGTTTTTTTACTATTATTGCGACCCCTCTAACATTTCCACTCTGGTCTGTACAAAAGACTTGATTAACCCATCTTTGTTTTTCAAAGAGATCAACACATTCCTTTTTCAGCAAGTGTGTCTCTTGCAGAAATAGAATCTGTACCGGGGAATCCCTGAAATATTGAATTAACCTATCCCTTCGGCCCTTTACTCGTAGACCATTAACATTCCAATTTAGGATCTGTATGGACATATCTCTATTGTTCTAACTAATACTGAGGAATTTGAGGACTTTTTTTTATTTTTTCTCAGATGCTCCCCACCCTGTGCCCCTCTACCAACCCCCCCTCCCACCTACCCCGGAGAACCCACCCCTGCTTCTTCTTCCTGGACATGGTGTTAGTCCAAGTTAAATCTTTTGCTCCGATTGCTCTCAGCTCCACCTCTAATAGCTAAAAAAATTGTGTATATGTCCAGTGGATATCAACCTATTTTCTTACAGCAACTCTTTCCTTAACTTCCTTAACTTCCCCCTTCACTACCCTTAATACTTTCTAGTAGATCATCTGCTTCCCTTATGTTCCTGACCATGTGCATTTTGTTGTTATACATAATGCGTAGTGATGCCGGAAATTTAAGTTGCACGTTTGCCCCAGCTTTTCTGAAGTCATCCATGCGCTTACCCAGCTCCCACTGTCTGTCTAGAGTGACTCTTGATAAATCTGATCTTATTTCAAAAGAAAAGTCAGGACCTTTTAGAGTTTTTAATTTTAGCGCAGATACCAACATTTTTTCTTTAAGTGCATACGTTTGAAAGTTAATAAGAATTCTTCTCGGTTTTGTTCTTCCCGGGTTTTTTCTAAAGGGATCCCTATGGATTCTTTGTATATCTTTAGCAATATCTATTTAGCTTTCCTCTATCTGGACCGAGGTTTTTATGAGGGCTACCACGAATGCTTTTAAATCCTCTCTTTCTTTACCTTCAGGTACATTTAATAGCCTCAGGTTATTTTTTCTAGAGTTGTTTTCTAGTTGTTCAACTTTGTCCTGCAGACACTGCTCGTCTTTACGCAGTACCTGAAGTTCCGCTCTACTACTGGCAAGGTCTTTTTTTAATTCCTCCACTGTACCTTCGAGGATTTCTGTCCTGTCGGATAACGTATCTAATTTTTTTTCCAGGACCTCACAAAACCCCCGAATTTCACATTGATTAGCCTCTGATACTGAGAAGCCCTTCTTAATGTCTATGGTTAGATTTCCCATCATCGCCATCATCGCCTCTACTGAGCCGGCTGTTGAACCACCTGGATCCCTATTAGTAGTGGTTATTATATTCGCATCTGGTATGTCTAATGTATTTGGCATACCCTCCTCATGTCTATCAAAATCCTTATCTCTCTTGTCTTGAGTGTTTTGAGTATTATCGCCTTTGCAGGCTATCATTCCATCAGAAATTATATTTTTGGGGCTTTTTTCAATATTGACCTGCCCTCCACTCTCCATGGCGGGGACTTTGATGTCAATGATAGCTGTAGGCTCCCAGGTACTTATATGCCCCTCTGGTTCTATCTGCAGAGGTCTTTTTAATTTCAGCACAGATGGTTGAACTTTAAAAAAAGAACGCAAAGAAGGTGTAATTTTAAGTATAGAGTCTATAGATTCTGCTTTCTTCTTTTGATTTTTGCCTTTCTTTTTCACTTCTTGTCTTACTTTTTCTCTGGGGGGGCGTTTTTGAGGATGTATTGGGGATTTCTCCGAATGAGCAAAATCAACCCTGGCAGCTAAATCCTGAGCACAAGCCTGCTCTTTTAAGTCTCCATTGCTCACTTCTGTGTCAACTTGGGGCTCCACTGTAGCCTGCACTTTTACTCCTCTTTGACCACAGTACAAGCCCTCGAAATTATCCCCCCTACCTTTCACGTCCTGGCGTCCTTCGACCGCGATGGCTGCCGGCTGATCTACCAGAGCTGAAGTCTCCAAAACCCCCGAGTGTGCAGCTGCAGCACATGTGCTGACGCTGCCACCGCTCACCCGGAGGTAGCCTCGCGCTGCTGCCCTACGGCTCTTCCTGAGCTCCAGGGCGGCCGAAACACAGCGTGGACCGGTGACCAAATGTGAGCAACCCGAAATCTGAGTCGGGACGACGTCGGCAGTCAGGCACATGAGGGAGGGGAGAAAAAGAAAACCACCCCAGGTAAGATGCGCGGCGTTTTAGCTAATGATATTTGGCAAAGCTAAGCACGGTTATCCACCCTGCATTGGTTAAAAGCTAAGAGCCTCCAGAGCTTGCGACCTGCGTGCTACGCGGCCGCCATGTTCTCCCCTGACTGAAGTGGGGCAGATTGTTGTGGATTGAAGTGGGGCAGATTGTTGTGGATTGAAGTGGGGCAGATTGTTGTGGATTGAAGTGGGGCAGATTGTTGTGGATTGAAGTGGGGCAGATTGTTGTGGATTGAAGTGGGGCAGATTGTTGTGGTTTGAAGTGGGGCAGATTGTTGTGGTTTGAAGTGGGGCAGATTGTTGTGGTTTGAAGTGGGGCAGATTGTTGTGGTTTGAAGTGGGGCAGATTGTTGTGGATTGAAGTGGGGCAGATTGTTGTGGATTAGAGTGGGGCAGATTGGAGTGGGTCTGTTTGTTTTGGATTGGAGTGGGCAGATGTTTTTGGATTGGAGTTGTGCACATTGTATTGAATTGGAATAGGGCAGATTGTTTTAGATTGGAGTGGGGCAGATTGTTTTACATTGGGGTGGGGCCGATTGTTTTGGAGTGGAGCTAATTGTGTTGGATTGGAGTAGGGCTGATTGTGTTGGATTGGAGTGGGGCCGATTGTTTTGGATTGGAGTGGAGCCTATTGTTTGGGATTGGAGTGGGGCCGATTGTTTGGGATTGGAGTGGGGCCGATTGTTTGTGATTGGAGTGGGGCCGATTGTTTGTGATTGGAGTGGGGCCGATTGTTTGGGATTGGAGTGGGGCCGATTGTTTGGGATTGGAGTGGGGCCGATTGTTTGGGATTGGAGTGGGGCCGATTGTTTGGGATTGGAGTGGGGCCGATTGTTTGGGATTGGAGTGGGGCCGATTGTTTGGGATTGGAGTGGGGCCGATTGTTTGGGATTGGAGTGGGGCCGATTGTTTGGGATTGGAGTGGGGCCGATTGTTTGGGATTGGAGTGGGGCCGATTGTTTGGGATTGGAGTGGGGCCGATTGTTTGGGATTGGAGTGGAGCCGATTGTTTGGGATTGGAGTGGGGCCGATTGTTTGGGATTGGAGTGGGGCCGATTGTTTGGGATTGGAGTGGGGCCGATTGTTTTGGATTGGAGTGGGGCCGATTGTTTTGGATTGGAGTGGGGCCGATTGTTTGGGATTGGAGCGTGGCTGATTGTTTTGGAGTGGAGCGTGGCCAAAGTGGAGCGTGGCCGATTGTTTTGAGTGGAGCGTGGCCGATTGTTTTGGAGTGGAGCGCGGCCGATTGTTTTGGAGTGGAGCGCGGCCGATTGTTTTGGAGTGGAGCGCGGCCGATTGTTTTGGAGTGGAGCGCGGCCGATTGTTTTGGAGTGGAGCGCGGCCGATTGTTTTGGAGTGGAGCGCGGCCGATTGTTTTGGAGTGGAGCGCGGCCGATTGTTTTGGAGTGGAGCGCGGCCGATTGTTTTGGAGTGGAGCGCGGCCGATTGTTTTGGAGTGGAGCGCGGCCGATTGTTTTGGAGTGGAGCGCGGCCGATTGTTTTGGAGTGGAGCGCGGCCGATTGTTTTGGAGTGGAGCCTGGCCGATTGTTTGGGATTGGAACGTGGCCGATTGTTTGGGATTGGAGCGGGGCCGATTGTTTGGGATTGGAGCGGGGCCGATTGTTTTGGAGTAGAGCAGATTGGTATTGGGCAGATTATTTGGATGGGCTTGGAGTGGGGTGGATTAGGGAGTATGTGGGGTAGATTGGATTGGGGTGAGGTAGATTGGATTGGGGTGAGGTAGATTGGATTGGGGTGAGGTAGATTGGATTGGGGTGAGGTAGATTGGATTGGAGTGAGGTAGATTTGATTGGGCTGAATTGGGGTGGATTGGATTGGTGTGGGGTGAATTGGGATTAGTGGGGCAGATTGTTTTGGATTGGAGTGGGGCAGATTGTTTTGGATTGGAGTGGGGCAGATTGTTTTGGATTGGAGTGGGGCAGATTGTTTTGGATTGGAGTGGGGCAGATTGTTTTGGATTGGAGTGGGGCAGATTGTTTTGGATTGGAGTGGGGCAGATTGTTTTGGATTGGAGTGGGGCGGATTGGAGTGGGGCAGATTGTTTTGGATTGGAGTGGGGCAGATTGTTTTGGATTGGAGTGGGGCAGATTGTTTTGGATTGGAGTGGGGCAGATTGTTTTGGATTGGAGTGGGGCAGATTGTTTTGGATTGGAGTGGGGCAGATTGTTTTGGATTGGAGTGGGGCAGATTGTTTTGGATTGGAGTGGGGCAGATTGTTTTGGATTGGAGTGGGGCAGATTGTTTGGGATTGGAGTGGGGCAGATTGTTTGGGATTGGAGTGGGGCAGATTGTTTGGGATTGGAGTGGGGCTCATTTTGTGGGATTGAAGTGGGGCCGATTTTGTGGGATTGAAGTGGGGCCGATTTTGTGGGATTGAAGTGGGGCCGATTTTGTGGGATTGAAGTGGGGCCGATTTTGTGGGATTGAAGTGGGGCCGATTTTGTGGGATTGAAGTGGGGCCGATTTTTTGGGATTGAAGTAGGGCTGATTTTTTGGGGATTGGAGTGGACTGTTTTGGATTGGAGTGGGGCAGGTTGTTTTATATTGGCTGGTGCTTATTGTTTTTGATTGAAGTGGGGTGGATTGTTTTGGATTGGGGCGGGCCGATTGTTTTGGATGGGAGCGGGGCCGATTGTTTTGGATGGGAGCGGGGCCGATTGTTTTGGATGGGAGCGGGGCCGATTGTTTTGGATGGGAGCGGGGCCGATTGTTTTGGATGGGAGCGGGGCCAATTGTTTTGGATGGGAGTGGGGCCGATTGTTGTGGATTGGAGTGGGGCAGATTGTGGATTGCAGTGGGGCAGATTGTGGATTGGAGTGGGGCAGATTGTTGTGAATTGGAGTGGGGCAGATTGTTGTGAATTGGAGTGGGGCAGATTGTTGTGGATTGGAGTGGGGCAGATTGTTGTGGATTGGAGTGGGGCAGATTGTTGTGGATTGGAGTGGGGCAGATTGTTGTGGATTGGAGTGGGGCAGATTGTTGTGGATTGGAGTGGGGCAGATTGTTGTGGATTGGAGTGGGGCCGATTGTTTTGGATTGGAGTGGGGCCGATTGTTTTGGATTGGAGTGGGGCCGATTGTTTTGGATTGGAGTGGGGCCGATTGTTTTGGATTGGAGTGGGGCCGATTGTTTTGGATTGGAGTGGGGCCGATTGTTTTGGATTGGAGTGGGGCCGATTGTTTGGGATTGGAGTGGGGCCGATTGTTTGGGATTGGAGTGGGCCGATTGTTTTGGCGTGGAGCGTGGCCGATTGTTTTGGCGTGGAGCGTGGCCGATTGTTTTGGCGTGGAGCGTGGCCGATTGTTTTAGCGTGGAGCGTGGCCGATTGTTTTGGCGTGGAGCGTGGCCGATTGTTTTGGAGTGGAGCGTGGCCGATTGTTTTGGAGTGGAGCGTGGCCGATTGTTTTGGAGTGGAGCGTGGCCGATTGTTTTGAGTGGAGCGTGGCCGATTGTTTTGGAGTGGAGCGTGGCCAATTGTTTTGGAGTGGAGCGTGGCCAATTGTTCTGGAGTGGAGCGTGGCCAATTGTTTTGGAGTGGAGCGTGGCCAATTGTTTTGGAGTAGAGCGGAGCAGATTGTTTTGGAGTAGAGCAGATTGGTGTGGGGCAGATTATGTGGATGGGCGTGGGGTGCGGTGAATTGGAGTGGGGTGGATTGGGGAGTATGTGGGGTAGATTGGATTGGAGTTAGGTAGATTGGATTGGAGTGAGGTAGATTTGATTGGGCTGAATTGGGGTGGATTGCATTGCTGTGGGGTGAATTGGGATGAATGGGGCAGATTGTTTGGGATTGGAGTGGGGCCGATTGTTTGGGATTGGAGTGGGGCCGATTGTTTGGGATTGGAGTGGGGCCGATTGTTTGGGATTGGAGTGGGGCCGATTGTTTGGGATTGCAGTGGGGCCGATTGTTTGGGATTGGAGTGGGGCCGATTGTTTGGGATTGGAGTGGGGCCGATTGTTTGGGATTGGAGTGGGGCCGATTGTTTGGGATTGGAGTGGGGTCGATTGTTTGGGATTGGAGTGGGGCCGATTGTTTGGGATTGGAGTGGGGCCGATTGTTTGGGATTGGAGTGGGGCCGATTGTTTGGGATTGAGTGGGGCCGATTGTTTGGGATTGGAGTGGGGCCGATTGTTTGGGATTGGAGTGGGGCCGATTGTTTGGGATTGGAGTGGGGCCGATTGTTTGGGATTGGAGTGGGGCCGATTGTTTGGGATTGGAGTGGGGCCGATTGTTTGGGATTGGAGTGGGGCCGATTGTTTGGGATTGGAGTGGGGCCGATTGTTTGGGATTGGAGTGGGGCCGATTGTTGTGGACTGGAGCGGGGCCGATTGTTGTGGACTGGAGCGGGGCCGATTGTTGTGGACTGGAGCGGGGCCGATTGTTGTGGACTGGAGCGGGGCCGATTGTTGTGGACTGGAGCGGGGCCGATTGTTGTGGACTGGAGCGGGGCCGATTGTTGTGGACTGGAGCGGGGCCGATTGTTGTGGCGATTGTTGTGGACTGGAGCGGGGCCGATTGTTTGGGACTGGAGTGGGGCCGATTGTTTGGGACTGGAGTGGGGCCGATTGTTTGGGATTGGAGTGGGGCCGATTGTGTGGGATTGGAGTGGGGCCGATTGTTTGGGATTGGAGTGGAGCCGATTGTTTGGGATTGGAGTGGAGCCGATTGTTTGGGATTGGAGTGGGGCCGATTGTTTGGGATTGGAGTGGGGCCGATTGTTTGGGATTGGAGTGGGGCCGATTGTTTGGGATTGGAGTGGGGCCGATTGTTTGGGATTGGAGTGGGGCCGATTGTTTGGGATTGGAGTGGGGCCGATTGTTTGGAATTGGAGTGGGGCCGATTGTTTGGGATTGAAGTGGGGCCGATTGTTTGGGATTGAAGTGGTGCCGATTTTTTGGGATTGAAGTGGTGCCGATTTTTTGGGATTGAAGTGGGGCCGATTGTTTGGGATTGAAGTAGGGCTGATTTTTTGGGGATTGGAGTGGGGCCAATTGGAGTGGGGTGGACTGTTTTGGATTGGAGTGGGGCAGGTTGTTTTATATTGGCTGGTGCTTATTGTTTTTGATTGGAGTGGGGCGGATTGTTTTGGATTGGAGTGGGGCGGATTGTTTTGGATTGGAGTGGGGCGGATCGTTTTGGATTGGAGCGGGGCTGATTGTTTTGGATGGGAGCGGGGCTGATTGTTTTGGATGGGAGCGGGGCTGATTGTTTTGGATGGGAGCGGGGCTGATTGTTTTGGATGGGAGCGGGGCCGATTGTTTTGGATGGGAGCCTGGCCGATTGTTTTGGATGGGAGCCGGGCCGATTGTTTTGGATGGGAGCGGGGACGATTGTTTTGGATGGGAGTGGGGACGATTGTGGATTGGAGCGGGCCGATTGTTTGGGATTGGAGTGTGACCGATTGTTTTGGAGTGGAGCGTGGCCGATTGTTTTGGAGTGGAGCGTGGCCGAAGTGGAGCGGGACCGATTGTTTTGGAGTGGAGCGTGGCCGATTGTTTTGGAGTGGAGCGTGGCCGATTGTTTTGAAGTGGAGCGTGGCCGATTGTTTTGGAGTGGAGCGTGGCCGATTGTTTTGGAGTGGAGCGTGGCCGATTGTTTTGGAGTGGAGCGTGGCCGATTGTTTTGGAGTGGAGCGTGGCCGATTGTTTTGGAGTGGAGCGTGGCCGATTGTTTTGGAGTGGAGCGTGGCCGATTGTTTTGGAGTGGAGCGTGGCCGAAGTGGAGCGGGACCGATTGTTTTGGAGTTGAGCGTGGCCGATTGTTTTGGAGTGGAGCGTGGCCGATTGTTTTGGAGTAGAGCGGAGCAGATTGTTTTGGAGTAGAGCAGATTGGTATTGGGCAGATTATTTGGATGGGCTTGGAGTGGGGTGGATTGGGTAGTATGTGGGGTAGATTGGATTGGGGTGAGGTAGATTGGATTGGGGTGAGGTAGATTGGATTGGGGTGAGGTAGATTGGATTGGGGTGAGGTAGATTGGATTGGAGTGAGGTAGATTTGATTGGGCTGAATTGGGGTGGATTGGATTGGTGTGCGGTGAATTGGGATGAGTGGGGCAGATTGTTTTGGATTGGAGTGGGGCAGATTGTTTTGGATTGGAGTGGGGCAGATTGTTTTGGATTGGAGTGGGGCAGATTGTTTTGGATTGGAGTGGGGCAGATTGTTTTGGATTGGAGTGGGGCAGATTGTTTTGGATTGGAGTGGGGCAGATTGTTTTGGATTGGAGTGGGGCAGATTGTTTTGGATTGGAGTGGGGCAGATTGTTTTGGATTGGAGTGGGGCCGATTGTTTTGGATTGGAGTGGGGCCGATTGTTTGGGATTGGAGTGGGGCCGATTGTTTGGGATTGGAGTGGGGCCGATTGTTTGGGATTGGAGTGGGGCCGATTGTTTGGGATTGGAGTGGGGCCGATTGTTTGGGATTGGAGTGGGGCCGATTGTTTGGGATAGGAGTGGGGCCGATTGTTTGGGATTGGAGTGGGGCCGATTGTTTGGGATTGGAGTGGGGCCGATTGTTTGGGATTGGAGTGGGGCCGATTGTTTGGGATTGGAGTGGGGCCGATTGTTTGGGATTGGAGTGGGGCCGATTGTTTGGGATTGGAGTGGGGCCGATTGTTTGGGATGGGAGTGGGGCCGATTGTTTGGGATGGGAGTGGGGCCGATTGTTTTTGGATTGGAGTGGGGCCGATTGTTTGGGATTGGAGTGGGGCCGATTGTTTGGGATTGGAGTGGGGCCGATTGTTTGGGATTGGAGTGGGGCCGATTTTGTGGGATTGAAGTGGGGCCGATTTTGTGGATTGAAGTGGGGCGGATTTTGTGGGATTGAAGTGGGGCGGATTGTTTTGGATTGGAGTGGGGCGGATTGTTTTGGATGGAGTGGGGCGGATTGTTTTGGATGGAGTGGGGCGGATTGTTTTGGGATTGGAGTGGGTCTGATTGTTTTGGGATTGGAGTGGGTCTGATTGTTTTGGGATTGGAGTGGGTCTGATTGTTTTGGGATTGGAGTGGGTCTGATTGTTTTGGGATTGGAGTGGGTCTGATTGTTTTGGGATTGGAGTGGGTCTGATTGTTTTGGGATTGGAGTGGGTCTGATTGTTTTGGGATTGGAGTGGGTCTGATTTTTTTGGATTGGAGCGGGCCGATTGTTTTGGATTGGAACGGGCCGATTGTTTTGGATTGGAGCGGGCCGATTGTTTTGGAGTAGAGCGAAGCAGATTGTTTTGGAGTAGAGCGAAGCAGATTGTTTTGGATGGGAGTGGGGTGGGGTGAATTGGAGTGGGGTGGATTGGGGAGTATGTGGGGTAGATTGGATTGGAGTGAGGTAGATTAGATTGGAGTGAGGTAGATTAGATTGGAGTGAGGTAGATTAGATTGGAGTGAGGTAGATTAGATTGGAGTGAGGTAGATTAGATTGGAGTGAGGTAGATTTGATTGGGGTGGATTGGTTTGGTGTGGGGTGGATTGGAGTGGTGTGAATTGGGATGTGTTGGGCAGATTGGAGTGGGGCCAATTATTTTGGATTGGAGTGGGGCCGATTGTTTTGGATTGGAGTGGCTCCGATTGTTTTGGATTGCAATGGGACAGATTGTTTTGGATTGCAATGGGACAGATTGTTTTGGATTGCAATGGGACAGATTGTTTTGGATTGCAATGGGACAGATTGTTTTGGATTGCAATGGGACAGATTGTTTTGGATTGCAATGGGACAGATTGTTTTGGATTGCAATGGGACAGATTGTTTTGGATTGCAATGGGACAGATTGTTTTAGATTGGGGTGGGGCAGCTTGTTTTTGATCAGTGTGAGGCAGATAGGGAGGATTGGAGTTGGGTGAGTGGTTTAGATTGAAGTGGGGTGGATTGGATTTAGTAGGGCAATTTGGAATGGGGCAGATTTTTTTAGATTTGGTGTGGAGGACTGGATTGGGGCAGATTGTTTTGGATTGGAGTGCAGCAGATTGTTTTAAATGGGAGTGGGGCAGATTGTTTTGTATGGGAGTAGAGCAGATTGGTGTGGGGCAGATTATTTGGATGGATGTGGGGTGGGGCGAATTGGAGTGGGGTGGATTGGGGAGTATGTGGGGTAGATTGGATTGGGGCGAGGTATATTGGATTGGAGTGAGGTAGATTTGATTGGGGTAGATTGGATTGGTGTGGGGTGGGGTGGATTGGAGTGAATTGGGATGAGTTGGGCAGATTGGAGTGGGGCAGATTGTCTTGGATTGGAGTGGGGCAGATTGTCTTGTATTGGAGTGGGGCAGATTGTCTTGGATTGGAGTGGGGCAGATTGTCTTGGATTGGAGTGGGACAGATTGTCTTGCATTGGAGTGGGACAGATTGTCTTGGATTGGGGTGGGGCAGATTGTTTTGGATTGGGCGGGCCGATTGTTTGGGATTGGAGTGGGGCCGATTGTTTGGTATTGGAGTGGGGCCGATTGTTTGGGATTGGAGTGGGGCCGATTGTTTGGGATTGGAGTGGGGCCGATTGTTTGGGATTGGAGTGGGGCCGATTGTTTGGGATGGGAGTGGGGCCGATTGTTTGGGATGGGAGTGGGGCAGATTGTTTTGGATGGGAGTGGGGCCGATTGTTTTGGATGGGAGTGGGGCCGATTGTTTTGGATGGGAGCCGATTGTTTTGGATGGGAGTGGGGCCGATTGTTTTGGATGGGAGTGGGGCCGATTGTTTTGGATGGGAGTGGGGCCGATTGTTTTGGATGGGAGCGTGCCGATTGTTTTGAATGGGAGCGGGCCGATTGTTTTGGATTGGAGCGGGGCCGATTGTTTTGGATTGGAGCGGGGCCGATTGTTTTGGATTGGAGCGGGGCCGATTGTTTTGGATTGGAGCGGGGCCGATTGTTTTGGATTGGAGCGGGTCCGATTGTTTTGTATGGGGGTGGGGTGAATTGGAGTGGGGTGGATTGGGGGAGTATGTGGTGTAGATTGGATTGGGGTGAGGTAGATTAGATTGGAGTGAGGTGGATTGGTGTGGGGTGGATTTGAGTGGGGTGAATTGGGATGTGTTGGGCAGATTGGAGTGGGGCCGATTGTTTTGGATTGGAGTGGGGCCGATTGTTTTGGATTGGAGTGGGGCCGATTGTTTTGGATTGGAGTGGGGCCGATTGTTTTGGATTGGAGTGGGGCCGATTGTTTTGGATTGGAGTGGGGCCGATTGTTTTGGATTGGAGTGGGGCCGATTGTTTTGGATTGGAGTGGGGCCGATTGTTTTGGATTGGAGTGGGGCCGATTGTTTTGGATTGGAGTGGGGCCGATTGTTTTGGATGGGAGTTGGGCGGATGGTTTTGGATGGGAGTTGGGCGGATGGTTTTGGATGGGAGTGGGGCGGATTGTTTTGGATGGGAGTGGGGCGGATTGTTTTGGATGGGAGTGGGGCGGATTGTTTTGGATGGGAGTGGGGCGGATTGTTTTGGATGGGAGTGGGGCGGATTGTTTTGGATGGGAGTGGGGCGGATTGTTTTGGATGGGAGTGGGGCGGATTGTTTTGGATGGGAGTGGGGCCGATTGTTTTGGATGGGAGTGGGGCCGATTGTTTTGGATGGGAGTGGGGCCGATTGTTTTGGATGGGAGTGGGGCCGATTGTTTTGGATTGGAGCGGGCCGATTGTTTTGGATTGAGTGGGCGCAGATTGGAGTGGGGCAAATTGTTTTGTGTTGGAGTGCCGAAGATTGTTTTGGAGTGGAGCGGGCCGATTGTTTTAGAGTAGAGCAGATTGGTGTGGGGCAGATTATTTTGGGTGAGAGTGGGGTATATTGGGGAGTGTGTGGGGTAAATTGCATTGGGGTGAGGTGGATTGGAGTGGGGTGAATTGTGATTAGTTGGGCGGATTGGCGTGGGGCAGATTGTTTTGGATTGGAGTGGGGCAGGTGGGTTCGGATTGGAGTGAGGCCGGTTGGGAGGATTGGAGTGGGGTGAGTGGTTTAGATTGGAGTGGTGTATGAAAAACAAGGGACACCCTACTCACACGGAACCAGGGTACTTTACAAGTTTAACAGACAACAACGGTTCCTGTGGACAATAAGTCTGTTTTTATATAGCGCAGCTACTCACCCTTACGGGTCTCAAGGCGCTGGGGGCCGGAGTGGAAATTAAGTGAGCTATTGCCCAGAGTCACACGATGCTGAGCTGAGCTGCCGCTGGAGCCGTGGATCGAACCGTGAACCCTGTGCTCCGGAGTCAGCTGCCCTGGCCGCTGCACCACACCTCTCCACTCATCAACAAATGATACTTAATATATAATAGCTCAATCACAATAATCGAAGGCAAAGAGATGTCTGAAAGAGAAAAGGCATATAACACGAATTTTGTATGAAAATACGTTGTTTTATATAATGTAATCACATTATTTTAAATACAGTGCATGGTGTCCCAAGTGATTGTGAAGCCTATATTTCAAGGTTGTGACTCTTTGTGACATAAAAACAAGGTTTCATCAAAAATGTACAAAGGTGACCATTAAATCAATACATATGTGCTCGCAGCCTACTAATACAGTAATAGTGGCTGACAAATGGTTTGCTTCACTTAGTCGATGACGTTTCGACCCACTTAACAATGTGGGGTCTCATCAGGACCTAGGAATGAAGGGGCTCCTAAAAAAATGATAACCATAATTTCGGTAATGGAGTGGTGGTGAAAAATAATAGAAACGCATCAAGAAGGCATCATCCAGTAGCTAATCATACCTGGGGATGACTGTCAGATAATGTGGTGTGCACCGTTTGGGGGTGAAAAGGAAGAAGAGTACTCTCATAGGGCCCAGCCGGGCACTGTGGGGACGAGAAATTAGGAATATTTAAAATATATACAGGCACACTGGGTTAACACTGGAAGTCACCAGCTTCTTACCCTATAGTGGGGAGGGTACTTACTCACAGTCAGGAAGGCTGAAGTTTGAAAGCCTTAATAATTTCAAAAAGAGCAATAAGCTGTTGTCAGGAATTTCTGAAAGAAGGGTTCAAACACCCAGTAAATACGTATGTTGCACAGGTGGTAAATATTATATATTAGTCACATTGAAAAACCTCTTACCCTTGGTAAAAGGCTGAACTCTAAATTAGCCTCAAAAGAAAATGACAACAATCCGTCTTTTGGTTACCTAAAAATAAGTAGTGAAACGAAGGAATAAACATTCACCCAATTTCCAAACTATAAAACCCGAATTTGGCGCGAAGGTGCTCTTACCCGGTGTGGAGAGGATACTGGAATGAAAGGGGCTGCCAAGGTCAGCTGCGGTAATTAATCACGCTCGCCTCGTGGAGAGAACTGCACCTGTCTGTCACTCCTTGTGCAATGACAAGACCGATCGAAAGGAATTGGTCTTGTTTTATGCTCACGGGGCACGCCCTGCTGGTCATAATTAGAATAGACGAGCACACATGACTAAAGGAAAGGACGAGGCACGAACAATTCCGTGTCCTCAAGAAAGCATGTGAAAAATATTTGGAAAAGGGGCTGAATGGAGGGGGTACCAATAAAAATAGTTGGATAAAGAAACAGAATTGAAGGCAGATAAACTAAAAGTATGCATGAATTTACCATGTGGTCCAGAGAACGAATTTTTACTATGTCTATGAAATTGTGCAACAAAGTAATATTTATATGCAAAAGGCTGGGAGTGTGTGAAATATATCCATATATCAAATAAGCAAACAAAGTCACATGTGAAGGTCAACTACATATTTTGTGGTCTGAGTCACAAACAATTCATTGGATGTACAGTATAGCAGGGTGAGAACCCTTCATGCCTGCTTCATAGTCTGTATTATATCTCATCTGAACGTTCTTTAAAAGTTAAATTTGACAGAGTGGAGACAAACCAACGCCATTTCTAAACCGTGTTTAATCCTTGATCAATGGAGTTAATACGATCTATCCATTGGCACTCCAACCTCTGTAGTATATGCGTCAAATCGCCTCCTCTTTCAGGGATGACAGCTTTTTCAACCACTTGCCACTTGAGTTCATCTGGTGTGTGTTTCTTTTCATTGTAGTTTGCCACCAATGGAGCATTTAAAATGGAACACCGTATTCTGCTTCGATGTTGGCTTATTCGAGCTTTTATAGGTTGGGAGGTTTGTCCAATGTACGGTAGTTGACAAGGACACCATATACAATATACCACATTCCTTTTATTACAATTTGAAAAAAGTTGAGAGCATGTTTCACATGCCCATGTTCAAAAGTATCTTTGTCAAATGTTAAAGCACATGGGGCTTATCCTTTGTAATTACAGAAAAGACCAATTTCTTTAACGTAAAAAAAGAGCTTTTCCAATTCGTCCGAAAAATAAGACTAAAAATATTTTTCAAAGACATTGAATTGGCCACACAACAATCGGTTAGAGGTCTACGACCGTCATCGATCTTCTATCCTCTAATTCCATGATGCCACCTTAATTAGTTACTTTTGAAAAACTCATTTTGACCAGGATTGACACCATGAAATCTACCAAGTGTTTTGTTCCCTATAACATCAGTCTATCAGAAAAACAGGCCCTACAAAACCTAAAAAGTGACAAGACCATAATTCTCAAAGCAGCTGATAAAGGCGGAGGTATCGCAATTCAGGGTCGCAAAGAATATGATGATGAGATTAACAAACAAATCGTGGATCAGAGACACTATAAGGTATTGGCCACAAATCCTTTGTCCACCATCAAAATGGAGATCCTTAAACTAACAACAGAGGCCAAGGAACTTGGTTACATTATCAAAAAATAATTTGAATACTTAAATACGGAAAGTCCTCGTACGCCTGTACTCTATACCCTGCCAAAAATTCATAAGAGCATTACTTATCCCCCTGGGCACCCCATTCTATCGGGCTGTGGTTCAGCTTTAGAACCCATCGCTAGATATATTGACTTTTTCATCAAGGGCTTTGTCCCTGTACAAGAGACTTTTGTAAGAGATAGCATGTTTATGATCAATTTGATTGATAACAGGCCCTTCAACATTGAAACAGATTGGCTAGCCACCCTTGACATTTGTTCATTGTATACTAACATACCCCAGGAAGAGTATTGAGCTTATAGAAAAACTGTTGGAGATACGTAAACGGCCCTTGCAAATCCCCGCGAGTTTCATTATCTCATTACTACGTATTATGTTGCAATACAATTAATTTCTCTCGGATGGGAGCTACTATAAACCGTGCTCTGGAACATCAATGGGAGCAGTTTTCACCCCAAATCTAGCGAATATCTATATGGATTTCGTGGAACAAACATATGCCTTGTCTACACAGAACATATATCATCCCAACATAAAATGTTGGAAGTGTTACATCGATGATATTTTTCTAATCCGGTCTGCTTCTGAATATGACTTTCATGAATTTGTAAAATATCTGAATAACGTTCAAAAACATCTAACATTCACCTCTACCATACATAAGTCAGAAATAGCTTTTTTAGACCTGGCGATTAAACATGAGAATGGGAGCACTCTGTGCTGGTCTCCATAAAAAACCCACAGAAAGAAACACCCTTCTCGCATATAACAGCAATCACCCACGTGCTTTAAGAGATGGACTACCATTTGGCCAATTTCTACGTCTTCGTAGAATTTGTTCCCGTAAAGAAGACTACATGAGGGAGGCACAAATACTGAAAGCAAAACTGCTGGCTAGGGGATATCCAAATAAAATAGTGCGAAGTTCACTCAAGCGAGCATGGTTTTGACCCAGAGAGGAACTAACCACCAGAAATAAACCGCCCCTTAAAAAACTGATTTGTGTCACTACTTTTGGGATAGATGCGAACAAAATCCAGCAGTTAATTAAAAAAAAAACTGGCACCTTATCCAAAATATAGATCCCTCTTTTGAATTACCTATGTTCGCATTCAAACGTGGTAAGAATATAAAGGATCACCTGGTTCATTCCTCCACTCAAAACAATACCAGGCAAAAGTCTAGAACATTACAATCAGCTTGGGGGTTGCCAGAAATCAAAGGTCATCGCAAGTGTGGGAATTGTGTGGCATGTGCTTTAACATTTGACACAGATACTTTGGAACATGGGCATGTGAAACATTCTCTCAACTTTTTTTCAAATTGTAATACAAGGAATGTGGTACATTGTATATGGTGTCCTTGTCAACTACCGTACATTGGACACACCTCCCAACCTATAAAAGCTCGAAGAAGCCAACATCGAAGCAGAATACGGTGTTCCATTTTAAATGCTCCATTGGTGGCACACTACAATGAAAAGAAACACACACCAGATGAACTCAAGTGGCAAGTGGTTGAAAAAGCTGTCATCCCTGAAAGAGGAGGCGATTTGATGCCTATACTACAGAGGTTGGAGTGCCAATGGATAGATCGTATTAACTCCATTGATCAAGGTCTAAACACGGTTGAGGAATGGCGTGGGTTTGTCTCCACCCTGTCAAATTGAACTTTTAAAGAACGTTCAGATGAGATATAATACAGACTATGAAGCAGGCATGAAGGGTTCTCACCCTGCTATACTGTACCTCCAATGAATTGTTTGTGACTCATACCACAAAATATGTAGTTGACCTTCATATGTGACGCAGTAGGTAATACCACGGGGCCAGGATCCTTGATAACTGTGTGACTACAGGACTGCCCCTTTGCCTGCGCTCGTGGGAGGCGTGTGGTCCACCATAACTTGGTCGAACATATGCTTGATTTAACGCCAAACTGAGGATAAGTATATCCATACGGCGTATTTTTGGATGAATTGATTTTAATGATTTGATTTCATTTGTGTTTATTTTTCCAGGGAGGGAATTAGCACTTTTGGTTTGCCCTGAAGAAAGCCATGGACCCATAGGGCCGCTCTTTGGCTGAAACATGTTGGCAAGTACTTTAGGGTCATAGGACCATTGTATCGTGGGAACACCCTTCTGTTGGTTTTTAATAGCCACCTCTACTCCATATTAAAGGGATACTGGGAGTTGCTGGTGGTTTTTTAATCTTTAACCCCCCTGGCCTTTTCTCTTAAGTGCTCCCTGAAACACGGTTGAGCCCACCCTGGCCTTTAGGAGCCAGGGTGAACCCGATGATGAAGCATGACACTACTAGAGTGTGTGAGGGTTACTATACAAAGAGGTACTGCTCCCAATAGTAGTAGTAGCAGTTAATTAAGATCACCTTCTGATGGAGAAATGTGCCTACACCTTTCTTATTAGTCTCTACTGGGCTGGATACTTTTTTGGTTGCTGTATATTGTTTGGGAGGACGTATCCTTCCCTGGAGGTTCTACACATACAATCCCCCTTGGTGTTTGGAAAATACCTCTCCACTCTTTCGGCCTTTGTGCATTTATTGTATACACTATATATAGTATACCAAAAAGAGGTATACTGTGCAAAAAGTCCAGGTATCCCTAATGAGTGGACAGGGGCTTGCTCTAGCAACTCCAAGGTGCTCTTCTGGAGCGTAGTGTAGGAAAGTGGGTTTCTGTTGCAGCAACCCTCCACTTTTTGCCAGATTACTGATGCACTTTCACTAAGTGTGCCAATCAGGTTCCCAGGGCCTGTGTTCTTTCCCTAACCCGTACCTTTGTGCCCACAATTGGCACATCTCTGGCCACAGGTAAGCCCCTTGTAAAAGATGCCATGGGTACCAAGGGCACTGTGACCAGGGATGGCCTCTATGGGATGCAGCACCTACTGTACCACCATTAGAGACCCTACACCTTAACACCCACACTTTGCCATTGCAGGCTGTGTGTTTTGGTACAGAGAAAAGGAAGAGCTGACATGACGCACATCTCTGTGTGCCATGCCTGCAACCCACTGCCTATGGCCTAGGTAAGTCACCCCTCTAGCAGAGTGCACTAGACCACAGGTGACGGTACAGTTGCATGAGGAAGGAGTCCATTCTTAGACATTGTAAGTGCAGTAAGGCATAAAGAGCATAAGTTCTGGGAGTTGATCATGACGAACTCCACAGCTCCATATTGGCTTTACTGAAACCTGGGAAGTTTGGTAGCAAACTTCTCAGCACATTAAACCCACACTGATGCCAGTGTGGGATTTCATGTAAAAAGCACTCAGAGGGCATCTTAGAGATGCCCCCTGAAAACGACCATCTCCGGTGTGGTTCCTGAATGGCTATCTGCCATTTGACACCACCAGACAGGTTTCTGGACCCCTTGGTAGAGGGCCTCTGTTCTCTGGGTCCAGAAACCAAGCCCATCCTGGGCAGAGGTGTCATTCCTCCTCCCCCAGGATAGGCTGGGTCCACAAAGGGGAAGCTTCAAAGGCCTGCCGCCTTTGTTAGCTGACCCTGCCTTTTGCTTCCCCCAGCAACTGGCTCCCACCGGTTTTGACCCCCACTTAGGGCAGAAGAATCTGCGAGAAAACCAAATCAGGAAGAGAGGTGTGCTCACCTTTGCCAACCCCACCCCTCAGGTGGGGGAGGCGAGGTAAAGCACACATCTGCGTCTGCTCCATTTTAAAGATGAGGGGACACAGTCAATCAGAGAGAGAGGCTTATGCATAATAGGGGGCTGTACTCACCCCAAGGAAGGGACCCATTGGTCCTGACCTGCACACCCCTGTAACGCCCCTAAATTTAGTATTTAGGGGTGACCCTGAACTTTGCCTCCTCAGATTTGAGAAGAAGGACCGAAGAGCTGTCCTGAACAAGGAAGAAGAGGACACCAACTGCTTCGCCTCAGGCTACCGGCCTGTCCCAACTTCGACCTGCAACCAGCGAAACCCCGGCGTGTCCAGCAGCCATCCATAACCCGGAGGACCTGCCCTTCCTTCACCAAAAAGACAGTCTCCCGTGAACAGCGGATTTGCTCAGCTAAAGACTCCAACACAGACCCCGGATCCAGCCGGCTTCGCGGTTCTGCACCCAATGCCCACGGCCTGAGTTTGAGTGGCCCAACACCACGAGAAGTTATCCCCGGCGATCCTGACCTGGGAACCAGTGATCCCCGACCTGCCTCGATCTTCTACCCGCCGCCTGCAGCCCCAACCTGAGGGCTCCCCCCGACCGCGACCGGAGCTGGTAAGACACCCCAACACCTAAAGACACCCCTGCACCCGACGCCCCAGGGCCTGGTGGCCCAACTGACTGTGTCCAGGCATCCCTCAACAACCCAGCTTACCTATCTTGCCGGTGGTCTTCCTCAGGAAACCTCCTTGACAGAGCCTGCAGAATTTCTTCCGAACTGGAGATCTCCATTGGAATCAACAGGGCTCCCGATGTTGCCTTGGCACACTGCATCCGGCCGCCTCCGTGCCGCTGGTGGTGCAGCTTTTGTGCTGATTGTTGGCCCCTGCAGTGCTGATCTTAACCCCAGGAGCTTTGCTCCCACAACCGAGTGGCCTGCTCGTAAGCAGCCCCTGACCGAAGGCCTCCTAACCCCATTGGCTTACATTGGGCCTCTGTACTCTGCACCCGGCCGCCCCAGTGCCGCTGATGGTGCAACTCGAATGCCTCCTTGAACCTTGGTTCTTACCCGAAGCACCCAACTTTGTAAGTCGCTTACTTGGCTGCAAACCAGTAACTTTCTTTTTCTCCATAGGAACCCATGTTATGGTTTTTCCTCTGACATATTCTAAGTGTCAACCTGCTTTTTTGTATAGAACACACTTATCTGTGCTTTGAAAAGTAAATTGTCTGTCTTACCCTTGTTTTGTAGGATCCACCGTGTGATATCTAGGCATATCACCCCCGAATAGTGTATGTAACTGAAAAATAACGCAACAGTAATCCAAAGTAATTTCAGTGTATTCTGAACTGTTTTGAAAGTAAATACAAACCTTTAAAGATTACAGTTTCATCTACAATTGCATTTTTGTGTACAGCCTTGCATTTTAAAGTATATTTTACCTATCTTTGCAAAGATCTGCTTGGTTCTAGAAATAAGACAGAAGTATACCTTTTTTGATAATCACCTCTGAATTCAGTCTCTGAATGTGTGCCATCAGTTCTTGCCTGAGTAAATACAATAAATGCTTAACACACCCTCTGATAAGCCTGACTGCTCGACCACACTACCACAAATAGAACTGTTAGTGATTGTCTAATTTAGCCTCTGTTGTACCTCTGGGGATCCATTGGACTCTGTGCACACTATACCTTACTTTGGTATAGTATATACAGAGCCAGCTTCCGCCAGGTAGTGTGGTCAAGCAAACATAGGTTTATCAGAGTGGAGTGTTCGAAATCTGCAATACACACACAGTCATTAAATGATGCACACGACTCAACAAGGAGAACCACACCCATTTATAAAAATAAATCTTCTCTTTGAATAACGTTTGGCACCAAGATCATCAAAATCAGGTAAGTACGTTTCGAGTTATGAATTTTTACAGGTTTGAAAAATCAACACTTTTGCAATTTCTGAAGCGGTAAGCTTATCCTATGGAGGAAAGACATACACTGCATACAGGTACTTCACAACAACTTACGGGGCCAATCTCCTGGACATAAGGTAAGTATGGGGCAAGGTCCAAGGCAGCACAAACAGGTCACTTCGGGTGACACTGGGGCAGTCAGGTGCAGAGGTGCTTTTTAGCGTTGGGTGCCCAATGCTATCCTATGAAGATCAGTCCAGTCAAAAAGAGGCAGCAGGCTTGGACTTGGAAACCAGTCACGCTGAACCAACGAGAGGGCTCAACTGTCACTGTGCTCGGGCCATGGGGACATTTTCAGTCCACTTTCACTCGAGCCAGGGACGACGGGTGCAAAGGTGTCTTGAGGCATCAGGTTTTTCACAATGGATTCAAATCCTGGTCATGTGGGGCTGCACACAGGTTTGCAGGTGGCGTTGAGGAGTCCCCTCCTGGCAAACAGAAGGTGGGTTTTTTCTCTGGAGGGCTGGGGGTCCACACTGGCACCGTTGGCCCACTTCAACTCTGGTTTGGAGCAATGGGTGCAGTGGTGGGTCCGGAGTCCTCCCAGTTCTTTCTTTGGTACCTGCAAGGTGCAGGGAAGCAGCTCCGCTGCTCCACCGGAGTTCCTCAGTCTTTGCAGATATGCTGGCAGTCCTCCCAGGGTTTTAGAAACACAACAACTTACAGGGTGAGTTGAATTTGGCGTAATCGTCAGGAACAGCAAACAGGCCGGCAGGGTTGGCGCCAAATCAGTTGCTCCTTCCACACTTATTGCTTTTTGCGGCTCTTCAGTCCTACTTCTATTAGGTCGGCAGGATCTGATTTCTTGGTGGCAGGGGCTCCCCTAAATGATAGATTTAGGGGTGTTAGGGGAGTGTAGGGTATGGGCTACTTACCCCTGGGGTCACTACGCCCCTTATATGACCACTTCCTGTGGGAAGTGGGCATAACCCTGGCCCAGAGTTCCTATGTTTGCCATCACAAAGATGGCAGACTTCTGATTTTCGTATTCACTTCAAGTAGCCCACCGTAGGGGTGGAACAAGCATGAGGTTGAACATGCCTCTCTGACTACTAATTTTCCAGCTTGCTCAGGTGCCAAATGGGCCCTGGACAGGGGAGGGTTGGCTTCCATTCCTGTGAAGGAAGTCAGATTTTCATACCAAAGGCGGTGGGCTCTTTGAAGTTCCCTGACTTGGAATGCTAATTTGCAGGTCATCCTGTGGGAGGGGATGTACATACCCTCTGCCTGAGCAGGTTTTTTTCCCTGACCTTCTGAGGCCAAAGGCCCTCACCCCTGGGGGTCAGAAACTAGTCGGTGGTGGCAGGCTAGCTAGTACCAGTCAGTCAGCACACTAGTAGTTGGTAGGTTTTCAGGGGGCACTTCAAAGGTGCCCTCTGGGTGCATGTATTAATAAATCCATCACTACAATCAGTGTGGGTTTATTAATACGAGGTATTTGATACCAAGCACCATATGTTTTAGTAAAGCTATTATGTAGCTGGGTAACTCGTTTTTACCAGTGCCCAGTACGTAACTTAAGATGGCTTCCCTGTTCACTTGTACTGTTAGTAATTGAACTGGCCAGCACAGGAGTATATCTGCTCATGAAGATATGTTCTCACATGTAATATAATGCACCCTGCCTTAGGGCTGTAAGGCCTGCTTTAGGGGTGACTTACAGATATTACATGCATTGTTAAGGGACATGGCACACAAGTTCTGCCATGTTGTGTTTTCACTTTTTAAAGCACCTTGTCATGAAGCCTGCAGTGGCAGTTTGTATGAGTTTAGTGCTGGATCCCTTAGAGTGGCACAAGTTATGCCGCAGCTCTTAGGGACCCTCATTAGTACCTATGCCCTAGGTACCAGAGGTACCACTTACTAGGGACTTACAGAGGTGCTAAAGGCCTGATCACTTGTGGATCAAGTGACTAGTTTTGTTTTTGGGAAAAGAACACTGGCACTGGGTACATGGTTAAGAGGAACCCAGTACACATCAGTCAAAGTTGCATCAAATGCTGGCAGAAAGTGAGGGGACTACTGCAACAAAACGCATTTTCTTACTGTATATATATGTATATGTATATATATATATATATATATGCACTGAAAAAGCCAAAGGTTACAGGGACGTTATAGTTAGGCTCAGGTTTCACCTGTACAGAACCATTGAAATTAATCAGTTATAGTTAGCTGAGCTAACTATACCTTGCACCCACCACAATGCACTGCTTATGACCTCACATACTACATTACTCATGACATGGTCAGTCAATCAATCAATCATTTGTAAAGCGCACTACTCACCCGTGAGGGTCTCAAGGTGCTGGGGGGGAGGGGTGCTGCTACTGCTCGAACAGCCAGGTCTTGAGCAGCCTCCTGAAGGTTAGTAGGTCCTGGGTCTGCCGCAGGTGGATGGGGAGGGTGTTCCAGGTCTTGGCGGCGAGGTGGGAGAAAGATCTGCCGCCGGAGGTTGCTCTTCGGATGCGGGGGATGGTGGCGAGGGCGTGTTCGGCGGAGCTGGCGGTTCGGGGTGTAGAAGGTGAGTCGTCTGTTGAGGTATGCTGGTCCGGTGTCGTGAAGTGCCTTGTGTGCATGGGTGAGGAGCAGTGACGTCACTTCTGGCCAAAACGCGTTGTTGTTTTCGCAGCCTTTGTCCATTAGACTGGATTTGTCTCGAAATATATATATATATATATATATATATATATATATATATATATATCCCTCCAAAAACTGCTCAAAAGTAAGAGAACAGGACCAGCACAGCACAGAATCCCATAGCATATTTTTGTTCAAACAGCAAGGTTTGCCAGGTAATGCATTTCGGCCACGAAGCCGGCCTTTTTCACACATGACAGGCGCCATTACAATTCACCATAAATGCATTAAGGCAGTGCACGTGATGCATAAACATAGAAGAATACTACCGGTGTAGCTGCCCTCCATATATAGAAATAAAACGACTATAAAACTCTATTATCCCTATAACAAAACATCTTGCAAGTGCATTTAGTCCAGTGACTTGCAAGTTAATAATTCAAATAACGAGGACCTTCAATAAAATACCGTAGAGCAGTGTCGGATCCTCACAACTGAACCCCAACAGATGAAGAATGCCTGGGCTAAGCCCGAACGTAACACTGAATTGCAAACAGACATAAAATGAGGTAAATAATTTCGGAGACAAGGTGCATAGTTTCTCACAACCGCATAAAAACAGCAACCATTCAAAATAACACAATTTCATGGCGCACCGATCCACTATAAAAACAGTCGAAATGTGAGGAAAAAAACATTAAAATACTGGAAGTCGCATCATGAAATTTCACAGAGTTCATATGTCAGGATGACAATTATGCTTCCAAGCTGTTGTTGCGCAAATCTCTTCCTCACACAGTCAATCCGTTCATATTCCAATTGCAAAATTCCTCTCAAGTGCTCTTCACTTGTATTCACTGTGACCAAAATTTTAAATAGTCTGAATAGAAAAGTGCTGTGAGACGAATGTTCTTGTAGTCAGCAGCCACAAAAATCCTCCTTTTCTAATGAACAACTTTTCATCTGCAGACTCGTGCGTCCTCCGACACTCTAACTGCAAGTCTCCTTGCCGGCTTGGGGGGCTCCGCAGCATGTAGTTTTGTGCAAAACTCAGTTGTTTACTAAGAGCCACGGTGCAATTAATAATTAAAATAACGAGGACCTCCGGTAAAATACCGTAGACCAGTGTCGGATCCTCACAACTGAACCCCAACAAATGCAAAATAACTGGGCAAAGCCCGAAGGTCACGCTGAATTATAAACAGACATAAAAAGAGGTAAATCACATGGGGTATATATTCTCACAAAAGCATTACAATACCAACCATTCAAAATAACATAATTTCATGACGCACCGATCCACTATAAAAACAGTTGAAAAGCAAAAACATTACAATACCAACCATTCAAAATAACATAATTTTATGGCGCACCGATCCACTATAAAAACAGTTGAAGAGGGAGGGAAAAAAACATTAAAATACTGGGAGTCGCGTCATAAAATTTCACAGAGTTTATATATCAGGATGCCAATCTCTACAAGCACTCTTCTAATTATGCTTCCAAGCTGTTGTTGGGCTTATATTTTCCTCCCTCAGTCAATACGTTCGTATTCCAATTGGAAAATTATTCTCATGTGCTAATCACTTGGATTCACTGTGCACAAAAGATTACAGAGTCCGAATTGAAAAGTGCTATGCGACGAATGTTCATGTGGTTATCAGCCACAAACATCCTCCCTTTCTAACGGTCATCAAGGTGCCCGTTTGTTGGATAAACATAAACATATCTCAGGCAGGGCTTTAAGTGGGATGAAAAAACTGGGGGTCTCTCAAAGGGGCATGGCCAATGTAATTAAGGGCGTGGCTTAAAAACACATAAGCTAAAAATCTGTGCTTAGCATAGTATGCTGCCCGACTTGTATTTTGCTGTTTCTGTCATTGCATCCAGATATATGAAACAACAAGTAGCATCACACCTACAAGGAGTCAGGACTATTGGCTTTGTCAGTGGTTGTTGGTTGCATAAGATAAATAAGCAGCAACTATGGCTTGTATATAAAACTGAAAAAGCTTCCACTTGAAGCCCAGGTGACACCACGATAATGTTGCTGCTCCTGAGTTTCAAAAAGAGAAGAGAAATCCAGAGAGAAAATGACTCTCTTTAAAGGAATTCCTTTCCCCTACAATGCTCACCTGGCATGACGTCATGCGGTAACTTCTCCACCGGTGAAAAGTGAGCAGTGTCAGCAACGCACATCGATGTGCCTGCTGTCAGTGCAGTCCGGAAAAAAACGGACCGCCTGTGCCAGGGCACAAAACAGAGCCAGATAGACACCCGTTTTGAGGCCCCTTTTAAAAAAACTGCCGGTGCTCTACACCGGTGAGCCCCGGCCCACTTAAAGCCCTGGTCTCGGCTATATATACACAATACCCTTTCAGGAATAGAGTGCTGCATAAACATACTGTGCCTGGAGTGGTAAAAAGCTTTTGTCATTTTAAAGCTCGGCATGGATAGCACTGTGCTAATCCTATGCTTAAAGACTTTGCTGCTGAAATGGAAAGGGATTTTGTCCCTTTCTATCTCAGCATGGACAGAAATGTGCTACTCCTATGCTTAAAAACGTTGATTAAAAACCAGACATTTGAGGTGAGCAAATTCAGAGTGTCGCTGGTGTGGTGCTCTATACAGGAGCTTTTGTTGCCCTAAACTTGGGGACTACCCCTAGTTCTTATTTTTTATATATATATATATATATTTATACACACACAAAACCCCTCCAACAAAGAAAAGGTAAGAGGCCACATTGGGGAAACTACGGAAACCTTTAATGAAGTACAGCATTGGCATGATGCATTTTGGCGTTGTAGCTTTCTTCAGACGCCGCTGTTACCTGGATTCAAACCAGTCCCCGCCTTTGTGTCCTGCTATACCCCCATGGGAGGAAATATACCGCCCCCAAGTCACGTGGCCGCGCTGCCACTGCGGTCCACTCTCAACTACAAGTCCCAAGAAGCAGTGTTTCTGGTAAAGTGATGCAAGGGGAAGGCTGCAGGGAAAAGGCGCGTTGTATTGGGAAAGGCAATTCAGGTTGATGTAATGTCCACAGGCTCCCTTGGGTCCCCTTGATTCTCCAACCCCCGACACAAGATTCCGCCGGGCTGTGAGTCAAAGTGAATCAGTGAGTGGGTATGTAGTAACTGGTATTGGTGTGTCTATGGTTTCAAAAATGGTAGTCTGCATTTTAGAGTGGGTACATCAAAGGTTATATTAGGGTGTGAGGAGGTGCATCAGATTATCACGTCGATGATGTCATCAGTGATGTCATTTGAGATGTCATCAGTGATGTCACTGACCATGTCATGAATGATGTAATATGTGATGTCATCAGCAGTGCATTGCGGGGGCGCGAGTTATAGTTAGCTCAACTAACTATAACGGCCGAATTTCTCTGGTTTTGTACGAGTGAAATGTCCAACTAACTATAACGTCCCTGAAACCTATGGTTTTTTCAGTGAATTTCTACAGTTTTTTAATTGCTAATTTCTAACTATAACGTCCCTGAAACCTATTGTTTTTTCAGTGAATTTCAAAGGTTTTTTAAATGCTAATTTCTAACTATAACGTCCCTGAAACCTATGGTTTTTTCAGTGAATTTATAAGGTTTTTTAAATGCTAATTTCTAACTACACCTAGATAGGTAAGACGTGCAGAAGGAGAAAGAAAGGCGCAGAAAGAAGCAAGAGAAGTGCAGAAAGAAGCAAGAGAAGTACAGAAAAAGGCAAGAAAAGTGCAGAAAAAAGCAAGAGAGGTGCAAAAAGAGGAAGAAAGGTGCAGAAAGAAGCAGGAGAAGTGATGAAAGAGGCAAGAGAGGTGCAGAAAGAAGCAAGAGAAGTGCGGAAAGAAGCAAGAGAGGCACAGAAAGAAGCAAGAGTGTTGCAAAAAGAAGAGAGTGAGGTGCAGAAAGAGGCAAGAGAGGTGCAGAAAGAGGCAAGAGAGGTGCAGAAAGAGGCAAGAGAGGTGCAGAAAGAGGCAAGAGAGGTCCAGAAAGAGGAAGAAAGGTCCAGAAAGAGGAAGAAAGGTGAAGAAAGAGGCAAGAAAAATGCAGATAAAGGAAGAAAGTTGCAGAAAGAAGCAAGAGAGGCACAGAAAGAAGCAAGAGAGGTGCAGAAAGAAGCAAGAGTGGTGCAGAAAGAAGGGAGAGGTGCGAGAAGTGCAGAAAGAGGCAAGAGAAGTGCAGAAAGAGGCAAGAGAAGTGCAGAAAGAGGCAAGAGAGGTGCAGAAAGAGGCAAGAGAGGTGCAGATAGAGGCAAGAGAGGTGCAGATAGAGGCAAGAGAGGTACAGAAAGAGGAAGAAAGGTGCAGAAAGAAGCAAGTGAGCTGCAGAAAGAGGCAAGAGAAGAGCAAAGAGTCAAGAGAGGTGCATCAAGAGGCAAGAGAGTTGCAGAAAGAGGAAGAAATGTTCAGAAAGAAGCAAGAGAGGTGCAGAAAGAGGCGAGAGAATTACAGAAAGAAGCAAGAGAGGTACAGAAAGAAGAGTGAGCTGCAGAAGGAACCAAGAGAAGTACCAAAAGAGGCATGAGAGGCGCAGAAAGAGGCAAGAGAGAGGTACAGAAAGAAGAGTGAGCTGCAGAAAGAGGGAAGAGAGGTGCAGACAGAGGCAAGAGAGGTGCAGACAGAGGCAAGAGAGGTGCATAAAGAGGCAAAAGAGGTGCAGAAAGAGGCAAGAGAGGTGCAGAAAGAAGAGAGGTGCAGAAAGAGGCAAGAGAGGTACATAAAGAGGCAAGAGAGGTGTAGATAGATGCAAGAGAGGTGTAGAAAGAGGCAAGAGTGGTGCAGAAAGAGGCAAGAGTGGTGCAGAAAGAGGCAAGAGTGGTGCAGAAAGAGGCAAGAGTGGTGCAGAAAGAGGCAAGAGTGGTGCAGAAAGAGGCAAGAGAGGTGCAGAAAGAGGCAAGAGAGGTGCAAAAGAGGCAAGAGAGGTATAGATAGAAGAGAGTGAGCTGCAGAAAGAGGGAAGAGAGGTACAGAAAGAGGCAAGAGAGGTGCAGAAATAAGAGCGTGAGCTACAGAAAGAGGCAAGAGAGGTGCAGAAAGAAGAGTGAGCTGCAGAAAGGCAAGAGAGGTGCAGAAAGAGGCAAGAGACGTGCAGAAAGAGACAACTAGATTGCTAACATTCTATATTTATTACAAAAGTGTGGCACGCCTGACGTCATCTTGATGTAATCAATACTGTAATACCTAAAGCATTTCCTTTAGAAAGTATAGAAATGAGGGTCTTATTTGCATAGAAATTATGGTTAGTGCTCTAAAAACTAAAATGAGGACATATTTTCTGAGTTCTCAAATATCAACAAAGCACTTTTAAATTATTTGTTATCTTTATGTTTTTTTTATCCAGTTGACCACTTGATTAAATGTTACGCTTAGTGCAGAGAATGTGGTGTTACTTCCAGAGCTGCAGACTTTGCAACTGGGGAACCAAGTTGGAGTTTCTGCTTCAGCTCGACATTCTGTGATTCTGGTCAAATCAATTAATCGCCCCATGCCTACAACCAAAATGAGTTTGTCCTTGTATGATGTAACCAATGCTCATGTAAAGCACTCCAATATCTGACCAGCCTGCACTATATAAAACTGCAAAAAAACAAAGGATAAAAAGTGTTTTCCACACTTCTGTCATTGGACTATACGTGGGCTACATCTGGGTGATATTTGTGCTACATTTGGGCTCCTTTTTCTCTGGTGGCCATCTTGGGAGACTTCAATTAAATTCATTAAACTTTATTCGATCTGGTTTAGAAACATAGATCATAAAAGTGTACATAAAAACAGTAAATCCTCTTTCTTAATACAATACAGAGAGAATTAATTAAAACCAGCAGGTAAAAACGGGTGTTACAAAGCCCGGTTCAGAGCAACTTAAGTTTAACAGAATAGTAAAGTTCAATGTTTCGCAAGATCAATCTCATGTACTTCGTGCAAAATACGCAATAAGGGGTCCAAGTAAGAGCAACGCTCCAATACCTGACCAATCTGCACTATATAAAATTGCAAAAAAACTAAAAATAAAAAGTGTTTTGCACACTTCTGTCATTGGGCTATATGTGGGCTACATTTGGGTGATATTTGTGCTACATTTGGGCTCCTTTTTTCTCTGGTGGCCATCTTGGGAGACTTATTTGTTATCAAGTTTCCTAATTTCCTCGTTTACTGCAGTCTCCTCAGTAGGAAATGCTTTCAGTTTTTTACTTTGATTCAATCAAGAAGGCATTCAGATGTGTCACACATTTGCCATAAATTCAGAATGTTAGCACTCTAGTTGCTCATTAGATTACTGTAGTAAAGCTACTGCTCACCAGGGAGTTAACTGGAAGTCTACTGCTGGTATTGAAAGTGATTGTTTCAGTCTGCATGTCAGAATCTTCTAATGAAATAGAAGAGGATTTGAGATCTCACTTAAAACATGCCCTAATTTTTCTTTCTGCAGCACTAACCATAATTTCTATGGCAAAATGAACCCCTTATTTTGTTCCTTTTTAAATTAAATGTTTTAAGTGTTAACAGTTTATTCCAATCAAGATGGCTTCAGGTGTGCCATAATTTTGTCATACGTAAGACTGTTAGCGCTCTAGTTGTTCTTTAGAACACTCTGGGAAGCTGCAGTAGAACACAAAGGAATCAACTGACAGGCTGCTCCTGTTGAAATATAACGGGAAGATATTTGAGATCTCACTTAAAACATGTTTTAATTTTTCTTTCTACAGCACTAACCATAATTTCTATGACAAAATGAACCCCCTCATTTTGTTCCTTTTTAAATTAAATGTTTTAAGTGTTAACAGTTTATTCCAATCAAGATTGCTTCAGGTGTGCCATAATTTTGTCATAAGTAAGACTGTTAGTGCTCTAGTTGTTCTTTAGAACACTCTGGGAAGCTGCAGTAGAACACAAAGGAATCAACTGACAGTCTCTGCCCCTGTTGGATGTACATGTTTTACTGAGAATGTCAGACTTCATTCTCACATGACTGAGAAAGATAATGTGAATTTACAGAAAATATGCTCTCATTTTAGATTCTGGAGCACCTTCCAAACCTCTATGGGACAAGCATGAGAAAATAGTTTTCTCTCAAACATAATTTGTGAAATCCCAGCAGAAGGTTTTTCACAGGGTAAAATCACCTTAGAACACACCACAATTCCTAAAATTAGTATGGTACCATCAACAAATGAATTCCAATGTAACAAAAGTCTGTTATCACCCTTTATAGTTCTCCTTTTGGTGACCCTCAAAATCTTCTATTCACTACAATGCATTTCAGTGTGGTGCTATCATGTATATTTGTCCCAAGATGGCTGCCAGCAATTCCAGGATGAAGTGCTGACAGCCAATCAGATCTCACAATGAGATGTGTGGTTAGGCTCCGCCCAGATATCGATATTTTTTTATTTTTGAATTTGTTAGAAACCACTGAATGGATTGACACCATTTAAAAAAAAAGGTCGCTTTCTGAACGAAGAGCTACCTTTTTGCCAAATTTGGTGTAATTCCGTTCAGCAGTTTGGACTGTAGTCGTGTCTAAAGTTTCCTATGGAAATTAACATGGGGAAAATGCGTTTTGGGACCCCCCTTTTTTCTCAGCCCCCGCTGACGAATCACCCCGAAACTTTCAAAACAGGAGCTGACCGGAGCGGGCCATTAGTTTTGAAGATTTCACGAAGATTCGTCAAACGGCGCCAAAGATATTGGCAAAAGAAAAAACGCTTTTTGAATAGAAACAAGGTCCTAACTATAACTACCTACTGTCAACCGCCAGTAGGTAATATATATATATATATATATGTGATCAAGGCCTCGGAGGAGGCTGAAACGCGTATTGGCGGAGGTGCGGGCATTCCTGAAATAAACCCGTTTTTGCACTAAATCTGGGTCTGCTTTCTCGTCCTTGGAGAGGTTTCTGGTGGCGTGGAGTGTTGTGGATGTATATATATATATATATATATGTCGAAAGTTTCACCTCCAAGATCCCAGGAATCACAAAGCTCATGCAAACCGGAACAGATGAAAATAGACCCAGCTGTAAGTGCAAGTGAGTATTTATTATTTAAAAGCTCAGCATGCCTGCCATATATATATATGTATATTCACTGAAAAAACCATAGGTTTCAGGGACGTTATAGTTAGCTGGACATTTCACTCTTACAAAACCGTAGAAATTCCACCGTTATAGTTAGTTGAGCTAACTATAACTCGCGCACCCGCAATGCACTGCTCATGACGTCACATATTACATCATTCATGACATGGTCAGTGACGTCACTGATGACATCACTGATGACATCTCAAATGACATCATCCAGTGACTGTGTTTCTATAAAATTTAAATATGTTTTATATATATGCCAAGGTTTATTGAAGAATGAATGGGTGTATAAGTGTCTGGATGGATGATTTAGTTGGTGTGTGACTGACTGTATAAGAGTGATTAATTGTGTCTTACTGAATGCATGTGTTAGTGGCTGATACAGACATTCACACAGTTTAGTTTGTCAGTTGGTGTGTAAGCGGTTGCATGGGTTGGTGAGTAGCTAAATGAGGATCTATATGGGTTATTGATTGGTTGTCTGAGTATCTGTATGGGTTCCTGAGTGTCTGTTTGAGTGGGTGGGGGGTGTAACTCTGTGCATAGATGTGTGAGTGAATCGTTCACTGGGTGTATGGGTTCAAGAGTGCATCTGTGAAGAGCTGTATGGGTGGGTGAGTGTGTGTATGGGTGTGTTGGTGAGTGAATGGATGCCTCAGGTACATGTGTGAGTAACTGCATATGTGAAAGGCAGTATATGTGAGTGTTGGAGTGTATAAATGACTATATGTGAGAGTGAGTGATTGTGAGAGTGGCTGTATGGATCATGGATATGTGCTTGTATTAGTTATTGTAGAAGAGTGTAAGTATGTATGTGTTAGTATATGTTTAAATAAGTTTAAATAAGTATTATGTTTAAATAAGTTTAAATAAGTATGTATGTTTAAATAAGTTTAAATAAGTATTGTAGAAGAGTGTAAGTATGTTTGTGTTAGTATATGTTTAAATAAGTGAGGTGGTGTGTGTATAACTGTACAGGTGAGTAAGTGGGAGTGTGATTGATTCTTTGCATGATTGACTAGGTGTGTGAGTAACTCTATGAATGAGTGGCGGTGTGTGAGTGTTTGTATAGATATGTGAGTGCATATGATAATGCCGTATGGATGGCTGCCTGCATGTATGGGTGACTCTATGGGTGAATAAGTGGATGTGTGTGTAGACGTAGGAATTAGAGAGTGGGTATGTACTAACTGGTATTGGTGTGTTTATGGTTTTGAAAATGATAGTGTGTATTTTAGAGTGGGTGTATCAAAGGTTATATTAGGGTGTGATGAGGTGCATCAGATTTTCACGTGGATGATGTCATCAGTGATGTCATCAGTGATGTCACTGACCATGTCAAGAATGATGTAATATGTGACGTCATGAGCAGTGCATTGCGGGTGCGCGAGTTATAGTTAGCTCAACTAACTATAACAGTGGAATTTCTACGGTTTTGTAAGAGTGAAATGTTCAGCTAACTATAACGTCCCTGAAACCTATGGTTTTTTCAGTGAATTTCTAAGGTTTTTTAAATGCTAATTTCTAACTATAACGTGCCTGAAACCTCTGGTTTTTTCAGTGAATTTCAAAGTTTTTTTAAATGCTAATTTCCAACTGACATCCCTATTAAGTCCCCTTGAATCCTGAAGGTCCCTGGTGGCCAAGTAGACCACCAGGTACATCCAGTAAGCGCCACAGACCTGTGTTTCAGAGAGGTGTTCTGAGGCCACGCCCCTTTTTACACCACGCTGCAAACGCGGCTTCTGGTGCACTGCTGCTCAGGATGAAGTCCACTTGTGTCTTGAGGTCCTCAGGACACAAGAGGACCTCATCGCCCCACCAGCAGTGCACCAGAAGCCGCGTTTGCAAAGTGGTGGAAAAAGGGGCATGGCCTCGGAGCACCTCTCTGCAACGTAGCCCTGTGGCATTTACAAGAGGTACCTGGTGGACTAGTTGGCCCCCAGGGACCCTCAGGATTGAAGGGGAATTAATCCCCCAACTTAAAACGCCTCACAGGGCGCATTTGTACTGTGGTGCAGGGAGGGGGGCGGGGCCTGATGTGACAAGTGTGCAAACGCGCCCTGTGGCACGTTTTAAGTTGGGTGATTAAGTCTCCTTGAATCCTGAGGGCCAATTAGCCCACCAGCTACCTCCAGTAACCACCACAGAGCTGCGTTGCAAAGTGGTATAAAAAGGGGGTGTGGCCTTGGACCACCACTCTGCAACGCAGCTCCCTGGCGCTTACAGGAGGTACCTGGTTGGCTAGTTGGCCCCCAAGGACCCTTAGGATTGAAGGGGACTTAATCCTCCAACTTAAAACGCTCCACAGGGCGCGTTTGCACACTTGTCAAATCAGGCCACGCCCCCTCCCTGCACCACTGTTCAAACGCGCCCCCTGGTGCGTTGTAAATTGGGGGATTAAATCCCCTTGAGTCCTGAGGGTCCCTGGGGTCCAACTAGCCCACCAGGTACCTCCAGTAAGCGCCACAGAGCTGCGTTGCAGAGAGGTGTAAAAAGGGGCGTGGCCTCGGACCACCTCTCTGCAAGACAGCCCTGTGGCGCATACTGGAGGCCCCCACACAGGTTTATTATTTTTATTTTTTTAAAGCCACGGGGGCGGTTCCTGGGGCAGCAGGGGGCCGTGTGCCCCCGCGAATAATTAAGAAAAGCCCCGGGGGGTGGCGGTCCCCGGGGCTTGGGGGGGCCTCCATTAAAAAGGAAGCCCTGGGGGGTGGCGGTCCCCGGGGCTGCGAGAGGGCTGAGTGCCCTCCCGCACATTATTTAAAGCAAGCCCCGGAGGGTGGCAGTCCCCGGGGCTGCGGGAGACCCGAGTGCCCTCCCGCACATTATTTAAAACAAGCCCCGGGCTGCGGGGGTCCCCGCGGGCCCCCTCATATATTTTTGGGCAATGCCCCCGGGACATGGCCCACCCGGGGGCCTCCATTAAATGAAGCGCGGGAGCCGGCGCTTCATTTTTAAAAAAAAATCTCGGTGGGATTCGCGACCCCAGCGCGAATTCCGCCGAAATTTAAAAAAAAATGCCTTTTTGGGCCCTGGGGATCCTTGTGGGACCCCCTGAGCAGGCCTGGGGGGTCAGGGTGTTTCTACCCTGCCCCCTTTTCTTTTTTTTCACCTTTGTTTTACTGTTTTCTTGTGACTCAGTTCTACCGAGTCAAAAGATGGCTGCCAACACTTCCTGGTTTGGAGTGTTGGCAGCCAATCACAGTGAAGCTCGTGGTCGGGAGGGGTTCGCGAAACCACCGCTACCATAGATATCGAAACTTTTATTTTTGAATTTCTCAGCAACTACTGAACGGATTTACACCATTTAAAAACAAGCATTTGCAATGCAATAGGTCTCGCATTTACGCGAGTTTAAGCTATTGGCATTGTAAATGACAATGCCTTTTATTTATGTTTTGAAAACGAAAAAAAAATAAAAGGCATTGTCATTTGCAATGTCAATGTGCAGATTCATCACCGTCTCTCCTCCATTTTTAAATGGCTAGCAGCGGCACAATTGAAGTGCAACGAGGAGAAATCTGAGATTCTTCTCTTTGGTAAGTTCCCCTCGGATTTCCGTACCACTCTTTGGCCTTCTGAATTCCCTGTGCCTGCTTCTGTGGGAAAACCAGCAAAGAACCTTGGTATTTGGTTTGATGAGTCTATCCTTCTCATACCATATCAATAGGCTAGTAGGAGGCTGCTTCGGCATTTTAAAAACTCTAAGAAAATTCTTTCCCCTCCTCCCGCTGGCAGCACGCAAAACAGTCACCTGCGCTCTTATTCTGTCTAGACTCGACTATGCCAACGCATTGTACGTGGGTATACCTGGATATTCGCTCCAACGGCTCCAGGTCATTCAGAATGCAGCAGCTAGGCTTCTGCTGGACATCCCCTCACGGGAAAGTGTGCGATCTCACCTATACTCACTACACTGGCTGCCGGTAGCGAATCGTGTGAAATTTAAATCTTTGACTCTTGCCCATCGGGCTCTTCATGGTAGTGGACCCTTATACCTCCAAAAACGGCTCTCCTTTTACACTCCATCTAGACAGTTGCGGTCAATGTCTCTTCATCTGTCACAGGTCCCTAGATTTAAACTTCACAGACTTGGAGGTAGATCTTGGTCTAGAAAGGCGGCAGACGCTTGGAATGCCCTCCCACTGGCACTTCGTTCCATTTCTGACACTGCAATTTTTAAGAAGAAATTAAAGACTTTTCTCTTCGCCTAATTGAGCACTGTTTCCCTTGGGTTCTGCTCGCGCCGGGACACTCTCGAGTATCCGTGCGCGCTATAAGTTAAAATAACATAACATAACAATAGCTCAAACTCGCGTAAATGCGAGACCTATTGCATTGCAAATGCTTGTTTTTGTTGTTGCGGTTTTATATAGCCCGAACTCGACCGGATGGTATTGGGGCACTTTACATGACCCCTCTGTGTGCGCACTAGGACCTGCAACCCCTGTAGTCTCTCCAGGACTCTAGGGTTCTGCTCCTCCTGTACGCGCCCATCAGAAGAGTGGGGGAACAGTTGTTTGTTAAATGCACCGACAAGGTAACGTTTTATTCTATCCGTGTGCCCAAGGAGGGTTCTCTGAGGTTTTTGCGAGATGTCATCTTAACGACCACCTATATAACCATGGCTTCTATGCACAGAGCAGCAGAGGCATCCGTGCACGGCAGCCATGCCTTCACTAGCACCCTAAGGGCCTCTGTTTTACTGCCTGGCAGTCATGCCTGTGGAGCGTGACAGTGGTGCAGTAAAACCGAGGCCCTGAGGGTGCCGGTAAGTGCATGGCTGCAGTGCACAGATGAGCACAAGGCGCGGGTGTGTCTGTACTGCTCTGTGCGTAAAAGACATGCTCACATAGTGCACGGGCAGCCCTTCACAGACCGCCCTGCTCTGCCCTCTGCATCTATGTGCACTGCAGCAGCCTCCTCACGCCCCTCCCGCCTCACAACGCAGCCCGTGTCAGGCCCATCCGCCAAGCCGTGCAATTAGGCATCATCCCTGCTGACATATGGGGCCTCCTCCGCCGGCCCGTCCGGCCCCTTTGTCTCCGGGCAGCACTGCGATTCCCCGCCATTGTCTCCGTACATTTTAGATGTTAACAAGGGCTGCGTTTGTTTCAAACACACTGGAGTGAAAGGACTTTGTTTACATTTTGAGGCCACGTTCTGTTTAATCAGTCTCATTGGAACACTTTTGGCAACACCAGCTCCCGTTGTCCAACAATTACAGCCACGGTCACCGCAAGTCAGCGCAAATTGCTCAGTGGGTAAAGGTGCCTAGTGACGGACCAATCATGTTCCTGCAAATATACACCCCGCCGGTTCAACTCCCAATTACACTTCAACGCTTAGAAATTTGCCAAACTGACCAGAAATTGCGACGTGGGGACAGTTGGCAAATTATCACTTAAATGTTTTAACTTCATCTAAAGTTGGCCCTTGTAACAGGAAACCCCCTGCCTCAGCACCACAGTTTGTGAATGTCCCAGGCTCAGATTTTGATCATGAAGAATGAAAAACACACAGGCCAATGTTCGTGTGAAGAAGGAAGGCACCGGAGAACGAAAAATAATAAAGAGGTAATTTATTATCCTTGAAGATTGCCCACGACCTAGACAGACCAGTCAGTCAATAACGTATTGAGTTCTCCCATCTGAAGCATAAAGTACCCTGCTCCCTAAACAAACAAGAAATGCACGTGCGTCATTAATTCACCCTCGAGTACATGACAGAGTCAGCCGGGCCCCACAGCAACAAACCCCCCTTTGAAGTGTGCATTCCAGCCGGGCTTATCAGCGGCGCGAGCCAGAGCGGGCAGGATCGCCTTTCATGTGTCTGCAGTTCAGCAGAGAAATGCTGACTGAAAGAACGAGAAAAGGGATCCCAATTCAACTTTGAGGAGCGGGTGCGGGCGAGCGAGCGCTGCAGCCTGCTGTGCTGACCACACGCTGCATCGTGCCTGAAACGTGCGGGTAACCACAGGGAAAAGGCCATTGTGCACGAGCGTGTGGTCAGCTTTCAAATGCCCACTACATAAAGTCTTCGCCAGAAGCAGCGCTTGCGCGCTACTCTAGGCTCGACCTAAAAAGGACGCTTTCTGAACCAAGCACTACCTTTTTGCCAAATTTGGTGTAATTCCGTTCAGCAGTTTGGGCTGTAGCCGTGTGTAAAGTTTCCTATGGAAAATAACATGGAGAAAACACATTTTGGGACCCCCCTTTTTTCTCGGCCCCCGCTTGACAAATCACCCCGAAACTTTCAAGACAGGAGCTGACCGGAGCGCCCCACTAGTTTTGAAAATCTCGCGATAATTCGTCAAACGACGCCAAAGTTATTGAGAAAACAAAAATGCTTTTCCTATGGAAAATAGGTCCTAACTATAACTACCTACTGGCGACCGCCAGTAGGTAATATATATATATATATATATATATATATATATATATATATATATATATATATATATATATATTCACTGAAAAAAACATAGGTTTCAGGTATGTTATAGTTAGACTGACATTTTACTAATACAAAACCTGAGAAATTCAGCCGTTATAGTTAGCTGAGCTAACAATAACTAGCGCCCCCGCAATGCACTGCTGATGACGTCACATATTGCATCACTCATGACATGGTCAGTGACATCACTGATGACATCACCGGGACATTGCTAGAGCCGGCCCTTGGGGGTGGCGGACCCCAGGGCCATGTAAGGCTCCTGCAGGGGGCCGCACGGCCCCCCTCCCAGCATGTTTAAAGCCCCGGGGAGGTGATGGTCCCCGGACCCCTGTATTTGCATAATCAATGCCCCGGGGAGGTGGCGGTCCCAGGGGCAGTGTGAGGGGGGGGCAGGAGCCCCCCCACATCTTTTATTTTTTTTAAAAGCCCCTGGAAGGTGGCGGTCCCTGGGGCTGTGTGGGGGCCACCTTTCCCCACATTTAAATGAGTATAGCCCTGGGGAGGTGCCGGTCCCCGGGGCAGCGGGGGCCCCTTGGCCCCCGCTACACAATTAAACATTGCCCCCGGGACCTAGCCCACCCGTGGGCTTAAAACAAACGAAGCGCGGGAGCCAGCGCTGCGTTTTTTAAAAAACATTTCTGCCGGATTCGAGGACCCTACGCTAATCCCGCCGAAATGTTTAAAAATGCTTTTTGGCCCTCGGGGCCCTTGTAGGACCCCCTGAGCAGGCCTAGGGGGTCAGGGTGTTCCCTCGCTGTCCCCTTTCCTTTTTCTTTTTTTTTAACTGTTTTTCTTGTGATTCTGTTCAACCGAGTCACAAGATGGCTGCCAACACTTCCTGGTTTGAAGTGTTGGCAGCCAATCAGAATCATGCTAGTGATCGGGAGGGTTCGCGGATCCACCGCGGTCACCAGATACTAATATTTTTTGAAATATGAATTTCTCAGGAACTACTGAACGGATTTACACCATTTAATGAAAAGAGTGCTTTCTGGACTTAGAGCTACCTTTTTGCCAAATTTGGTGTAATTCCGTATGAAATTAACATGTACAAAACACGTTTTGGGACCCCCCTTTTTTCTCGGCCTCGCTTGACGAATCACCCCGACACTTTCAAGACAGGAGCTGACCTGAGTGGGCCATTAGTTTTGAAAAGTTCACGAAGATTCGTCAAACGGCGCCAAAGATATTGGCAAAAGAAAAAACACTTTTTGAATAGAAACAAGGTCCAAAATATACTGCTTGACTTTAAGGGATTGTCTGATACTCGTATATATAGTCAGTATATATAGTTAGTCAAGGGCAAATGCAGGATAAAAAGTGTGAATATAGGATAAAAAGTGTAAGCTGGATCTGGTTAATCAGAAAAGACGGGGTGATTCGAAGGAATAAGTGTACAGCAAAATCGATTAGATCGGTAGAAGTTACTGCTGCTAGATTCGGAGGGATTATCCTGATAATCGTATATATAGTCAAGGGCAAATAAAGGATAACACAGACGCATGATTAGCCCTTGCCAATGTGAACCTTACCGGGCATAGAGCGGAACAATTCCAACGAGGCAAAATGCACTGTGTTATGTACTGATGTATACACCAGTCCCAGGTGAAAGTGTGCATATATATGTGGCGTGTTGGTGTACATAAACAGATTATTCAATATATACAAAAATCATTAGATATATACAAAGGATATGTACAAGTCCACATTTCTGTCATTTTGATCACAATTGGAAACAGTTCTATTGGAGGCAGGTTCATACCCTTGTTGAAAATATTAAAAAGACCCGTCTCAGCCCAAAATTGGTGTACTGATATAAGTGAACATGTCAATATACAATTCCAATCATCATTAGCATTAGTTACAATAACCCCATTACATGTAAAAGTACATCCTGTGTATTGATTAACCCATAACATTCATGGTTCTATACTGCAAAAACCCTATCTAGAGTATTGAGCTGAAATATCTCTGGTCCATGATTGTACTCAGCCTGTGCATAGTAGGGAGATTTGCCTGGAGATCTCCTCAGATTCATTCAGACCCTTGTTGACCGAATCGAGGAGATGTATCCACTTACATTCACGTAAGTTTAATGTGGCTGCTGGATAACCACCTCTGGGATTGGGTAGAATTCTCTCGAGAGCCCACCACTTCAGACTATCAATCGGATGTTGCATTTCCGTAAAGTGGTCGACCAAAGGTGCCCCCTGTACTCGACAACGTATCCTTGAACAGTGCTGAAAAATTCTGGTCTTGACCTTTTGCTTGGTTTGGCCTACATATACCTTACTACAGGGGCACATGATGATGTAAATCACGTCTTTGGTGTTACAGTTGTGTGGTGCTGGAGGAGAAATTGTTTCCCAGCATACATGAAGTGCTTCTGCTCTACCGCCATGTCACATGCTTTGCAGTGCCCACATTTGAAGTTGCCCTGCAGAGGTGGTAACATCAATTGTGTACGTATATTGGCAGATGGTTTCGCCCTAAGATATGAGCTAACCACGTGGTCTTTGATATTCTTTCCTCTTTTGAATGCAAAAAGTGGTGGCTCAGTGGTACCTATCTCATCTGATATAAGTGACCAATTACGATTGATGATTTTCTTTATTTCATTACTCCTGTTCCCGAATGTGGAGACACAAACAACTCGATCATTAGCTGTTTTTCTTTCTTGGTTAACCTGTAAAATTGTTTCTCTGTGGCAATACCAGGCCCTCTTACGCGCTTTTCTCAAAAGGCCCATGGGGTATCCACAGTCACTTAATTTGTTGATGAGTGAATCCGATTCCATAAAGAAATCTTCCCTATGGGCACAATTCCGACCTTACCTGAGAAACTGCCCGTAGGGAAGATTATCTCGCAGGTTCCTTGGATGATGACTAGAATATCCTAATAGGGTATTGCGCTCCAGAGGTTTCCTGAATAGTGTGGTATATAAGACATTTGCCTCAGTTTTGATAGTTAAGTCAAGGAAATCGATCTGATCTGGGCTAAAAGTCATAGTGAATTTTATGTCGCTTGATCTGTCACTTCAGCGATATATATAAAAGTCCTTTAAAATTTGTGAATTGCCTGTCCAGATCATAAGGACATCATGGATATATCGCTTCCATAGAGATATGCTCTCTATGCAAGGATTATCTGCACTATAAATGAACTTGTCCTCATAATTGTCCATGTAGAGATTCGCTATGTCTGGAGCAAAGCCTGCCCCCATGGCAACTCCCTTGGTTTGAAAAAAGATATCTTTTTGAAACATAAAGACATTTTTGGTCATTGCTATTTCCAGGAGATTTACAATAAAGTCAGTGGGTACAAAGTGGGGTCTATCCCTTTATTCCAGAATTGAAAGGGCTACCATTAAGGCCTCATGTTGTGGAATGCTGGTGTATAGGGAGGACACATCCAGAGTGACTAACAGCTGTCTTTCTTTGTCAAATGGGAAATCCTCAATCCAATTGATGACTTCCATCGAGTCACGTATGTAAGATTTGGTTTTGGGTACCCAAGGCTGAAGAAATATGCCCACATAGTGACACAAAGGCTCCATAACAGAGCCACAACCCGATGCTATCGGCCTACCCGGTGGTTTATCCCTGTTTTTATGTACCTTTGGGAGAGTGTAAATGGTGGGAATACAAGGCTCCTTTTGATTAAGGTAAGCAAATTCCAGCTCACTCCGGTAACCCTCCTTGAGACCTTTGGTGGTAAGCTCATGTTTCAATTTTGCCACCTCTTTGGTAGGGTCTCCTTGTGTCTTTTTGTAGTTCTCTACAACCTGTAGTTGTGTTAGGATTTCTGTAACATAGTCTTCCCTATTTTGAATCACAATTGAACCCCCTTTATCTGCTGGCTTAATTACTAAGTCGTCATTCTGCCTTAAAGATTGAAGACTGACCTTCTCGTCCTTGCTAATGTTGTGTTTAATATACTTTTTCTCTTCAAAGAGCTTCAGAATGTCTCTCAGAACGACTTGTTGAAAAGCAAGAATTTTACTTGACATTAGATGTAAGGGATGTGTAAACGTAGATGGAGTACAGAGCGATGTAGCAGAGCTCCTAATCCTATCTGTGGGACTTGGGTTTTTGTGAAAGTAGTGTCACAAACATATTTTTCTAAAAAAAACTGTGTAATTCAATCTTTGTGTTAAAACTGTTTGTTGGAGCGGTTGGTACAAAACTCGGACTTTTCGAGAGGACTGACATGATTTTCTGTGACATGCATTAGATGTGTTTCTAAACACGTAAGAGGCGATTTGAATTGAAAACTTTATTACATTTTTTATTTGCTGTTTCTGCAATGTCATCCCGCAGAGTCTAAGAACATCCTGATTCCAGGTCACATCGCATATATATCTGTTCCCACAGTAGGGTCTATTCTTTATTGCTATTATGCAATTGGAATATATGCAATTGAGTATGTTTTTGATCAGGTCAAAATACATCAGGAAGGCACCAATTAGGATTGTAACAAGAATGTAACCTATATTGGGTTCCAATATATTGTGTACGTTTTACTCATTTTAATCCCATGTGTACGTCATTAGGACGGTACCGTGAGTTTGGTTGAGAAATAATTGTTAGTGATCAATCTTTTGAATTGAAAACTTTATTGAATTATGATTTTTTTTTTATAATTTAAGGATGAAATATTTGCAAATGGGATGCTCTTTCAATTATGGTTTAAAACGGGGGTCTCCAACCTTTTCTGTAGTGAGAGCTACTTCTGATCAGTGAAAATCGTCGTGAGCTACTAAAGGCCGAGCAACTCGCGAATTGTCCCCCCACGCACAGCTTCATTGACTAAAGGGCCACAACAGAGAAAGAGCTAACTATTTAGTATATGCAATGCACAACATGAAACCAGAAAACCTATTCCAGCTTCCCTCTTCAACAGATTGTGTGATCCTGGCCTCTGCAGTCACCAGCTAAGCACACTACAATCATAAAATTATAGGGACTTGCAGAGCTGTGTAAAGCTACCAGCATGCTGAAAACCATAAACTGAACGTCTGTCTCTCATACCTGGTCATCCACTACACTGCTCCGTCCCATAACACAGTAAAGGCACCTCAGTGGTCATCACGTATGACATGGAAACGCTTCCAACAGGATCACAAGATAATGACAACACCATACCAACCACACACCCTACATGGCATAGCTTGCTGGCCATGTATGTAAGTACCTCAGTGCCCCACAAAGGGGTAATAAGCTCTAAATATAAATGCTGCGATACAACTATTTTATTACATCGTGCCTTCTTTTTCTTTATTATCACACATAACTGTAACTTGAAATGCTTGAGTTCAGGGTGTGCACTGTGCAAAAATCTCCCCCAAGAGAATATAAAGGTGTTACACATGACTTGCCTCTTAGTACATTAATATAGCATTGTCATAACATAAGGGACGGTGGCAGTCCATGACTGTTTCATTTTTAAAAACTATCACTTTTAAAAATGCCTCTTAATGCAGTGGTGTAGTTTGATGCTCCGTTGAAATGCTTCTCCATGTTGGAGAAATAAAAGAACATCATTTTTTAAAGGATACCATTTTTGTATGACTTTTGTGTCATCGTTTGCAATATTTTCAAACCTGTGCTCGTGCAAGGAAGGGGTCAGACACCTAAGCTTGATTCATGTTTCAGCTTTCCTTGTTCATTGGCCTCACAAAAATATATCCACTACAGGGGTTAGGTACTTTTTTCAAATGGGATACATTTAAAGTGAGGTGTTGAGCCTTATGCTCCTTGTGCCATCAAATTAACACTTTATTTTCAAATTCTCCCATTATTTCATTAAATTAAAGCAGCGTTTTTCAGGGATTTTTATTCAAAATAAGGTGCCTCAAATTGTCCCTAGGCACAAACCGAAGCCAGGAAGTTATTATACCTTTCTCTCATCATTTCATAACATTTTAATGAAAAGAAATGTAAAATGATGTTCCTGGGTCCGGTTTGTGGCCAGGAAAACTTCACAGCTGCCACGTTTTCAGGTTGCTTACGTATGACATTTAGGCATAATATCCATGGAAACAAATAAATATCACAAATTGCCCACTTCTGAGACATGAAAAGTTCTGAAACTGATGTAAAACTTCTCAAATGGAGGGTCACGAATCAGTGTCTGACCTTAAAACTGCAGGCCTCGAAAAATTTAAAAAAAATATTACCTAACCTGCAGTTCAAATAACTTCACTTATATGCTCTCCCTTTAAAGAGGAAAGCATATTTTTTATTTAGTGTCAAAATAAAGTAGTTTGGTCATAGACTTAAGAACTAACCGCACAAAATGCATGGTCTTGTGAACATTAGTAGAAGGCGTCACTGTCTATTTTCTTTTCCTTTTTTTAAATATAGGATACATTAAGGGTGAGATGCATACTTTACTCTCTTGTTGTTTTATACCAGGGGTCTCCAACCGGTCGATCGCGAGCTACCGGTAGCTCGCCAACAACCTACCAGTAGCTCGCGGTCCGATGCCCACTTTTGTACCCTATCACTGTCATTATGTTATTTTTAGGCCTTTTTGGCCTCTTGTCTGTTCTTGTCGGTGTTCCTTCCGGTATCACACTGCTGCAATTGGCTATTAAGTTAGATGGGGCGGGGAGAAGCGGGTGAAGTCGGCCTGGCAGAAGCAGGGTTAGATTGCAGCCCTACGGGGACCTACAATGCACATTACAATTTGTACATTGCTGCGGCCTTGGGGCTGGCTGCGTGATTCAATCAAGTGGAAACTCACTCAGCCCTGCTGCGGCCTCCTTGATACCATGTGGCCTGTCACAGCATGAGCATCACCGAGCAGTGCCCACATGAATCAGAGGGGTGGTGCTTTGCCTTTTATTTCTGGCAAGGCGCGCCTGCCCACCCCCATGACCACGCAGGGTGTTTGGACAATGTCGACACCAGCCTAAATTTGCCATTCCTGGTGCCAGCCGCTGCTAGGCTCAAGTAGCACCTTTTAACCACGTGGGCAGAGGAAGTCGTGCTCTTTGGTGCCGCATGGACTACGCATCGGAAGATGTGGGTTTTATTCCTGGGGGCCACCCCAAGCACTAGCAGACAATGATTGCCGCCCAGTGAATACAGGAGGAGCACTGACCTGAGACCTCATGCGGGAGGTGGAGGGTGCTTAGGGCACACTGTCGCCCCAGATTGTATAGCGATGGCCCTCTCCTGACAGGCCTGCATGTTGGAGAGGCTGGTAAGCACACACCTGTTGTCTAATCACGCTGTTCCCAGCAGCGCTGAGCTGTCTTTCAAAGACTGCTGCTGCCGTTTAAAAGACTCCTCTGCAGCCGCTGTAGACCAGTGTTGCAGGAGGCATGTAGTCCGTGCACTCTGCTGAGCCCCAGGCCCAGTCAAGAGAGAAGTCTATGCATCTTTGCCTAGCGTGACGCCAGCAGCAGAGCACCAGCATTGACTGAGGCCACAGAGGTACGAGTGATGCCTGCAGCCAGCAGTGTCCTTGACATGATGCCACTCGACCTGCAGGAGCATGCCCCCTTCAGAGAGAGCGCCTCTGCCACTGTTGTACGTGCGATGCCAGCAGATTAGCACCGCAACCACCAGCAGTAAGACCAAGTTATGATAAGTCTACAAATAATCATCTGGGTGCACTTTGTGGAGAGCCAAATAGGGAAGTCATATGCTTAGTTCATAACAAGTCTTAAGTAGTTTAAAATACCTTGGTGCAGCCTACATGTGTAATCGTTTTTGATTTATGCTTGGCCTGAGGTCGCTGTGTAGTATTGCATAGAGAGGCGTCTGTATCTGTATAAAACAGGGGTCTCCAACCTTTTCTGTAGTGAGAGCTACTTCTGATCAGTGAGGCTGGTGTCGACATTGTCCAAACACCCTGCGTGGTCATGGGGGTGGGCAGGCGCGCCTTGCCATAAATAAAAGGCAAAGCACCGCCCCTCTGATTCATGTGGGCACTGCTCGGTGATGCTCATGCTGTGACAGGCCACATGGTATCAAGGAGGCTGCAGCAGGGCTGAGTGAGTCTCCATTTGATTGAATCACGCAGCCAGCCCCAAGGCCGCAGCGATGTACAAATTGTAATGTGCATTGTAGGTCCCCGTAGGGCTGCAATCTAACTTCACCCTCTTCTCCCCGCCCCAGCTAACTTAATAGCCAATGGCAGCAGTGTGATACCGGAAGGAACACCGACAAGAACAGACAAGAGGCCAAAAAGGCCTAAAAATAACATAATGACAGTGGTAGGGTACAAAAGTGGGCATCAGACCGCGAGCTACTGGTAGGTTGTTGGCGAGCTACCGGTAGCTCGCGATCGACCTGTTGGAGACCCCTGGTTTAAAACATCGAAGACCAAGGACTAAAATCCAGACATGAATTGTAAATTGAATGTTTATTATGTTGAAATGTGAGTATTTAGTCGCTATCCATGAATTGCAACCAGTATTTCTGCAAACGATTGAACACAATGTATCACTTGAGAAAGGCATTGCCGATACACGTCGCTTTGTGCATAATAAATTATTGTGTTGCCCTCAGGTGTGCTGCTTCATTTTTTCTGGATTTTCGGGAATTTTGTTTGGAATATATAAATATATATATATATATATATACACATTTTTTTTTTGGGGTGTATGTATGTGCGTGTATTAATTCAGGATAACCACAATAGAGAGTGAGACGAGAGCCCGCTCACCTTCTCTCATAAATGTTCTCAACAAAGAAAAGCGAACATACTACCATACATTTTTTGTCTGTCTGCTTGAAATGTCCTTCAGACATCGGTGTGAAAAAACACTTCTAGACTTTCTTAAAAGACCCCTCACCCACTAACCTAGTTGGTGGCATGCTTCATCATTGGGGTCCCACCCAAGATACCTAGCGCATCAAGGGCTTGCTACAATGCCTGATTACAGTGGAGTGGGTTTTTTGGGTGTTTCTCAAGTGAAGAAATGGTGAATTAAAATTGCCTCCATATTACCAGCCAGTGAGCTGTGTTTAATAGTAGTTACCTTGGACAAAGATTAAAAGTGGTGGTGAATGTACTCCGAGAAAGCAATAAACTCTCACATCCTCAGTTTTGGTGGACATGTTTCAGTCATAATGTCTAAAAGCCCAAAGGGTCAGTATGGCTTTCTTCAGGACAAGTATCGCGTGCGCGTTAAGGCATGCAACAGTATCACAGCTCGTAACTTATGGTTGTCTGTGTTTACTCCATTTGAGTATCTGTATTAAATATAAGAAATGAGAAAGACATTTCTTATATGGTGGTTTAAACACTCAAGGGAGCATGGGCATAGCACTCCCAGTGCTCTTATGCCATGCATAAAGTAACAAGCGTGATGAAACCTCAGTGCCCCTGAAAGAAATTGCAGTAGACTGCTAATTGTGCTCCGCATTGAAAATCATGCAGATAAATACAGGATGCAGTCGTGTTCCTGCATAGTGTCGCTGTGCGTGTTCTTTGCAGCGCATTGTGAATTTGCATGCACCGCAATGCTGATGGCAGCGCGATGTATGAAAAGCAGGCATTGCGTTAGGTGATAAGGCTCACAGTGATTGGCTTAAAAGTGATAATGCACCATGTGAATTAATTCAGCTAAGCAAAAGCTTCTAACTTATTAGTCTGGACTGTACACAGGAGAGCTACTTAAAAATAGCTGAAGAGGTACTAGTAGCCCACTAGCTACTTGTTGGAGAAGCCTGGTTTAAACAGAGCAGTCGGGACTAGCGTGATGCTCCAGCACATGGATGGAGATCCACTGGCTTCTCGAATGACATCCAGATATCACTCGTGGAAATGTCTTTTTATGGAACTTGACTTTTGGACGAGAAGGCTGACTCCACCCAAGAGTACTTTAAAGAATGTAGAGCCACAGCGTGCACTCTTTCCACACCCACAAGGAAGTTTCCCAAACAGTTTTGCCCCTCTGGAGGCATCACCAGGGGTTTCACTTACAGGCAGTGCCAAGCCTCACCACTCCAGTAACAGGCACCCCAGACCATTTGGGGTCAGGATAGTGCAAAGATGTGAAACAGATGTAGAGGACCAGATGTCACCACATTTATGGTCTTATTGATGTACCCAGAAAGTCACTATATCCCTTATTTCCAGAACAATTTATTGTATTTCAAATTCTTACATAGGCTGAATTTACCTCTGTAAAAAAACACAAAATAGAAAGTCACCACATGAATTAAATTGATCATACTCATCATGCTGGATGTTTACACTTGGCCTGGACCAGTACTTCTATTCTTAAGTTTTTGCAGAATGTGTCAGCTGTGATCGCAAAGATAGTCAGCTGGGCCATACCCATTTCTCCTGCATTAGCCCTCCTTGGCTATATAGCAGATGTTCCGAAAATCATAGCCACTATATGTCACTTCACTCTATTCCAATCTACAACACTCCACTCTACAACACGCCACTCTATGCCACTCCACTCAGCGATACTCCACCTAAGTTGTTTAGGAGAAGTTATTGTGATTTTGTTAGGTTGAATTTGAGTTTGTTTTTGTTTTTTCAAGCTGGTAAGTGCTTGTCAAAAAGCTTTTTACGGTTTGAATACATTTTTATTACCATTTTTTATCACCGCATTCAGTTTTCCATTGTACATTGTTTGCGGTTGCAACAAGCCCAGCAATTAATGACTTGCAGTCTCCCCATAACACCCTTCTCCCCCCTTCTAGCCCAGACTCCTTTTTAGGTTGAAGCCTACCAGACAGTGCAGCTGTCTGGTTTACAAAGACTTCTTGGGGACATTAGAAAAGCTTCCCTGGGAATGCATTCCGCCCACTGCTTGTCATTGGCTTTGTAACTCACATTTTGGTGCTTTCTATTTGCTGGCTTTATTTGTTCAGTCTGTCTTTGTCCCTCCCGTGTAGCGTAGCCTGTTTATTGTATTCTTCCACGAGTGCTCGCTTTCTTTGAGTCGTTTAAATTTGGATCTTATCTTGTCGCATTTGCTATGCATTCAAAGACAGAGGTCAAATGTTAGGCTCTGTCTTCCAAGGGAGCTTTGTGTTTACTTTTCTTTCTCAGACTTCAAAGTGCGATGATTTATGTGACAATTAGGCTGGGTACGGGGTGTGCTGGAGTAAAGCTGTACAATGTTTTTTTTAGCACACAACAACATTTAAATATCTGTAAATGAACTGTGCAAATATTTAAGAATATATCAGGATTAGGAAAGCACTAATGAAACATCTTTTTTTATAATTCTAAGGTTTGGTGGAAACAATATTTTAATACGATCAAAACAAATTAATATACTGGGTGATGTCGCTTCCACACATCAATTGTGTGCTGTATGACTTTGTCAGGAATGGTCATTAGAATTGCAAGGGTGTTGTCTATAAGGGCAGTGCGCTATGACACTCTACTCTACACTACTGTACTCCTCTCTAAGCTATGCCATTCTGCTGTACGCAACTTTATACCACATCACGACACTCTAAACCACGAAACTCTACTCCACTCTACACCACCTTACTCCACCCCACTCAAGTCACTCTACTGTAGGCCGCACTATGCCGCTCCAATCTACGACACTCCACTCTGACACTCCACGATACTTCACTCTGACACTCTACTTCATTCCACTCTACTCCACTCTGTGCCACTCTACACCACTCCACCCTGGAGCACTCTACGCCACTGTATCCTTGGACACGCCACTGTATGACACTGTCACTCTACGACATTCTGTGCCACCCTATGCCACTTTACTCCATTCAATGCCACACTACACCACTCCACTCTGTGAAACTTTACTCCACTCTACCCTACGCTACTCCACTATGCAGCACTTTACTCCACTCTGCTCCACTCTACATCAATCCACTTTGACACACTACTCCACGCTATACCCTCCACTTAATCCCACTCTACGCCCCTCCACTCTTCTCCACTCTCCCCTACGCCGTTAACTTTTAGCCATGTTGAACAACAGCCATGCTGGTGTACAACATGGCTAAAACACATTGACAAAGCCAATAGCTCTTGCATAGGTGAGACCTATTGGCTTTGCCAGTGCTTGTTTCAAACCGTGAAGGGATCTCAGACCCTGGAGACATGAAGGATGATTTTTTTCCAGAGACGCATGGCATCTTCTGGGCTTGTGTTCTCTTTGTTATGTGAAAAGGCTTGTAAATCAAGTTTCCTGAAAAATTTCTGTGTCTCAGATTTGAGTTTAGTAAAATCAGTTGAGTTCAAAGGAGTAAAGGAGAAGACCCTTAAATAGTAGCGATCTCGACCTCCGTTCATTTTTGTTTGGACAGATAGAGAACAGGCTTGTAAACTTTTCTCCTTTGCAAATTTCCCATGCTGTGCTTGAATCTTCACCTCTTGCCATTCCTAAAAAAAAGCAGGCTGTTTGTTCTGGCATTGGTCAGAACTCGACGTGGATGGTCCATCGCCTGTATCTTGTTAGCTCATGGAACTGGATGAGAATGATGTGTTTAAAAGTGTAATAAGACTTTTCCTTGACTGTTCTTTGTAGTTGGTTAGGGTGTTAAGAAATTAAAGTCTTCAGTAGAATTCAGTATGAAGGCAATGATAAACACTCTTATTTTCCTCGCCTTGTGAGTACCCCCAGGTGCCATACTGGATCGGAGTCGAAACGCATGGAGGCGTTTGCCAAACGTAAGTTCTCCTAAGCCAGCCTCATCCTCATGTCCGTTGACTTCAGTTGCCTCCTGGGGTACTATTCGCATGGGTTGTGGAATAATTTGGGTGATGTCTTGCCAGTGGTCCCAGACGACATTCGGACCAGCCTATAGAAGATTATACTGGATGAGCAGGATGCAGGTCATTGGTTCAGGCCTGGACAACACCACCAGCTTGGGTAAAGGAGTTTGTACCAGCAGGGTGTTTCGGCAGCACACTTTTCCAGCAGTGTCCAACAATCCCTAATGGACATACAGTTTGAAAGCACTCGTCCCTTCGGAGACCAGGCGGGCTCAGCCCTGGAGTGTTTTAAAGAGAGCAAGGCAACATCATGCTCCCCCGAACTGGCATTGCCAACGCAGCAGTTTCCCCAACAATTTCACTTCTTTCTGGGCTTTTTAGTAGAGTTCAAGCAGGGCCTCCAGGCCCCTAGAGCTATGCACTACCCAATCCTCTGCCCATTCGGTAGATGCACAGCCACCCAGTAGAAAGTTGGATCACATATTACTTCCACAAGTGTCAGAGTATTGCATTAGACAAATGCAATCTCCAAATTGTTCAGAATAGATGCAACCTTTCCTTCCTTTGCTGTCCTCTCCTCCAAACATGCCTCCTGCACCACAATGGTTTACATGGGACCATGTGAGGTTTCAGGAAGGAGGAGCGGGAGACAGGGTTGTGGTAGGGAAGGCTTTATTTTAGAGAGGAGGTGTCTACGCTCAATGTTCAGTTTGTAAGCGGAATGAGGTACAGGGTCGGTCCTAGGTCTCCCGGTCGTCTCTTGTCCCCTTCTTCCGTCTTCCTGGGAGGGAGGGGTTTCCTTCCAACCGTAGTCCAGGTCTTCCCCTTCCAATTCCGACAGGCCCGGCCAAAGGAGGTTGCTCAGGACACCCAGAAGGAAAGAAGAATGCAACAGGGGGTAAGTGCTCGTGTTGAAATGTATATCGTTAGGGAAAGGGAGTGAGGGGACACCCGTCCGCTTCCCGATCGTGCCACACACTAGAGATAACAAAAGGAAGTGCAAGTGAGGGGGTCGGGGATTCAGTTTAAGGCCGGTAGGGAGTCAGCTCCGCTAGTCCTCAGACGCCTCCCGCCTCCCTACCCAGCCCGCGAAACGACTCCGTACCTGTTGTAGCCACGCTCCTCCTGAAGCGTGGCTGGGCGACTCGTGACTCCGTTGGCCTCCTGGCTCTCTCTCAGTTTCCCGTTCTCTCTCCGCTCGTCCAGAATATGCCGTCTCTCTCCTGGTCCTCCGCTCTCCGTACTCCTCTCTGCTCTCCGCTGCTCCGCTTTCTCCCGTACTGCCTCCGGTGTCAACGCACCCCGTCTTCCGGCTCCAGCCTTCTCTTATTGGACGGAGAGTTGCGTCGTCATCAGTAGGGGCGGGATCTTCGTCACTGTGGTCCCAGTTAAAGGGGCTACGTCTCCTTTCCGTAGAGATCGAGGAGGCAGAGCCGGCCCATTCCTCCTGTGATGACAAAGCAAACGGGGTGGTGACGTCCTGCACCTCCCACCAGTCTCTATGGGGGTCCGGGTTGTCCCGTTCCGTTCCCGCCCCGTGACAGACCACTTGTCCATTCCTTGAGGCGAGGTTCAGATTCTTTTGCACAGGGGAGCCAAAGAGAGGGTGCTGGCATCGGAGGTTGGGACTGATTGTTACTCCTGTTAATTTCTGGTGATGAAAAAGGACGGATACCTCTGTCCCATCCTCTATCTTCACCCTCTAACGTCTTTCTCAGTAAGGACAAGTTTAAAATGCTCACCCTGGCCCATTTTCTGTCTGCCCTGGATCCAGGAGAGCACATGGTGGCATTGGCTCTGCAGGATACCTAGTTTCACATCCTTGTCCTGCAGCCCCACAGGTGCCTTCTGCAGTTTCAGGTGGGCCTTGAACACTTTCAGTTCTCAGTGTTCTCCTTCAGTCTGAACTGTGCACCGTGTGTGTTCATGAAAGAGATGGAGGTAGTCACTGCTAAAGGTGGGCTTGCCTCAAGCGGTTGTAAATCACCTCCAAACGACGCCCAACCTGTAGCCATCACTGGAGTTTTCCCACAACCTGCCGAAGTCACACCTGACTCCATCTCAGTGGCTCCAATTCATTTGAGTCATCCTGGAAACAGTGCTATTTCTAGCCTTCCCTCACCTCCGTGATCCCAAGACATTCAGGCTATGGTCCCGATGTTTTAGCTCTTGACATGAGTCTCAATGAGAGAGGCTTCTTGGCCTCCTGCATCTTGATTGTGGATCACACCAGGTGGCACATGCAGGCTGTTCAGTGGAATCTGCAAGTCTGAGTATGCTTAGCACCTATGAAACCTTTTGGATTCCATCCAGGTGGTGGAGGAGACGGCAAAAGATCTGCAGTGTTAGGCCCTGGGTGACCTGGAACCCCGTGTCGCTACCGCGGAAACACACTTACAACGCCTACAACAACAAGTTTCTGGCCTCCAAGACAGGGTGGAAGACGCAGAAGGCAGGAATAGGCGCAACAATCTCCGCGTCATTGGTCTACCGGAACGATGCGAAGGTCCTAAAGCAGCGGACTTCATGGAGGCCTGGTTTAAAGAACACGTGGCTCAAGATGGACTCTCGCCTTACTTTTGCATAGAACGGGCCCACCGGATACCGACAGGTGCTCCGAAGACGGGTGCGCCCCCACGCCCACTCATTGTTAAAGTACTCAACTATAGGGATCGCGACGTCCTTCTTCAAAAAGCAAGGGATAGAACACAGATACTATACGAAAACCACCGTATTTCTCTGTACCCAGACTACACTCTCCTGGTACAGCGACAACGCTCAACGTATTATGCTGTAAAGAAAAAACTCCAGAAGGCTCAACTGAAATACACCTTATTATTCCCGGCAAGACTGAAGGTCATCTACGATAAAAAGTCCTACTTTTTCGACAGTCCGAGCGATGCCGAGGAATGGATGGAGGTAATGGACCTAGGGCAGAGTCAAGACGAACGCTCCGGGACACTCTCCCAGGGCCGCACAAGATCGCAGAAACAAGAACGCAGCCGACCCCGGTTGACTGAGCAACGGAAGAACGGCCCTGGCCCGTCCCGGGAGAGACGACAGAGGGACATGGCAGAGGCGGTGTCACTGGTGGGGGCATTCCGAGACGACGGCAACAAGATCCTCACAGACTCTGAGGGCAGCACACTGCAATCTGACTCCGAACATAGTATTACCTTGTTCCCATCGGTCACACCGCAAACTATTGACGACCTTGTGGATAACTGAGTCATAACATAAGTAACCTACAGTTTGCACCTAGGAGACAGTTCAGATATACCTTGGGACTCTATCTTCCATACCAAATCATTGGGCTGATATGTAAGGAAATACCCGAGGACACGAACTTACTGCCCGTGGTTGTTGTCGAAATGAAGGGAATAGGGATTACCTGCTACACACCATGGGGTGTGGCCGCCCGGGGTCAGGAGGTTGGAATGGGAGGAACCTCTCGGGGTGCACCTTGTCTCCCTTGGGTCCGGTCTTAAGTGGACAGCAAAATACTAGACCTGGGCTGATTATCAGATATGGTCCTAATTGGGGTTTTCTCTTTCTCCCCCGGGTCCCGTTGAGCCCCTGGAGCTCCGTGCACCCGCCGACTCGATGCAGAAGGCGTCAGCACACCCCCACAGAGCGTATGCACCACTATGTTAGAATTGAATGTTAGTTTTGATAGTTGGGCCCAGCACAGTTTTCAAGCTGAGCCATGTATCGTTAGAATACAGTTAATGGGGTACCCCTGGTCTACACTGACACACATACACTATATACCACAGAGATCTAACCCTACGTTGTACTTATGCCTAAAGAATATACCACTGTAGGCTCCTACAATCTAATAACCTGGAATGTGCGAGGATGGGATCCGTACAAAAACGACACCGGGTCCATGCATACCTCCTCAGTCGCAAAGCGCACATTGTCCTATTACAGGAATCACACCTGACTGACACAGAAGCCCAGAAGACCCGTAAGAAGTGGCGGGGACAGATTTACTCTACTAACTACTCGGCCTTTGCTAGGGGGGCCACCATTTGGGTAAGGCATGGAGTCCCATTTGTAGAACTGGATCGTCGCACAGACGATCAAGGACGGTACATCCTTATAAAAGGCACCCTGGATGGTATACCACTGGTGTTGGGGAGTATCTATGCACCGAATTTCGATCAAGAAAAATTCTTCCAGAAGCTAGGTATAGCCTTAGCTGGATGGGACACTCTCCCGTGGGTACTGGGAGGGGATTGTAACACGGTCCTTGATGTTGCCCTAGATAGATCACACCCCCCATTACATGGTGCTCTCACCTCTAAACTAGCGGAGATTTTTAACACATGGTTGACAGGCTAGGGACTATTAGATGTCTGGCGCCGTTTATATCCTACACATAGGGAATACTCCTTCTATTCCCCGGTACACCAACTCCATACTAGGATAGATCGATTCCTCTGTTCCAACACCTTAGTGTCCCAGATCCAACACTCCACTTATTTGGCGAAAACCCTATCTGACCACAACCCCCTTGAGATCTCACTTACCTGGGGCAGAGTACCAACCCCAGTACCCACCTGGAGTCTGAGACCGCAACTGCTGGACGACGCTCCATTTCGTTCCACCATCTCTGACACCCTCACTAAATACCTGGATGAAAACTGGAACACGGCTTCCTCCCGTCTGATTGAATGGGATGCACTCAAGGTGGTAGTGAGGGGAGCCGCAATTGGCAAGGTAGTAGGGGCTCGTCAGGAACTACACCAGAAATTGTTAAGGGTCGAAAACCAGTTGAATACCCTAGAACAAGAGGCAGTGACTGACCCTAATAAAAGAAGGCCTTGCAAAAGGCCCATATTGATCACGCTGACACACTTGAGACACTGAGGTTCATTGACCATAGAGCCTACATACAACGAACGCATTCAGAAGCAGACAGAGCAGGGACACTCTTGGCCCGTATAGTATGCGACAGACCCGAACCTACGGTTATCACTCAGGTGAATATACCCACTGGCGGTACGGCACGCACACAACAAGAGATCAATGACACCTTCTGTACATATCTCAGTGCATTATATTCCAACCCTATGCAAGATACGGATGAGGACGTAGACGATTTTCTAAGAGACCTGCCTATACCCTCCTTAGCTGGTGATATACAGTGTGAACTAAAAGGTCCCATCACACAGCACGAGATACGTGCCGCAATCAAGGGACTCAACCGGAACAAGGCACCAGGAGCCGATGATCTGCCCATTGAGTTCTACCACACCTACTCCGAACTACTTGTCCCTAAACTAGAGGAAGTCTATAACGAGGCGTTGAAGGTTGGCTATCTACCCCCTTCCACTATGCAAGCCCTGGTTATATCGCTCCTCAAGCCGGGCCGAGATGGCACAGATATTACAAATTACAGACCCCTTTCCCTTTTAGCCACTGAATTTAAAATATTAAGCAAAACACTTGCTAACCGCATCCAACCCCACCTTAACACTCTCATACACAAGGACCAATGTGGGTTTCTGCCGAACCGCAGCACGTCCCTAAACAATAGACGACTACACTAGGTCATGACCACCACCCCGGCGGCCTACGCAAACGCGGGATGCCTGGCACTAGATTTGCGCCAGGCCTTCGATTCCCTCACATGGGAATATATGTTTGCTGCCCTACAGCGCTTCGGTCTACCGGCTGAATACCTTCGATGGGTCCGCCTATTATATACTTCACCTACGGCACGGACGCGCACGGGTCAGTATATCTCCAGAGAATATACGATACACAGGGGCACCCGGCAGGGATGCCCGTTATCCCCCCTCTCATTTGTCCTGGCGCTCGAACCATTACTGATCACCCTACGGCAGTCAGCAGACCAGCTAGGGATTCCCATAGATGGCACTATCCACCTCACTTCTGTATACGCGGATGATATCCTTCTTTATCTCCGGGATTTAATGATAGAGGACACTCCCTCCCCGCTGTCTTCCATAGATTTGGACGGTTGTCGGGACTACACATTAACTCCGGGAAATCGAACGCCTTTTTCTTCCAAGAGGGACCTCGCCCGACTGAAATACACTTCGGTACATACATTTTACCGGTGGCATGCGATACATTTAGATACTTGGGAATACAAGTGTACAGAACATCGCCGGACATGCTGAGCGGCAACCTGGGAAAAGCCGTGGCATCGCTACGCTCCAGCGTGGCCTTCTGGTCGTCCCTACCCCTATCGGTGATGGGGCGGATAGCTATTTCAAAGATGATAGTACTCCCACGCCTATTGTACTATTTTACGAATTTGCCCATAGTAGTCCCCCAGGCTGTCTTTAACACGCTCAATACCCTACTAGTGGAACTCATATGGAGCACAGGACGTCGCAGAGTGAGCTTACAGAAACTACAATTAGATAATCGACACGGGGGTCTGGGGGTCCCAGATCTCAGGGCATATTACTACGCTTGCCAAATTCAGTGGTTATCTTACTGGGCCGCAGGGAGGAACCTACATGAAATAGGGTACACACCCAGAGATATTCACAAGGGAAGACTACATTCCCTGATCCTGCCTCAAACTAAAATCCCCACGGGGGCCCCCCCCCCTGCTGAAGACAGCATTGCAATGCTGGAAGAAGGCACTCAAATATACCCAAGATATAGTACTGTATTCGGCTAATATCCCTTTATTAGGGATCCCAACCCCTGGAGGCAGTCTTACTATGGATAGAATTAAACCTTGGGTAGAGTCCGGGGTGACGACGATCGGAGATTTTTTTAGCGGAGGGACTCTAATGGACCATGGCACGTTCGTACATAATACTGGGGCTTCGGACCGCCATTACTTGCTACACGCCACAGTTACACGGTATATCAGGAATATCTGGGCACCCCAACGTGTGGAACCCACACAACATAACTTAGTACACCTATTGTACTCCATGGGGACGGGGAGACATCTAATTAAATGGCTCTACACCGGGATCATGGCACACGCGGGTATCTCACTCATTCCACTCAGAGAGCGATGGACTGAAGACACAGGCTTAGAAATTAACGACAAAACGTGGGAACATATGCTGGAATACCCGAAAAGATCCCCCGTAACGTTAAACTGAAATTTATACAAAATATGGTCATGCATAGATCCTATTTAACGCCACAGAGAATACACCGTATGTTCCCTACGGCACAACACTGCTGTCCACGCTGCAAAGGCGATGAGGCAGACCTCCTCCACATGCTATGGAGCTGTCCGCGTATACGGGACTACTGGAACTCGATAAGTCACAATCTGAGAGAGGTCACAGGCATGCCCATTCAGGATAATGTACTAGAGTGCCTCCTAGGGGCGAGGAAATACAGCAAAACACAAACAGTACAGCGTCGCTTCACGGACTTAGCCCTAATCCTGGCCATACGAGGCCTTACTATGAGGTGGAAATCCCCTAGGTGTCCGACACTACACAGCTGGCAGGAGGACATAATACGTTGGGGCGGGGCAGAAAGTGTAGCAATACGCGCAGAAGAAACTAAAGGCCTTAGACAGTTGCCCATCGCAATGGAATGGGACACTATGTTAGCAGCCTTTACAGAACTCGGCCTTAGTCCATTGCGTCTTACACCCACACAATAGGGTAGGTACTACACTGATGGGATTAAGATTAGGTACGACCCCCAGCTCGCATAACACAACCTACAGACGGAGCAGAACTCACAACACGATCCCACCGACCCTGCAAGGCATCATTGGGACCTGTATGTAGTAGACCAGGGGGAGAGGGTGGGAGGGGAGGAGGGAGTTGGGGACTAGATTGTATATAGTGTTAGCCATCTCCTGGATTTGTGAGGAATTATTGATTTTAACTGTACAACGCAGAACACTACTGTGATAGATTATCCTACAGGGCTAGGATGTACTACATGTGCCTGGCGTATATACGACAAAGTAAATGTATGTGTTAATAATATGGACTGTTATAATCAGAATCAACAAAAGTAAAACGCCTAACATGTCAATTTACTAAGATGATGATACGAATATCACGGCTTAATAAAGTTTGTTAAAAAAAGATCTGCAGTGTTGGCTGCTGGACCACAGTTGAGCTGGTGGCAGACCCCTCTCCCTACCCTAGGTGGAGATCAGAGGGCTCTGGTGGAAACCTGCCTCAACCTGTTGGAGTTGCAGGCGATTTGCTTGGCACTGAAAGTTTTCCTCCTATCCATAAAGGGTGTATGAATGCAGGTTCTTGTAGACAACATCACTGTCATGTAGTATTGCAACAAACAGGACTGTGTAGGTTCATTGTTCCTGTGCCAGGAGGACCCAGTGTGTCTGAAAATGGCTGAACCGTCAGGGCATTTTCCTGGTCATGCAGCACCAGGTAAGATCTTTAAATGCCAGGGTGGAAAAATTAGGCTGGCTTTGCCTTGCAGATCATGAATTTCAGCAGTGGGGAGAACCCTAGTGCGATCTTTTGTCTACTGCAGGGATTGCACACTGTCCAAGCTTTTGAGTCCCCACGACTGCTCTCGCTCAGACATGCCTTTCAGCTGGATTGGAGCTCGGGACTTCTGTACCCCTTCCCACCTCTGTCTCTCCTACCCAAGGTTCTTAAGATGATGAGGAATGACCCAGCACAATTCATATTAGTGGCTCCGTATTGGGTGAGGGGAGTGTGGTCAGCGGCGATTTCTTTGTGAGGGCGAGACGGCGCTGCGGCGCTAAACGTGGAAAAAAAAAGTGCCAATGAAATGATTTAATTGCCATTTTTCACGTTTAGCAGCGCAGCAGCCTGGAGCCGGGATTAGTAGGGGCGTGTCCTCTTCTGCTGCCAATTGAGGAGGACTGGAGGAGCAAGATGGACCCTCCAAAGTGACATGCACACTTTACAGCTCTCCACTCAGCTGTCTTAGACAGCTGGGTGGAGACCAAGCACAGTCCTAAAGGCCCTGAAGGAGCGTCCAGCCAGGATGCTCCATCCAATCCTGGCGCTGCTCTCATGCTAGTGAGAATAGCGCCATGATTGTTTACTGGAACTTCCTGGAGTCTGGAGCCCGCAGAGCCGATGGAGGAGGGACTGAAGGACGTCGGACGTGCAGCAGGGAAGGTAAGTGACTTTTTTATTATTTGTCACTCGCCTTGCCTGCATGCACGCACCCACCCACCCACCCACAAATTAGTTGCCCGCCCACTGGTGCACATATGTGCCAGCTGCCCCTGAGTGTGGTACCCAGATCTTCTGGCCAGGAGCATTTGTCCTCCGATCCAGCTGCCCCTTAGGGAGGGCCTCCTGTTGCAGCATCAGGGCAGGGTCCTGCACCCGAGTCTGCGCAACTTAACATCTCCATGGATACAAACTGAACCTCAGTAGTTGACGACCTTTGATCTCCATCCCGAAGTAGTGAGTGTCATTTTAGCTGTTAGACGTCCCTCAATTGAGGCTATCTATGGGGATGCTAGGAGAAGTTTGTTGTTTGATGTTCTTACTGATATGTCCAACCTTTGCAAACCCAGATGTCTGATATACTACTCTTTTATTTATCCTTAGCCAAGCAAGGCCTTGCTGTGGCAGCAGTTAAGGTGTATTTGTGATCCCTATTGACATTTCTACGGTTACCTGGTCAGCTGTTGTTATTCAAATCACCTGTTAAGATGTATTTTCTGAAAGGGCTGACATCAGTTCTTTGCACGAGTGAATTACAAGCATTTTTTGTCCAGTAACTGCATACAGCCTTCTTCCCAGACATGCTAGTGCTAAGTACCAAGCATTTTGTTTTCCTAAAGTTGTCATGCCTTTCCACTTAGGGTAGTCTATTATCTTGCCAGCTTTCTTCACCCCATCTCATCCATTCAGAGAGGAAGAAAAATTTGATTGCCAAGACCCAAAGAGAACTCTGTTTCTTTATGGCTCGTACCAAGAACTACCGGGTAAACGATCAACTCTGTGGGGACTTTCGGGAGGGAAGAAGGGAAAAGATGTGCAAAAGCAGACGTTCTGTGGGTGGATTGCCCTGTGCATTAACTCTGCTATGGATTGGCGATGAAACCACCTCCAGAAGGCATATGTGCTCATTCTTACAGGGCATAGACAGCTACCACTGCGCTAGCACGCAGTGTTCTAATCAAATCTTTCTTTATTCGGTTTCCAGAAGGTGAACCATAAAAACATGACATAAAAATACATTTTACAAAATAGTGTTAGTTGGATCTCAGCCTGAACATACCCAGTCAAACATGAACAAATATGAACCCTAATCAAATATATTGATAAAACAGTGTATATATCTTACAACCTAGATAAAAAAACATAATATTTATCATTTAAAACTGATAAAAATGTCATATCTAATCTCATTAGGAATCAAAATACACTTGCTTAAGCGAAGGTACTTATTAAAAAACTTCTATAAGTGCAACACATTTAGTTATTGATTTTAGTTTTTGTAGGTCAACAAGGGCAGGTCTACATTATCTAAAATTGTGTTTCATGGGTTTTACATAGCAAGATCGTAAATGTTTATAAAATTTACAAAGAAAAATTATATGCATAGTGCTTTGCGGGTAGACAACATTACAGGTACAGACTTTTAGGTCTGTAAACCAATAGCCCATAATCTGACAAGTAATAATGTAGTGTATCATATTAAGCCTAAACCTCGTCAATAAAAAACTATCTTATGTATTAGTCACTAAAGTGAGATAGGGTTGTATATTTGTAGATGTAATCAACAAATCATGAAGTACCACAGAAACTTTGCCATAATTAATATGCTCTCTCTCCCATTCCAGAACAGACCTTGCTTTATGGTTTATAACACATTTTCGAATCTTAATAGGAGCCCCCAGGTCCATAGCTGTAAGGGTTCTTCTTATGCTCTTGAACATTTGCCTAATAGAGGCCAACCATGGAATCCTAAAGGTATTATCAAGAGCTAGACAGTCTGCAATTACTGCCCTTTTGAACTCAGTTTGTTACTTTTCAAGATTTTGTACCAAAGGAGTAGAGGGTTATTTTAATAGTGTCCCCTAGAAACTGGAGGGTCAATTCTGTAACATTCACAAGTAAGTACTCCACACGTCAGGATATGTTTTAAGCCGAGTTTAATGGAGCACCTCATCCATCAAATCCTTTGCAGCAACTGTCATGTTTTCCTTCAACCAAACCCCACATTCCGTGTTCCACATTCCATGGAATTAAATTACCTCAGCATTTAGCTGTGCCAGATATCACACTTCTCCCCTCTTACTCTTAGAACAATTATGCATATACATTGAGAACATATGTAAAAGATTGTTTTTCTAACAGCACGGAAAATCTATTTAAACAGATTTGAACAGAAAAAACATAAAGACAGAATTCCATTTCTTAAACAAAGTTAATAGCCATTTAACATCTTTAAGGTAGTAAGGAGAAACGACCTTTCGCAAGCTTCTTCTAAAATCTTGATTTGATGAGTTCTTAGAGCAACTTGAATTGTCCTGGTCATTATTTTCCGCCATCACATTGGACTTAAGAGCCACCACACAACTCAAATTACAGATCCTACCATCTTCTACCTTGATTGCAGTTTTGAAACGTTTAATTACACATGTAGGTTTCGAATATCTCGACCAAGACATTGCACCTACAGGAGCTTTCACTCGTACCCAATCTCCTACACCTATTGCAACTTGCTTTGCCCTTTTTCTTTCATCAAAGTGTTTTTTATTCTTGAGCTGCAATCTCTCCTCTCGCTTTCTCAAAACCCCTACACCATTATATTTTGTACCTTTATTCCAATCCATCCAACCTGGACATAACATGGTATTGGGTGCTCTACCTTTGAATAACTCAAAGGACGACTTACCAGTCGTGTGTGTGGTGTCATTCGATGAGCTGTGATACATTTCTGCAATTCCTCCTTCCAATTCAGCACATTTACTCTAGACAGTTGGATATTCTTCTTTATTACCCTATTAAATCTTTCAACAGCTCCATTTGTTTCAGGATGATAAATTGAACTTTTCCTATGTTCTATCCCACACATTAACAGAAAATCATCCACAAGTTTAGAACAAAACTGAGGACCATTGTCAGATAAAAGTGTTTTAGGAAAACCTTTTCTCTTAAACACTTCTAGTAAGAACTTTATTACACTTTCAGTTGTCACATCACGTACACTTGAAACCTCCACCCATCTAGAGTATAAATCTATCAAATCAATCAAATAGGGAGTACTATGCTCTCCTTTTAGTGGGCCAACAATATCAATGGCAACCTCTTGCCATGGGCTATCAGGTAGACGACGGCAAACCATGGGCATGGTCCTTGTCGTTAGAATGTTGTCACTGATGCCACATTGTACATACTCTCTCACTTCACGTTCAATTCCTAAATCCATCCCAGGCCACCAAAAATTGGCTCTCAAGCTTTCCCTGGTCTTAACAATGCCTAAATGACCCTGATGAGCTTCCTCAATTAATTTCTTCCTCAGCGTGATGGGTGAAATTAATTTTGTACCCCTCAACAGGATCCCCCTATCAATTGCTAATTCATCGGATAACAATTGCCAATTCTTGGGCAAAGTTTTAACTTCAGCTGTCCCTGAATGTATTTTACTTACAACCTCCATCAACTCACTGTCCTTTAACATCTCCTCATCCCATTCTTCTTCCGTTATGACACCTAAAGAAACTTCACATACTTTAAACTCCTCTTCCAGTATATCTTCCACTATCTTGTCTTCTTCATCTCCAGAAACCAAATGAGATAGACAGTCTGCTGTCACATTGGCAATACTTGGTAAATGTTCTACAGAAAAATTAAAATCCTGTAAACCAACCACCCAACGCCTTATCCTAGAGGAAATAAAATCAAGGCCTTATTTGGAAAAAAATTCTTAGAGGTTTGTGATCCGAGCATACTTTAAAATGAGTTCCCCAAATGAAATTCCGAAACGTATTTAATGCCCAGTAAATTGCCAAAGCCTCTCCTTCTACTACAGATTAATTAAATTCCGCTCCTTGTAAACTTCTTGATGCACAAGCTATAAGCTGTTCTTCACTATTCCTCCTTTGCTTCAAAATTGCCCCCAAGCCCTGAGCACTTGCATCAGGTACAACTGTAGTTTCAATTCCAGGAATAAATGCTTGGAGAGTGGGAGCATCTTTCAAATCATTTTTTAAGCCCTCAAATTCTTGTTGACATCCTTGGGTCCACTTAAACTCCTTGTTTTTCCCAATGAACAACCTCAAGTTATTAAATTTACTTGCTAAATGTTCTATGAATTTTCCATAATACTCTACCATACCCAAAAATGACACGACTTCCTCCTTAGAACTCGGTGATGCTAACTTTACAATAGTATCTACTAGCTCTTTCTTTGGTGCAACACCTCTACCAGTGATAAGATGACCTAAGTAATTAACTTCTTGCACTGAGAACTTACATTGTTTGTTCTTCAGTGTTAGACCAGCATTTTGTAATCTTTCTAGAACCATCCTTACTCTGCTGTCATGTTCCACCAAATATCAACAAATCATCTTGGTAACATCTGACTCCATTCACACCTTTGAGAATCGAAGCCACCCCCCTCTGAAAGACAGGCCGCTGACACCAGGCCAAACGGCATCCTTCGAAACTTAAGTGCGCCCATGGGTGTTATAAATGCGGTCAAATCCTGCGAACACTCGGTAAGTTCAACCTGATGATTTGCCTGTGTGAGATCAAGTGTTGTAAAAAACTTTGCCCCAGCCAAAGCTGATACTATCTCGTCAATATTTGGAAGTGGAAATTTATCTACAACTACTTCTTTATTCAACGCTCTAAGGTCCACACATAACCTAATATCACCATTGACCTTGTTAGCCACAACAATTGGTGCCAACCATTCTGTAGCCTCTACTGGTGTTATAATTTGTTGATCTAAAAGCTTTTCTAATTCATGTTCTACTCTACCTTGTAACGATACTGGAATTCTTCTTACTTTGGCTACAGATGGAACTGCCCCTTTTTTTTAGTTTAATACAATGTTTATATCCTTTCAAACATCCTAACGTTCTTTGAATAATGAAGGAAATTCAGAAACAAAATAATTAGACTTTGTTTCAACTTTTTGTATTTGTACTTGTGGTTCTGCATTTGGATTCAGCATTACCCCCAATAATCGTTGATGTGGCCACCCAAGCAAACCATCACCTTTTTTTGAAACATAAACCTTTCCAACCATTAATTTTTTGCCCATCTCCATACATGCATTAAAGTAACCCAACATGCTTATGGGTTGTCCTCCATATCCACTAGGACACACATCCATGTTTTGTAATTTGTTTTTCCTTTGAAACCACTTACTGTAAGTTTCTTTCGAAATAATAGTAAGATGTGAACATGAATCAAATTTCATTTCCAAATCAACCCCATCAATTTTCACTGTACCAACAGGATGGTCCCGTCTCTTCAACCTGATATACAATTTCATGAGTAATCTCTTTGACTTCCTTATTCTGAAATGTCCGCTGTCTATTTTTACAGGCTTTTATAAAATGACCCTTTTTACCACACCCATGGCAGATGACACCCAGAGCTGGACATGACCTTGCATTTGCCTTATGTCCACTTCTCCCACAACGAAAACATTCAAAAGAATTTTTCAAACCATCTTCTTTCACTGGTTCTTTATGTGCTGGCTTTTCATTTTTTATAGCACACACATTTTCCTCTAATACTTCTATGCTAGAATTACCTTTACTTTTCTCACTTTTTAGTTCAGTTACACATTTTAACATATGTTCAACACTTTTTGCTATTGATATCACCTCTTCCAAAGGTGGTTCATCTTTTAACCATAACTCTTTACTTATTTCATCCTCTATACACTTTAAAACAAATTGATCTTGTATACGTTCCTCATTTGCTGCACCAAATTTACACATTGACGCAAGCTTCCTAAGACTAGTTAAATAATCTTCTACTGTTTCCTCTTTTCCTTGTTCCCTTAACCCAAAATGATATCTTTCCATAATGGTACTCACCCTTGGCAAATAATGTCGATCAAGTTATGCTAAGCATATTTCATACTCATTTAGTCCTCTTTCCTCTTCCGTACTTAAATCCGGAAGATTCTCTAATACCTCTTGTCCCTCACCACCTAGACAGTGCATTAGCAACAAATATTTTCTTTCTGCACTTAGATTAGTACCACATACTCATGCATAGTGCCCAAATATTTTTTTCCACTTGCTCCATTTAATATTTGGTTCACCTGGACTGCTCAAAAAGAACGGTGGCACCGGCACATTTTGCATGGTGCACAAGTGTAAATATAACTACCTACACAAATAACCCTTAAGCTATATAGCCTCAAAATTGCAAACTATGAAATTAAATACTGTAAATTGTTATTTTCCTCTCCTTTTTTTTATATAACACCAAACACTTAAATATTACCAAACAAGAGAAAAAAACAAATGTCCCCTTTCAGGTGTGCCTGTCACCGGTGCAGACACAGGTGTGCCTATCAAAATTTCCTTTCAATGTTGACAGTATGACTGTTTGATATATTTAAGTCCCAGTACTTTGTATCTAAAAAAACATGTGTTTCTCAGAACAAAACTCCAACAAAGTTGTTACTCATATCATGTTTTTGACACAAAAAAAAACAATACGCAGATGACCCAAAAAAAACTAACAATTGGTGTGCTTATCACCGTGCCGTCGCTTTCTATTTTCTTCATTCTCCTCCTTTGCATGATCCTTACGCCAATTTCATTGGCTCCTCAATCAAAAGCACGCCGATGATGCTGCGCATGCTCCCGCACAGGATATTCAAACTACACAGACTTCGGTGTAACCCGCGTTTGAAAAGCAGAGTTGTCACACCATGCCGATCTCCACTTTAATTCCACACTGTTTTACTTACAGGTGAGAGGTCATTCACTTCACGCAGCAACTTCCACCACACGCGCGCTTCAGTTACAAATGCGCGCGCTGTTATACGGGCTCTTGTCGATCAACTCGCCCAGCAGCCTCTACTGCACTCGCTCTTCAGTCACAGGAAGCTCGCGCTTTACCATGCGCTCGTGCTACACAACAGTTTAATTGCAGTACATAGCTCGCGCCCCGCAAGCTGCTTCACCACTGCAATAAATTAATTTAAACAGTACCGTCACAGGAGCCTCAGGATGACCAGTATTTTATCAGACTCTATACAGCTGTTACACCACTAATCTTCCAGCTCCAGGTCAACTCCCTTTCCTCCTATTTTCACATTGCTGCTGATGTCGAGGTGTCTGTGTGAATTCGCTCCCTCGCAAGTCGCCAGTGTAACATTCACAAGTAAATACTCCACACGTCAGGATACATTTTAAGCCGAGTTTAATGGAGCATGTCATCCATCAAATCCTTTGCAGCAACTGTCATGTTTTCCTTCAACCAAACCCCCACATTCCGTGTTCCACATTCCATGGAACTAAATTACCTCAGCATTCAGCTGAGCCAGATATCACAAATTCCTTATGAAAAATTGTGACGGAAGTGCTTTTTAGAACGGCTATCAACCTCTTGGGGAAGATGTTCTTAGCAACTTGTAGGCTATGAGATTCTGTATAGCACCAAACACCTGAACCATAAGTTGCTGCAGTGGCACATTGACTTGAGTATATCATGCACATTTCTTTGACTGGTTTATTACCCAATTTAGTTGCAGATCGAAATACACCTTCAACATTTGTTTTCATGATGTCGTGTAGTTCCTATAGTACCCATGCAGGACCTGCGCGTTTGGATAACATAAGCTGTGGGATTGGTGGCAGACTGGTTCCGTGCACCCCCACCGAGAAATGTTAGTCTGTTTGCATTAGCTAGCTCACAGTGCCACTAGTGTCTCCTCTTATCGGGGAGAGAATAGTTTCTGGCAAACTTAGAACATGACAACCCTGATCCCTCAGGATCGTGGAAAAAATGTACTACTTTTCGCTCAGTCACTCATGCTTACTTATTCGTCTCAGAGATACACAGAATAAACAGTCTGGGCGTTTCAATAAGAATTTATTGAACAGTTATTCTCGTGTAGAATATATGAGCTGCAACAACCATTAGACAGTAGCAGAGATATATTATTAGCAGTACAGTGAATATAAAAGGATAGTACAGTTCTACCATTTTGCAATAAGCATGAATAAATACATGAATAATGCATGATAAAAGTGCACGTACTCCTACGATGCCTATCTAGATGTACCTAGCATATGAGTAGGTGTGAAGCCAAGAATCTCTCTAGGATTTAGTCGAACCCCATTACCTGAAGTATGAGAATGTAGGAGCCCTTCTTGGTCTCGAGTTGGACACCCCGCGAGGGATGTTCAAACCACTGTCAGCTGGAGCGTCTGCATGCAGGAGCCTCAGCGTCTCTGGTCAGTGTGTCAGCCTGGAAGTATTGGTTCCCTCTAACTAACACTAGCAAGAGGTGCTATATTTATACAGAATGTATCTAGGGCTCCTTTGTCCCTTGTTGCTTGTATTAGCCATTGTTGGTTTTGAGGATGTACGTAGATATTGGGAGGAAGGTGGTGTAGCCCCAGCCTGGTTTCTAAGAACCCTTATGAATATTCATTCATACTGTGTGAGTCTATTGATGGAGTTATAGGACTCTATTGTTTAGGAGAAACCCTCCTTCTGCACCCAGGATTAGAGATAGGTAAAGGTTCAATCCTAAAAGGCTCGTTACAGTGTAGGGGAGGTAATGTAGGTGAAGGGGTATGATGTTACCCGGGCCTATATTAGGGTACCTATATGAAACATAACACCCACTCCTCTTCCGAACAGTCAACAATTAATAAAATTCTAGTGGACTATTCTCTTTACTAGATAGTGGTGCATAAAACATTTATCAATGAGCTTTGCAAAACCCTTGTTTAAAAAATCATTTTAAAAACCGGGAAGAGAAAAAAAAAATTTACTACGAAAATCAGTTGTTTGGAATTGTCACTTAAGCCACAGTACTAATTGAGTTCGTTTATATAAGTTGAATTTCTACAAGCATCAAAAGGCCACGCTTTTCAGCGAGAAACTGTCAATTTTAGGAAATGTTCTAAATTTAGTTAAGTTTAGAACAAAGGGAAATCCGAATTCTTTCCCAGCACACGACGAGCCAATTATAGATTAAGTGTCCTGGCTGGGAGAGGCAACATCATCGCTGCTTGCTGCTGCAGGGGACGGTCCTTGTAACACCTCGCTGAGTACGTCATTGGAGCACAGATGATATTCAGTACTGCCAATAGCTGGTGTAGAGGCAGCTGGTGCTGTAGTCAATCAATCAATCAAACCACTTTATTCGGTTAATAAAAAACATAAAAGTACCATGTAAATCACAATGCATTATAAAATCACAATACAGTATACAAAAATAATTTAAAGTTAATCCCCATAAAAGTGGGCGACATATAAGAGGGTCGGGTGCAAACCAAAATTCATTTTAAAACACCCACATTTTGGCTGGCGTTAAAACAAAAAAAACTGCAACGCTACAATAAAACAATTAATGACTAAAAAGGGAAGGTATTAAAAAGATAATAACTTAGCAAGAGCACTTTAAGATATCATTGGATACCGTATTTTCCGAAGTCTCACCGCTGCAACCAAAAAACTTGCAATATTAAAAATTTCCCATGGATCATTAAGCAACTGCAGGTACAGTAGAGCGGGTTTAACCTGTAAAAACCTTTTCCTTTTAAAATTGGCACTATGAACCTCCTACGGATGCCACAGTAATGATTACAGAACATTATAAAGTGCATTGTGTCCTGATTTGAGAAATTATCACAGGAACAGGGTCCTAGATCACACTGCCTATTCCAGCCTTGCGAATTACCCAGAAAAAAATGAATTAAATTAAAACGAAATCTGGTCAAAAGAATGCGGTGGAATGGTTTGGTAACGATCCTCAGATAAGGTTCAATTTCGGGAGAGGTTTTCAACATAAAATGAATTTTAACTAACTGTTTTAACAGCTCAATCTCCTCCCGCTCTACCGACGACATCAGATTCAGATATTGTGTTTTTACTCACGTCAAATCATTTTTCCTTATTTTATCTGGGGAATCAAATAAATCTGGACGCCCAAGCTTAGTTAAAATGATCTTAACATAATATAGCCATGGAATATTATTTACTCGCTCCAGGGTTATACAGTCCCTAATAATCATATGATTCTGACTTAATTGGGGGTTAAGCCAAGTTTTAAGCCAACAGACCACAGGGGCCAACCTTAGCCTGTCCGTCACGTAACCAACTCCTGATGAATTGCAAAGGTTGGAGTAGATTGGGGGACAGACAGGAGAGAACGTAGAAACTTATTTTCAACTGTCTGTATCCCCTCCATTGGTTTATAGCCCCATATGGCTGAACCATATAGAGCAATGGCTATACATTTGGACTTATAAATATTAAGCATAGCCTCTATTGGTTTGGCCCCCAATCGCTGCGCAAATCCTTTCACAGAGGCCGTTGACCTTGCCACCGCATTTGCTTTTACTTTCTGTTGTGGGACCCACTAGCCTCTTTCATCAAAAAGTACCCCTAAATAAGTAAAGGAGTTCACCCTGGTCAATTCTGCTCTTTCGCAATAAAAGGTTTTCATTTTTTTAGGTTTCCGACCCAATGTCATTATATGTGATTTGGCTATATTAACCACTAGGTCTAAGGATTTCATAAAATTCCCAAAAGAATCTAAAAGCCTCTGCAGTCCTACAGCTGTGCGAGCTAATAAAACGGCATCATCTGCGTATAGGAGCACAGAAATAGACATGTCCCCTATACGCGGTGTGTCCAAACTTGCCGAATCTAAAACCTTGCCTAAGTTATTGATATATAAAGTAAAAAGTAGCGGTGCTAAAATGCAACCTTGGCGGACCCCTCTGCCTGATGTAAAGTGCTTTGTGCATTTTCCATCTTGGTTAACCCGTACTCTTGCAGTAAGATCCCTGTGCAAATCAGCTAGGAAATGGACTACACTTGGCTCAATGCCCATATCTAGCAGTATGAACCAAAGCTTGGATCTGTTTATCAAGTCGAAAGCCGACGAAAGATCCATAAATGCCAGCTGTAACGTCCCCGCTTTGGCAATAGTGTATTTACCAGCTAATAAATATAAGTTAAGACACTGATCCAGGGTACCCCTCCCTCTTCTGAAACCATATTGAATATTAGTTAAAACCTCATGCACATCCAGCCAATTCATTAACTTAGTTAGAATCACTCTGCCTAACACTTTAACTGAGGAATCTATAAGTGATATTGGCCTATAGCAGCGTGGGTCCCCTCTGTCCCTTTTTAAAAATCGGAACAATAATAGATGATGACCATGAAGACGGAAAACCATGGCTACTTGACACATTAAAAACATTAGTCAAAATTTTTGCCCAGAACGATGGGTGTTGTTTAAATAAATCCGCCGGGACACCGTCGGGGCCAGGGGCCTTGTTAGTTGTCATTTGCATAATGGCCAATTCCACTTCATCCACGTTAAAAACTATAATGGGAGAGACCTTTCTAGATTCACCACTAACTGATATTTCCCACTGCCAGTGGCTTCATAAATAGCTTCAAAATGGAAAAGTCATTGATCTTCTGTTATATTACATTCGATCGGGGCATTCTCTAACCCTTTAAAAAAATGGTTTGTTAATAATAGCCCAGAAACTAGCGCTATCTTTTATGACCTCTACTGATAATAGAGCACCCCAGGCTTCGTCTTTAATTTCCTTTTTCCGAATAGAAAGGGCACGCTTGTACTCCTTTCTTAACCTGGCTATATAGTCTCGATCTCGCAGAGTCCTTTTCAGTTCTACAATCAATTTCCGTTGTGCTTCAGAGCAGTTTTTATCAAACCATTTCTCTCCAATCATCTGCCTAGAACTTGTTGGTAGGGTGAGGTCTGAAGCTACCTGCGCACAAATTCCTTCAAAAGCTAAAAGAACCCCCGGCCCATATTTAGAATTATCAAGACAAATTGCAAACTTGTCCTCTGCCTTCTCACTGAGGTACTGGAAAAAAAGACCCGGGAGTACCTTAGCCCATTTTAGCCTCCTCTGATCAGATATTTTCAAACAAATTTCACCCCCTGGTTTACCCGGGTTCCCCTTTATATCACAGCATTTATCTAATACAAGAGTAACCGGGTTATGATCACTAAAATGAGACCACTTGGCATTGTACGAGGTTACTAGAGGTAGAAGGGTAGGGGAGACGAATATAAAATCTATGGTAGTATCCCTCCCTCGTGCTTTAAAAGTAGGGATCCTCTCTCCAATATCAATAAAACTCGGTTCAAATAGATCTGCAACAGCTAAGAGCTCCTCCAAGCATTCCCCTTGTTGTGTGTGCTCAAAGTGGGGCGTTGGGGAATTAACCGGCCCCAAATAGTCTTTCCCCTGGCAGTTCAGATCACATACATGAATATTAAAGTTGCCCATAATTATAATTGTGTAATAAGTGGTTTGCTTCGATCGATATAGTTCTAAAAAAACTTTTCAGTTTAAGTAGATGTTCATTTAAAAAACAGCTTTCACCTGAATTATAAAAATTTACGCACAACATTTTAGTCGAATTGTTAGCAGTAAATTCAATTGCCAAACAATTATGGGAACCCACATCTACCAGCTTGTGAGCCCCTAATAATTTGAGTGACAATAACATAATAAGACCCCCTTTTGCTCTGCCTGACGAGGATGGTTGTGCAGGGACACTATATGATTTATACCCATCCATCCAAAAATTATTATCCCTGTCCCAGGTTTCCTGTAGCCCTACTATATGGTAGGTTTTTAGCAGGTTAAGCCACCTGGGATCCTCTTTTTTTACTTCTCAAACCTGCAATATTCCAACTAATAATATTGCAATTGGAAGTGTTAATCACTTCTACACCCTGATCTTTCATATACTCTCCGTGTTAATCTGATGACCATCAGATGGTGTCAGTCAATCATTTTCATCTAGGAGAGATAAAGGGAAAAATCTATTTTGACCAATAAGGCTATTATCTTCATCCTTCCTCATGTGCAGTCCACTTAGTACCCTTGGTTCATGTACGGAGTCCCGAATTGACATAATAGAGCAAGTCTCCTCCCCTGACTTTAAAGTAGGAGCGGGGCAATTTCGTCTGTCCAGATAAGGCCGAAACCCCCTCGACATTCCGCCCAGTGACTGCAATCCCTTAACGGGTGGGTAAAAAAAGCCCAGTGGCAATGCCCTAATGCCCCCCTGACCCTCCTTGGGGTCTGGCCTAAACAAACACCCCGCAATGTCAGTACTATCAAAATTAACAACAATGCAATTGCCATCCATCTGTTTAAAATTAGGGCCAACCCACGCTACTCGTCTAACCATGATAATGTGAGAGGAAACATCGAGCCTACTGTCAGAATGTTGATCACACCAATATTTAGTTTTACGCAACAGTTCCATGGTGTATTCCCGGCTATGCTCTCTCAGAGGTGGAACCCCTGTAAGTATAGCAACTAAGGGAGTGGCTTCTGGGGGCAGATGGAGACTTCTATTACTGACCCCATGTTTAGCTTCGTTGATACCTTGAGGTCTACTCCACGCCAAATCCTTATCATTGAGCTAGGAACCTCTAGATGACTCGGTATTACAGTATATATTAATCCCTGCCCGACTCCATGAGGGCGCGTCTGACTTAGTTACAGGATTAAGTGTCAGACTCTTCTTTTCAAAAGTATGTTTTTGAGTTACCTTACCCTCCACCCTGCCATCTCCTGTGGGCTGCCGTTGCATCTTTTGGGTGGGATTACACTTAGAAGTAATGTATGTTTTCCCTAAGCCCCCTGTCACAGTCTCCAAACATTCTAGTTTTGCCTTAATACCCTCTACCAAGGTAGATAACTTAGCAAAGTCTTTGACAATGTTAAAAAAAATAGGCTCTATCCGTAGATTAAAAATGTCCGCCATTGCTTTCTGCACTGCTGACTGAACACATAAGTCCATATCTCCCATCTGATATTGGGTCATCTCCGCAGATACATTTCCCTGTTTACTGGGCCTTTTTTTCCCCCTTCTTCTTCCCTGAGTTGGATCGCTGAGCCCTCTGCAGGGGTACTTCCCTTCTTGGAACCTCATTGTTCCCCATACCGACAGTGTTCGTAGCCGGACCATCACACAATGAAGATGACGCTCCCCCTGTTCCCTGCTCGATTATCCGCACTATCGGCTCAATAGGAACTGAATTAATCGGGGGACTTTCTGCTGCATTCAGAGTCCCCGGAATGTCAGTACTTAGTCCCAGTTCAACCTCAGTATTATGAATTTCCTCATTCAAAGCCCCCACCGCAGACGTCAAATAGGATATAATGGAGGCAGACTTCCTTGCTACCTTTACTCTTGCACTCCCCTGGTCCCGGCTGCACGGTTGTTTGCGCTTACCCATTTTAGATGACAGAAGGGACGATGTTAGTAGGGTGGCCCAGCCCAGTCTCTTTCAGGCTCGGACGGGCGTGGACGGGCCCGCCCTTGGCCCGGGTGCGCCCGCGTTGCGGGAGCCCGCGGTTGATTTTGTAGCGCCTCCTGGCGCTCAAAGATGATGGTGGAGGCCGGGCGCTGTGCAGCGCAGAGCAGGCTGGTCCAGGTAGTCCCAGACAGTGGTGGCAGCAAAAGCGGGTCCCGCGCTGCGGGAGCCTGCGGTTGATTTTGTAGCGCCTCCTAGCGCTCAAAGATGACCGTGGCGGCCGGGCGCTGTGCAGGGCAGAGCAGGCTGGTCCAGGTAGTCCCAGACAGCGATGGCAGCAAAAGCGGTGCTGTAGTCGATACCTGGGTGCTAGTGGTAGAGCTGATGCTCAACCCAGTTGTAAAAGGCACCTGCGGGTTCTCGAGGTATGCAGTCATTGGTATAGGAATACGCTAGGGACATTGCCGAGCATGAGACCTCAAGGGTTCCAGCCTGGTATTCAAGTCCGCAGGCGTGTCCGTTGCAAGTGTCAGACAGAGGTCCAACACGCATTCTTCACCGCAAAAGAGGCATCGACGAACAGGTAAGATGCAGTCCATCCAGACTGGTCTAAACGATAGGAACCAAGAGGCGCTCAGTTCCTGTAGGCGAGGTGTGCCTGGATGCTGTACCATGCGTTCACGGTACTTGCGCTCCAGGAGTGCTTTTGCCATCTCATTGGTGATTGGGCTGTCCATTGCGGAGCAGAAAAATGACAATCAGGATTCCCGCTATTGATAGCAGGATCAGAGGTAGACCTCCAAAAATGCTTCCAAATATGGAGTGTATAAAGTTTGGAGTAACTCCGAGGATCATCTGAAAGATGCTGAGAAAACCTGACCCTATGTTCTTAAATAGGTGTACAATACCACTTGATTCAGACATATTAAAGCTACGACCCACCATTTCTGCTAAATGAATGGGGCAGTTTGTACGTATAAGTGCCTGTATCTCAGTCGAGGTCCTTGCGATTTGAAGATCAAAGGTCTCTCGAGCGGAGGTTAAGGGTACGGTTTGCTGTAAAAGCATGGCTTTCAGTCTGCTCAAAGTATCAAACTGTATAAAGGAAACATTAAACGAAGGCCATAACGGCGCCTCCCTGAATGTACTTATTGGGGGAAACAATACTTGCATACAGCAAGTAACCCTGAAGTTCACAGTGACCAGATAGGCAATGCCCGGAAGCATCCCGCAGCAACCTTGATCGTTCAGCATCAAGTAACTCCCATTCGAGAGCAGCTCGAATACCGGTGTAATCACAGCTGCTGGAGTCCCTTTCATGTGGCAGGACAAGTTTCCTATTGAACCATTGCAAGCTCCGTGCAGGGAAATATCCTGGCACATGAGAGAACCGCTTAAAGTGCTCTTGCAGTTTGTACCACTTAGAAACACTTCCCGATCCCCACTCCGGCAACGAAATCTGTATGGTAACTCCCAAGATTCCTTAATGTATTCCTTACCCATCTTTTCATATTTGCCCGCCTGCCTCTGCTCAAGGCAATATTGAAACTGAAAAGTAGTGACCGGTAGAGTTATGTGGCCATGGATAAGCCACTCTGTAGACAGAGATTCCGCTACTGTAAATGGTAGTCTGTCCAGTTTTTCAATACGCAGCATTGTATATTTTGCTCCCCTTTGTGCCATTTCCATCTGTTTATCTGTTAGATTGTATTCTGTAAACAGAGACGTACTGTTGATAAAACACCAAGGTGCATAGCCTGCACGCAAAGATTGCAGCGTCCAGCTTAATAACATAATAGAACGTAACTGAGATTGCCTGTGTTATAATATGGCTAAATCTTGTTCCAGTATGTTTATCGCAGAAGATACAATGTTGCCTAAGGAATATATCCTGGAGGACAAAGTTGTTAACCCATTGTCTACCACTGCTAGAGATTTCTCTAAGTTAATACGGTCTATTTCCCGTATCCTCTCTGCGACCTCTTGTTGAGATATTTTCCAGATTTGATTGTAGGTAGCATAAATGCCAGCATATATGAAGCGTTTCTGACCGTGTTTCCTGGGACCTAGTAAAAAATCCCTAAGATCCATGTCTTGTGAGAGTAAGGCTAAGTGTTGTTTCACTTCTGTGAGTGTTGAGGTTTCTAGCCAATCAAGGCACAACTTCCCAACACTGTAGGATGTCACTACCCCTGGGTGTTCTCTTTGTACATAGCGTGGGTCTGGCCTATGGATACCGAACCCTTCAGTGGCACCCCAGAATCTTGTCGGACATCTGTTTGTGACTAAGGGCCAAACCAGCCATTCTTTCCAATTAGGGTCTGATCTATTGTACTGTAAAATGTCATCTATTGTTGCCCCTTCTTGTGAAGTCGAATTTTCCCACCCTTCCATTCGTGATGGTGTAGGAAACCGAGGTGTGTTAAGGTCCTTGTTCTTGGCCAGTCCAAAACAGGATGTCTGTTGCACAGTGTCATTTAGAAATATCATCTGCTGTGGAATGAGGCATGCTCTAAATAGCGCTTCTGTTCCCTGGACTTGCCAGTCTGTAGAACCCCAGACTGATTTTAAGACTATTGTGTCCTTCCATAGGTCAAAACATTGTTCAGACAATTGGGCAATAAAGGAAGCAGAGTAAATCTGTTTGGTGTTTGTTAGCATCATTTTCAGTGCCGATGTCGGTGTAACTTTATAATAGAATGACGTCGGGTTAGAAGTGTTAAACCCTGAAAAATATGAGCATTTCAGTGCAAATGTTTGCGAACTACCTTTAGGCGGTGTAGGGCAATGTTCCCACTGGTGGTACTCACAAACATTTCTAGGTGATATAGATTTGTGCAAGAAATGATGACCATAATGTTGGTAACAGTACAAAGTGTCATAGTCTGAATTACCTCCTAACATTTCAGTGTTCGGAAATGCAGCAGTTTTTTCTAAATCAGACAACATGTTATTAACAATTTTAGATTCCCAATCATCAGAAAATGTACTGGAGGTAATGATATCACTTAATGAAATTTTAAATACATGAGAAGTGTTTAAAAGTTCAGTTGGACCGAATATTTCGAAATCAACCTTGTCCCAAACTATACCGTCCGGTATAGGAACCGCTGTGATGTTCACTGATGACAAGTCTCTTTGCTCACGATGAGACGATTGATGTGGTTTTAAAATCAAATTAACTTTCTGGGCTGTAGAGCTTTGTTGAAGGTATCGTTCATTAATAAGCATGCCAAAAGGTATTACTAAACCTAGCCAGAAAAGGAAAAATAGTATCCCAGTAATTACCCATAGTTCTAACCAAGGCAATACCAGGTAAGTTTTTTTGAGAAAGCTTAGAAAGTCTTTAACTTGCTGCTTGTGTGATTTTTGGGCTGGCGTCGTTTCAGGTTTACTTGGATCCAAAGAAAACTTATCAAAGTTCATGAAGTAGCCAGAAGCAGTTCGATCAATTGTTGAAATTGCATCGGGATTAGTTGAAATCTTATTTTGCTCTTGTCGAGGAATGTTGATGTAGACGTCTGTATTTGGTCTAATTGTAACTTGACTGTTTTGAGTTTCATTTTGTAGATGAATTTCGGGTTCAAGTGGAACGAGTTCCATAGCATTGTTGCATAGTCCTTCATTCCGCACAGAAGGCTCTTCAAATGTGATGAGTCTTTCTGTTTGAACTTCTTGGATTGTAGCTAGAGGAGGGCGTCTGCTACTGTGGAGTCCACAAGGCCTACTGTTCAGTATCGGCCACATAGTGTGGTTTGATTAAGTCAATTGAGACAAATCTTTTCTCCTTTTTTCCGGCAAGAGGCGGCAAAAGCACAGTTCTTGTTCCTTGTACTGCTAGGACCGGTACAGGCTTTCTGTAGGATGGCCCGAATTCTTTCTTGTCCGCTATTTTTTATCTGACCAGATCCCTGACTTTTGGGATCCAAACAGGTCTTGCCGTGACTGCCTTGACTTCCCCAGTGGCGGTCTGTTTTAAGTGGACGTTGCTTTGTTGTGTCCTGGATTCATTTACATCCTGTAAAACAGCCAAACGATCCTGGATATCAAATGGTTTCCCATCCGCCACTGCGCCTTCACAATGAAGATCAGGTACCCACATTCTCGTCCCAAATAGGACCTCATATGGAGTGACACCCCCTAGAGAACTTCTTGGCTAGTTGTTGAGGGCTCTCTGTACCCCATATAAGTGATTGACCCAACTACCGCCCTTGCCTAATACCCTAGCTGTTAAAGATTGCTTTAAGTCCCGGTTTTTCCTCTCCAGGACCAAATTTCCCTCAGGATGGTATGGAGAGGATTACCGCAATGCTACACCCATACTTTCTATGGCCTCTTTGTAAGCCAGAGAGCTAAACGCCGGGCCACGGTCCGAATGTAATGTGCCAACTGCGTATGTCCCTATAAAAACTCGTAAATCTTTGATAACAGTTTGAGCGTCAGCCAAGCGCTGAGGCCATACCCAAAGGAATCTTGAGCATCAATCCACTGCCACCAAGATATACTTGTAAGCCCCATCAGATTGTTAGGGGCCGCCGTGATCCAAATATACACAAGCGAGTGGTTTGTCTGATTTTACCAATGGTGTCTGTGCCGGGCATGTTATGGTGGACCCCTTTATCTGCTGGCAGATGTCACATTTCAAGACGTAGTCTTTAGTTTGTTTGGTTAGTCCTGGCCACCAATAGCGCTGTTTCAATAAAGAAATAATCGCTGTAACGCCTGTGTGCACAGAGCCCAAACCCTTGTGTGGTGCTAGTATTAAACCTTGCCTACGAGCCATATTTGGTATTACTCTATCCCCCACTCCAGGAATCTGAGCAAATGGAATGTTGTTCGCATCTAACTTGTAGGAGTACTTGAGTGGAAATTTCTTTGGTACTGCTGAGGTGCCTTTGCGCCAAGCAATGACAGCCACCATAATCTCGCTGTCTATTCTCTGTTTTGAACGAGTGATTGCAGCTACGGAAGCCGTGCGTACAGCCCCCTTCGCGGCTTCATCAGCCAATGAATTCCCTTCAACGTGAACACCATCACGTTGATGACTCAGTGTTGGACTTGGCCCTTTTTGGCAGGTTCACCCCTAAACTTTTTGCCTTTTCTGTGACATGGTGTTGGTGGTTTTAGGCCTCTGGGCACTTCAGCACTGTGGTCCAGTGTAACGTGCATGCGCTCTCTGTGTACGTTTGGTAAAGTCGGCCTGCCCTCTCATAGGAATGCATGGGGGATTCCCTGATTAAGTGTGTCAGTGGTAATTCCTGGAATGGGAGGAGCAGCGTGGTCGAGTTTAGTATGTATGAAATTGTGAGAATAAATGCTGCGCGATGGTGTGCGCAGATTCATTATGACTATGGGAGAAATGCTATTTTTAGAAGTTGGCATTTCTGTGTGCTATGTGTCTGCCTGCCTGATGTGAATTGCTTGTCTGGCTTGTGAGTGACAGGGGCTGAGAGGTGTGTGTGGCTCCAGGAGGGGCAGGGTGAGTCAGCGCTAGGCTGAATGGGACATCTGCAGTAGGAGTAGTGGGAGGAGTAATCCCCTGACCCTGAATAGGACTGTGCCCAGCCTGCACAATGCTGGCTCCGCCCCCTGTGGTGTGTCTGATCACCTAGCCCCCACCTGACAAAGAGGAAGAGGAGCTTGGAAAACAAAGTGCTCCAAATCCCCCCTGAACCAGTTGCATCTGGTTCCCCCATGCCCTGTCCTGCAGACAAAGAGATTTGTGGTATAAATATAGGGGCTGTGATCCCATGAAATGGTTCTTGTTCTTGAACCTGCGGGGGCGTGCTGCAGCTGGGGCCCAGGAGGAACCGCCATGAGGGCTTGCCTCCCTGGGCCCAGCATTGCCCCCTTGATCCCTAAAGGAACTTTTTGCTTGGACCCTTGGTTGCTGTGGAGCCTCCTGGACCTTAGAGGACTTCTGGCTGCATCTAGCGCCTGGTGAGCGCTGTATTTTAATTTTCCTCTAAGAGAGGAGAGCGTGGGCCTCGCAGCGCGGAGCTGCAGCCCCTTTTGGAGGGAATCCCGATGTGGGGATTCCCCCGCATTTGCCGCATTCTTTGTATGCTTAGCGGGAGCCTACCCCGCTTTATGGATTCTACACAGCGGGTGCCCACCCCACGTTTGTAGTGGTTAGCGGGAGCCCACCCCGCTTTATGAAATTTAAACCCTTCGATGCTCATGACTGAATGGTTCCGTCATGAGCATCGGTGCCCCTGTGCTCATGACGGAACCATTCCATCATGAGGCCAGGGGCACGAAATCCCTCTGCTGCAGACAGCAGAGGGATTTCTCTTTCACCCCTGTGACCTTGGCAGCTGGGGAATTGCTTCCCCAGCTCCCAAGGCCCCTCCCTGGTTTCTGTGCCATGAGGATCAGCGCGCATGTCACGCTGTCCTCATTGCACAGAAATCGAAACTGAAATGAGCCTTTAGGCTCATTTCAGTTTCACTCTATGTGCTCAGGGGCTATCTCAGCCCCCGGGCACGTAGAAAGACGGGAGAGGTATCATTGGAAAGGGAGAATGTCCCCTTTCCAATGGTACCCCTCTCCAGTGGATCCCTGCTTGGGGATCGCCCCAGGAGGGCGATCCCCAGGAGGGCCCCAGGAGGGCCCCCAGGAGGGCCCCCAATCTGCCCCGCCGGGGGGGGGGGGCAAAAAGCCCACTAGACGCCAGGGATTTTTTGGGGGCAAATTTGAATTAGGGTGGGGGCTCCCAAAACGGGCATGCCCATGCCCCCACCCCCTCCCCCGCAAAAATAACAGCCTTCCTGCCCCCCCTGGGGGCATATGGGGCAGTAGCCCCCAATCTGCAAAAAGCCCACTAGGCACCAGGGATTTTTTGAGGCAAATTTTAATTAGGGTGGGGGCATTGGCATGCCCGTTTGGGCAGCCCCCACCTAATTAAAATTTGCCCAAAACTCCCTGGCGTCTAGTGGACTCCTGAGGGCAGATGGGGGCAGTAGCCCTCAATCTGCCCCCGGGGGGCAAACAGCCCACTAGACGCCAGGGATTTTTGGGGCACATTTTTATTAGGGTGGGGCTGCCCAAAACGGGCATGTCAATGCCCCCACCCCCACCTGCAACAATTACAGCCTTTCTGCCCCCTGGGGACGATGGGGGCAGTAGCCTCCATTCTGCCCCCCCCCAGGGGGGCAAAAAGCCCACTATACGCCAACGATTACGCTGGCTTTTTTATGTGTGGGGGTGGGGGCTGCTCAGAATGGGCATACCAATGCCCCTACCCCCAAAAAAATAAGCACAGAGTTTCTGCCCCCCTCGGGGGCATATCGGGTCAACCCCACCCCCCGATATCCCCCCCAGGGCGGCAGAAAGCCGACTAGGAACGGATTTGTTTTTAGCAATATGCCTACCTGTGGATTTTGGGCCCTAGCGCAGCCGGCACATAGGAAACCTAGCAAACCTGTACATTTTTGAAAATTAGACACCCAGGGGAATCCAGGATGGGGTGACTTGACTGGCTCTCACCAGGTTCTGTTACCCAGAATCCCTTGCAAACCTCAAAATGTGTATAAAAAACACATTTTCCTCACATTTCTGTGGTGGAAAGTTCTGGAATCTGTGTGGATCCACAAAATTCCACTCACCCCGCATTCCCCAAAGTCCTCCGAGAAAAATGGTACCTCACTTGTGTGGGTGGGTCAAGTACCCGCGACAGGCAAGGGCCCAAAACCTAGTGAGGCGACATAAAAATTACCTATCACAAACCAACCTGGTTTTGCAAGGGGGGGTTACCTGGGTTTTTGACCCCGGGGTCGGCGGCCATCTAGGGAAACCTACAAAACCCACACATTTCTGAAAACTAGATACCCGGGGGATTCCAGGGAGGTATGGCTTGTGTGGATCCCCCAACGTTTTCTTACCCAGAATCCCCTGCAAACCTCAAATAAAGCTGAAAAAAATCACTTTTTTCACACATTTGTGTGTGGGAAAGTTGAGGCATCACCGAGCTGACACAAATTTCCTACCAGCCAGCTTTCCCACTGGTCTCCCGATAAAAATGGTGCCTCACTCGGGTGGGAGGCCCAAGTACCCGCGACAGGCAAGGGCCCAAAACGTATTGAGGCGACATCAAAATTGCCTATCACAAAACCACCTTGTTTTGCAAGGGGGTCCCATGACTTTTTGGCCCGGGGCTCGGCGGCCACCTAGAGAAACATACCAAACCCACACATTTCTGAAAACTAGACACCCGGGGATTCCAGGGAGGTATGACTTGCGTGGATCCCCCAACGTTTTCTTACCCAGAATCCCCTGCAAACCTCAAATTTTGCCGAAAAATGCACTTTTTTCTCACATTTCTGTGGTGGAAAGTTCTGGAATCTGCGTGGATCCACAAATTTCATCCCACCCAGCGTTCCCCCAGATCTCCCGATAAAAATGGTACCTCACTTGGGTGGGTGGGTCAAGGACCCGCGACAGGCAAGTGCCCAAAAGCTATTGAGGCGACATCAAAATTACCTATCACAAACCAACCTGGTTTTGCATGGGAGGTCCCATGAGTTTTTGGCCCGGGACTCGGAAGCCATCTAGGGAAACCTACCTAACCCACACATTTCTGGAAACTAGACACCCGGGGGAGTCCAGCGAGGTATGGCTTGCGTGGGTCCCCCATCATTATCCTACCCAGAATCCCCTGCAAACCTCAAATTTCACTGAAAAATTCACTTTTTTCTCACATTTCTGTGGTGGAAAGTTCTGGAATCTGCGTGGATCCACAAATTTCCTCCCACCCAGCGTTCCCTCAGGTCTCCCGATAAAAATGGTACCTCACTTGTTTGGGTAGGCACAGTGGCTGCAATGGGAAATGGCCCAAATCGTACTCTGGAGACTTCAAAATTACCTATAGCAAAACTACCTGGTTTTGGGGGGGGCACCTGAGATTTTGACCCCGGGCTCGGCAGCCATCTTGGGAAAGTACCAAACCCAAACATTTCTGAAAACTAGACATCCGGGGGAGTCCAATGAGGTATGGCTTGCGTGGATCCCCCAACGTTTTCCTACCCAGAATGCCATGCAAACCTCAAATTTAGCTGAAAAAAACCACATTTTCTACATATTTTTGTGTGGAATCACCGTGCCGGCACAAATGTCCTACCACCCAGCGTTCCCCTTGTTCTCCCGAGTAAAATGATACCTCACTTGTGTGGGTGGGCCAAAGGCCTGTGGCTAGGAAGAGCCCAAAACATAGGGATTTATAGTATAGCACCGAGAATTCTAAGCGCTACATATTTTAAGAAAATACGTTTTTAGCCAATTCTGCTTTGGACACCCACACAAATGAGGTATCATTTTACTCGGGAGAACAAGGGGAACGCTGGGTGGTAGGACATTTGTGCCGGCACGGTGATTCCACACAAAAATATGTGGAAAATGTGTTTTTTTCCAGCTAAATTTAAGGTTTGCATTGCATTCTGGGTGGGAAAACGTTGGGGGATCCAGGCAAGCCATACCTCATTGGACTCCCCCCGGGTGTCTAGTTTTCAGAAATGTTTGGGTTTGATACTTTCCCAAGATGGCCGCCGAGCCCGGGGCCAAAATCTCAGGCCCCCCCCCCCCCCAATACCAGGTAGTTTTGCTATAGGTAATTTTGAAGTCTCCAGAGTACGATTTGGGCCATTTCCTGTTGCAGCCACTGTGCCTACCCACACAAGTGAGGTACCATTTTTATCGGGAGACCTGGGGGAACGCTGAGTGGGAGGAAATTTGTGGATCCACGCAGATTTCAAAACTTTCCATCACAGAAATGTGAGAAAATAATGAATTTTTCAGCGAAATTTGAGGTTTGCAGGGGATTCTGGGTAGGAGAATGATGGGGGACCCACGCAAGCCATACCTTGCTGGACTCCCCCGGGTGTCTAGTTTCCAGAAATGTGTGGGTTAGGTAGGTTTCCTAGACGGCTGCCGAGCCCCGGGCCAAAACTCATGGGACTCCCATGCAAAACCAGGTTGGTTTGTGATAGGTAATTTTGATGCCGCCTCAATAGCTTTTGGGCCCTTGCCTGTCGCGGGTCCTTGACCCACCCACGCAAGTGAGGTACCATTTTTATCGGGAGACCTGGGGGAACGCTGGGTGGGAGGAAATTTGTGAATCCACACAGATTCCAGAACTTTCCACCACAGAAATGTGGGGAAAATGTTGTTTTTTTGACAATTTTTTAGGTTAAAAAACTACAGCTAGGCACTTTGCCAAAAAAAGGTCATTTTTCACTGCGAAATTGAGGTGTGTCCACGTTGCGTTTTGCGCCGTTTCCTGTCGCGGGCACTAGGCCGACCCACACAAGTGAGGTACCATTTTTCTCAGAAGACTTTGGGGAACGCGGGGTGGGTGGAAATTTGTGGATCCACGCAGATTCCAGAACTTTCCACCACAGAAATGTGGGGAAAATGTGGGTTTTTTGACAATTGTTTAGGTTTGCAAGGGATTCTGGGTAACAGAACCTGGTGGGAGGCAGTCAAGTCACCCCATCCTGGATTCCCCTGGGTGTCTAGTTTTCAAAAATGTATAGGTTTGCTAGGTTTCCCTAGGTGCCGGCAGAGCTATGGTTCAAAAACTACAGCTAGGCACTTTGCCAAAAAAAGGTCATTTTTCACTGCGAAATTGAGGTGTGTCCACGTTGCGTTTTGCGCCGTTTCCTGTCGCGGGCACTAGGCCGACCCACACAAGTGAGGTACCATTTTTCTCGGAAGACTTTGGGGTACGCGGGGTGGGTGGAAATTTGTGTATCCACGCAGATTCCAGAACTTTCCACCACAGAAATGTGGGGAAAATGTGTTTTTTCGACAATTTTTTAGGTTTGCATGGGATTCTGGGTAACAGAACCTGGTGGGAGGCAGTCAAGTCACCCCATCCTGGATTCCCCTGGGTGTCTAGTTTTCAAAAATGTATAGGTTTGCTAGGTTTCCCTAGGTGCCGGCAGAGCTATGGTTCAAAAACTACCGCTAGGCACTATGCCAAAAAAGGGTAATTTTTCACTGCGAAATTGAAGTGTGTCCACGTTGCGTTTTGCGCCGTTTCCTGTCGCGGGCACTAGGCCGACCCACACAAGTGAGGTATCATTTTTCTCGGAAGACTTTGGGGAACGCGGGGTGGGTGGAAATTAGTGGATCCACGCAGATTCCAGAACTTTCCACCACAGAAATGTGGGGAAATTTTTTTTTTGGATAATATTTTAGGTTTGCAAGGGATTCTGGGTAACAGAACCTGGTGAGAGGCAGTCAAGTCACCCCATCCTGGATTCCCCTGGGTGTCTAGTTTTCAAAAATGTATAGGTTTTCTAGGTTTCCCTAGGTACCGGCAGAGCTATGGTTCAATAACTACAGCTAGGCACTTTGGCAAAAAAGGGTAATTTTTCACTGCGAAATTGAGGTGTGCCACGTTGCGTTTTGCGCCGTTTCCTGTCGCGGGCACTAGGCCGACCCACACAAGTGAGGTACTATTTTTCTCGGAAGACTTTGGGGAACCGCGGGGTGGGTGGAAATTCGTGGATCCACGCAAATTCCAGAACTTTCCAACACAGATATGTGAGGAAAATGTGTTTTTTTGGACAAAATTTTAGGTTTGCAAGGGATTCTGGGTAACAGAACCTGGTGAGAGGAATTCAAGTCACCCCATCCTGGATTCCCCTGGGTGTCTAGTTTTCAAAAATGTATAGGTTTGCTAGGTTTCCCTAGGTGCCGGCAGAGCTAGGGTTCAAAAACTACAGCTAGGCACTTTGCAAAAAATGGGTAATTTTTCAATGTGAAAATGTGGTGTGTTCACGTTGGGTTTTGAGCCATTTCCTGTTGTGGGCACTATGCCTACCCACACAAGTGAGGTACCATTTTTATCGGGAGACTTAGGGTAATTCAGATTTGTAAAGCAACTGTTATTACCTATTGACTTTCGATGCATTCTGCCTTCCAAATGAAAGACATTGTGTAAAAAAGAAGTAATTTTAAAAAATGACCGATAATTCTCATGCTAGTATGAGTATTCCCAATTTCGGAAATGTGCAAATATCTACTGTTTCTAAACTCTATATTTTGTTCCCATTTCAGAAATACATAGGTGTCTTTCATACCGATTTTTCCATGTATACATTTTCCCACAATAATTGCTATATACGCGGTACATAATAAAAAACCATTGCAATACGCTGCTCAGTTATTGGCTCTGGGTTCGTCGGGTTCTTGGTGAACCTACAAGTCCTATATATCCCCACAACCAGTAAGGTCCAGCGGATGTAACGGTATATTGCTTTCAAAGAGCTGTCATAATTAGAAGAAGTTACAGGTGAAAACGTTGACACAAATGGCTGATTTTTTTCAACTAATTTTCCATTTTTCCTATATTTAACTGTTAGTTTCTATAAAGAAACCTTGATGGATCTACACAAATGACCCCTTGCTGAATTCAGAATTTTGTCTACTTTTTTAAAATGTATAGCTGTCTAGGATCCATTATTGCTTTCATACCCATTTCTACTATTAACTGGAAGGAGGTTGAAAGCACAAAAAAAAGCAAAAATAGGCTATGTCCCAGAAAAAAGCCAAAACTGTGTAAAAAATGTTGGTTTTCTGACAAAAGTCTGTCATTCCCTAAAAGCTGGGAAAATGGTGATTTCAGCCCCACAAACCCTTTTTTGATACCATTTGCAGGGAAAACCCAGACGCTTTCATTTGCAGCCCTTTTTTCAAATTTTTCCCAAAACCCCCAAAATGTAGCTGTATTTTGGGTAATTTCATGGACCCCTCCAGGGGAATCCACAAACCCTGGGTACCTTTACAATCCCCATGATGTTGGAAAAAAAGGACGCAAATTTGGCGTGGATACCTTATGTGGTCAAAAAGTTACAGGGGCCTAAGCGCGCACTACCCCAAATAGCCAAAAAAAGGCTTAGCACAGGGGGGGGGAAAGGCCTAGCAGCGAAGGTGTTAAAACAGCGGGTGCCCACCCCGCATTGGTTATTTAATGGTGAGCAGGTGCCCACCCCGCGTCCTGCCGAGAATCACCGCCGCCGGCCCGAGCAGGAAGTCAGGCAAGCCTGTGCCTGTCCATGGGCGGGGCTTCCGGGAGGAAAGGGAAGCCCCTCGTGTGTGACGTCCCGGAGCCTCGCAGGCTCCATGTTGAAGTCCCGGGTCCCAGGAGGGTGAAGGAAGGAGAAGTGAGGGAGACTCGCTCCGTGCCCTGCCCTGCCCGTCGGGTGAAGGTGAGGAGGCAGTGGCTGTGCTGCACGACTGCAGCCTGTGACGACCGGAGCCTCGCGGGCTCCACGTTGAAGTCCCGGGTCCCAGGGGAGGGCCCGGGTGAAGTCCGGAGAAGTCCTCCAAAGAGCCCCGGTGAGTGGGGGCTCGAGTAGGGCATTGTTGAAGCGCGATCCAGGCACAGTGCAGGTGCCGATTTCCTGAGCGGCCCCCGCCTGATAGGGGGCCGCTCCAACGAGGGGGCATATTTGTTGTTAGAGGGCCCAGAGGGGCCCGTCCCTCTCCAGTTTGGCTATTTTTTTACAGTTGCCCCTCTGGACAGTGGGCAACTGCAACGATGGGGGCAATTTTATTTAGCAAGCCCCACTGGGGGCCCAGAAGGCACAGTGGTGCCAGGCCCTTTACTTTGTTTATTCACAGCTGCACCGCACCAGCGCGGGCAGATGCAACGTTTTGGGCATATTGATTCTAGGGCACAGTGAGTGCCCAGGCCCACGTTTTGCATCACAGCTGCACGGCAATTAGCGTCAGCTGCAACGTTTAGTCTAGTAGTTCTTTGGGGGCATTTTTTTTGTGAAACAGGAGTGAGAGGCACTCCTCTGCCCCAGCGCAATTGCGCACTTGTGAATTCTGCTGCATTGGCAGCCCAAGCCCTGACTTTATGGACATAGGGCATTTGAGCCCTCCGAGAAGGCCAGTTGGCCAAGGAGACTGTTAGGTTAAGAGGGCGCCAGGCCCTAATGTGATTTATGTGGTGCGCAGGAAATGTGATTCATGTACTGTTATTATGCACCGTGATTTATGCCTCTAATGTGGTTTATGTATGAGGTTATTTGCATACTGTGGTTTATGCTTGTGATGTTATCCTCTACTGTGAGTTATGCCCCTAATGTGAGTTATGCTTAGGAGGTTATGGCATAATGTGTTTATGTTTATGAGATTACTGCATAATGTGTTTATGCTGGTGAGGTTATGGTCTAATGCGTTTAGGCTTATGAGGTTATGGCATAAAGTGTTTATGCTTATGAGGTTGGCGCAGAATGTATTTCACGCCTAATGTGATACTGTGCATAATATGGTTTATGTTGCAGGAGATAATGCTGAGTACAGTGTTTGCCAGTAATTACTGGTTGTGTTCTACGTTTATTATATGTTCTACATTTACTATCTTTACTAAGTGATGGTTCTGACAGTGGCCCAATTGTCCCTGTCAGGTGTATATAATCCCCTGTAACTATTGCCTAGTGCCAGTTGGCACAGTGTATATGGTGTGAGTACTATTCTAATGTGTTTATGGTAATACAAAGGCTATTTTTGATATAACCTTGTGTGGAGTTCCTTTTGTGGTGTGCCTGGTATGTTGTTGCTGTGAGTGTGTTGCGCAAACGCTTTACACATTGCCTCCGGGATAGGCCTGACTGCTCGTGCCAAGCTACCAAGGGGGTGAGCAGGGGTTATCTTCGGCGTGTAACTCCCTTGCTCTGACTAGAGTGGTGGTCTCTGCCTGGCTTTGGCGCAATCCTTAGCCAACCAGAGATCCCATTTCTAACACTCAGTGTATGAATCACGTGAGCCCGTGGTAGTTCGTTTTTCAATTCAACTACCTGTTCCCATAGCATTTTATGCTTAATTGTGCCACCTTTTGCATCTTTAAACCCGTTTTGTTCCCAATGATGTAAGTACTCATTGTATGACTGCACATAGTAAAATGAATCACACACAATTAGTGTGGGGAATTCGTGATCCGTATTTACAAGTGCCAGTATCAGTGCTTTTAATTCTGCCACCTGTGCCGTGCAGTCTCCTAGAAATTGCGTTTTTGTGCAACTCGGATGGAACTTTCCGTCCCGTATGCGACCTTTAACGATAGCAAACGCTGCGCTGTATTGTTGCTTACTCCCTATGGCCAGTTGAGCAGATCCGTCAGTGTAAATAATATATTCATACTGATCTAGAGGCAAGAGTCCATTTGGTAGAGGTTATTCTTGTTCGTATTGCTGAAATGCTTGTGTTTTTAGACTTGGATCAAATCTATATTCAACATCCGTTGCAGTAAGAGAATTAGCCCATTGTATCCATCTCGGATGTAAGGCTTTTGCATTTGGAATGCTAACCTTCGTAACAGCCTCTAAGGCTGGTACTGAGGTGACGACGATTATGCGCTTCCCCTGAGCCAGTGCTCTTTCTCTTGCTACCGTGGTCTGAACTGCTGTCAGGATTTTTTCTGTTGAAGTGAAACGCATTTCTGCGTTTGTGTATAGGTGTGATTTGTATGCGATTGGTACCGTTTTGCCTTCATTGAAGGTTAAGTAAGTGTACCCGCATTGACTCGCTATTACACGGATCACGAAGTTGCGTACATTTACGCGTGTCTGTAAGTGTTTGGAAGCAATCATGTCTTCTTGTAGTGAATGTAGGATGTTTGAGTGTTCCTGTGTCCAATGTATAACTGAAAAGTCAGGTTTTATTAAATCGTAGAAAGGTTTTACTCTTTCTGCGTAATCCAAAATGTATGTTCTGCCTAAATTTAGGAATCCCAGTATAGATTGTATGTTTTTTAATGTTTTTGGAGGTTGGAGCAGCGCACACTTTTCTAAAAAGTTAGCTGCCAGGCTTTTCCCTTCACTTGAAAGCTCATATCCTAAAAACAGGACATTGAGGTGGGCTATTTTTGATTTCTTAAAATGAAATTTGTAGCCCTCAGAGGCAAATCCCATAATAATGGTGCTCACCCTGGTCAAGTGCCTTTTTAAGTCATCGTCCGTCAGATAAATATCATCCACATAGGACAATGCTTCCTCATCATAATTTTGTAGTAACTCGGTTACCCTTGCCGAAAATACCCCCGGGCTGTTCTTGTACCTCTGGGGGAGGCGACAAAATGTCGCTGGGACCCCAACGCAGAGAATGCTGTCAAATACCTGCTCTCACGCGCTATATTTTGGCAGAAAAATCCTTTTGAGATATCAAGTGTATTTTTGTATTTTTTCCGCACGATGTTATTCATCAATGCGGCACTGTGTGCGTTTTGGACAGCGAATGTCTTTGTGCATGTGTTTAAATGTTTGTAATCTAAAACTAGACGATATGAGTTGTCTGATTTCGATACGGGAAACAAAGGATTGTTCATTGGTGTGGTGCAGTTTTTGATCACCCCTTGGTATTCAAGTTGATCTAAGATCTCCCTGACCTGTTTTTTAGCTTCTTGCTTAATGGGATATTGCCTTTGTGCATTTGGTGAAACTTTTAACGGGACACGTGGTGGGTTGAATCCTCATCCCATCCGGCATGATTTTTATACAATGCTGGAGCTAGGGCTACTGCCCACTCCCGTGCATATGCATGTTTAAGGTGTATGGAAACGAGGTCGGAAAATGCTGGAAAAATTAAATTTTCCCCCCTAGGGCACTCCATAACGAATGCTGGCGGCCAATCTTGTTCTGCTAATAGGATGTCATACCCGGATGAGAGATTTTCCCAAAAGAGACCCTTAACTTTCTTGGGCTTGTCCCCCTCCATTTGGAGTGTTATTTCGTGTAACATGTGGGACGCTCACCCTTGTGTCTGGTGTTTCCACTGTGATGTAATCATTCAAGTCCGCTGTCACCAGAAATTCCATCAGGTTCCGGCTAGCTATTGTTACTTCTGCCGCACTGTCTAGCATCGCGTGAGACCATTCCTCGTTCAGAAGCTGCGTCCTCAGAATTCTGGGCATGTCTGATCTTCAGGCCTGCAACTTTCTATTTCTTAAATTGAGTTTTGATTTTGGCTTGTCTTCTTTTTTGGAAGTATAGTCTTGAGCGTGATGCTTGTCTCTGGATTTTGTACGCTCTTCTTTGTGTTCTGACCGTGTTTCCCCTCTCTGAGTTTTTCGATAAACCCTGAAAGGAACGAGAGGAACGTGCATCAGTATCCTGATACCTGTCAGGTTTCCTAATATTATCCCTCCTTTCAGAGGCCTCCTGTGGAGGAGATCTACCTCAGGATTGGATTCTCTTTTCTGTCAAGTTTTGTTGTTTTTTATTATCCCACTTCTTTTTTAGAAGAAGCAGGCGTCTGCTTGGAAGTGTCCTTTTCAGGACTGCCCATCAGTTGTGGTTTTAAAGCTTTCCCTCCCAAACTGTCTCTGCCTAATTCTGCATATGCAGTTTCAATTATCTTGGGTAGTTCGTACTGTTGATCCAAAGGACCGAGCTCCCTTAGGCGTTGGCGGATTGCCACTGAAGCTGCTTCTCCTTTAATATTAGCTAGTATAATGGCTGATACCTGGTCATAGTTATTTAATAACTTCATCCCTAAGTTCAGAGCAGGCTCTGCTCCGTACTCATTCTGTATTTGTCTTAATACATCTGGTATCACCGCTAATGAAGGAATACCATGTGTTCTGGTATATATGGAAGCAAAGACTGTACCCCTAGTGGTACAATCCTCTATCTGTGGTGTTATCACCAAGGGCAAGCAGATTGTTAGCATTCTGTGTTTTTCAAATGTGGTAGTATTTGGGAATACTGCCTCGAGCAGAGTTATTTTCTGAGCTACTCAGAATGGTATTTGTTCACGTTTTATAGGCATTTTGCCCATTACCGCGTGTAATGTTTGTGGAGTTATTTTAGTTGCTGTACCCTGAGATTGAGTTCCATTTGTTGCAACTGTTGTTGGTTGGACTGTGAAAGTCCTCATGACGAATTGCGTCAGGTTTCTGTAAATTTTTATTAAATCTTTGTGTTGTAAGAGTAAATCTGGCTGTGGCATTGTTTCAATGTCAGGATGTGGTGTGTAGGCTGCTAATATCGGCCATGTTGCACCGTCTCCTCCGAGCTGGCCTAATCTTACTCTGTGCCTTATGGTGGGGTAAGGCGCGTTTAAACCAGTAAAAATGTTCCTGGTACGTGAGTGGAACTTCTATGTCCTCGCAGGGACCATATTCCGCTGGTGCATCTCCCTCTGTGTAAGAGTGAAATGTGTGTGTTCTAGCATCTGCTTCTGGGAATGTAACCCAAGAATAGAATACCTCTGTTTTGTTTCATTTGTGTGCCTCAATCACAAAAGCTACTAAGCCACCCCTGGCTGATAAACCATATTCTAGTCGTTTCAGGGTGATAGTACGTCTGAATTTAGGTGCAATGAGAATTCCATCCACCTCTTCATCCTCTGCTGAGAGGCTTCGCTCCAATACTGCGTTATTTTCTCCCTCAGTCATCTTGAAACTAAGTAGTTTGTTCAAGGGAACTAAGATAAGGTGTTATGCACAATTTTAGGAACACTATGTCCTTCAAGCTTGATTAACCAGCAGCTGATAAATAGGATATTTTGTCTACTCAGCTGTGGTGGAGTTTGTGGCCACCCACTCCAGACGTCTCTGGTGTTTTGTGAGTAGGGGTCTCTGAGAATTAGCACGACTGAACTACTCAGATGCTACTGTAAATTAAGTACCTAACCAATGTTGGCGGCTCTATGTCGTGTAGTTCCTATAGTACCCATGCAAGACCTGCGCGTTTGGATAACATAAACTGTGGGATTGGTGGCAGTGGTTCCTTGCACCCCCACCGAGAAATGTTAGCGTGTTTGCATTACCTAGCTCTCAGTGCCACTAGTGTCTCCTCTTATCGGGGAGAGAATAGTTTCTGGCAACCGTAGAACATGACAACCCTGATCCCTCAGGATCGTGGAAACAGTGTACTATTCGCTCAGTCACTCGTGCTTACTTATTCGTCTCAGAGATACACATAATAAATAGTCTGGGCGTTTCAATAAGGGTTTATTGAACAGTTGTTATTCTCGTGTAGAATATATGAGCTGCAACAACCATTAGACAGTAGCAGAGATATATTATTAGCAGTACAGTGAATATAAAAGGATAGTACAGTTCTACCATTTTACAATCAGCATGAATAAATAAATGAATATAAAATGCATGATAAAAGTGCGCATACTCCTACGATGCCTATCTAGATGTACCTAAGTGTACCTAGCATATGATTAGGTGTGAAGCAAAGATTCCCTCTAGGATTTAGTCGAACCCATTACCTGAAGTGTGAGAATGTAGGAGCCTTCTTGGTCTTGAGTTAGACACCCCGCGAGGGATGTTCAGACCACTGTCAGCTGGAGCGTCTGCATGCAGGAGCCTCAGCATCTCTGGTCAGTGTGTCAGCCTGGAAGTCTCGGTTCACTCTAACACTAGCAAGAGGTGCTATATTTATACAGAAAGTATCTAAGGCTCCTTTGTCCCTTGTTGCTTGTATTAGCCATTGTTGGGTTTGAGGATGACGTATGGGATGAACCGTGTACGTAGATATGGGGAGGAAGGTGGTGTAGCCCCAGCCTGGTTTCTAAGAACCCTGTCAGGAACCTAAGACTTAGGCTGAATAAAACTCAGCAGGTAGGGGCTATCTCAGTGTTTGGCAGCAGGAGGGAATTTAAAACATCATGCCCCCAGGTGGGCTGCCCGATCAGACCTGGACCGAGCTGGTCAGGAAGCAGTTCTTAAGAATGTCTGGAAGCGCTGGGGTCAGCGGTCCAGCCTTTCTACAATGAGCGCAAGGAATTCTTAGCACAGCTGATGCTCGCGCTCGCCCTCAGCTGTGCGCACTTCACTGAGGCCGTTACTGAAGTAAAAGCTCTTGGTGCATCGTCCGTGTTTCCCTTCAAAGTTAAGAATAGTCAGAGAATTTGTTTCGTGACCGTCGGAAGAGTTAATTACCTACTCGACGGGTGTTACAAGAATTCCTAGGCTGAAGGAGTTACGAGTCCAGAGTTTGGTAATAAATTACTTAACTTCGTTTCCAGTGAAGTTAAGTCCCGTGGAGCCAGCGTTTCCTGTCACGCAAGTACAGCTCGGAGAGCTAATTCTATTATTACATTTAAAGAATCCAGTATCCAGCTGTCTTTGGCTTTTAGTTTTCATTGTTAAACTTAATTAGCCTGCTTGCCTTCCGTGCTCAGTGGTTGCTTGTGAAGGTCAATTTACTAGGGTGGCTCTGAGTTAATTTACTAGAATAAAAGATAAATACTTACCAATATTGATTTTCCTGTCGAGCCAGAACTTTTTTGAGATTACACCTGCATACAAGAAAAGAAAGGTATAGATCAATCTTAAATACAGATAGTATAGCATAATTGACAATAGGCTGCACATTTGTACTTAGTGTTTTATGCATTCTTACAGGATTATCAAGCATAGCAACATCGTTAAGAAGCACAGCATTTAAATCCTTAAAACAAAAGAAGAGAGGCTATTGCCCAGTCTCAAGGGGGTATGTTAAAATTGGGATTGGCAAATATTCAGTAATAGTATAACCCTAGTAAAGATCTCAGTAATGTTTGTCATTTGTTTTACAGTGTCTAATAACTGAACAGCGCAAGACGCAACCTAGAGCAGCAGCTGATAGATGACACCAGTATAGAAGACGAGGCAGTCTCTTCTCTGTCCCTTACCCCTTTCCCCCCGAGGGTTCCTACATACCACTAGAAAGATCCTTCGGGAGCGTGTGGAAAACTCGGAGAGGCATTGGGAACTTGTGAAGTTCTGCTCCTGTGAAGTACTTGGGAAACTTCAAGTAAGACTCTTGACAGAGTGAAGTGCCCACAAATTTTTACTCACCTGAGCAGAATGGCTGAAGGGCTAGACCTAAAGAGTCTGGGTGGAGTGTTAGAAACAATTCAGAAAGAATTGATAGCAATCAGGGAGGAAAACAGAAGTCTAAGACAGGACCTTATAGCCTCTAGGAGAGAAACTACAGATTTAGCGACTAAGATGGATGGGTATTTCTCAGGTACCAGCTTTGCAGCCTTATCGCAGGATTCGCAGGTTTCTAGCTCCACCCCCTTTTCTCACCCCAGAACTACTACTCAGGTGGTTCACTCCTTGTCCCTGGTTATTCCACTAGCCCCCCCAGAACGCTTTAGTGGACACCCACAAAAGGCCCAATTTTCTCTTACTCAATGCTCCCTCCATTTTATGTGCCGTCCCTCCATTTTCCCTGATGCACAATCCCGGGTGGCCTTCATCCTATCATATTTAAGTGGTGACGCAGCAGCCTGGTCCTTACCCTTGGTTTCTAAAGACTCTGCCATCCTATATGACTTTGAAGAGTTCAAGAAGGAGTTCTTGAGAATATTTGACCGAAGGAAGGTAGCCCAAGCTACAGATAATGAGATGAGCTACTTGAATTGAGGCAAGGGAACAGGGAATTAGTGGTGTATTTGGCTCAATTTAATAATCTCATTGTAGAAACAGACTGGCCAGAAAATAAAAGAGCTGCGTTATTCTACAGGGGCCTGAAAGATGAACTCAAAGACGCTCTGTCTCAAATACCCAACAGACCAACGGAAGTTTCCGCTCTTATCGACTTGGTCTTAGAACTGGACTACCGGCAGACAGAGAGGAGAGGCGCAAAAAGAAGAGAGTTTCGCTCAAGTGTTCCTAGGTTTGATCAGATGAGGTCAGAAGGTGCCAAAGCTGTGGAAGGCAATCAAACCGTAGAACCCATGCAAATTGGAGTGGTTCGTGGTCCTCTTACAAAGGAAGAGAAGGAAAAAAGAAGATTGAACAATCTTTGTATGTATTGCGTAACAGCGGACATTTTGTCAAGGTCTGTCCGAAGACTCCGATTAAGGAAAACTTGCGGCACCACCAGTAGTAGGGGTTGGACTGGTGGATGCTAGAGAATTTACAACCCCCGACACACATCAGTTAGCAAATACTTTACAATCTGCAGCTCCGCATTTGACCCTCCTGGTCACTCTAAATTACAGAACTATGGTCCAAACTGACATTCCGGTGATGATTGACTCCGGAGCTACTGGAAATTATTGTGATCTGAAGTTCGCTTCGAAGATCGGGTTGCAGGCCATTCGAAAATGTAGAAGTGACGCCGTGAGAGCTGTGGATGGAACAAATCTTTCTTCTTGTCCTGTAGTCAGTCATACGGAAAAGGTGGAGCTCGTGTTACCTGATGGTCATCGGGAGATCTTGCAGTTCAATTTAATTGACGCACCACAATTCCAACTTATCCTTGGTCTCCCTTGGTTGACGGAGCATAATCCTCAGATAGACTGGGAGAAGCGGTCCATAAAGATGAACTTGGATTACTGCAAGGAGACCTGTTTTCTAGGAGAGAATCAAGTGAAGGAGTCCAGTCTGGCTGCCAGCTTATGTGAAAGCGGAGCTTCAGTGTGTGTTATCCGTACAGAAGAAATTCCTGAAATGTATCAAGATTACAAGGATGTGTTTAGCGAGGTTGAGGCGGAAAAGCTTCCCCCACATCGACCTTATGACTGTAAGATAGAGGTGGAACAAGGGCGAACCTTCCGTGCAGTAGAATCTATGCCTTGACGGAGAAGGACACATTTTTGAAGGAGTATATCCAGACCTATTTGAAGAATGGTTTCATTAGACCATCACAGTCCCCAGTCTCTTCACCGTTGTACTTTGTACCAAAGAAGGAAGAAGGCGATTTAAGAACATGTATAGATTACTGCACCCTAAATAAGATAACGATTAAGAACAGATACCCTTTGCCCCTAATCTCTGTGCTCCTGGACCAGGTGAAAGGAGCTCGAATCTATACGAAACTAGATCTTCGAGGGGCATATCACCTTGTCTGGATAAGAGAGGGCGATGAATGGAAGAGCGCGTTCTGGACCAAGTTCGGTCTTTATGAATATCAGGTGATGCCCTACGGACTCTGCAATGCGCCAGCAGATTTCCAGTATTTTATTAATGACGTGTTAAATCAATATATAGACAAGTGTGCCATCGTCTATATTGATGATATTTTAATTTACTCTGCTTCGGAAGAAGAACACCAAGAACATGTCAAGGGAATTTTGGAAAAGCTGCGCGAAAACAGTCTATTTGTCAAGCTAGAAAAATGTGCATTCAATGTTCGTTCCGTGGATTTCCTTGGGATTTTCCTGTCCCCTGAGGGAATCACAATGGATATGCGCAAAATTAAGGCAGTGTTGGATTGGCCATCTCCAAGCTCTGTAAAGGAAATACAACAATTTATTGGTTTCGCCAATTTTTACAGAAGATTCATCCAGGACTTTTCTCAAAAGGTGATTCCAATTACTCGTCTATTGCGGAAGTGTGTTACCTTTTCCTGGTCAAAGGAAGCAGAAGCCGCCTTCCAGTCCCTAAAAGAAAGTTTCACTTCGGCACCCATTCTTCTTCACGCCGATCCTTCTGAGCCTTTTTATTTGGAAATGGACGCGTCAGATCAAGCAATCGGAGGAGTTCTGGCGCAAAGGCATAAGGAGACTGGCCAACTACATCCAGTTGCTTATCACTCCAGAAAGCTCCTTCCAGCTGAAATCAACTACACCATCACCGAAAAGGAGCTGCTAGCTATTAAAGACGCTTTCAAGGAGTGGAGGCATTACCTAATGGGGGCCAGACATACTGGGACTGTATTTACTGACCACAAAAACCTGCAATTCTTAAGATCAGCGAGAACTTTGACTCCACGTCAGCTTAGATGGTCTCTGTATTTTGCAGATTACAATTTTGTAATCACCTACCGACCAGGAAACAAAAATGGGAAGGCTGATGCCTTGTCCAGGATGGAAACGGAAGGACAAAGGACTGTGATAGAAGACCAAAAGATCATTCCTGAATCAAAGATAGTTGGAACTATCACTCATGAGACCCTGGAGAAGAAAGTCAGAGACTCCCTTTCTTTGGAAGAGCTTCAGCAATGGGTTTTGTCTGATCCATCTCGAGAAATCCGTAAAGACCTACCCTATCATTGAAGGGCCCTGCTCATACCTACCTTGGAATTGCAAGAACAAATTCTGCATGACTGTCATGATCATCCTATGGCAGGTCACAAAGGAATAAACAAGACTGAAGAGTTAATAAAGAGACAATTTTGGTGGCCTAATATGTCGAAGGATTTCAAGCAATATGTTTTGGGTTGTGGAATTTGTGCACAGGGAAAACCCACACGGCAGTCACCACAGGGATTATTGCAACCAATGCCTATGCCCCCTTATCCCTGGCACACAGTGACCATGGATCTAATTGTAGACCTGCCCTCCAGCCGGGGCTACGGTACGATCCTGGTTTTTGTTGACGCCTTTACCAAAATGGCTCACTTTGTTCCTGTGCAAGACATCCCCAGTGCTAAGGACTTAGCTACACAGTTCAGTTTGCATATAGTGAGATTACATGGAATCCCCAAGGTCCTCATTTCTGATCGTGGTACTCAATTCCTGTCCCATTTTTGGAAGGCTTTTACTAAAGGATTAAATATTGAAACCAGATTCTTCACCAGCTATCACCCAGAGACAGATGGGCAGACTGAGAGGGCAAATCAGGAGCTTGAGCAGTATTTAAGGCTGTTTTTGTTAGATCAGGAAGGGAACTGGTCAGACCTCCTTTGGGCAGCTGAATTTGCACACAATAATTCTCAAAATAGCTCCACAGGCCATTCTCCATTCTATTTAAACTATGGTCGACACCCAAATCTAATGATCAGCACAAGTGAGGTTTCAATCCCTGCAGTTAAGGATTTGGTCCAGCACCTAAGTGAGACTCATGAGGCAGCTAGAGTGAAGTTAGAAAAGTCTAAAAGGATGTACCAACATTATGCTGACAGAAAGAGAAGATTAGGAGAGGATTATTCAATTGGAAGTAAGGTTTGGTTTAATATCAGAAATTTGAAACTAAAAGGAAATCGAAAGTTTCAACCCCGTTTCATAGGTCCCTTTGAAGTTGAGAAGAAGTTAAACTCAGTGACCTATAGATTAAAACTACCTTCACAATTGAAAATTCACCCAGTGTTTCATGTCTCCTTACTGAAAGGTTCTTCACCATATCTTAGGCCCAGGAAACCGCCCAAGCCAATCCAAACCGAAAATGGAGAAGAGTTTGAAGTAAAAAGAATCTTAGACTCCAAGTGAAGGAATAGAAAACTGTACTACCTAGTTGATTGGAAAGTATATGGTCGTGAGGAAAGATCTTGGGAACCTTGTTCACATGTAAATGCCTCAAGACTGGTAAAGACCTTTCATGAACAATATCCCCTAAAGGCAAAACCTGGGGAACCCCCCTTGCGGAGGGGTTCTGTCAGGAACCTAAGACTTAGGCTGAATAAAACTCAGCAGGTAGGGGCTATCTCAGTGTTTGGCAGCAGGAGGGAATTTAAAACATCATGCCCCCTAGGTGAGCTGCCCGATCAGACCTGGACCGAGCTGGTCAGGAAGCAGTTTTTAAGAATGGCTGGAAGCACTGGGGTCAGCGCTCCAGCCTTTCTACAATGAGCGCAAGGAATTCTTAGCACAGCTGAGGCTCGCGCTCGCCCTCAGCTGAGCGCACTTCACTGAGGCCGTTACTGAAGTAACAGCTCTTGGTGCATCGTCCGTGTTTCCCTTCAGAGTTGAGAGTAGTCGGAGAATTTGTTTTGTGACCGTTGGAAGAGTTAATTACCTACTCAACGGGTGTTACAAGAATTCCTAGGCTGAAGGAGTTACGAGTCCAGAGTTTGGTAATAAATTACTTGACTTTGTTTCCAGTGAAGTTAAGTCTCGTGGAGCTAGCGTTTCCTGTCACGCAAGTACAGCTCGGAGAGCTAATTCTATTATTACATTTAAAGAACCCAGTAGCTGGCTGTCTTTGGCTTTTAGTTTTCATTGTTAAACTTAATTAGCCTGCTTGCCTTCCGTGCTCAGTGGTTGCTTGTGAAGGGCAATTTACTAGGGTGGCTCTGAGTTAATTTACTTGAATAAAAGAGAAATACTTAACAATATTGATTTTCCCGTCGAGCCAGAACTCTTTTGAGATTCCACCTGCATACAAGAAAAGAAAGGTATAGATCAACCTTAAATATAGATAGTATAGCATAATTGACAATAGGCTGCACATTTGTACTTAGTGTTTTATGCATTCTTACAGGATTATGAAGCATAGCAACATCTTTAAGAAGCACAGCATTTAAAATCCTTAAAACAAAAGAAGAGAGGCTATAGCCCAGTCTCAAGGGGGTACGTTACAATTGGGATTGGAAAATATACAGTAATAGTATAACCCTAGTAAAGATCTCAATAATGTTTTTCATTTGTTTTACAGTGTCTAATAACTAAACAGCGCAAGAAGCAACCTAGAGCAGCAGCTGATAGATGACACCACTATAGAAGACGAGGCAGTCTCTTCTCTGTCCCTTACCCCTCCCCCCCCCCCCCGAGGGTTCCTACATACTCCTAGAAAGATCCTTCGGGAGAGTGTGGAAAACTCGGAGAGGCATTGAGAACTTGCGACGTTCTGCTCCTGTGAAGTACCTGGGAAGCTTCAAGTAAGACTCTTGACAAACCCTTATGAATATTCATTCATACTATGTGAGTCTATTGGTGGAATTATAGGACTCTATTGTTTAGGAGAAACCCTCCTTCTGTACCCAGGACTAGAACTAGGTAAAGGTTCAATCCTAAAAGGCTTGTTACAGTGTAGTGTAGTGGAGGTAATGTAGGTGATGGGGTATGATGTTACCCGGGCGTATATTAGGGTACCTATATGAAACATAACAATGACCTGCTCTTTTAGGATATTGAGGTTTCTCCAAACCCCCTGCAATCAAACAACACCCCCAGATACGAAAAATTATCAACTTCAGCTATTAAGGCACCATTTATCACAAATTTACAAGGTTTGATGGTTCCTTTCCCACAAACCATGATAAAAGTTTTGGCGATATTAACTTTCAAATGCAAATCCTCCATAAAATGGACGAAAGCATCCAGCAACTTCTGTAAGCCCGAGAAAGTTCTGGAAAAAAGAACAGTGTCATCACATACAGAATAGCTGGTATTCTTCATAAATCCATCTTGGGCATAGCTGCATTTGTTTGGAGAAGAGCTCTCTCTATGACATCTCAAATGACATCAGTGATGACATCATCCACAGCATCTCTGACGCACCCACTCACACCCCTATAAATCATTGCCCCCGGTACCTGGCCCACCCGGGGCCTAAAGGAAACTAAGCGCGGGAGACCGCACTTCGCTTAAAAAAAAAAAAAAGAATTTGTCGGGATTCGTGGACCCAACGCGACTACCGCTGAATTGTTTTTAAAAAAAATGTTTTTTTGGGCCCTGGGTGTCCATGTGGGACCCCCTTAGCTGGCCTAGGGGGGTCAGTGTGTTTTTACCCTGCCCCCTTTTCTTAAATTTTAATGTTTTTGAACCGAGTCACAAGATGGCTGCCAACACTGGTTGGAACTGTTGGCAGCCAATCAGATCACAGGCTCGAGATTGGGAGGGTTCGCGGATCCTCCCCGGCCATATTTGTATATCTGAGAAATATTTACATTTCTCATGAACTACTGAACGGATTTACATCATTTAACAAAAAGAGTGCTTTCTGAACCAAGAGATACCTTTTTGCCAAAGTTATTGTAATTCCGTTCAGCAGTTCGGGCTGTAGCCGTGTCTAAAGTTTCCTATGGAAATTAACATGGAACAAAAGTGTTTTGGGGCACCCCCTTTTTTCTCGGCCCCCGCTTGACGAACCACCCCAACACTTTCAACACAGCAGCTGACCTGACCACCCCATTAGTTTTGAAACGTTCGCAAAGTTTCATCAAACAGCGCCAAAGATATTGGCAAATCAAAAAACGCTTTTCCTATGGAAACTAGGTCCTAACTATAGCTACCTACTGGCAACCGCCTGTAGGTAAAATATATAATATGCAAAAAAGAGCGTCGCTCGTGTTGAGGGTGCTCTATACAGGAGCTGCTTTCAACCTAAACTTGATAACTACCCGAAGTTCTCTGCTTCTTTTTTGCATAATTTATGCATCCCTCTATGCCTGAAATGGTATTGTTTTGATATATATATATATCCTGTCCTTGGCTGAGGGACTCTTCCTTAAAGCCAATTTTATATCATCCGTGCTACAATGCTACCAGTAAATACAGTCAACTCATGATCCCACTCATGTGGGAATGTCTTGTTGATAGTTATCCTCATTGAAATGTGCTGAGACATTGGTAATCCATTGTGTTAGTTACCCCAGCATTGTGTTGGATTAGTGCCATCCTTCAAAAAAGGGGTTTTGATAACTTTCCAAAATAAAGTGTTATCATTAGTGCCGCTAGCCTTAGCAAGATTATCCCATGCTTCTTCGCTCAATACTGTTTTATTTTTAGTAACAAGTTTTATTGAGTTTTGCTGTACATAATGGGCAATGCCCAATACATATATTTTGGATACAGTATATATGAGATGGTACCAATTATATCCAAACAACAGTTTAGCCTGTGAACGTACAGGCCAACGACAAAACTTGGCACAGGTTGCATCTTGCTCCACTGCAAGAAATGTCCGTATGAACATATGTAGATGACGGAAATGACTCATCGTACAGTTGTATGATCTACACTGATTATATTGCCTGGTTTAAGGAGGGTCTAGGTACGGCAGGGGAGGCAGGTCTATAGCCCGGTAGGTTGCCCAGCAGGACCACATTTTCCTGTGTTTTTGTGGACAGCCACGCGCCTGGTACACGACCATCTTGGCCCCCATGCACCTGTCCGTGGCCTATCTCCACCCCTCATTGACGGCGGGGAGGTCCCCTTCCATTTTTGGGCAATATCCCGCTTGGCAAGTGTGAGGCCCAGAAATAATAAGTGTTGCTTGTACTGATTTCCTCCTATCCCCTCAGTACTGTGAAGTAATAATAGCTTGGGTTCGAATAGAAGTCGACAGGACAGGACCTGACCTAGACGGAAGATATCCTACGCCAAAATGGCTGCAGTGCCCCACGGCTCCAAACTGTGTGTAGGAAGGTCCCCTCTGATTCGCCATATCTGAGGCATTTTGGGGACTGGATAGCACCCATCCTCCAGAGGCGGGAGTGTGTGTAATATGCTCTATGAAGTTATTTAAACTGGATTAGGCGGTATCTCGTAGCCACAGTGGCACCCCGTGGACTGGCTAAGGCTTCAGTCCAATCATCATCTGTAAGGTCAGGAATGTCAGCTTCCCAGGCAGCTCGGGTTGTGTGTAGTGTAGTTTGGGTGTGGTTAATCAGTGTCTGATAGATTTGCCGAATCTTGTGTGCGCCACGGTCCCCCATCAGTAGAGGCCCCTCTAAGGGGTGAAACTCTGGTAGGCTTTCCAGGAGTGGATCAGGGGTCAAGGCGTGTCTCAGCTGCAGATATTTATAAAACTGTGTCCGGTGAAGATGGTATTCTGTTTGCAATTGTTGGAAGGATTTCAGTGTGGAGTCCTGTAATATATCGCCTAGAGTAGAGATTCCAATATGGTCCCATGCTTGGAATCCTGGGGTTGTCTGTGTCAAGCGCCCGTCCCAGCCCATTTTCTTCACAGTGTGATGCCAGAGCTGGTTGACAACTCTACAGGCATAAATGGTCAAGGTTGTTGCGGCTGTAGAAAAAGCTCAGGAGGGGAGTGTTCCCCATCGCAAGTCTCTCCACAGCGACCGCTGGGTCTGTGTGTGAGCTGTACCACCACTCATTTATGTTCAGCAGGTGAGATGCAGCATAATAGGCATATACATCAGCAGCCGCTATCCCGCCACAGTACGTCGACTGTGTGCAGGTTCACAATGCAATGCAGACAGCGCCTCCCCCTCCCCCCATAAGAAGCAGCTGAGGAACGCGTTGACCTGGGCAAACCATGTGAGCTGGATGTTGTATGGGGAATTTTGTAGTCGGTATAAGATGCGAGGTAGGGAGACCATTTTAAAGATTGCTGATCGCCCGAACAGAGACAAAGGCAGTAGGGACCACCCTCTCCCGGATACAGGAGAGTAGTGGGTTGATATTATGCACCCAGGAAATGAAGACCCCTAGGTATTTAAAGCCCCCTGTTGCGTGGTACAATTGGTGAAGCCCAGGAGCCACCCCCCTGGTCCCTGCACACTGGGAATAACACCGACTTCGCTGGGTTGGTTTCCCCAAACACCCGAAGCATCTGGTGAATTCGTGGGCCAGAAAATCCGGGATCTGTTAAGAAGAATAACACATCTGCGTATATCGCGATCCTATCGGACCTGTCCATTGACCAGTCATATCCTCGTACTAATGGGTCTCGCTGCACCCATGCTGCTAAAGGCTCTACCGCGAGCGCAAATAGTAATGGGGACAGATGGCAGCCCTGTCTCGTACCCCAACGAATTTGGAAGTGTGCCGACCTGAATCCCGCCACCCGCAGCAAGGCAGAGAGCTCTGTGTATAATAACTGTATATAAGACAAGAAGTGTGGACCAAAGTTAAGAGATCGGAGGAGCTGAAATAGATAGGTCCAACTTAGGGAGTTGAACACCTTGTCTATGTCGGCTAATAGGATGGCCGCCGGGCGCCCAATTCCGGGGATTTCGCAATAACATTGTGGACTCATCAAATGTTATGGGGGGTAGATCAGTGCGGCATGAAGCCGGTCTGGTCAGGGTGGATAAGCTTGTGAATATACGTGCGGAGGCGATCTGCAAGAACTTTGCCCAGTAATTTAGCTTCAAAATTCAAGAGGGAGATTGGGCGGTAGGAAGAGGGTTCTTCCGGGGGGCGTCCCAGTTTAAGGAACACCACTATCTCGGCGTGGCGCCAATTGGGGGGTAGGATGTGCTGCTCCAGGGCCTCGTGGAGTGCCTCCAGCAGGTGTGGACCAAGCTGGGTCATGTGCGATAGTAGAAATTCACTTGGAAACCCATTAGGACCAGGCACTCAGCCGGGGTGTATATTTGACAAGGCAGCACCAAGTTCTTCCACTGTTATGGGATTGTCTAATTGGTCCTGTATGTGATTGGATACCTTTTGGGGTGGTATGTCTTATAGGAATTCTCCTATCAGCACGCTTAATATGGATTCCTTCTGCGCATATAGAGAGGTGTAATAGGTTACAAACGCCTAAGCGACCGCGTCGGGGGTAGTACTTAGAATCCCTTCCGCGTTTCGAAGTACCGGCACCGAGGCTGGAGACATCGCGGCCTGACATAAGCGGTGAAGCATCTTGCTAGATTTGTCACCCCATTGATAAATTCTATATTGGGTTGCCAACCAAATCTCTTGTGCCTCATTAGTGAGATGCTGATGTAGCTCTTTGTATTTGGAGGAGGCTACGCTGTGGTATTGGGCCTGAGCCATCTGTCACCTCGGCTTCAAGAGCCCTCTGGCGATTTTTAAGGGCTACTATTTGGGCGAGGCGCTTGCTTTTTTCGCCCGTGCCATAGCTGATGTCTACCCCACGGAGTGTGGGTTTAAGGGCTTCCCACAGTATTATACTGGAAGGGGCAGTGGCCACGTTAGAAACTAGATAGTCTGAAATCGCATGTCTGAGGACATTCTGATAACCCGGGTCACGTAGATGCCAGGGTGACATTCGCCATCTGAAGGGGGGCTTGTTTAGCCCAATATGTAACCTAAGTAAGACCGGGGAATGATCTGAGAGACCCCTGGGAGGATAGAAACTGACGAGGCCCTATGTATGTAGCTGGGTGGTAGAAAGAAGTAGTCTAGTCTTGATAGGGATCCGTGTACAGCTGAAAGGAAAGTGAAGCCTAGTTCTGCAGGGTAATAAGCCTGCCATGCATCCGTCCACCCCAGGGTAGTGGCTAGCTGGTGGAGCCTGGATTCTCCTGATTGGGGCCTGTGACTTGTCTCACGTCTAAGATCCACAGACGTCATGATGTCATTCAAGTCGCCGCCTAGTATTGTCAGACTGACTGGGAGCTCCCCCCAAAGTCATATAATTCTGTCAATAAAAGTGTTTCACGGGGGGGGAGGGGCATAAATGCTACCGATAGTCACTATTTCCCCTTATAGGGTACCTGTCACTATGGTGTAACTCCCCCCTGTATCTGACCATAATTTAGACGTAGTGAAGGATATCCGGCGATGTATAAGAATGGCCATGCCGTGAGATCCGCGGGCGAACCCTGAGTGGTATACTGTATCAAAGCTGAAACGGGCAAGGCAAGGGGCTTTATTGCCCAGTAGGTGGGTCTCTTGTAAGAGGAGGATGTCTGCCTCGCAACGTTTGGCTTGTGGAAGGACAGCACCTCTTTTTATTTGATCAAGCACCCCCCTAACGTTCCATGTCATAAGGTTGAGACCCCAGGCTGAGAATTGTTCTTATGTGTAGTCATCTGTCATTTAGGGAGGTTGCCAGCTAAAGTAGACGTGTGGAGCTCCAATTAGACCCCAACCTGTGTCGTTTCTTTGAGTTGACCTTCTTCTAGCGGTTCATGTAAGTACCCTGCGAGGAATCGGACTCCAGAGGTGGTGGGCTATGCGGTTTGAGATGGATTGTCTCATCGGCCCATGCGAAGATTACTTCTGGCGTGTCGAAGAAGAGAGACTTAGAATTGTTTATTACTCTCAAGCGGGCCGGGTACAAAAGCATATATTGAACGTTGAGTTCTGTGTCGACATTTGGCTGCGTTGAATGATTGGCGTTGCTGCTGAACTAGACTGGTGTAGTCCGGGAAAATCATTATGATCTGTGAATTGTAGAGCAGTTTATCCCTATGAGATCTGGCATATTGAAGGATGGTGTCACGATCACCATAGTTCAGCAGCTTGGCTATAACTGGCCTGGGGCGTTCCCCCGGAGGGGCTTTGTCAGTGCCCTGTTGGCTCTCTCCACCACAAAACAGGGGGATAGGGAGTCTTCAGGCAGGAGGGTTCTCAGCCATTGTGTGAGAAAACAATCCAAGGAGGAGCCCTTATACCCCTCCGGAAAGCCAATGAGGAGCAGGTTGTTGCGCCTGGAGCGGCCCTCAGCATCTTCAACCCGGGAAGCCAACTCCTGCGTTACAGCGGTGAGTTTATTCACTTTTTGCTGTAGGGTTGCCACTTTATCTTCCACTGTTGATACACAGGTTTCCGCCTCTGTAATGCGGTCGATGGCCTTTCTGAGATCCTGCCACAGGAAGGAGACCTCTGATCCCACAGCACTAATCTTCGCATCTAGGGTGTTGCGGGCCTGGGTGATTGCGGCCAGCAGGGTGGCATTGTCTGGGACGGGGCACCCATTGTCTGTATTACTTGTGCCGCTGGGGGCCGTGGTGAATTGGTCCAATGTGCTTTGCTTGGAAGTGGGGCCCGCCGGCTTATCCTTGGCCATGATGACAGGGGGGGCCCCCGGGGGCTAAGTGTGTGTCGTCTTCCTGACACCTGTCTGTATCCGTCCCCGTGGAGTTATCTAGTAAATGTCTCCATTAGGTGTCCCGCTTCTTGGGCGCTATTCGCGTGCACTACTGTGGGCCGGGCCTCACAGAATCCGGCCATCCCGGGCCGCATTGATCCTAGCCCAGCCGCCTCCGCAGCCCGGTGGCAGCTGGCCAAGTAGACCCGCTAAAGGGACCAGACTCACTGGACCCCCGGCCCACCGTTCCCCACACTCAGACGCATCCCTCCGGCGACCACGGACCGCAGCTCTTCACAGGATGTTGTAGGGAGCTGGGTCCAGGCCCACGACCCATGCGCACAAGCAGTCTGCCTCCACCTGCCCCACGGGGCAGCCCCAATGCCAGCTCCAGGCACAGCCTGAGTCACAGCACCAGAGGAGATCCCCGGCGGGCCCAGCGCTCCGGGGGGAAGAATGAAGGGTCCTCGCACTGCGGGCCTACCTGCTACAACTTGAGTGTCCAATGGATTAGGCAGGCCCCTCCGGTGCCTCGGGAAGTCGGCGGCCCATCCCCTCAGCAGGCCTTGTCTGGTATGCGCCCCGCAGCACTGACGGCAGGGACAGCGAACTCCTCAACTTGGGCTCCGAGGGCCGATACTAGTTGGGAGCAATGTTGGCGATCATGTGACGCAAGCCCCCTCTATCAGGCAGTTACACCGACCCCAGCTGCCGTGGCAAGTGTGGCAGGGGCTCCGCAAAGATGCCGCCGTGGGGAGGGCCGCATCTCTGGCCCCGATCAGGTCGCTCCCCCGGGCCCCCCAGGCTCTGGCGGGGGAGTCGCAGGTACTGCCCAGGCACAGGCGAGTATAGCCCTCTCCTCGGGCACCCCAGGGGCCGCCAGGGCTCCTCGGGGGCAGCGCCCCGGCCACAGCGAGACACACCCGCAGCCCCGGGCACCCGCCGCCGCAGGGCGCTCACCAACCGGTGCAGGTCTAAACATAAGGCCGCTGCTTCTCCCTTCTCATCTGAGGCCCTCCAGGCGTGGAGTCGTCCACTTTGCGGGGGCCGAGGGTGCCGCAGGGCTTCTACTGCACAGAGCGCCGCCTGACGCACCCCGGGGGATCTTCCTCAGTATCCGCCGGGCCGGGAGGACCATGCGGGCACCAGTGACTAGGCAGCAGACCCGGCCCGGCAAGGACGAGTATCTTGGTCCCCACGGCCCAGGCTCCTCAGGTGTCAATGGGGCTCATCAAGGGCAACATCCGCATCTCTCTGCGGGCTGTACCCTCCGCTCCGGGAGCCTGCGTTAGTGGGACCCCACCCGCCGATGCATGCCCGAACACAGGACCGCAACTCCTCCTTCCCCGGTTGCGGTCTCTCCGTCGGATCAGCCGCCGCACCGGGGTTGAGGGGCACCGCTGGGCTCCCGATATCAGGAGCGTTTTGTTTTGGCTCGTCTGGGGGAGAGAGAACGGTGGAATATGTCGGATTAGGGGCTTGAAGCTTCACTAGGCTGCATCTGCCATGATGGCTGTCCAAGCCACGCCCTCAATACTGTTTTTCTTTTGGATATAGCTGTTTCATAGGATGTTCCAGTCTTGGATATCTGCCTGACTACAACGGCGTTACTCCATATGTTCACAAAGCACTACTGCCTGGATACCCAAGTCCGGCAGGAGGGGCACTTGCCTGCTCTGCCCTGTAGGATTTCCTGATATGGGTCATTTTGCAGACACACCATCTGGAGGGTACTGCTTTGGTATCTATTCACAAGGTGTGGAATCTGCAGTTAGAAATATTCATCAAAACGGGCACCCGACAGGGCTGCTCCCTATCGTTGTTGCTCCGTGCCTTGGCAATAGAGCCAATGGCTCCAAAGCTTTGTCAGGGATATGCCCTCAGGTATCCCTCTCAACATCTATTAGTTTCCTGCTATGTAGACGATATTGCGCACTATTTGAGGGACCCAAGGAATAGTTAAAATATGGGTGCTGCATGAATTTGTTTGCTTTGGAGAGCTATCAGGTGTCCAGATTAATTGGGGCAAATTCCAATCGTTCCCCTTGACTCCGTCCATTGAAAAGTTCACCTCAGACTTTCCTTTACAATGGAGCGACTCTGACCTGTGTTACCTGGGAGTCCTAGTCTTCAGAGACAAGGAAGACACAGTACAAGCAAATTATGGTGTTGCGCTGTCCAAAATCACGGACAGCATTACAGACTGGCTTTTGCTGTCCCTCTCCCTGGCAGGGCATATCTCGCTCACGAAAATGATCATCCTGCCTAAATTCTTGTTTATTTCTCAACATTCCTTACTCCCCCGAATGTCCCTCTTTTCAAGCCCTTCGAGCGCAAATGATTCGTTTGGCCTGGGTGGGTAAGCAACCTCGTTTGAATTGGGACGATCTCACACAACCGTTCTCCTAAGGGGGTTTCAGAGCACTACATATGGAGCTATATTACTTATGTGCTCAGGCACATTATTCCATTCATTGGTTTAAACCTACTCCATATCTACCACACCTGGCAATTGAACAAGGGTATAAGGCTCCGATACCTCCCGCATTCTATCTAGGATCACTGTTGACTTGTTCCCATTCAGCAGAAGCCACAGGTCCGAGTACGTCTCTGGCGTGGTGCAAGCTTGCCAAAAAACTTGGTAAACCACTGCTTTATACTCAACTCGTACCACTCATCACCATCCGTCTTTCCCAGTTACACATGAAGCAGCATGCAGAAAGGTAAGGTGCTACAGAAGTACGGGATCGGTACATGGGGCGATGTTTAGCGAGAGGCTTCCTTTTCACCCGTGAGGCATTCTTTGAAGGCAAAGATCAGACTCCTTTAGAAATATATCTATACATGTGCATAAGACACAATGTGAAAGCTGCCACCCCAGCCTTCCCACTGGAACCTCCTTCTACAGATACTTTACATACTTTACTAAAAACTACGATTCCCAAACATCTCGTAGCCATACTATATCACTCTAAACAACAAGAGATTCGGCATGCGAAGGAGCGAGCACACTCCCAATGGGAAGTAGAGCTAGGCATATACATTACAGACTAGCAGTGGGAATACTATTGTATACAACTGGAATGGATTGCCCCTAATAGCAGACTTTGCATAATGCATTACAAATGTTTAGATCAAATCTACAATTAAAGAATGAACAAGTGCACACCTATTTCTTGAACGTATTCCATCGTCCTGTTTAAACATTGTTTGAATTATTGCGTGCAGCTCGGAGACGTGGTCTGCCCAAGTACCACTCGCTTGAAACCAAACATGAAATGGAGCGTGATTTCGCTCCAACTCCGAACGCACAGCATGCTCCACGGTATCATAACCAAAATAGTCCAAATTCATCATGAATTTGGACTATTTTGGTTATGATACCGAGGAGCATGCTGTGCGTTCGGAGTTGGAGCGAAATCACGCTCCATTTCATGTTTAGATCAAATCTACTACACACTGGCACACCTTCATAATTTTCATTTGCGCACTGATGATTGTTGTGCACGATGCAAGGCGATGGGGCTGATTTCCTTCGTTTGGGTTGGGCCTGTCCTGCAATCCAGGCATATTGGCAAGAGATAAAAACAGCACTCTCTATTATGCTAGGACAAAGCTCTACCCTCACCCCGCTCACAGCTCTCCTGGGTCATGTAGCGGGCATAGAACGAGGCTACCGAAAGTATGTGGCACTGAGTTTACTGTTAGCTTAATGAGGGGTTTCCTGTAGATGGGGACGAGGAAGGGCACCCAAGTTTAAGGACTGGCTAAACGACCTAATTTATTATCGGGACCAGCTGACCACTTATGCAGAGCTGTTGCCCCTGAAATCTCGGCCCAGAGACATATAGGACCTATTGAAGGCTTACCTTCTCACTCGGGCACGAGATGCTTCCGATGAGGATGTGCCTCCACTGTCGCAACACACTACAGTGCCTGAATAATGTGCCCATCAGTATTGTTTGCATTGGTTTTCCACACGTTAACGTGGCACTACCCTGGAAATGTTGTGAATGCGGGTTGACGATGATTGACGTTTGCTCGCACCCCTGTCCTTTGACAGGCGTAGAGGTATATGGGACGGGACACATGTTCTTCCAATTCCACATACCTGTAGGGATGTGATTATGTAGGATTGAATAATGTAAATAATCAAAATGGAATGGATCACTTGTACCTAAAAAATCCAGGGTCAGGTGTGGATACCCAGTAAAAAAAAACCTCAAACACGTCCTAGTACTGAAAGCGGTATATCTTGGTTCTCCGCTCTTTAGGACCGTGAGTGCATCATCATCATTGGGTCTTTTGTTAGTGATGATGCTAACCTCCACCTGGAGGTATGACCACTGGTTTGTATCAGTAGTGTCCAGAGAATAAAATCGATGTGAGGTGAATTAAAATTGCTCAGTGCTCTCTCAAGGTGTAACTTTATTCAGGAGGAGTCCCGGCAAATCTAAAAATGAAAAAGGGCACTACTATGGAGTCATTAGTACTCTGTAGTGCCTGAAGGTTTAAAGTGCAAGAAAAAGGTCGACATCTTTCAGCCCTAGTCTCGCCCTGGAGGGGTCGTTGGGGGCTTTCTTCAGGACCTTGTGAGTCAAAGTGGTTGAGCAGAATTATTGGCAACCCTTATGGGGTGATTTATTAACTCACCCTTCTTCATGAAGTTCAGGTCAATAGTACCTGTCACTAAGAAAAGAAAAGAACACAAAAAACATAGCACTTATGCATTGACATAAAACGGACTGTACATTTGCAGGCAAAGCAAGTGCTAAGTTTTGGGAGGGTCTGTGTGGGTAGGGTAATGTGAGTTAACATTAAAACGACATTAAGGACGACATCTGTAACCCTCAGTACTAAGGAATATATATGTGCATCGTATATACGTCCTATGCGCGGTGCATGTACCTCAAAGTTCAATAAATCCGTGAGTCGGAATTGATGGGACTCTGGTGCATTTGGCGCGCAAATAGGGCAAGTATAATATAGACACTCGATATTGGATGGGTGTTCATTGGTGCAGTTAAATAATTGTTCGTATCCTGCCAATACTGTGTTAATATGGACCATGAAGGGTACACGGCATATGGCAAACACGGAGGCAGTACAAACAGCGTTAAAGCACGCGGGGTAAGAGATCCACTAAAGCGCTTGTTTGGGGATGCGGTGGCGGACCCACTCAAAAAATAAGCGCTTTGAATAATGTAGCCAAACGACTACGGATGTGAAATAGATTTTGGCTTGCTACACTGGATTTGTTACACCACCGATCATTGCACAGTTGGTTATAATGGCCTCTGTTATTGCTGTATACATGTATGACAACTTTTCTTTTTGAAAACCTCAATAAAGAAGTTAAACAAAAAAAATATTAATCAAAACAAGTTACTTACCTTCGGAAAAGCTCTTCCTGGTGGATACTCTGTCTAATGTCAAATTCCGGACCGACTCACCCTCCTCCCCGTTCTATGGAATGGACTCTGCTGCTAGAAGGTTAATAAGATTCCACCATCGAGATCTCTACACTGGCACATTTGACTGCTAAATCTCTGCATCTAGCGGTGTGGACATATATCAGAAAGGAACTGACGTCAGCGTGCAGAGATGGCTGCTATGTATGGACCCTGACGTCACTTAAGGTGTGGGACAGATCCGAGTCGCAGTTGCACCTACTGTTGCACGAGGCAATTAATGAAAAAAAAATCCTGATACTATCTGGTACCTAGAGGTATTCACAAGGTGAGGAAAATAAGAGTCTATTTGCTGTGGTTAGATAGAGTATTCACCAGAAAGAGTGTTTCCAAAGGTAAGTAACTTGTTTGTGTCTGCTATATTTGGTGCCTATGTAGCTCTAATCATTGCAGTAAATTTAGTCTAGAAACCCATATGTGATGATGTTAACCTTCCGATGTTGTACTAATATGTAGCCATGCAATTCAGTCCTAACATGCATTTTCCTAAATCTGAAATGTTTTTGGTTTTTTTGGACTAGTTTAAGCTCTAAGAAGGGAAAACGGAGGGAGATGACATTAACAGCAGGTGTTTTTTAAATGAATCTCCAAAAAGGGAAGAATGCCCCTCTCAGACTTTGCCCTACTATGGAACATTGGTATGTTGTGCTGCTTATGTAATGAAGGTCTGATTGTGGCCAGTGAAAATTTGCCAGTCCACCCAGACCTCCAGCCAGATGCCAGTCACACACTGCCAGCTAAGCGCCAGTTCACACACAGTGCCACCCAAATGCCAATAAGACCTCATCATGAAGCTACACACCACTTTAATTTCTAGAACACTCCCACAATGAACAGACTACACACACAAAGCACATACAAGAACAAATAAAACATCCAAGGAAATACAGCACATTTTTTCCAAATAGAAGAAATCAGCCTATTGGAATACCAAATTTGACTGCGTACAACAAGGTGCAACTAAACACATCAAACTACTGCTAACTAGGTATCTAAACATATATAGCAATACAGAACACAGTCAGTTCCCTTTTGCTCTCATGGTTGGTATATTAATGCCCAGAAGATTGAAAGAGCACCTAGCATCAAGTACCTAGGTGTCTGACTTGATGAACGCAGCCTTCCTACCCTGCATATCGAGGCTCTAGCAACATCAGCCAAGGCACTTACATTTGCTTTTCAGTGACTACTTGGAAATATCTCTCTGGCCCAGACCTGACATCAATTTGCCCCTTTTATTTTCCCTATACATTAACAACGTAGATCTGTTTTTACAAAAAATTACTGTAGATGCCCCGAAAGTTGGAATACGCCCCACCCCTGTTTTATTATATGCAGACGATGCTGTCCTAATATCAAGGACAGCTAACGGTCTCCAATGCCTAATAGAAAATTTCGCCCTGTACATGACTGACAAAGACTTACAGCTAAATTGAAAGAAAACATTTGTCATGTCATGCGGGAGTAATAGGCCCAAGAACAGACAGCATCATGTGGGTGGGGTTGTTATCAATAGAGTGCCATCGTTTTCGTATTTGGGGATGCTTTTTAACAAGAACGGCACATGGAATATGCACATAGAATCATGTAACATGAAATTTCTAAGAATCACTGAGGGTATTTTTAGATTCTCCGCAAAATTGGGAAATAAACCTATACGAGAAATTTTAACCTTGTGTCGGAGTAAGTGTGTTTCAGGGGTCTGTTACTGGCCGCAATATGGGGGAGAGCAAATACGGCCATCCTACAAACCAACGAAAACAAGTTTTTAAAACGACTACTGGCAGTCCCGAGAGCAACAGCGAACACCATAGTACATAAAGAACTGTCTGTACCACACTTAAGCGACACAATAAGTATGGCAGGCCTTACGTTTTGGCAAGGGCTATGGGCAAAAGAAAAAACAAAATTTACAAAAGATTTAATAATGGATTGCCTAGCTCTTGACCGCAGTTCAAAAATACCATGGTTGGAGTATATTTTTAACCTTTTAACACGATGCAAAGTAACTGCTGATAGAAAGAACCCCTCACTTATTCTGGAATATAGTAAAAACGACTTGAAATTGAGGTACATAACCGCCATGGAATATGAAAGAGAAAGGGCTGCCACACAAAAACAGAGCGTGGTTTCTTATTGTGAACGCCCGCTCATGGGAGGTATTCGGCTATATCTGATCCTGGTAAGGAACATTCAGCACAGATTTTATTTAACCAGGCTAAGGATGGGCATATTACATTATTTAGTTGCATTCCCGAGAATGGAAAAGTGGTGCTATAAATTACCAGCCTGTCCGTGCGATGGTAAAACCCCACAATCCACATTGCATTTTATCCTTTTTAGTAGTTTTTATAGGGTTATCCGGAAATCAGTTTTAAAACCCCTTTTTTTAACAAACATGCTTTATAACTATAAATATTCCTTTTAATTTTGTGTGTTGCCTGGAAAACGTGAAAATTATAAAAACTGTAACTCGATTTATACAACTATCAATTAAGAAAAGAAAGGACTACGCACACCTGGATGCATTGTTATATGAAAATCAGGATGATTGTTTTTAGTATATACTTTTTAAACTCTTATCATGATAAGATGTGGCAATGTGCACTTTATGTATTGTTATGCACTTATAATGTACCAGCACTTTATGATATATTTTGTGGCAGCTTGTATCTCACGTATCCTTGGCACCTTAATGCATTAGCACTTTATAACAGGTTAATACGCTGTGTGAACAGCTCAATGCGTAAAACCTGATCCAACTTGGACTATCTAGGTTAATTTTTAACAGTATTTTGTATAATAGGCATATTTGCATTTATTTGTATCGGAAACTGGCCTTAATCTCGCCATTGCTTGGCTTGAAAATTTATAAATTGTCAATCTTTTTAAACTAATCAAGTTGTTATGCAGGAATGTTGTTAGTATATGTGGATTAGTATGCTTTTATGGTGTTTTCTTTTACTTGCACCGAATAAAGCTGATTTTGACTTTGACATCAATGTGCAAAGTCATTGAAAGCAAACCAATGCCCACATTGGCACACAGAGCATTTGTTCAACTAAATCGTATTACAAGCTGGCTTTACAGGGCTCAATGCCAATGCTACAGGCGCTTATTGAAGCTACCAGCATGTTCTGCACAAGGACAGATCCGTTTGGATTTCAACTTGATTCAACAAAACTATGCATTGCTCGCCATCTTCTTATCCATGTGGTCCAAGCTTGCATTAGCTGAGCAGTGGTCGTTAAACTCTTGTGGGTCATAACACAGTATCCGCAATCTGACACCTACAAGCTTATCCAGGTAGCCACAGGCTATCTGGTTGCCAGGGACCTTTTGAAGACTGCGTTGCCCCTACGAAGTCTGGCAAAAGCACTGATTAAGCAAGCCAGGCTCCTCTCAGCTCGTCAGTACTTACACGCTATAAACATCAGGAAACATGCTGACCAGAACATTTCTCAATATCAACCACTATCTTGTCTGGTTTACTTGTCCCTTCCTATAAACTTTACAGTATAGTCCCAATTATTGCACTTGAGGTTCGGCTTATTTCCACTCAAAGCATATAAGTGTGGCCGTCTGACTGGCATCTGATGTTTTATGTAGGGTGCTGTGGTTATAAGCAGGAAACACTATTACAATTTTCAGACATTTGAGCATAAGGGTCTGCAAATAGCTGTAATTGAATGTCTGAAAGGTGACTCGTGTCAACTGATGGCAAAATTCATTGCGTTTATGACTATTGTCTTGTTAACGCTCAAAAATGTTACAACTTGAATGCAAAGCCCAAAACACTATGTTGGGCATGGTCCCCTTCAGGATGGACCGGGCGACCTTATTGCTAGCAGGAACTTGCACGTCTTGCACTTTAATTTTAGTATACATTGACAAAGGGTTCTCTCGCTTCTGTAGACGCTGTTTAACACTTGCACTTTTATTGAGCATTTATTTAAGCTTACCTGTGATCTCCCATGGCTGCCATTATGAATGGGGTTTTTGCTGCTATATTGTTAATCATGTGACAGTCTTTGTATTGTGCACGTTTATGGTTCACTGAACCGAAATAAAGTTAATATGACTGACAGCGTGCATTTTGTTCTGTTAGCGGAATCTTTTATAAACTGTATGATTTCCCGCTGCTATTATGAATTGGACTTTTGCTGCTACTTTTTATATTATTAATCATGCGATAGTGCATACTTTTTACTTGTCAGTGGTATCTTTTGTAATCTGCTTGATACTGTTTTTATTAATTCCAGGTGCTCTTTTTATTCATGTTTGCTATGATTTTAAATAATCGTGCAAATCGAAATAAAACTTAAACTGTCATGGTTGTTCCCAATACTTGAGTTACGTTTGATACAATTTAAAATGTGGGCACACGCGGACCACGATTAAAAAAACACTCGGGTGGTAAATACGACTCTGCTTCCATGCTCCTTTTTGGATACAGAATCTACACCTCCAACAAGGAAAATCTTTTTAGGGTGTTGTGTAGTTCCTACATTACCTATACAGGATCTGCTCGTTTGGATAACATAAACTGTGGGACAGGTGGCGGACTGATTCCGTGCACCCCCACCGGATATGTTAGCCTGTCTGTATCAGCTAGCTCACAGTGACACTAGAGTCTCCTCTTATCGGGGAGAGAATAGTTTTTGGCAACCTCAGAACATGACAACCCTGATCCCCCAGGATCGTGTAAACAATATACTACTTTTCGCACAGTCACTCGTGCTTACTTTGTTTGTATCAGAGAAACACAGAATAAACATACTGGGCGTTTTGTCAATAAAGATTTATTGAACAGTTGTTATTCTAGTGTAGAATAGATGAGCTGCAACAACCATTAGACAGTAGCAGAGATATATGATTAGCAATACTACAAAAGTAAAGGGATGGTAAAGTTCTACCATCTTGCAGAAATGATGAATATATACGTGTGCATAATACACATGATAAAAAGTGCTTACTCCTACGATGCCTCCCTAACTAGATGTACCTAAATGCACCTAGCATCAATGTAGGTGTTATGCCAAGAATCCCTCTAGGATCTAGTCAACCCCATTACCTGAGAATTAGAGAATGTGGGACCCCATCCTGGTCTCGAGTTGGACACCCCGCGAGGGATGTTAGACCACTGCTGGCTGTAATGTCTGCATGCAGGAACCTCAGTGTCTCTGGTCAGTGTGTCAGCCGGGAAGTCACGGTCTCCTCTGTCTTTCTAAGCAAGACATGATGTATATATACCCATAGGTCTCCCCAGGGGTCCTACCATGCTGTGTTACTGTGTCGGCCTAAAGGATGACGTTGGGCCTGAACTTTATACAGAGGTAATATACAGGAGATGTCAGTCCTGGTGTTAGTCCTGCTGTGCTTCCAAGAAGCCTCATGCATAATGTATGAGATTCGAACTAGGGAAAAACCCGCGTTCTGACTGCAGTGTCGTATGTAGGTAAAAGGTCAGTCCCTATGAACCGTTATGTATGTAATGTAGGGAAGGATATAGGTGAAAGGTTGCAATGTTACCTACACCTATATAGGGTACCTATATGGAATATAACACCCACTCCTCTTCCGACTGGACGACATATGTAACCTACTATTGTACTACCACCCTAACTAGATATTGGTACGCACAAAGTTTAAAAACATTTATTTTGCTAAAATGTTTAAAAGTCTAAAGATTTCTAAAAAAAACTTAAAAATGTTAAAAATTCTTGCAAGCCATAGCTCTAAAGTGTCCGTAGCTATAGTCCGAACTACTATAAGCATTTGAAAGCCATGTATGCCCAAAAATGAAAGGAATGTCAACTTTGTTTTTGAGTTCCAAATCAAGTTTGTTTAAAAAGGGCGAATATCTTCTAGAACACGACGAGCCAAATGAGTCAAATGTTTACGTGTCCTGGCTGGTAAACGCAACATTTTTGTTGCTTGCTTCCGCAGTAGACGGCCCCTGTAACACCTCGCAGAGTACGTCAATAGAACACAGATGATGTTCCACGCTGTCCGCAGCCGGTGCTGGGCAGCCTGTGCGCCGTCCAAAGCCTGGGTGTCAGTGGAGGAGCTGGTGTCCATACCAACAGGTGCAGATACTACCTGTGGTGGCTCAAGGAATTTCGCCATCAACATTGGAATACTCTGAGGACATTGCAGAACATGGGCCGTTATCGGGTCCAGTAACGCATTCACGTCCAGTTGCGCACATGATGGGAGTGTCAAACAAAGGTCTAACACGCATTCTTCTCTGCAAAACAGGCATCGGAGGACAGGTAAGATGCAGTCCATCCAGACTGGTCGAAATGACAAGAACCAAGATGCACTTAGTTCTCTTAGGCAAGGCGTGCTTAGATGTTGTACCATGCGGTCACGGTATTTGCGTTCCAGGAGTGACTAGGACGTCCATTGCGTAGCAGATAGAAGACAATCAGGATACCTGCTATTAGAAACCGGATTAACGGAAGTCCTCCAAAGATGCTTCCGAACACAGAATTAATGAAGTTTGGTATAACTCCAAGTACCGTCTGAAAGGTGCCTAGAAGTTCTGAGCCTATGGTCTTAAATAGGTGGACTATGCCTGTCGTATCAGACATGTTAAAGATACGATTTACCATTTCTGCGAAATGGAAAGGGCAGTTTATATGAATAATCGCCTGTATCTCTGCTGAAGATCTTGCGATCTGGAGATCAAAAGTCTCTCGAGCGGAGGTTAAGCGCACGGACTTCTGTAGAAGCATGTCTTTCATTCTGCCTAGAGTATCAAACCGTATTAAAGAAACATTCAGTGAAGGCCATAACTGCGCCTCCCTGACTGTATGTGTCGGTGGAAACAATACTTGCATACAACAAGTAACCCTGGAACTCACGGTTACCAGAGATGCGATGCACCGGGAGCATTCCACAGCAGCCTTGACTGTTCAGCATCAAGTAACTCCCATTCGAAAGTAGCCCAAATGCTGGAGTAATCACTGCAGCTGGGGCACCCCTCAGATGACAGGACAAGTTCGCTACAGAACAATTACAAGCCCTGTGCAACATTATATCCTGACATATAAGTGATCCACTTAAAGCATTCTCACAGCTTATACCGCTTAGAAACACTTCTCGATCCCCACTCCGGCATCAAAATCTGTACGGTAATTCCCAAGATTCCTTAAGGTATTCCTTACCCATTTTTTCATATCTGCCTGCCTGCTTTTGTTCAAGGCAATACTGAAACTGAAAGGTAGTGACCGGTAGAGTTATGTGTCCATGGATTAGCCATTCCGTGGACGGTGATTCTGCCACTGTAAATGGTAATCTATCCAGTTTTTCAATACGCAGCATTGTATATTTTGCTCCCCTTTGTGCCATTTCTATCTGTTTATCTGTTAGATTGTATTCAGAAACCAGAGACGTGCTGTTAATGAAACGCCAAGGCACATAGCATGCAGGCAAAGATTGTAGCGTCCAGCTTAACAACATATTAGAACATAATTGAGGTTGCCCATGTTGTAATATGGCTAAATTCTGTTTTAGTATGTCTATCGCAGAAGATAGAATGTTGCCCAAGGAATATATCCTGGAGGTCAATGTAGTTAACCCATTGTCTACCACATTAGAGATTTTTCTATATTGATACGGTCTATCTCCCGTAGTCTCTCCACGGCCTTTTGTTGTGATATTTTCCATATTTCATTGTAGGCAGCATAAATGCCAGCATATATGAAATGTTTTTGGCTTTCCTTCCTGGGACCTAGTATAAAATCCCTAAGATCCACATCCTGTGTGAGTAAAGATAAGTGTTGTTTCACCTGAGTGAGTGTTGAGGTTTTAGCCAATCGAGGCATAACTTCTCAACACTGTATGACGTCACTACCCCTGGATGTTGTCTCTGTACATAGCGTGGATCTGGCCTATGGATACTAAACCCTTCGGTTTTACCCATGAATCTCCCCTGACAACTATTGGTGTCTGTGGGCCAAATCAACCATTTCTTCCAATTGGGGTCTGATCTGTTGTATTGTAATATGTCATCTAGTATAATCTCTTCCTGTGATGTTATATTACCCTCGGTGTGTGATGGAGTCGGCATCCCAGGTGTGTTCACGTCTTTGTTCTTGGCTAGTCCAAGGCAAGACGTCTGTTGCACTGTCTCGTTCAAAAACATGATTTGTTGAGGGATGAGGCATGCTCTAAATAACGCTTCTATCCCCTGCACCTGCCAATCTCTATTACCCAAGACAGATTTTAGGTCTATGGTGTCTTTCCATGAGTCGAAACCTTGTTAAGACAACTGGGCAATAAAGGAAGCAGAGTAAATCTGTGTTAGAACTGGGGGTCTCTAGTTGGCAGAGGTAGGTACCTTTGACCAAATAGGGCTGACCCAGGCTCAGCAACCTTAGTCTCGCTATACAGGAGGTCGTTCTCCCAGTAAATCCAATGTGATCCAGACTGATCACCTGCTGCCTGGGCTGTGGCCTGTCGCCGCAGACCCTCAAGAGAAGGGCACTTCCTCTGCTCCTCACAAAATTCCTCCCTGGAAGGGCCTCCTTCTTGCTGCCAATGGGTCAGCTCAGGCAGATCCCCCAGTTCGGCCACTTGTTCCCCTGTAGGTTCCAGGGCATCCCGCTCAAGGTCTGCCTCCTCCTGGACCGTGGGAACTAGGGGGGCCGGTTTCCCGCGCCCCCCACCTCTTCTCTTTAAGGCAGGGGTCTGGGCCATATTTTCAGGCTCCAGAACCGCTTCAACACCATTACTGGCTGCCATAGACCGAGTGGTCACACACGCCCACTCAGGCAGACCCAACATCTCCAAATGAGACCTTCTCTCCACCTTAGCCCAAGGGGAGCTCTCCAAATCATTTCCCAACAGACATGGCTGGCCTCACAGCTACTTGAAGAGTACCTGAGACCCCCCCCACTCAAAGGGAACTTGAGCCACCTTACACTGGCTCTGTGAGTTGTCCGCGGCAACTACAGGGAAGAATGCATGGGGGATAACCTGCTCTCTGGACACCAGCCGGCAATTGACAGCTGTCACACTAGCCCGAGTGTCTCTGAGAGCTTTCCACCCTATGGCCATTGATGGTCACCCACTGCCTGTACTTCTTAGTGTTATCAGGCAGCTGGGTCTCATGGACCATCTCAAAGTCTCCTAAAGAGACAAGGGACATCTCTGTGGGACCCCACCCACCTTGGGCACCCATCTCCTCCTCCCCCCAGGGCTACACTCGCGGGGTGGTGCACTTGGTGGTGCTTTGGAATCCTTCATGGGACATTGTGCATCATGCCAACGGTGGCGCACTTGACCACACGTAAAGCACTTGTAGGGGCCCCTCTGAACAGGTTTACCTGTTGTGGCCTCTTGCTTCTTCTCAGGGGGAGGCTGGGAACCCTTCCCTTGGGAATTACTTTGGGGCCCTTTCTGGAACTCCCTCTGTTTACCCTTGTCCCCCCCACTCTTCTGCTGGGGACCCTGCCCACCTTTGGCGGAGTCTCCCACATGACCCTTGTGGACCCTGGAACTGACCCAGCGGTCTGCCTCCTCAGCAAGCTTCCTAGGGTTAGTTAACTTGCTATCAATAAGGTGCTGACGTAGCTCTGGAAAACAATTAGTAGACAAGTGCTCCCATGCAAACAAATCATAGAGCGCTTCAAAGGTATCCACTCTGCTACCCTTCACCCAACCATCCATAGTGCTGCAAAAGAAAGATGCATATTCTACCCAAGTGGTTGCCTCCAGTTTCTTTCAATTCCTGAACCTCTGTCTATAGAGTTCTGGGGTCAAACCATACCTTGTCATCAGGGCTTCCTTCATGTGGGCATAAGACATCCTATTTTCACTGGGTAGGTCTAACAAAGTATCCCTCCCCTCTCTCACAAAGCGGCCCCACAACCCAGCTCCCCAATCCTTCTCAGGGACCCGGTGGGCCAACATTGCTATCTCATAGGCTGCAAACCACTGCCCAATATCTTCCTGTCTGTGGAATTCCTTTATGACATCCTTGATAATGGACTCTGCTTTCTGCAGGCACAGATGGTGCGCTGCCACCAGAGGGATCGAGTTCTAAGCTTTTTGCTTTGAGCTCTAACTCCCTCAACATTCTCTCATGTTCCAACCTCATTCTCTCTCTCTCTCTCCAAGGACAACCTGCTATTCTCTAGGTCCCTCTGACCCTCCATTTTGAGCCTGCCCATCTCCAGCTTGTGCACCCTGTCTCTTTCCCTGTCTTCCAGCTCTCCTGGGGACGGGCCTTTGGAAGAGACGCTACTGCCAGGTGGGGACGGTACCCCTTCCCTGACTGGAATCAATGGTATATTCAGCTGCCCCTCTGCAGCCCCAACTGGCTCCACCACCAACTCAGGGGCATTTCTTGCTTCTTCCCAGACCCTCAGCGCCTTTTGGTAGTCATCCTTTTTGGAAATGCTTGGTGTACCAACTTTCAATTTCTTGCAGAGATACTTGAGCTGTTTCAAAGTGTAGGTTTCCAACCTCTCTTCCTCAAAATCTAGATCCATAGATGCAACAGATGCTGGTCTACTCATGGTAGTAAGAATTGGCAGTTCTCAGGAAAGAATAACAGTCCAAGGAAAAAAACATTTCTACCAAAAAGTATGTGGTCGCGCTTTGGTCTGTACTCACTAGTAGTCTACACCAATTACTGTATATGAGTCACAAATGCTGGTCCAAATCCCACTGCTGCCAGCAATGTTAGAACTGGGGGTCTCTAGTTGGCAGAGGTAGGTATCTTTGACCAAATAGGGACCCTTGCTTCTACGGCAGGGCAAGGGAGTTACACTACTGGATAACCCCTGCTCACCCACTTGGTAGCTTGGCACAAGCAGACAGGCTGATCTCAGAGGCAGTGTGTAAAGCATTTGTGAACACATGCAGTAATACAGGGACAACACTACAGATGGACACCTCACAGGTTGTATTATAAAAATAAGTATTCTTTATATAGACTTATCACAAGACCATAAAACGACAAAAAAATCCACAATACTGTAATCAATAATAATTCTTCAAAATTGTAGAAATAGTTCAAAAATAGGTTATTCACTTAAAAACAGTCTTTAGCAACAGATAACCCCAATTGGAGTTATCACGACGTCGAGGTCAAAGAAATCCCAAAGTACGGCGCCGACCGCGAGGTGCGCGGCGTCGGGCCCAGAGTCAAAACAGACCCGCAAAGAACAGTACCTTGGAAAAGCGAAAACAAAGACTGCTCACGGCGTCGGGGAGGTGCGGCGTCGTTGGCACTGCGGTGTCGGTTCCTTGCTTCGGGGGAGATGATGCGTCGGGACTTGGATGCTTGCGCAGGCAGGGGAGGCGTCGGTTCCTGACCGGAGAGGAGGTGACGTCACGATGGCGCCGAAACCACGGTTCCGTACGATGTCACGATGTCGATGGATTCTTCACCACCCACATCGACAATCGGCTCCGCGATGATGTCGGCTTCGGAGTCGATGCGGCACAGCAGCAGACGTCGGGCCGGTGTCGCAAGTCGGAGCAGCGCTCACGGCTATGGCAGGCTTACAATGTCGTTCGCTGGCGTCGATGTGGCGCGGCGGCCGGCGTCGGGTCTATGTTGCAAGTCGGAGCAGCGCTCACGGCTTAGTTCCAGATTACGGCGTCGCTCGCCGGCGTCGGTGTTGCAGAATTCCTTCTGTAGCAGCTAGAACAGCAAGTTCCAGATGCAGGAAAACAGAAGGGGGTGAAGTCTGGTATCCCTGAGACTTCGGTCAGGAGGCAAGCTCAAATCAAGCCGTTGGAGTAATATTCTGCAAGATGATGAAAGTTCTTTGAAAGTTCCTTCTCCTCGGCACAGAAGACACCACTGTAGGCCAACTCAGCAACACAGCACACTGGCAGGGGGGCAGTCCAACTCCTACAGCTTCCTTGGTTCTTCTCCTTGGCAGAGGTTCGTCTTGTTCCAGAAGTGATCTAAAGTCTTGGGGTCTGGGTCCCCATATTTATACTGCAAATTCCTTTGTCCTCTGAAGGCAGAGGGGCCTGTACCTAGTCCAAACTAGTTCTGTGCAGTCCTGGAGCACTTTGTTTACAGGACTCCTTTCCTTTGACAGTGTGGGCCAGGGACATCAGACGCACCACAGGAGGTGGAGCCAGCATTGTGGAAGGCAGGCACAGCCCTATTCAGACCCAGGTGCAACTCCTCCCACCACTCTACATGCAGATAGGTCTATGCAGCCCTCTGCTGACTCACCCTGTCTCCTGGAATCCCCCAGCCCCTGTCACTCACAAAACCAGACACACAATACACAACCTAGCAGAGGCAGGCTTGGACAGTTAGGCAAGAAAATACCTACTTTCTAAAAGTGGTATTTTCAAACACAGAATGTTAAAACCAACTTTACTAAAAGATGTATTTTATCATTCTGAGTTCAGGCATACTAAACTCGAATTTCTACCATGTTCCCTGGGTCAGTTAGGATTATAAGATGTTATAATCAAACTGCCCATTCTGGCCTATGGGGACAGGTAGCCTTGCAATAGTGAAAAACGAAAATGGCTGTAATTCACTATTAGGACATGCAACACACACCAGGGCATGTCCTACCTTATACTTATGATGCACCCTGCCCTTGGGCCTACCTTAGGGGTGTCTGATATGAAGATAAGGGAAGGTTTAGGGACTGGCAAGTGGGTGCACTTGCCAAGTCGACATGGCAGTCACAGACTGCACACAGGCTCTGCAATGGCAGGCCTGAGACACACTTTACAAGCCGCTTCTGTGGGTGGCACAACCAATTCTGCAAGCCCACGAGCAGCATTTGATTTACAGGCCCTGGGCACACCTGGTGCACTATACTAGGGTCTGACAAGTAAATCAAATGATCCAATCATGGAGTCACTAATCAATACATCAATTTAACATAGGGAGCACTTGCACTGTGGCACTGAATAGCAGTGGTACAGTGCCCAAAGCATCTAAAACCAGCAAACAGATCAAAAACAGAGGAGGCAATCAGAAAAAAGTGGAAGGGAGACTCACGCCAATGGTACCAGGTCTAACAATCTGTTTGGTGCTTGTTAACATATTTTTCTGTGCTGATGTTGGTGCAACCTTATAATAATATGAGGCTGGGTCAGACATATTAAACCCTGAAAAATATGGAAATTTCTGTGCAAATGTTTTTGAACTGCCTTTCGGCGGTGTTGGACAGTGTTCCCACTGGTGGTATGTGAACACATTTCTAGGATTAGCGGATTTATGCAGAAAGTGATGACCATAGTGTTGATAACAATACATTGTTTTGAAATCTGATGTGCCTTCCAATGTTTCACTATTAGAAAACGCAGCAGATTTTTCCAAATCAGACAACGTTATTAACAGTTTCAAAATCCCAATCATCAGAAAATGTACTTGAGGTAATGATATCACTTAATGATATTTTAAATAAATGTGGAATTTTTACAAGTTCGGTCGGGCCGAATATATCGAAATAAACCTTGTCCCAAACTATACCATCAGGTATAGGAACTGCTGTAATGTTCACTGATGACAAGTCTCTTTGTTCTCGATGAGATGATTAATGTGGTTTTAAAATTAAATTCACTTTTTGGGCTGCAGAGCTTTGCCGAATGTATTAACCATCAATAAGCATGTTAAAAACTATCACTAAGCCTAATCAGAAAAGTACCCCAGTAATTATCCATAGTTCTACCCACGGTGATACCAGGTAGGTTCTTTTAAGAAAGTTCAGAAAGTCTTTAACTTGCTGCTTGCGTGATTTTTGGGCTGGCGTCGTTTCAGGTTCACTTAGATCCAAAGAAAATGTTTCAAAGTTTATGAAGTAGCCAGAAGCAGTTCGATCAATTGTTGGAATTGCATCAGGAATTATTAAAATCGTAGTTTGCTCTTGTCGAGGCATGTTGACGTAGACATCTGTATTTGGTCTAATAGCAATTTGTCTGTTATTTTGAGTTTGATTTTGAAGTTGAACTTCAGCTTCAAGGGGAACGAGTTCCATAGCATTGTTGCATAGTCCATCACTCCCCACAGGAGGCTCTTCGAACGTGATGGGTCTTTCTGTTTGAACTTCTTGAAATGTAGCGAGAGGAGGGCGTCTGCTACTTTGAAGTCCACGTGGCCTGCTACTTAGTATTGGCCACATAGTGTGGTTTGATTAGGCCAATTGAGACAAATCTTTTCTCCTTTTTTCCGGCAAGAGGCTGTAGAAGTACAGTTCTTGTTCCTTCGAATGCTAGGACCTGTACAGGTTTTCTGTAGGATGGCCCAAACTCTTTCTTGTCCGCTATTTTCTTTGACCAGATCCCCAACTTTTGGGATCCAGACAGGTCTTGCCGTGACTGATTTGACTTCCCCAGTGGCGGTCTGCTTCAGGTGGACATTACTTTGTTATGTCCAGGTATGATTTAGACCCTGTAAAACAGCCAAACGATCTTGGATGTCAAAAGGCTTTTCATCTGCCACTGTGCCTTCACAATCAAGATCAGGTACCCACATTCTTGTCCCAAATAGGACCTCATATGGAGTGACCCCCCCCTAGAGAACTTCTTGGCATATTGTTCAGAGCTCTCTGTACCCCATACAGATGTTTTACCCAGCTCTCACCCATGCTTAATACTCTAGCTGTTAAAGATTGCTTTAAGTCCCGTTTTTTTCTCTCCACAACCGAATTTCCCTCGGGATGGTACGGAGATGAAAACCGCAATGCTACACCCAATCCTCGCATGGCATCCTTGTAAACCCAAGAGCTAAACGCAGGGCGCTGGTCAGAATGTAGTGTGCCAATTGCGTATGTCCCTATGAAGACTCACAAATCTTTTATAACAGTTCGAGCGTCAGCCGAGCGCTGGGGCCACACCCATAGGAATGTCGAATAGGAATCCACTGCAACCATGATATACCTGTAAGCCCAATCTCTTTTTAAGGGGCCGCAGTGGTCCAAATAAACACACGCTAGTGGTTTGTCAGATATTAACAATGGTGTCTGCGCTGTACGTGTTACGGTGGAACCTTTCATCTGCTGGCAGGTGTCGCATTTCAAGACATAGTCTTTAGTCTGCTTTGTTAATCCAGGCCACCAATAGCGTTTCAATAAAGAAACAGTTGCCGTAACTCCTGCATGTGCAGAACCTATCCCTTCGTGTGCTGCTAGAATTAAACCTAACCTACGATCCATGTTTGGAATTACTCTATCCCCCACTCCAGGAATCTGAGCAAATGGAATGTTATTGCATCTAACTTGTAGGAGTACTTGAGTGAAAACTTTTTTGGTAGTGCTTTGCTTTTTTTTCGTGAAGCAATGACAGCTACCATAATCTCACTGTCTATTCTCGTTTTAGAACGAGTGATTGCAGCTACGGAAGCCGTGCGTACAGCCCCCTTTGCGGCTTCATCAGCCAATGAATTCCCTTTAACGTGAACGCCATCACGCTGATGACTCAGTGTATCTATCACGTGAGCCCTCGGTAGTTTGGTTTTCAACTTCACTACCTGTTCCCATAGCATGTTATGCTTAATTGTGCCACCTTTTGCATCTTTGAACCCAGTACTGCAAATATTCCTTGTATGACTGTACACATTAAAAGGAATCGAACACAATTAGTGTGGGGAATTTTCGATCCGTATTCACTAGTGCCAGTACTAGGGCTTTTAATTCTGCCAGTTGTGCCGTGCAGTCTCCTAGAGATTGCGTTTTTGTGCAACTTGGATGGAACTTTCCATCTTGCATGTGACCTTTAATGATGGCACATGCTACGCTATATTGTTGCTTACTTCCTATGGCCGGTTGAGCAGATCCGTCAGTGTAAATACTATATTCATACTGATCTAGAGGCATTATTTCATTCGGTAGAGGATATTCTTGTTCGTATTGCAGAAATGCTTGTGTCTTTAGATTTGGGTCGTACCTGTATTCTACATCTGTTGCAGTGAGAGAATTAGCCCATTGTATCCATCTCGGATGTAAGGCTTTAGCGTAAGAAACGCTTGTCTTTGTCTCAGCCTCTAAGGCTGGAACTGGAGTCACTACTATTATTCGTTTCCCCTGAGCCAGTGCTCTTTCTCTCACTACAGCAGTCTGTACTGCTGTCAAAATCTTCTCTGTGGATGTGAAGCGCATCTCAGCATTTGTGTACAAATGTGACTTGTATGCAATTGGTATTGTTTCACCTTCATTATATGTTAGATAGGTGTACCCAGATTGACCCGCAACTATACGGATTACCAGGTTGCGTACGTTTACGCGTGTCTACAAGTGTTTGGAAGCTATCATGTCAGCTTGTTAGGAACGAAGTCTATCCGTGTGTTTCTGTGTCCAATGTCTTACTGAAAAATCAGGTTTTATTAAGTTGTAGAAAGGTTTTACTCTTTCTGCGTAATCTAAAATGTATGTTCTACCAAAATGTAGGAATCCCAGGATTGATTGTAAGTTTTTTAATGATTTTGGAGGTTGGAGCAGCGCACATTTTTTTTAAAAAATTGGCTGCCAGGCTTTTCCTTTCACTTGAAAGCTCATATCCTAAAAACAGGACAGTGAGGTGGGCAATTTTTGATTTTTTAAAGTTGAATTTGTAGCCCTCAGATGCAAAATCCAAAATTATGGTGTTCACTCTGTTCAAGTGTTCCTCTATGCCATCGTCCGTTAGATAAATATCATCCACATAAGACAATGCCTCTTCATCCAAATTTTGAAGTAACTCTGTTACCCTAGCCGAAAACAACTACAGGCTGTTCTTGTACCCTTGGGGGAGTTGACAAAATTACCGCTGGGTCCCTAGCGCTGAGAAGGCTGTTGGATACCTGCTTTCAGGCGCTATATTTTTGCAGAAAATTCCATTTGAGATATCAAGTGTTGTTTCTATAGTTTTTTCCGCACAATGTTATTCATTAATGCGGCACTGTGTGCATTTTGGACTGCAAATGTCTTAGTGCAAGTGTTTAAATGTCTGTAATCTAAAACTAGGCGATATGAGTTGTCCGGTTTCATGACTGGAAACAAAGGATTGTTCATTGGTGAGGTGCAATTTTTGATCACCCTTGGTATTCAAGTTGATCTAAGATCTCCCTGACCTGTTTTTTAGCTTCTTGCTTTATTGGATACTGCCTCTGTGCAGTTGAAGTATTTTTTTAAGGAATAATGAGGTGGGTTGAATCCTCATCCCATCCAACATGGTTCTTGTATAATGCTGGAGCCTGGGCTACCGTCCACTCCTGCGCATATGTGTGTTGTAAGTACCTGGGAATATGGTCTGAGAATGCCGGAAGAATTACCGTTTCTCCTTTAGGGCAATCCATGACGAATGCTGGCGGCCAATCTTGTTCAGCTAATAAAATATCATAGCCAAACGTCAGGTTCTCCCAAAAGAGATCTCTCACTGTTCTACATTTGCCCCCCTCCATCTGGAGTGTTATTTCATATACTTTATGTGGGACACTTACCCTAGTATCGGGTGTTTCTACCATGATATAATTATTCAAGTCCGCTGTCACCAGAAATTCCATCAGGTTCGGGCGAGCTATTGTTATTTCTGCCGCACTGTCTAGCATAGTCAGAGCCCATTCCCTGTTCAGTAGTCGAGTCCTCAGAATTCTGGGCATGTCTGATCTTTAGACCTGCAACTTTCTTCTTTTTGAACTGTGGCTTCTGCTTTGGCTTTTTTTTTTTTTTTAGAAGTGTAATCTTGAGCGTGCTGCTTGTCTCTGGACTTTGTACGCTCTTCTTGTCTGTCTGACCGTCCTTCCCTCTTGGAGTTTTTCGATGAACCCTGAAAGGAATGAGAAGAACGTGTATCAGTATCCTGATACCCGTCAGGTTTCCTAATGTTATCCCTATTCCTAAGGTTATACCTCTTTTCAGAGGGCTCCTGTGGAGGAGATCTACCTCAGGATTGAGATCTATTTCCTTGAAATGTTTGTTGTTTTTTATTATCCCACTTCTTTTTAGTTGAAGCAGGTGTCTACTTTGAAGTGTCCATTTCAGAATTTCAGCACTGCCCATCAGTTGTGGTTTCAATGCTTTCCCACCCAAACTGTCTCTGCCTAATACTACATATGCAGTTTCAATTATTTTTGGTAGTTCGTGTTCCTGTTCTAAAGGACTGAACTCCCTTAGGCGTTGGCGGATAGCCACTGATGCTGCTTCCCCTTTAATATTAGCTAGTATTATGGCTGATACCTGGGCATAGTTACCTAGTAACTTCATCCCTAAATTTAGGGCAGGCTCTGCTCCGTACTCGTTCTTTATTTGTCTTAATACGTCTGGTACCACCGCTAATGACGGGATACCATGAGTCCTAGTATAAATGGCAGCAAAGACTGTACCCCAAGTGGTACAATCCTCTACTTGTGGTGTTATCCCCATGGGCAAGCAGATTGTTGGCATTCTGTGTTTTTCATACGGGGTAGTATTCGGGAATACTGCCTCTAGCTGTGTTATTTTCTGAGCTACCCAGAATGGCATTTGTTCACGTTTAGAGGGCATTTTACCCATCACTGCGTGTAATGTTTGCGGTGTAATTTTAGTTGCTGTACCCTGAGGTTTGAGTTCCATTATTGCAACTATTGCTGGTGGACTGTAAATGTCCTCATGACGAATTGTGTCAAGTTTCTATAGATTTTAATTAAATCTTTGTGTTGTATGAGTAAGTCTCCTGGTGGCATTGTGTCAATGTCAGGATGTGGTGTGTAGGCTGCTAATATCGGCCATGTTGCCCTCTGAGCGGGCCGAGTCTTACTGTTCTTATGTGGGGTAGAGCGCCTTTAAACCAGTATAAGTGTTCCTGGTACGTGAGCGGAACTTCAATGTCCTCGAACGGACAATATTCCTCTGGTGCAACTCCTTCTGTGTAAGAGTGAAATGTTTTTGTTCTTGCATTTGCTGCTGGGAATGTAACCCACAAATAAAATACCTCTATTTTGTTTGATTTGTGTGCCTCAATTACGAAAGCTACTATGCCACCCCTGGCTGCTACACCATGCTCTAGCAGTTTCAGGGTGACCGTATTTCTGAATTTTTCTGCAATAGGAATTGCGTCTGCATCTTCTTCTCCGGCTCAGAGGTGTAGATCTACTCTTACGTCCTCTCCTGTCTCAGTCATTTTTGTAAAGAAGTTTGTCCAAGGGAACTATGATAAGGTTTTTATGCACAATTTTAGGAACACTGTGTCCTTCAAGCTTGATTAACCAACAGCCAATAAATAGGATTTTTTACCCTACTCAGCTGTGGCGGAGTTTGTGCCCCCCCCCCCCACTCCAGACGTCTCTGGTGTTTTGTGAGTAGGGGTCTCTGAGAATAGCATGACTGAGCTACTCAGATTCTACTGTTAAATAAGTACCCAACCAACGTTGGCTGCGCCATGTCGTGTAGTTCCTATATTACCTATACAGGATCTGCGCGTTTGGATAACGTAAACTGTGGGACTGTGGCGGACTGATTCCGTGCACCCCCACCGGATACGTTAGCCTATCTGTATCAGCTAGCTCACAGTGCCTCTAGAGTCTCCTCTTATCGGGGAGAGAATAGTTTTTGTCAACCTCAGAACATGACAACCCTGATCCCCCAGGATTGTGGAAGCAATATACTACTTTTCGCTCAGTCACTCGTGCTTACTTTGTTTGTCTCAGAGAAAGACAGAATAAACATACTGGGCGTTTTGTCAATAAAGATTTATTGAACAGTTATTCTAGTGTAGAATAGATGAGCTGCAACAACCATTAGACAGTAGCAGAGATGTATGATTAGCAATACTACAAAAGTAAAGGGATGGTATAGTTCTACCATCTTGCAGAAATCATGAATATATACATAAAACACATGATAAAAAGTGCGTACTCCTACGATGCCTCCCTAACTAGATGTACCTAAATGTACCTAGCATCTATGTAGGTGTTATGCCAAGAATCCCTCTAGGATCTAGTCAACCCCATCACCTGAAAATTAGAGAATGTGGGACCCCGTCCTGGTCTCAAGTTGGACACCCCGCAAGGGATGTTAGACCACTGCTGGCTGGAGTGTCTGCATTCAGGAACCTCAGCGTTTCTGGTCAGTGTGTCAGCCGGGAAGTCACGGTCTCCTCTGTCTTTCTAAGCAAGACATGATGTATATATACCTATAGGTCTCCCCAGGGGTCCTAACTTACTGTGTCGGCCTAAAGGATGACGTCGGGCCTGAACTTTATACAGAGATATTATACAGGAGATGTCAGTCCTGCTGTTAGTCCTGCTGTACTTCCAAGAAGCCTCATGCATAATGTATGAGATTCGAACTAGGTAAAAACCCGCGTACTGACTGCAGTGTCGTATCTAGGTAAAAGGTCAGTCCCTATGAACCGTTATGTATGTAATGTAGGGAAGGATATAGGTGAAAGGGCAATGTTACCTACGCCTATATAGGATACCTATATGGAATATAACAAGGATGTTGGAGGAAAGTATTGAGAAAAGTGACAATCTTTCAGTCTAGCTACATCCTCCACCACTCAGATTCTAGGAACACTTGCCTGCTCGACTGCAACAAGGCTGACTTATACAGATGGCTGAAACTGTACAAAACTCATCTTGGAATCTGGAGAATAATCTTTGAATACATCATAAACATTGAAGGAAGTGAAATGATACAAATGATCAACTATGTTCTTGTATGACTTTCGTACAGCACTGTAAGGCTCCAGCCTTTAATCTACTCTATCTACACTTCCCATGTGCTTCTAAGTCTAAAATGCACACAGGTTTACACACTTTCGCTACCTGACCCAAACAGTGAACAGGTGAAGTGCTTTCATTGTGATGGTTGTGAGCATTTGGATGTCTCTTCTCTGTCTCCTTGCAAGTTTTTATACATACAAGCTCTTTGGGCTAACCTTTATGGATAGAGCGGATTGTGCCACATGCCAAAGTGCCCAAGTTGAACAATTCCTTAAATATTTGCACACCTGCATAGAAATGATCTGATAGAGACTTCTAGCTGCAGATTTCTTACCCTAGAACTATCCCCAAGCATCAGACTGGATCCAGAAATTTTTGATAAGCAGTCCCTCTGCGCACCTGTAGGTAACATCGTTCGACTCCATTTGGCGTTGTCCGCGTGGGAAATGACGTTCGCGGATCTCATATTGCCACCACCCTGCTTCGCTGGCATCAGTTCCTTTCTTTCTGCACCAGTCAGCACAGATCCGGGAAGGGCAACCACTTAGTTGCTTGTTGGCTACGTTTTTTGGACATTTTGTCGAAGTCTTTTGAGGTCTTACCTCCTGGTGTGACAGGGATGTCCTCCAAGACTGCCGGCTTCAACCCCTGAGGCGCCTGTCACTGACAGATGTCGGTGACAGACCCGCACCTTGTTTGCCTACGGTGCCTTGAGTGGGACCATGGCCCGAAGGGCTGTTCTGACTGCCAAGCCATGCGCCCGACGGCCTTGAGGGAGCGATCTCTCAAGCTCCTGGCGGCTTGACGTACGATGCAGCAACGATCAAGGTCCTGCCGAGAGGAAGGTCCCGGGAGCCGCCGCAGAGCCAGAGGTCTTTGTCGTATTCCAAGTCGTTGAGCCATTCGGATAAGTTCCACAAGAAGAAGAGGAGTAAGGAGTCAAAGCTCTCTTTGACTTTGCATCGGCTGACGAGACGATTAAGCATTGCCACTCGAGGCCAGGCTCCGCGGTTGAGCCAGTGCCTGGGCCGACTCGGAGCTTCCCCGAGTTTCCGGGAGGCAGAGTGACCTCCTGCCCAACTCTGAGAGTTTTATGAGGCCATGCACCTCATATTTGGGCAGCCTCTACCTGCCGGCGCCCCTTCAAGCTCCTCCGGTTTGGGAGGGGCCCCTACTGGATTCATGCCGACAGGTCCTAACCAGGTGCCAGCCAGGCCCCAGGGATCCACAGATGGATCCGGACCGGTGCTGGCCATACCATCCCGACCTTCTCTGAGGCCGGTGCACACCATCAGCGCCATCCACATCTTCATACCCAGCTCCGACATCGAGACGGAGGGGTGTCATCCAGCGCAGACTGTGGCCATGCTGTCCAGGCTGAAGCCTGAGCCCTATTTTTAAGGGCTATGACTATAAGAATACCAGCCTTATGAGGAAGGTAATATGGACTGGTGTGAGGATCTGGGTGAAGCCAGTAGACTGGACACTTCTCCACATACTGGTGTGCTTTCTTGCCCTACCGTGGCTGCAGAGGAGGGTGCGTCCTTTGCTATGGTGATGTAGAGGGCAGCTGAGGTTCCTGACCTTGGTCTACCCTCAGTGCCAGTCAAGACAAACTTCTTGACAGAGGTGCTGCAACCGGGAGTGTTCCCCTCAGAACCGCAGCTCCCATTAAATGAAGCCCTCACGGACGTCCTACTTGGCACCTGGTCCAAGCCCAACATGGGGGCTCCTGTGAATAGGACGATGGTCCGCCGCCACCAACCCACTCTAGATGACACAAATTTTCTCACCCAACACCCTACCACAGAGAGCTTGGTGGTTCAAGCCTCTACATTCTATGTAAGCCCTGGCGCATTCCCTACTGCACCCCCGAACAGGGAATTCAAGAGGCTGGACGCTTTTGGGGAAGATGTTTTCTTCCGCCAGGCTTGCAATGTGGTCTGTGAACACCACTTGCCTTTAGGGCTGCTATTTCCCCATCCTGTAGAATACGTTGTGCAGGTGCTGCTAATGGTCTGGGAGGAGGCCTGGACCGTACTTTCTCAGGCTGTTGCCGATGAGAGAGATGCCACGAAGTAAGCAATACGATGTAGACTAGGCACCACTGACTCACTAGGCAGAGTGGTTTCATGGACTGTGGCCTTATGGCACCATGTCTGGTTGAGAACAATTGACTTTTTGGGGATGGCCAATGCTCTCTTATGGACATGCTCTTTGATGGCTTCCGTCTCTTAGGAGACAAGCCGATTATGCGCTGGATCGCTTTAAGGACAGCAGGGCTACGGCCAGGTCCTTGGGCCTTTCCATGGCCTCTCGTCACCCTCAATCCACCTTTCACTCCATTTGTGGCCATGGAAGGGGTGTACAGCTTCGTCCTTACCCGGCCAGCCACCGTGCAAACTTTCCAGCCTCTGCATGCTAGCGGATGCGGCACCTACCGGCCCCATGGATCGGGTGGCCAGCAGTCGGTCCACCAACCTCCCATCAGCTGCAGCTTCCAAACCCTCCTAGTCTGCCTGCTTACCATCATGGGCACCCAAGGGGTGGCAAGATTTGCCATCACCAAAGCCACGGTCATTCCATAACATCAGATAGGTGGGTTTGGCAGATTGTCTGGAGCCCACCCTTTCCTCCATGCCACCTACTTATGACTGGCTGATGGAGGACCACCCATCTCTCCTCTGCCAGGAAGTGACAGCTCTTTTGGGCAAAGAGGCGATAGAGTGCCGACACCAGAAGTGGGCTGTGGTTGTTTTTCCCGCTTCCTTTTGGTCGCCATAGAATAATGGAGGCCTTTGTCCTATCCTAGACCTGCGCTCTTTCTACTTCTTCATCAAGAAGGAAAATTTCAAAATGCTCCCTCTAGCTCCGGTTCTATCTGCCCTGGACTCAGGGGACTGGATGGTAGCGTTGGACTTGCAGGACACATTTTTCCATAGTCCCGTCCTGTCTGCCCAGAGGCATTATCTGCGATTCATGGTGGGCCACGAGTACTTTGTTTTCTGTGCTCCCCTTTGGCCTCACCATTGCCCCTCGGGTGTTCACCAAAGTGATGGCGGTGGTTGCAGCTCGTCTGCGGAGATCAAGGGTGCCAGTCTTCTCCTATCTCGATGGCTGGTGGTTCATGGCGGTGTCGCCCCAGGCCCTTGTCACCCACCTTCTTACTACGGCGAATCTCCTGCACTTGCTGGGGTTCAGTATCAACGTGCCGAAGTCACACCTGACTCCCTCTTAGACGCTCCCTTTCATCTGAGCTGTTCTGGACACGGTGCAGTTTCGGACCTATCCTCCCAAACTGCAATCCAGGATATTCAGGCTGATACTGATGTTTCAGCCTCTATCCTAGAATTCGGTGAGACTGAGTCTGCGGCTGCTGGGCCTCCTGCATCCTGCTGGTGAGACATGCCCATTGGCATATGCGGACTCTGCAGTGGGAACTGAAGTTCCATTGGGCACAGCATCAGGGGACTCGCTCTGAAATGGTCCATATTTTGGAGGGAACTGCGAAAGATCTTCAGTGGTGGTTAAACTGCGATTGGGTCAGCGGCAAACCCCTCTCTCTTTCCTAACAAAATCTTCTTTTTTTTTTTTTTTTTTTTTTTTTGATCAACAAATTTTTATTGCTTTGGAATACCAACGGCAGCATTAAAACAGTAGAATAAGACATACCATATAGCGATATAGGAAGTAAGAAGTCCGTATAGGGCAACTCTTCCAGTACACAATAAACATTACATAAAGCGCACTAGTGAAACGGCACATCTAGTTAGGCAATCTGCACAAGCCATTTCCCTCATACCGTGGCGTGCTTCCGGGAACACCCGCTGGCTTCGTAGACCACCCTCTCCTGCTGCGCGCACCAGTCCACACCCCTCCTCCATTTTGCCAGAGCGGGCGGTCTACAAGCCAACCATTGTGATGCAATGTCACGCTTAGCCACCAAGAGGGCCGTTCCCAAGAAGGACCTTTCAACCCTTGTTCGCCCAATCCCCTCAAATACCCCAAGTAGAATCAGTATGGGTGACATAGGAATCTCCCAGCCCAGAACCCTGGACAACTCCCAGAGCACCTCAGTCCATTGGGCAAGTATGACATCACAGGCCGAAACAATGTGATAAAAATCTACAGGTTCAATGCCTCATGGGCAGGTGAGGCTGGATTGTAGGCTGGCCCTATGTAGGTGGTGTGGGGAGAGATCAACAGAGTAGAGATAGTTGATATGAATGTGGCGCAGCCTGGCCGAGGTTGTTAGTTCCTGTGGGGCCATTAGAGCGTCCCTCCAGTCTTCATCCTCCATGGGTCCCACCCAGGCCTCCCTTGATTCCTGAGGTGGTCCAGTGTCCCGGGGGAGTTAATAATGAGTGTGCATTAGATCTGTGAGATCCCTCTTCTGTCCATGTGTCCCATCAACAGTTTGGCTTCCAGCAAGCTGAACTCCAGCAGGGAGTCCAGTGGGAGGGAGTGGGCGGCAAGAGCGTGTCTGAGTTGGAGGTATTTGTAAAACTGGGAGTGTGTGAGGTTGTATGTCTGCTGCAGATCATGGAAGGACCGTTTTTGAGTCCCCGACCAGACATTCCCTAACCTTGTGATACTAATACAATCCCAGGGGCGAAAGCCGCCAAGAGACGCCGTTTCCCTTAACCAGGTGCCATGCCAAAGTGGGGTGTGCTGCGTAAACCTAACCTCCCATTGCACGTGGCGCATAGCAGCTCTCCATGTGAGAAATACCACCTGGGTAACCATAGGCAATGAGAAGGGGATCGGGGCTCCGTAAAGCATGCTCCGAATCTGGGAGAAGTCCAGGTGTGTGAGCTCCACTCTGTAAGTAGGTTCCGACCAGTCGTGGATGGCGAGCAGATGGGCAGAGAGATAGTAAAGATAGAGGTTGGACATACCCATGCCCCCATCATAAGGTCCTCACTGGCAGTGTACGAGGGCAATGCGTGGTCGGGAGTCCCTCATCAGGAATAATGTTGTGGCCCTGTCTAGGGCCAAGAACCAGGTTCGGGGCAGCTGAAGGCGCAAGTTTTGAAAGACGTACAAGAATTGTGGAAGGATCATCATTTTGTATAGGGCGAAACGGCCTAAAGTGTTGAGAGGGAGGGTACTTCACTTGGTAAGATCAGCTTTGGCTTTCTGAACCAGTGGTTGGAGGTTAAGGTTCCAGGTGAGTTCGGGTAGCAGAGTGACCCATATAGGCAAGTACTTGAAGCCAAGTCTGCGCAGGGGGATCATCAACTGCCAGTCAAAGCAATCCCTGGACGGCGTTAGGGGAACCAATACGGACTTGGCGATATTCAGTCGCAGACCAAATGCATTTTCGAACCGCCCGAGCAGTCGGAGGCATCGGTGTCCACTCACTGCCGGTTAGGCCAAGTACAGCAGGAAGTCATCCGCGTACAGGGCATTGCGGTCCTCGTGGCCAGCCCCCCATCTCCAACTAGTTAGAAGAGGGTCCATGCGAATAAGAGAGGACACCATTTACCCGAACCCAGGCCGTGGGATTGGCGTAGAGGGCCTTCACCATGCCCTGGAATCTGGGCCTGATACCGGCTCGAATCAGCACCAACTGCAGGTAGCCCCAATCCACCTAGTCAATGGCCTTTTCAAAGTTAAGGAGTAAGGCAAGGTCGGGGCGCAGACAATGCAGGTGTGCCAGAACCACATGCAGTCATCTGATACAGTGTCCCATGCTCCAGAGCGGCATGAAGCCGCACTGATCCGGATGCACCAGGGTCGCGATAATGCACCGGAGTCCATTCGCCAGAATCGTACCAAAAATGTTAACGTCCCCATTGAGGAGCGAGATTGGACGATAGTCTGCACACGAATTGATGGGGGGGGGCTGCGTCTTGGGTATCTCTACTATGGTTGCAGTCAACCTCAGCCGGGAAAGACCCTACCTGCACGACTTCTTGATAGAACTGCAAGAGGTAAGGGGTAAGAGTCTCTCGGAATGTGCTGTAGTATTCCATCGGGAAGCCGTCAGGGCCCAGTGTTTTGCAGGGCGCCATACCGGCCATTGCATCTCTGATCTCTTCGGCTGTGAGGGGATCATCCAGAGCACGGGTGTCAGGGGGGGGGACAGGCTGGGGAGTCGAAGTGAGTCAAGGAAGGCCCGGGTTGCCACTACATCTTTAGCCACGGGTCTGGTGTATAGGTTTTAGTAGTAGGATGCAAAAGTCTGCACTATCTCCGGTAGGGAGCACTGAGGTTGGCCATGGGCATCGCGCACCTCCGGGACGATCCTGTTGACCTGCAGATATTAGGCCAGCCATTAAAGTAACTTCCAATTTTTGTCCCCCCAGCCGTATATTCTGGCCATTGTAGCCCTCCAAAGGTGTTTGGCTGCCTCAAGGGAGTGTAACCGGAAATCCTCCCTGATAAGGCCCAGTCGGCGAGAGACTTCCACCTGTGGATCCACTTCCAGTTGCTGTTCCAACTGGAGAGCATGAACTTCCAGTCGAGTGATCAGAGCCGATCTGTCGCGCTCTTTGCCTCTGATATATCGTTTGGCAAATCCGCGTAACGTCACTTTACTAGCGGACCATGGTGTACCTATTGTGAGAAGGTGGCTTGGTATATGCTGTCCACTAATTAAAGTGGGCACCCTGTACCAATCCACACGACCCTTATGATGTATGAGGTCAAAGATAACCTTATTGAAAGCTATCCTAGTGGTAGCTATGGAGAGCAGCCTTCCGGCTTAATCTTGAAGGAATGTAAAGCAGCTTGTTTTAACAGAATATCACCTCCTGAATGACTAAATGAAGGAGAACCACACAGTAGTTATATAGCAATATGTATTTATTAATATAACACTCTCTACTATCCTCTATAAGAGGATAGAACACAAAGCACACAATACTGGATCAATAGAACAGTTGTAAGTAGCGCAATACACAGCGGGCTCCAGGGGGAGACCGAACCATATACTAAAATAGTGGTATAACAATCACGACTTGACTAGACACAGTGCCTAGTGCACTTAGAATCGCTGGGACCCCAAGGAACCACCCAAGGTGATGACACAGGAGACCCACGGAAGACAGGTGCAGTGAGGAAACACGACCGCGTGCTCCGTACAACTCTATGGGAAAGTCGTGGTTGCAAAGTTAAAGTTTAAGGACCCTTCGGGGAGGACTTCAAGCAAACCTTTTGGAACTTAAGAGGTTGGAGAGCCACCCCACCCGTAGATACCATAGTATCGGAGTTACCTATCCCAGGGAAGCCGGGTGCATAGGTCTGGAGTGGTGTCGGAAACCTGCGTATTTCTCTATGGAAGCTGGTGAAGAAGTACTGCTGCCGTGAAGGTGAAAAGGGTCCGTTGGAATCCAAGCCTGGATTCTGGATGGAAGGAACCTTAAAGCGGAGGGGACAGAGTCTGGGTCACTTCAGTGACACTAGGGCCTCGGTAGACGAATGCCCACCGATGTCGGGTGCTTCAGGTTCGAAGACGGGACTCCAAGCAATGGAGAGTCAGGGCACGTCTGGAGCAACCAGGAAAACCCAAGAAGAATCAAAATAACCCTCAGGGGACCCACACGCCGAAGGACCAGGAGTCGCGAGGGGACCTCGAGCAAGATTGCAAAGCACCAGCCCACGGAGCACATGGTGTGAGGAGGCCGGGGTTCTTTGGTGCAAATACTACTCAGGGTCAGTACCACACGGGGTCCAATGCACAAGCTCAGGAATCGCCAACAAGCATATGCACTTGCAAATGGACGCTGTGCACAGGGGTTCGGGTTACGCAGCCCCCATGAGGGATACTGGCCTCAATCTCGGTGAGAGGGCAGATAGACCTCAGGGACTGTCAGGAACCCACCTCCTGTGATGCTGAAGTCTTCGGAGTCCGCAGGAGCTCTGGAGCAGCTACTGGTCAGTTGCGTTTTAGGTGCCTGCAAAGCAGGGGAGTGACTCCTTCACTCCAAGGGAGATTCTTTTGTTGTCTTAAGTGCCCCACGGGTCCTGCAGGGAGCCTGTGTGGAGTCATGGCACAAACTAAGCTGCGGACGGAAAGGGCGACTAAGTCAAGCCCAGTCGAGGTCCAGCGAAGTCCAGGTGTCCAGACGGTTGAAGGTCAGTGGTTTCTTCTTTGTAGAATCTTGTCCACGTAAAATCTAATGTCCTGTAGCCAGGTAACCCATTTTATACCCACCGGAGAGGGTTGGACAGATTCAGGGGGCAGGACAGAGGGGTGGACTATGCACAGGGACACCAAATGTGCCCCCAGTGCAGACTTTCAGGCACTCTCAGAGTGCACCCACCCAGTCCCAATACACTAAACCCTGTTTGGGAGGTGTCACACCTCCCTGTGACAGGATGCCTATTGTGCTGCCTTCCTCTGCTCGAGCTTGGCTCAGCAGCAGGAGGGCAGAAATGTGTCCCTGGCTGGCAGCATCCATTTTGTGCTGTCCGGGTCGAGAAGGCTGGCACTGGATAGACCGGTGACCCCACGAAGCTTGCTTCTGAAGGGTGGAATCATCCCACACCAGTTACTGGTGTGGAGGTAATATTCCAAGGTGTTTGATACCAAACACGATATGTTTCTATGCAGCCGTTTTCGAGATAGCATTTACCGCGAGGTTATAATGCACCTCTACCTATATGTCCGGCTGGGTCACAGTCAACCTGGGAGAATGGTCTCTGAAGGCTGCAGAGAGGCTCTGCTCATGCAGGGGCACCCTCTCACATAAAACCCAGCACCCTGCCTTCAGGATTGTTAAGGCCTTCTATAGGGGTGACTTATAAATTTTAAGTGTAATGACCATTAGATATAGTGAACCTATATCTAAAGTAAGGGGTGCAAGCACCATCTTACATAGGCTGCAGTAGCAGACCTAGAGTTCCATTTTGTATGGCCTCTCATGGGTGGCATAATACATGCTTCAGCCCAAGGGAGGCTTCTGGGGTACCTATGCCCTGGGTACATGGTGTACCATATACTAGGGACTGATAAGGGTACCCCAGTATCTAATCTGGAGTGTACCAAAGTACATGTATGTCAATTTAAGGGAGAAAGCAGATAGGCTGGGGTCCTGATTAGCAGGATCCCAGCCAGACTAGTCAAAAACAGTGAGACCTCAAGCAAAAAGTGGGGGTAACCATAAGAAGCAGATCCTACTTTCCTACACCTATCTTAGCCACAGAGCCTACATTGGTCACAAAGAATGTCTGGAGTTCAGATCAAAGGCTGCGTATATACTGTTTGTCATGGAGGTACCAGGTATTCATGTGCCATATAGGCCGCTGACCTCCCACGGGGTGTCCCAGGCGCAGCAACAGAGGGGAGTGATCCGAGATGCCACGGGCCAGAATCTGGATCTGAGCCGATTTCATGCAATCTGGGTCAGGCAGAAAGAACATATCTATCCGGGTTAGTGTGGTGGGGCGCCAAGGTGTGCTTGAATTGCCGGTGTTGAGGGTGCCAAGACCTCCAGGTGTCGCAGAGCCCCCAGGCAGCGGGCACCGATCCCACAGGAAGTCGTGGGGGTCCGGAGCAGTCTGCTTCTGGGCCTGGAACGGCATTGAACTCACTGTGAGCCCCTGCGGGAGACGGATAAGGAGTGTGAAAGATCTTGTAGCCCGGCGGCAAGTGACGTGGGTGGTATATAGACGCAGATCAGTAGCACCACTTGGCCCTCTAATTTGCCCTCCAGTGCGATGTAGCATCCCTGCGGATCTCGCGTGATATGTGTGACCACCAGTGGAAAGGAGCAGTGCAGCAGGATGGCGACTCCCCCTGGCCCCACAGAGAACCCTGCGTGATAGACCCTATCGTAGCCACCCGGTGCCAGAAAGGGGCAGAGATCCCCCAAAAGGTGGGTCTCCTGCAACAGGAGAGCTTATGTGTGATGTTGGTGTGCAAAGGCAAGGACCAGCAACTCTTGATCCACTCCGGACCCGTTGGGAGGGGTGGGTGGGTCCCCTGGAGGACGAGGACTGGCGTGACGCCCTGATGGCCCCTAAAACCGTCACGTCCTCAGCCAGACTCCGCCTTATTCAATTATACTATCTCCACGCGGCTTATATCACCCCAGCACGCTTGCACAGAGCAGGGCTGTGTCCCTCCCCAGACTGCGTGCGTGCGTTGCGGCCATGCACCTGCGGACTTCTACCACATGATGTGGACTTGCCCTAGCCTTGCCCCTTATTGGTCGGGCATTGAGACAGAGCTTACTTAGGTCCTGGGCTGGACAGTTCCCCACGATCCCATACGCCTTGTCTTGGGGGTGATGGAGGGAATGGACGGTTCACGAGCAGATAAAGCACTTCTTGGGACTGCAGTCTCAGTGGCCAAGCGCGACATTGCGGCCTCCTGGGCGCAAGCCAAGTCCCCACCATGACAAAATGGTGCCGTGGAGTGGACTGGTGTGCCGCACAGGAAAAACCCTTATTCGAGGCCCGAGGTTGCCCCTCCAAGTATAACAGAGTTTGGGGTAAATGGCTGGACTAAGTGCACAAAACCTCCTCTTTGTATAAGGGTGTATTGTTGGCGTGTTGCGGTGGTGCCTCCACCTACTATTTTGTATGCTCCACAAATGGTGTTTGCGGTAAATGCTTGTAATATCAATTCAGTGTCCAGTGATGCTAACGTGTTTGATCTAAAAACCAATAAAGTGGATTATCAAAAAAAAAAAATACTTGACTAGAATGTATTCTATCCCTGTCCACCTGCATAGCGTTAACCCTAACTGAGTCCAGTGTGCTGCAGATGTAAATGTCTAAAGGCTGGTTTCATGCATTTGTCATGGTGCTGTCAAGGGGTTCCAAATTTCTGAATTGAGGTAATGGACACAATTGACAAAATAATATTACCCTTATTAATTTCTCCCCATTGGTGTACCAAATGCGGTTTACCGCAGACCTATCGAAACACTTGAAGGCTGGTTGTGATTTTTTTGCTTTCGGCGAAACGCCTATTGACAAAATATCTCTCCAGGCTTGGGGATTGGCTCAGGGGACACCGCCTTGTGTAACAATACAATTGAAACATACCTTTCCTTCCAGCACGCCATTTCCCAGCCGGGAGACATTTGGGGACCATTTTTTATATATCTTACGGGGCGTGATACAAATATCTCTAACGATTGACTATCCATACTCTTAGATGGTTGGCATATTGCTGTACTGTATGTGCCACTAGTACTATCGTGGGTTTGGAGCCATCACTCTATCGCTTCTTGTTCTCCCCATAGCAGACTGACATGCTCATATGGCTTGTTGTGTGTTCTCTGGCCCCTAGATCGCAGTACTACTGCATGAGTATTGGACATATTTGCCTTTGAATTGAAAATACCAGCTGGTATTTTCTTACTACAGATTGCCTGTCGCAATTTCTACTGTATTGCTTTCTGTTTAAAAGCAAGAACAAATGATTGAATGTGTATTGATTTTACTTTTTAGACATGGTTTAGTGCATGCCTTGCAATGGAAGGCAAAATATTACATCCAAACAGCCAATATAATTTGTGTAATACTCCTCTGGGCCTGTGCCCAAGTCCACTCTCTTTGTAGGAAATTATATTGGTAACAATAGGATTTGCAAACATTTGCAGTCTTGAGCCATGCTTAATCAGGAGTACAAGTCCTTGATTTCTTCTGCGATCTAATTTAATTTGTGGTGCAGATTTTCACTGTGGAAAGTGACAGTTTCATAAATCTCTGATATATTGGGAGTTTTAGGGATTCCCTGCACATTCCCTATTGCTGTCTGTAATTCTAGGAAAAAGAGAATGCATATATTTATTTTTATTTATAAAGCTTTATATAGCGCGAACATGACTCAAAAGTGTATCAGAGCGCATCATATGTAGTCAAGAAGGAAGAAACAGGTAAAACAAATAACATAAGAGCGGAACAAGACATGGTGGGTCCCAAGTTGAAGGACGAGACCACCACAGTGTCCAGGCCACCAACTCAATAAACATGATCATAACAAGCGAGATATTTACATGGGTATAGGAATTTTCCTTAATGGGGCGGGTGAGTAGAGTTTGTGAGCTTTAAAGCAAAAGTTTGGTTGTTAGTAGCAATTTAACTTCCTTTTTAAATCATGCGGTTGAGGGGTCAGTCTGATTTCAGGAGGCAGGGAGTTCCAAATTCTCGTAGCAATACCTGAGAAGGCTCAATTGTATGTTTTATTTTTATACCATGTCTATGGTTTCAGCAGTAAGGTGCTAGAGCTTCTAGAGGATCTGCAGCCACCCAATAGCTCTAGGTTTTGTGCTAGGTACCTTGGGGTGTTAAAGTGTAGAGTTTTATAGGTCATGCAGGCAATTTTTAACACAATCCTTCCCTCATATGGGATCCAATTTAGAGACTGTAGATCAGGAGTGATGTGGTTGTATCTTTTAGATCCTGTGGTTAGCCTTGCAGCAGAGTTGAGAGGGGCTCTCGTGGAGCCAACTTAGTTCTCTGTAGGCCGCAGAGGGTTGTACTTCCATAGTCCAACCTGGAATTCAGTAGGGCTTGAACAACTGATTTGAAGTCGTCGAGGGGGAGGATGGGTTTTATTTTCCTTAGCATGTTCATTTGGAAGTTAGCTCCTTTAGTTGCATTACTTGTGTGCTCCTGCACGTTCAAGTTCTTGCCATGTTCCTTTCACCTATCCTGAAAACCGCGACAACTCAATAACTTCATTTCAAAAATGCGTTGCAACCAAAAAAACAATTTCTAAAAATATTGCTTTCATAACACTATTATTTAATAGAAAAAGTAACCTTTCTTCTAAATTTCTTCTATTAATCAAAGAGTGTTACGAAAACAATCAACCCGACGTGGGCCTAAAACTGCTACCTGTTTTGGAAAACTTTTTTAAGTTAAAACATACAAAAATATCAAAATACAACTACCCTAATTCTTACAACCTCCCTCCTCTCTCCTTACAATAAACTATGCCGCCACTAATCGATTTTTAGTAATTAAAGTTTGGCTTACCTGGACGCAGCTCTTCCATGCTTCTGATCCGGACCGCGCCGCTCCTCGCAATGACGAAACTTACATACAAGCGGCAATGTCATCTCTTTCCGTAAAAAGGACAATTTCTCTCATTGACTTCAATGTTAAACCGTGTGAAAACCTACAAAGAAAATAAAAAATGTTACAATACAGTTTTAAATATATATTTATTTTTTAGAAAGGATACTTGCAATAAAGTATTTTTTAAATATTTTTGAATATTTATTACAACTGTATTATAATTATTTTAATGTAATAAATTCATACAATACTATAAATGTGATTTTATTCTTTTTTTAACTTTTACATTTCTATTTTTTAATATTATCTATATTATAATTTACAATGTCTAGTAATGCTAACTCACGTGATATAAATATACTTATATTAAAAATAAATTAAAATACTTTTATGCTTAAATTAATTTAAGATATTACATCTTAAAAAAAAATTCAGATAATGTTAGCTTATGTTTTAAACTGGAAATCACATTTCACCCCAACCTAAAACCACCCACTTTTTTCCTTCATATATATTTTTTTAATTTTAAAATTAATATATTGAAAAAAGCTAAATTAGTTTTAAATATTGTTTTGAATTTGTAACAAATAATACTCAAGTATTAAAATTAATACCTGGGTATTAATACACTCCTCCACCCAAATCCCCTGTTTCCCAAACATCCCGTCCCAGAGGATAAGTGTTAAAGCTTTTTTTTAAAAACTATTTTTAAATAATATTATTTAATTTTTAAGTAAATGTTTTATCAATTAATCAAATAGTATTAAAATTAATACCTAATTATTAATACACTCCCCACCCAAAACCCCCGTTTCCCAAGCATCCCGTCCTACTGGATTGGTGCATCTTTTTAAATTTCTTTTTTTAAAAATAATTTCTAAAATGTAATGTTACTTAAATTAAATATAAATTAATTAACAAATAATACAATTAATACCCGAGTATTAATATACTCCCCCACCCAAAACCCCTTTTCCCATGCATTCTGTCCTAGTGGATAGATGCATAAACGTTTTATTAATTTTATTAATAATAATTTTTACATTTAACATCACTTATATTAAATATCAATTAATTTACAATTAATCAAATAAATACCTGGGTATTAATACACTCCCCCACCCAAAAACCCCTATTTCCCAGGAATCCCATCCTACTGGATAGGTGCATCATTTTTTTAAATTTTATTTAAAAAAAAAAAATAATAATAATAATGTCAGTTACATTAAATATAAATTAATTATCAAGTAATACAATTATTACCTGAGTTTGTGAGCTTTAAAGCAAACGTTTGGTCATTAGTAGCAATTTAACTTCCTTTTTAAATCATGCGGTTGAGGGGTCAGTCTGATTTCAGGAGGCAGGGAGTTCCAAATTCTCGGGGCAATACCCGAGAAGGCTCAATTGTACGTTTTAATTTTTATAACATGTCTATGGTTTCAGCAGTAAGGTGCTAGAGCTTCTAGAGGATCGGCAGCCACCCAATAGCTCTATTTTTGTGCTAGTTACCTTGGGGTGTTGAAGTGTAGAGTTTTATAGGTCATGCAGGCCATTTTTAACACTATCCTTCCCTCATGGGATCCAATTTAGAGACTGTAGATCAGGAGTGATGTGTGTGTATCTTTTAGACCCTGTGATTAGCCTTGCAGCAGAGTTAAGAGAGGCCCTAGTGGAGCCAAATTAGATCTATGTAGGCCGCAGAGGGTTGCACTTCCATAGTCCAACCTGGAATTCACTAGGGCTTGAACAACTGATTTGAAGTCATCAAGGGGGAGGATGGGTTTTATTTTCCTTAGCATGTTCATTTGGAAATTAGCTCCTTTAGGTGCATTACTTATGTGCTCCTGCATGTTCAAGTTCTTGTCAAGGGTTATTCCTAGTGATCTTGAGGAATCTATAATGTGTGGTAGACAGTTAAGAGCTGTTAGTTGCTTCATCCATTCTTCGATATCGGAGGGCTGTTTGGGTGGGTCGATAAAGAGGAATTCTGTTTTCAGAGCATTTAGTTTGAGGTGGTTGCATGTCAGCCAATTTTGAGAATGTTGAAGAGTTATGTTAAGAAATTGGATATCTTCGGGGGAAGAGATTTTCAAGTATAGTTGGGTGTCGTAGGCATACATGTCATAGTGGATGTTGGATAATTTCAGAATTTCAGTTAGAGGCTCCATGAACAGGTTAAAGAGGGTGGTTGAAAGCGATGATCCCTGTGGGACCCCTAGTGTGACTGGTATAGAATTGGATAGGGACTGATTAACCTTGATTCTTTAAGTTCTGTTGTGGAGGAACGAGGTGAACCAATGTAGGACGAGAGGTCGAGGAGGATTAGAAGGCAGGATTCGTTTTGATAGACTTTTTAGCACATCTACTATGTGCATTAGAGCCGATTCAGTGCTAGGGCAACTGGCGGAACCGGATTGGAATTGGTCTAAAAGTTGGAATTGTTCTATGTTGTTGTTCACACAGAAGCACCATAAAAGAAAGGGGTATGACAGGCCACATTAAGCTGATCCACAGTAACACCTATCAACATAGGCTGGCAGCGACTTAATTAATTTATAAGTAGAAATAGACTTATTAGAGGAGTGTGCACTTTGGACATTAACATTGACACATGATTTAAATGATTGCAGAGGAAAGATGTGAGCCAGACACTGACAGGTTAAAAAAGCCTGTTTTACAATTATTGAGCAATGTTGAAAACTAAAGGATTGGAAGTTTAGCTGTACGTTTTTGCCTACCTTGACAGGATAACTATTGGAGTGAATTTGCTGGGCTTTAAAACTGTGAATGTAGGTAACACTCAGACTCTGAAGCTATTGAGCTATCTCAAAAGATGTTATTTGGAGGTAACATCTTTCATTTAAAAATAATTGCTGCATAATGTTGAAATACTTAGGGGTCTATTAGGATGGCGGTCGGAAAACCACCCCAACCGCCATGGTAGCGGAAAACAACCGCCCGCCGGTACCGCGGCAAAACCGGCCAGATTAGGATGTCCCGCCCAAAAAAAACGACCGCGGCGGTAAGAGCCACCTAAAAAACCCCCGTAGCGTGCGGAGAAGGCGAAAACCCGTCCCCGGCGGTCTGATTCCCGGAGGAAAAAAACCAAACCTCCGCCACAACAGCAGAGACACCGCACGGAACATTAGGATATCCCCGATGTGACCGCGGTACGTTCCGCTGAATCCGACCGCTGAAAACGCCAACAGTGATGAATGGGAGAGCCGCCCGGAAGAACTGCAGCATAGCCACCGCTGCGGACGCTCCGTGACAAATATGGCGGTCGAGAGAAAAAAATCACAACAAGGTCACAAAGTGCACACAGCAAACTAGCCATGCACCCAAAAACACATAACACACCCCATGACACAACCACATGGCAACTACAAAAACCCAAATCCCAGGACAACCCACACAACACACTTGACAGCAATACCCCATTTGGACACACCCACATAGCTGAGTATAAAATCAGCCCCTTCCCTGACCACAATCCTTTGCAATACTCCACAACTGAAGGGCCCAACACCAGAGCACAAAGGTGAGGCTAATCTGCACACCATCACTACTCACACCACACACAGCACCACCACCACTTCCACACCTGCACCTCTAACCCCTCTGCACATCACACACCATACACATCACCCCCACCCCTTACACACCTGCACCTCAAATCCCTTAGCACATCACACACCATGGCACCACAGAAAATGCCAAAATTCACAGATAGTGAGTTGACAGTCATGGTAGATGAGATAGTCAGAGTTGAACCACAACTGTTTGGTAACCTGGTCCAACAGACACCATTAGCCAGAAGAAATCAAATGTGGGCAAGGATAGTCGGTAAGGTCAATGCAGTAGGGACCATCCCATGCAACAGACAGGAAATCATCAAGCAGTGGCATGACCTGAAGATTGTTGTCAAAAAGAAGAGGAGCAAGAACCATGAGCTGGCTCAGAGGACTGGCGGTGGCCCTCCCATTCCACCAAGAACATTCACTGCATGGGAGGAGAAGGTGCTTGCCATACTGCATCCAGAGAGTCTCACGGGAATACCCGGGGGAGTGGAGGCTGGTAAGTACAAACAAATGTAGACCATTACACAGCAATGTACTGTGAAGCACAACTACAAAGCTACATCTCAGAGGCACAAGTATATCCATATGCACCACAATATCCAACACATGTCCCACAGATGTAACATCCACTACATCTGAATCACCCAAAAAGGTAGCCAACATTTACAGGGTTGTATGTGCCCAGGCAAATAGCACTACAACTCCCACCATGCCCCCTGTCCCACCTCTGAGCAGGATGGAGCACTCCACACCCAGAAGCATTTGGAAGCCATTGTCTCACTACAAACAAACACATAGGTAGCCATCTTCCCTGGGAGGGCTGTTTGTGGGTGGGAGGCCTGCACAACAACTTCTACCATGCCCCCTTGTTCCTAGCACATCAAGATGGAGCACTCCCACCCAGATGCATGTGTCAGTCATTGCACTGTCCACTTCAAACTAACAGGTAGGTAGCCATCTTCCCTGGGAGGGCTGTTTGGGGGTGGGAGCCTGCACAACAACTCCCAACAGGTCCCCTGTCCCACCCCTGAGCAGGATGGAGCACTCCACACCCAGAAGCATTGGGAAGCCATTGTCTCACTACAAACTAACTAACAGGTAGGTAGCCATCTTCCCTGGGAGGGCTGTTTGGAGGTGGGAGGCCTGCAGTACTACTCCCACCATGCCCCCTTGTTCCCCAGCTCATCAAGATGGAGCACTCCCTCCCACCCAGATGCATGTGTCAGTCATTGCACTGTCCACTTCAAACTAACAGGTAGATAGCCATCTTCCCTGGGAGGGCTGTTTGGGGCTGGGAGGCCTGCACAACAACTCCCACCATGCCATCTTGTTCCCCAGCACATCAAGATGGAGCACTCCCTCCCACCCAGATGGATGTGTCAGTCATTGCACTGTCCACTTCAAACTAACAGGTAGGTAGCCATCTTCCCTGGGAGGGCTGTTTGGGGGTGGGAGGCCTGCACAACAACTCCCAACAGGCCCCCTGTCCCACCCCTGAGCAGGATGGAGCACTCCACACCCAGAAGCATTGGGAAGCCATTGTCTCACTACAAACGAACTAACAGGTAGGTAGCCATCTTCCCTGGGAGGGCTGTTTGGGGGTCAGAGGCCTGCCACTCCCTCCCACCCAGATGCATGTGTCAGTCATTGCACTGTCCACTTCAAACTAACAGGTAGGTAGCCATCTCCCCTGGGAGGGCTACAGTACTACTCCCACCATGCCCCCTTGTTCCCCAGCTCATCAAGATGGAGCACTCCCTCCCACCCAGATGCATGTGTCAGTCATTGCACTGTCCACTTCAAACTAACAGGTAGGTAGCCATCTCCCCTGGGAGGGCTGCAGTACTACTCCCACCATGCCCCCTTGTTCTCCAGCTCATCAAGATGGAGCACTCCACACCCAGAAGCATTGGGAAGCCATTCTCTCACTACAAACAAACTAACAGGTAGGTAGCCATCTTCCCTTGGAGGGCTGTTTGGGGGTAGGAGGCCTGCACAACAACTCCCACCAGGCCCCCTGTCCCACCCCTGAGCAGGATGGAAGCCTCCACCACACACACACATAGATGTGACACAAATCCAACCCAAATGTGAAATCAGAACAGGTAAGTAGCCAGTACATGCACCCAGCCATTCCTCCCAAAAAGCATGGTGCCATATGACAACACTCATCACACAAAAATACACACAGATCCAATTGCCACTCACAGTGTGCAGACACCTAAGTAAATGTAACTGCCACAGCAACCAAAGTGTGACACACCAATTCAGATGTAGAAGAAAGTCTGTGCACAATCATGCACAGCACTGAATGCCATGTGTAAGTGCCATGTGGCCAGAGCAGCAAGGACCATATGTAAACAAAGAAAGCATGGTTGTTGGTACAAATTCATATTTGCACATGACATTACAAAGGTATGCATGAGATGACAATGGCCAGTTCATGCTCAGATGCAACGTCTGCCAGGGCAGAGTGATCAACAAAGAGGCGTCACAGAAATGCTTTGTTGCGCCAGTCCCTAGATGGCAACATGTCCCTGTAATCACAAAACATGCACGTGGCACATGGTATGTTGTGACACCTCACACCATGGACAACTAATGCATGTACCTCAACATCATCTCAGGAGGCACAGTAGTGCGCATACAAACAATGTGATGACGAGTCAACTGTGTGGTGTACAAACAGTGAATAATACACAGCTAACAAAGCTTGCGGGTGCACTACAATGACCATTTCCCATCTGTCCCACAGGTGACCAAGAACTGACTGCAGAGGACAACACCAGCTACCTGCAGAGCCAGTCTTCCCCCCCCCCCCCCCTGGAACATGGACTCTCGGATGTTTACTACAGGTATTCAGAGGACGATGAGCTCGGAGCTGGCCCATCTGGTGTGCCAGGGCGCAACCGGTCCCAGGAACCCATCGTCCCCCCCACCACATCTGCAGCAACACCAACAGCTACGCAGACCCCTGCTGTTGCGGCCTGTGCGTCGTACACCACCACCAGTGCTGCCTGCAACACCCTCCCTGTCCCAGAGGATGACCACCCCACACCACCAACTGAGGAGGGCAGGGAGAGGATGCGGGTGCCTACAGTGGTGATGCAACAGGTCCGTGGCAGCAGGGCAGGTGGGAGTGGCAGTGTCACTCACAGACAACCAGAGCCTGGGACCGAAGCCCTGGACAGCATAAACAGAGTCCTTGGGGCATATGAACGGGCCCAGGGACGAACGGCCCGGGCAGAAGAAGATTCCCGCGAGCTACTCCTGCTGAAGAGGTCCATGGACACGCGCATGGGACAAATTGTGGACCTCTTGGGCCAGATAGTGTCGGCACTGAGGGACAGGCCTGCGCCACAAACAACACCTCCACCTCCCCCTGCTGGGCTGCAGGATGACAGTTCAACATCCTCCCCTGCGGCCACAGGCCCTACAGCAGAGGCCCCCCCTGCCAAGCGACGAAGGGGCCGTCCCAAGAAATCCCTGGGAGTATCCCGTGGCAAAGCACCTGCCAAACGTCAGTCACGGAGCCAGCCATGATAGCAACACTCTTCACTACTGCATTGACTTTTGGACTGTCCTTCCCCACACTGCCTTGTGAATGGCATCTGTCTGTTGGACTGGGTCACCACATCAATGTGGTGACTACTCGATTCTCTCATTTACCATAACTGTCAACTCACTGCTTCACTAATCACCTCAATGTAAATGTTCACCCCCTCATATGTCACCATTGTAAATAAATACTCTTTACACACATGTTGTTGTTTCTGCTCCGTCTTTATTCCAGGATGTGCAGTCATCACCATGATTAAAATGTACCAGGAGTATGGAATGTATGTAGGCAAGGAGAGGCTGAAGGGACCTAGGAAAACACAACACAACAGAACAAGAGTCACTAGTCTGGGTGTGGCATCACAGACATCACACAACACATACCATAAAGCTAATACAACATGCACACATCACAATGAGCAACAAGTGCCAACCTACACATCCTGTAGATGTTCAAAATTACCCTGTCCCATAAACATTGTCAGCCACCACTGAGTCAACAACCGGCTGCAGTCACAAAGCTCACATACACCTTCACAACAACAGCAACATCATCAGACAATGGGTCCGTTGTACATTGAAACTCACCTTCAAGTGAAGTAGCGGCTGATGAATTGTTGACGCTGGTCAACACCATCCTCCTCTCCACTGTCCTCATCACTGGACACAGGTTGGTTTGCAGGTGGGGGCCTTGGCTGCTCATCATCATACAGGATCAGGGGGATATCCTTGCGAATGACTAGGTTGTAGAGCATGCAGCATGCCACAGCAATCTGACACATCTTCCTGGGCGAGTACATGAGTGCACCTCCCATCTTGTCAAGGCAGCGAAATCGTGACTTCAGGAGACCAAAAGTCCGTTCCACCACACAGCGTGTCCGCCCATGGGCATCATTGTAGCGTACATCAGCTGGTGTCCTGGGATTCCGCAGTGGGCTCAGCAACCACGGACGGTTGGGATATGCAGAGTCATCTAGGTGTGAGACACAGATAAACCTTGTAATTATATTGTGGCAGAGGACAGCATGTCACACACACAGCACGCTACTGGACTCTTCATACTCACCCACAATCCATGCACTCTCAGGAAGCAGATTAGCCATGAGCTGTGGTACAATGCTGTTCCGCATGATGTATGAGTCATGGGCTGAGCCTGGAAATTTGGCGCACACGTGCGTGATGATCATGTCCGCCTGGCACACCACTTGCACATTTATGGAGTGGAAATGTTTTCGATTCCTATAAATGTGCTCCCGTGCCTGTGGTGGAACAAGCCCAACATGGGTGCAATCAATGGCCCCAACAGCATGGGGGATGTGTCCAAGGACATAAAAGTCTCCCTTTACAGCCGCCAATTCCGGCACCCTGGGGAAATGGATATACCTGTCCTTGTATATCATCATGGCAGACAGGACATCACGCAGAACCATGCTGAACATGGGTTGCAACATCCCACCTGCGCTGGACACCGTGTGCTGGAATGATCCAGAGGCAAAAAAATGCAGGGCCGCCATCACCTTAGACGTTGGGGTGAAAGCTGTTGGATATGTTCTGCGAGGCTGCAGGTGTGGCTCCAACATAGCACATAGGTTTTATAGGGTGGCTCTGTCCAGACGGAATCTCCGGATGACCTCCTCATCCTCCATGTCTGCCAGCACTGTGTAGGGACGATGCAGATTTGGTCTCCTCCTAGTTGAGATGAAAGTGGACACATGTCAATTCAATACACCATGAGACGTGTACAACATCATACGTTTTGACTGACACAACGCCAATAATGACAGTCATCACAATTGAGTTACAGAGCAGCTTACACGTAGGGACACCTTCAGCTACACTACTCGCACACTTGTCCCCTTTCACACAGCAAGTACATCCAAAACAACATCTGACTATGCGAATGCACGTAGGGATATGGCCACATCTAGCATGAGCAGGCCTGAGAGTATTTCATACAGCATATGTGTAAAACTGCAACACCACTGTCTCATACCTAGCTGCTGTACCTGACACACCTTCAGGCGTAAGTTGAACATGGCACACATCAACAACACAATGACCACAGGCTGAGCGTAAACAACAAGTGTGTGCATGATGCAAGAAACCAAGACAGTCAAATCTGCACAGTCTACATTAAGACATACATCACTGTGATTTTCACAGCACTTTCACACATTGACATGTGTACACATTTGAGAGTCCATAACAACACTGTTCTGTGTACATGCCCATCAATATCACAAGTGACATGTGAGTGAGTACATGCCAATGTACTACATGGCACACAAATATGGCATGTGTAGTCAGCAGTGTGTTAAATGTTACACAGGCATTGTGTGCACAATGATGTGCCATTAATCATGTGGCCACTGTGCACTGTTGATGACTGCCCATTGACACAGCATGATGTGTCCATAGGTGCTGACAAAGTGTTCCGCCACCCAAATCACGATCACTCACGTCAATGTCTGGAACCCAAATCGCAGAAGCTACCGCCTGCCACCAGCGGTGTCTCACCACCAATCCCTAGAACACAATCGCGGTAGTGAGATGTATATGTATTGCCAAATGGCGGTTGGCATGCTCCGCCACCCAAATCATGGTCACAGGCGCCAATGTCTGGCACCCAAATCGCGGAAGCTGCCGCCTGCCACCAGCGGTGTGTCACCACCAATCCCTAGAACACAATCGCGGTAGTGAGAGATATATATGTATTGCCAAATGGTGGTTGGCATGCTCCGCCACCCAAATCACGGTCACAGGCACCAATGTCAGGCACCCAAATCGCGGAAGCTACCGCCTGCCACCAGCGGTGTGTCACCACCAATCCCTAGAACACAATCGCGGTAGTGAGCTATATGTATTGCCAAATGGCGGTTGGCATGCTCCGCCACCCAAATCACGGTCACAGGCACCAATGTCTGGCACCCAAATCGCGGAAGCTACCGCCTGCCACCAGCGGTGTGTCACCACCAATCCCTAGAACACAATCGCGGTAGTGAGAGATATATGTATTGCCAAATGGCGGTTGGCATGCTCCGCCACCCAAATCACGGTCACAGGCACCAATGTCTGGCACCCAAATCGCGGAAGCTACCGCCTGCCACCAGCGGTGTGTCACCACCAATCCCTAGAACACAATCGCGGTAGTGAGAGATATATATGTATTGCCAAATGGCGGTTGGCATGCTCCGCCACCCAAATCACGGTCACAGGCACCAATGTCTGGCACCCAAATCGCGGAAGCTACCGCCTGCCACCAGCGGTGTGTCACCGCAAATGCCCATGCCCTTGCAGCCAATGGGAACCGCAATCGCGGTAGCCTAATGCAATTTTGAAAATTGCGGAAGGCATGCTCCGCCACCCCGGGGCCGGTCATTGGATGTATTTGAAAAAGGCTGACCTCGCACACCAATTGCAGCAGCTTGGAACCACTGAAACTGCCCCAGGGGGCTATATATGTGGGAGAGAGCCTCCCTCACATTTCCACAGCTTCTAGAGACTGCTGCCTGAGACCCCTCACCTGCTGCTGCTGTCTCCAGGGACTGCTGCCTGAGACCCCTCACCTGCTGCTGCTGTCTCCAGGGACTGCTGCCTGAGACCCCTCACCTGCTGCTGCTGTCTCCAGGGACTGCTGCCTGAGACCCCTCACCTGCTGCTGCTGTCTCCAGGGACTGCTGCCTGAGACCCCTCACCTGCTTCTGCTGTCTCCAGGGACTGCTGCCTGCCACCCCTCAACACCAACTGCTGCTGTCACCTGGCCACAGTGATGGCGAGGACTGAGAAGACCCGGGCCAGTCCCTTCACCAGCGAGGAGCTGGAGGTCCTGGTGGACGAGGTGCTCACACAGTATCCAAGGCTGTATGGTGCCCCAAATGTCGTGGTAAGTCTTCAACAGTGTGAGTGAGATTGCAGGGGGGTGCACACATGAAGTTGAGCTGCTGCAGTATGTGCCTGGGAGTGTGGGGGTTATGTCATGCACTGCCTAGCACGCTTTCTCCAGGGGGAAGGGGTGTGTAGCCTATTTCACACGTTTCCCTGCCTGCACATCAAGATTTGAGGGACATGTATTGTCTTGTCAGCCATACAGTGACGCAGCAAGTTGGTAATGCAGGAGTCAGGACCGTGATTGCTTGTGTGAATGGCTGTGTGGGTCCCTGTTGTCCTTCTCAGTGTGAGCCCACCTGGCCTGCACAGTCACCGCCCAAACTGACAAGGACACATCACTGAATGTACAGTGTTACATGTGTCTTTTTTTCTTTACTCTCCTTCAATGAGCCGTCTCAGCCCTGTAGCTTGCACACGACAGGCCTTGTGAGTAGGATGTGGGTTTGTGAGATCATGTCCCTCAATGTGACCTCCATGACACAGTGAGCCATTCACAGGGCAAGGACATTGAGGGCTGCGCAGTGTTGGACACAGTGAGTCTAACCCCCAACATATGTTGATATGTAATGTATATCTTGCTCTACCTAACAATGGACAGTATGGGCAAAGATAGAAAAAGCTAGTGGTTCCAGTAAAGAACTATTTCGAACTGTGAAAAATCTGACCACAATCAAAAAAGATGATTCTGTTAATTTTAATCAAGAATTCTGTGATGCTCTAGCTCTCTCCTTTAGAACAAAGGTCGATCAAATCTATGATCAGTTCACCCATTCTACATCAAATGGTAAAAAACTTGAACAAGAAATCAACGAAAATGTCTCTCCTTTTAATTTCTCACTGACCTCTCCCATGCAAATCACTAAACTGATTCCCATGGCCAAGTCAGGCTCCCCGGAAGTCCCCTGCCCTCCTAAGATCCTACAAAATATCTGCCATTTCATTGGACCACACCTATCTAAGATATTTAACCAGATGATAGAACAAGGATCCTTTCCCACTGTGTGGAAGCAGGCTTGTATCCTGCCCCTTCTAAAAAAAAAATAAAAAAAATTTGGATGCAACTGATACAGCCAATTACCGGCCCATTGCGAGAATTCCACTTCCGGCCAAGATAATTGAGAAAACCATGAATGCGGAACTCTCCGTTTTTATTGCAACTAACCAAATTCTAGATCACAGCCAGTTTGGTTTTAGAGCTAACCATAGCACAGAGTCAGCTTTGATTAAGACTACGGAAGAAATCCGCTCCTCACTAGACAGCGGTGGGTCAGCAGCCTTGGTGCTGCTTGACTTATCCGCTGCATTTGATACGGTAGACCATACTCTTCTGGTTCATCGTCTACAAGAAATTGGGATAAGAGGTAAAGCCCTCTCCCTGCTAACATCGTTCGTATCAGAGAGGACCCAATCAGTTCATCTGGGCAAATTTAAGTCTGCACCTTTCACTCTTCCATGCGGTGTTACGCAGGGCTCATCGTTGTGCCCTACACTCTTTAATATTTATGTAGCGGAATTAGCTCCACTGATAAGTTTTAATTTGATTCCTACATCGTATGCCGACGACCCCCAGCTGGTGATCTCGACAGTGGATAAGGACATTAACCACTCATTAAAACTCCATGACTGTATGCTTTCCTTAAGTCATTGGATGAGCTCTCATTGCTTGAAACTAAATTCAAGCAAAACGGAGGTGATTATATTCGGAAATCTCTCCACCTTGGTCCCCAGCTTGGTGGCCAGATAATCTTGGTCTCCTCCCGACCCCGGTAGATAAAGCAAAAAATCTCGGGGTTATCGTAGACGAAAAACTCAGTTTTAAAGCTCAAGTCTCTAAGGTGGTGTCCTCTTCCTTCTTTATGATTAAGGCTATAAGGAAAATTTTACCTTTTGTTCCTAAATCCTGCAGAAAGTCGGTTGTAACCTCCTTAGTCTTGTCTAAACTTGACTACTGTAATGGATTGTACATCAATGTGCAATCCACCCTTCTTAGGAAGTTACAGGCAGTACAAAACGCTGTCGCAAGACTGATTCTGGACATACCGAAATATCAGTCCGTCAGATCAGCATTGCGAGAACTCCACTGGCTGCCAGTTGGCCAGCAGATAAAGTTCAAGGCACTCTGCATGGCCCATAAGGCATTACACACAGAAGGGCCGAAATTTCTAGAGGACCTCTTTAGATGGCATTCTCCAAATAGAACTCTGCGTTCGGCTAATGCACATCTGATGCCGCCGGTCAGGATTAAAAAGATGAACTGGGGGGGGAGGAGTTTTACTTTTAACACCATCAAGGAATGGAATTCCCTTCCCCTATACCTCAGAAAAATTTCCCCCCTTCTCGAATTCAGGAAACAACTGAAGACCTGGCTTTTTCAGTATGTAGCACTGGAAGCGCCAAGACACCCGAGGGTATTCGTGCTCTGTATACATTTTATTAACATAACATAACAGTAGATGTGGGCAGACTAGACATGGCTTCATGTGCTGGCATCCTGCATGTGTATGAGATGGGCAGGTACTGTGTCCACCCTCACACCTGCATGCATTTACGTGTTGTTCTCCCATGCTGATGTACCATGTGAGATGCATTCTTGTCTCTGTGGATTTGGTATGAGTCAGTATCATGCCACTGTACTGAGAGATATTGATACATAACACTGTGTCACTGATGTTTTCCCCCTCTTGTCTCCCATGCCTGCAGCTCAAAGTACACCAGCGTAAGGCCGTGTGGAGGGCCATTGCATGCAAGGTGCGGGCTCTGGGTGTCTCAAACCGACGGCGCACCCACTGCCACAAGAGGTGGGATGACATCTGCCGGCTGAGCAAGAACGTGGCGGAGATGACGCTGGGTCTGCTCCCTCGGACTGGCAGGTTGGCGCAGCGCAGCATGACACCACTGATGGCCCGCATCTTGGCCGTGACACAACCTGAGCTGGATGCACGTTTGAAGGAGCATCAGCAGCAAGCTAGGGGTGAGTATTCTGGGAAGGGTGACTTTGGCTGTGAGTGGCTGCATGTGTTCACAGCCTGGGACAGCGCTGGGCTATGTGATGTTGGTAGTGTGATGCAGTGGCTTGTAAGTGGCCTCTGTGCTGGGTGCAGCTGTAATGCATTTGCCCTACCTGTACTTCCTAGTGTGTTTGAGTACTGAGCATTGACATTGCATTCTGAGTCGTGGGCTTCAGGTATCGTCTGCATTGGGGTAGTCTGGGAAATCACATGGACGGGAACGGCAGTGTGCCTAATCTGAGTGTGCTCTCATCAATGCGTGCATTGCCTGAGCTCAGATTTGTGAGGCTTAGACATCTGACACCAATGTGCCACAGTACTTGTGCCCCACAGTACAACATGGTGGATGGCATGAGCTCATGGACATTGTGGAGTCTGTATCTGTGTTGTCCCCTTCTGCTCCATCCAGATATGACAGTGGCAACATGTTGTGGGGTTCATCCTTGCCCACACCAGGGCCCTAGGTGTGCTCAGAGCAATTTGTGTGTCTGGTTGAACGGAGCCCCCGGTAGGATATTGTGCTGTGTGGTCATCACATGGCTCGCTTATGCCTGGTTTTCTTGTTTACACGCACTGTTCGAGTTCTAAATTGAGGGTGCACAATGTCATAGCACAGGGTGGTGTGCAACATGTAGATTTCTTCATCTTCAGTGATGCTTTGCTTGCATATGTTTGTTCTGTTGATGCCAATGAACTGACCCGACATCTCTCTCTCTCATGCAGCATCTCCCGTTGGCACGGGAGGACAGGGGACGGACACCAGTGGTGAGGCATCAAGCACAACAGCTGCACACGGGCACAGTGACACAGATGTGACCAGCGCCTCGGAGGGGGACAGGAGTCTGCTGGAGGAATCACAGCCAGAGACGCAAAGCTCAACGTCATATGACGCCAGCGGTGACGCATCCATGTTGGCGGGCACTGGGAACGGGGACTCTGCCTCCTCTTCCACCACACAGCGTACAGTGCCCACCCTCCCAGCTACTTCCACTGTTGCTGCTCGTGTTCGCAACAGTAGGCAGGGAAGAGTGTCCTTCACCCCAGGCACTGCTGCCCCTGTCCCCCTTGCTGCCATCAGTGCTGAGTCTCTGGACCTTTTGCGCCAGCTGTGTGTGGGCCAGACAGCTCTCCTCAATGCCTTCATAGACCACGACAAAAAGTTGGCACAGGTGGTTGCTTTCATGGAGGGCATACATTCAGACGTGGGTGGGCTACACCGGACTGTACAGTCTTTGTCCTCCACAGTGACAGCAGCCCTTCACCTGGCACAGTCTCGGAGTCCAGCTCCAGTCCCTTTGTCCACCCCCCTGCCAGTGGCCACATCGGACGATAGTGACCACGCACAACAGACCTCAAGGTCAAGATACAGCTCACGCAGCACACAGCAGCAACAGCCCAAGCGGTCCAGGGCGCAGACACCATCCGCACAGAAAACTAAAGCCACCCCAGAGCGCAAAGACATAAGCCCGTCAGGCGACAGCAAGGGCCACAAAGCCAAGAAGCAGACCTCAGGGTCACATGCCTCAGAGGCATCCCCAGCCAAGGACTCTCCTGTCCCAAAAACGTCTCACAAGCAGAAGCAGACCGTTTCCATGCCCGCTGAGAAGGTGGTGCCTGCTAAAAGTACACAGAAGAAGGGCTCCAAGGCAGATTCACCCACAACCTCAACTCCCATCCAAAGCCCTGTGAAGCAGGGAAATGCGGGCACTGTAGGGGGAAAACATGGTAAACGGGGGATGGAGGGGCAGAGGCAAGGCCAGGCCAAGCGAACAGCTGGATCCAGCATGTCCCCAGAGGGAGGGCCACCATCTGCACCTGATGCAGCTCTGGTGGTGAGTGTGCCTGTTGTGGCCGCCCCACCTCCCTCTCCTACCAAGCCCACAGTTCCATATCAAATCCCCAAGAAGTGGAAAGGTACCCCTCCACATTCTCCCTCCCACACTGTGTCTCATTGCAGCATATCTCCGCCTCCACGGGCCACCACACGACCCGGTCCAAGCAGCCCTCCGGCTCCCAAAGCCACTGATGCCTCAAGCTCAGCTGGTCCGCTCTCCCCCAGGTCCAGTCCTCCAACTGGCCCGACACTCAGCCAGCTCCCAGTCAGACTGACAGACAAGTCTGAGGCTAAATCCCCCTCACACACCTGTCTCTCCCACAGCGGTACCTGTACTGCCCATTGTTATCCCCCTAGCTGTGTTGCTGACCATGACTGTCTACAGTCTCCCACATTCCCTGTGCAGCTTCTCATGTACCTACTCTGCTGTTTGGACTGGGCACTGGCCTTGCTGTACATTGCTGTGTTTGCCCATTCCCTGTGCAGCTTCTCATGTACCTACTCTGCTGTTTGGACTGGCCACTGGCCTTGCTGTACATTGCTGTGTTTGCCCATTCCCTGTGCAGCTTCTTATGTACCTACTCTGCTGTTTGGACTGGCCACTGGCCTTGCTGTGTTTGCCCATTCCCTGTGCAGCTTCTCATGTACCTACTCTGCTGTTTGGACTGGCCACTGGCCTTGCTGTACATTGCTGTATTTGCCCATTCCCTGTGCAGCTTCTCATGTACCTACTCTGCTGTTTGGACTGGCCACTGGCCTTACTGTACATTGCTGTGTTTGCCCATTCCCTGTGCAGCTTCTCATGTTACTACTCTGCTGTTTGGACTGGCCACTGGCCTTGCTCTTGTCTACTTTTTATGCCTATCTGTGACATTTGTAATAAAGACAGTTGCTCCTGTTGTTTGCTTTGTCAGTCTCCTTGCTAAATAAAGGGTTTTCTGTGTGGGTATGGTTTAATGTGACACATGCTCTGTATGCCACTTTAACGTTGCCAGTTGCTAGTTTCACTATTTCAGAGTTTGGCTGAGGTGAGAGGCACTTCAGTTCTACTTGACTCTGAGGCTTGGGGGTGCACTGATGGTTGTTTGTGATGATCTACTGTTATCCTAATGATTCTATGTTCAGGTTTGCTAAATTGTGCACATGTCATGTTAGGATGCACTACCAGCACAGAGTGGGATTCTATCCACAGGATTGCAGGCAGGCTGGCCAGGGTCATCATGTATGTGTGATCTTACTTTTTGTGCCCAGCAGTGTAGGTGTATGGTCATCTTGTGATGGTCAGTCATCCTAGTCACATGGGTTACATTCAATGTGTGCACTTGGGTGGTCAGGAAGTGTGCATTGTGGAGGGGGTGACTTTGTTGTGAGTGTTGTGTGTGTGCACCTGCAATGTCAACTACACACGTGTCACCCAGGAGTAGGGTGCCTGTTTGTGTAATTGTTCAGCCCTGTGATTGTGTGCACATGTGTGTGTTGTATGTTGTGCACTGTGCAGTGTGTTGGTGTGTCCTTGCAGTTCTGGCTGACTCCTACTTGTTGTTTTTGCCAATTGTGAGTATGCAGAGTATGTGACTGGCAAGTCAGTGTTGTGTTTTGTTGATCATCCATGTGTCTTGATGCTGTTTGTACTCACTGTGCATCCCTGCTCAGCCACACTGACATTGTGGGTGTGTTTTCTCATGCATTGCTGTCACATGGGGCTTTATTGCCTCCAGTATGGCATGTGGTGTGTGGTGTCATACCATCCCCTATCTGTGCTTCAGATGCCTACCCATTGTGAGTCTGCAATCCATCTATTTGTTATGGTACAATCCTGCCATGTCCACTACTGACGTACACACCACTTCACTTTCATGTCAGCTGTCCCCTTGGTTTGCCTGTGTGTGTGCCTCCCCATCACTTCATTTGTAACATTGTGCTTTGTGGTGCAGATCTTTGCACAGGACCAATGTGCCACTCAGGACATTTTCCCTATTGGTTATATGTTATTTTCTTGTACTGTTTAGCATTCATGGTTGCTCATATGCAGTTCAACTGTTTGTGCTGCACAGTCCTCTGGTCAAGTTGTTTCCACTTTGGTGTCCCAGACTTGTGCATCTGTGGGTGTTGAGTTAGGTGTATGTGTGTTTGCTGAGGTACTGCTTCACTTCCTGAGTGTGATGTTGTCAGTGTGCTGTTTTGATTGTTGTGGGTGTTCATGGTGTGTCACTCATGTCTGTGTGGGACTGGTATGTTTGGTGTGGAAACGCTGCTTGGTGTGCATGCAGTGCTGTGGGTGTATGTTGCCTTGCCCTTGCCTGGTGTGCATCCCCTGATGTCCTGCTGTGTTTGCAATTTGATTTATTGGCATGTGCTTCTGTTGTGTTTGATGTGGCTGTGGGCAGTGTTTGGGCTGTGTTGTCTCTTGCAGATGACAGATGCTCTGTGTGTGGTGTTCTATTTGCATGTCAGTGTGTGTGTTTTGTTGGTGTGGTGTATTTCATTCAGATGTGTGTTGCCAGGGTGGTGTGCCTCACTTGTGTGTCTGTCACATGAACTTAGGTCTATTCTAGTTCCTGTGCTTGTGTTAGGTGCGTCCTTGTTGTTTTCTTCTCTCATATCTGAGCTGTCTCTTGTCAGTCTTGTGCATGTGCAGGCATGTGGTACACTGTGACATCATGTTGACTTGATGGGTGGTGTGGTATGTCTGTCTGTGTGTCATTGTAGGCCCATTTCTCCCAGTTTGTGTCCATAATTGTTTTGTGATGGTGCACTTCTTGTCTGTGTTGTGGTATGTTGTCTGTGCATTGTTCCTGACTGATGGGGTCGTGCACTACTGTTCTGTCTGTGCTCCCATTGCCTTTCCACAGTTTGGCTGCACAGTTCATGTCTGATCTTGTTGTGCTTCTGTGTGTGTTTTAGTTGAGTTATGTGTTTGGCTGTTGTTTTTGTGCAGACATTGGTTCTGGCAGCCCTGTCTGTGATGTTTGTGTGTGCCCCCAGGGAGTGTGATTGTTTGTCTGTGTATTGACTGGACTTTATTGTCACCCTTCTGTGTGTCTGGCACTGGTGTTGTGTGCTGCAGATGGGGGGGGGGGCGGTATGTGTGAAGATTCCTACTTGTGTTTGACAGTCATGGAGTGTGTCAATGGGCCCTGTGTTTTGTGCTGCTGATATGCTCCTGTCAAGTAGTTGGATGCATATGTGTGGCTGTTCACTGTTTGACTTCAGGGCCTTCCTTTCATCCCTGTGCCTATCCATGGGTTCTCTTGCTGTCTCCCTGAGTTGTTGCACTGAGGTGACTGTGGTTTGACTTCACTCACTGTGCCAGCTATGTGTGATTTGATGGGCTGAGGGTATTCTTATATATTCCTTGTCTTGCATGTGATGTACACATGCTTGGTAGTTAGCTCCTTGTCCTTCCAGTTGTGGGCACCTCACTTTACGTTTCCTATGTGTTGTACTCCATTGCTACTGGCATGTGGTCTGTGTATGTGGCTGTGTGTCAGTGTGGGGTATGTCTGTGTGACTTGGCAGGCTGTGTCCAGTGGAGTGATTGTTCATTTTCTGTGTGTGTGTGCATTATCTGCTTGGACTCAGTTGTCTTGCCATGTGTGTGGTGTTGTGGTGTGTGGGTTGCCCTGGCCCTGTGCTTCTGTGCTGTGTGTTCCTCTGCAGCCACTCCTGCTGTGGCTGTCTCCCTAGTTGTTTGGTGTGTGGTGCAGGGTGTGGGTTCACCTGGCTTGTTGTTGTGCATGGGGGAGCACAGGAGGGGCACAGGGCATGTCCCTTCAAGGGGGGGGGCCTGGTGTGTGGAGGGTGGAGGTGTGGCCCTGTGGTCTTTATGCACTACCCATGCCTGGCGCTGGCCCTGCCTTCTGCATTGTGCGCATGTTTTCCCGTGTTTTCACCACTGCGGTGACGTGACCGGGACATTACTTCATGATCGCGGTGGATGGCTGACCTGGATGCGGAGGGGTGATTTGGTGACCGGTAGGACATGTGTGGGTACACTTGTGGATGTGTTCCTGTCCCCACCAGGGTGTCTGGTGTTGCCAGGAACCCTAGATCAGCCCATGCGTTGTGTGTTGTGGTTGTGTGCGGAGTTGTATTGTTGCGTACCTGCGCTGTCGTCCGCGACGGGCCATGAGTTGCTGGTGATGTATCAGGTACAGCGCCGGGAAGACGTGCAAAGCTGGGTCCATTGCGCTCGGGACTGGGTGGTTGGGAACGGGGATCAGGTTTAGCGCTCCGCTGTGATGCTTCCGCCGTCTCTGGTTGGCCGGTTTCTCCGCTGCGGTGCGACTGGCTGTTTGGGGCATCCTGATTTGTACGGTGGTCGGGACGTCATTCCGCACGGCGGTGAGTCTCTATTGGCTCCCACTGCTGCTGTGGCGGGCGCACTTTGATGGCGGTTAGCATAGCACCGCGCCGGACGGTAAATGGGCTACTTTTGGCTATCCTAATATGGCGAGCGTGAGGTCCGCTGCTGGCGTGCGGAAAAAGCATTTTCCGCCACCGCTAGTACCGCGGTGGTGCCTCCGCACGCCATCGTAATAGGCCCCTATGTTTTGTGCAGAAAACCGTCCTTTTTATTAATGTCACAAAATTGTGATAGATGTGCACTTGATGTCTATGGTGGTCTGAAATGCACCAACGTCTTAATACTTAATGCTTTAAAATACTTGACTCCACTAATCCCATCTCCAGACAGACCAACACAGCAATAAAATGCTCTCTAATTCATTGGCATCACCGTCTCATGCAATCAATACATTGCCATGCATAGGACCTCATGCACTAAATACCCACATACGGTATTAAACCCCTTATAATTTATGTATCAATTTTGCACGTAATATTTCTCACCCACCCTGCCCCTCTCACAAGTCATTTTTATTGTATTTCTTTTAGCTACTGCCCAGAAACTGAGCTATTGATGATGTATATCTCAACAGAAAACATGCAATGCCAACCTTTTCTGCCACCTGCGCAATCCCAATCTTACCTTGTCAAACTGTCCCTAATGTATGAAAGCGTCACAGCTCCAAAGGCCACCCACTTGCCAACTTGTTTTCTCAGCATCACACATGTAAGCTTTGCTACACTATAAATGTCCCCATCTTTTATTTATAACCTAACCGCTAGAGAATTTCCTTCCCTGCATGCTTAATGTGTGCATGATGTACTTCTAGTAAGCCCACAAGAGGACACTATGGCAGATGTACTGGTAACTTAACAGCAGACCAATTTTTAAACAGTGTTTCAGGGCTCACCTACAAGTCAGGAACTGTTTCAGCTTGTTTATTTGTGAATATAACCTTACAGGATAACTTTTGTTGCAGGTTCAGCATTTTCGTGTCTTGACCAACATGGTATCTGAATTGTTAATAATTAGAAACTTTATTTCTATGCAGGAGGTTGGAAATCTGTATGATATGTTCCACACACGAAATTGTCTACACCGCAGAGCTTACCAGCACAAGGTTGGAAACATAATCGAGACGATGTAAGAAAGGGGCTTTGGTTGGTGAAAGTTTGTGGCATGCAGTAGTTATATTATGTATTTAAATGTCTTATAATTTTGTATTCATGTTGTGGCCAAAGTTGATAGCTGTATTCAAGTTCAAATTTGTATTAGAGGTTTAGATCTAACAATGAGATCTGCAATAAAATAATCAAAATTGCAACCATTAGTACAGCTGTAAAAAAAGAGCTTAAATGTATTAAAATTTTACTACACATTAAATAATTAACTGGGCAGTTTATAATCTCTATTGCTGCTATTGCTATTGTAATAACATATTTTTTTAAAAGTTGTTTTAAAAATTTCTGTTAATTTTTGAAGGCAGGACAAGCAAATACATGTGCGATGGTCTGTACATAATTTTTACATAAAGTGCATATTCTCTCCTTCCACATTACATTCTGCCATGCATCCGTCACAGTTTTTAATAGTAAACATTTAATTTGGCATAGTATTATGCATCTTCGCACTCTATGTTCCAAATTCGGGTTCAGATACAATTGCGAAACGGCTGCCTTACCAGATTGAATAGTATAACGAAAAAAATGTTTTGCTCTACAACTCTCTATACCATTTTCCATGGAGCGATTCTTCATAGTATATTTTAGATCGTTTTTTAGGTCGAGCCTCGAGTAGCGCGCAAGCGCTGCTAGGCGAAGACTTTAAGTAAGGGGGTTTCAGAAGCAGTCCAAACGCTCGTGCGTCGTGGCTGGCCTTTTTCGGATGGTTACGCGCGGCACTAGCATCTGTTAGTAATTATCTCGCTCGTTCTCGTAATGTCAATAGTCTACAGCGCGTGAATACCCTCCTCCCACTCCCTCCTCGTCAGCTTCATTTTCCTTTCACTTTCGCGCCGCACGGCTGTGTCACTTTCACGGCCGCGCGGCTATCAGCTTCATTTTTTTATTTTTTTTATTTAACTTTCAGCGCGAGGCGCGCGCACCACTCGCGTCGCCCCCCCTCCTCCCCGCGCGTGCCTTCAAATGCTTGTTTTACTGGAGCCCGCAGGCACATTGCGTGCGCAGGCATTTCTGTACCTCGTGCTGGTCAGCAGTTTCAAGACTCGACCGCGGGACTGGAGACACAAGAATACTGACGGCCTGATATTTTCAGGGTTTTTCCTGTTGTTTACCCAGGGTTTGGTACAAGGCGTGAGAGCAGGCGTGTATATTTGTGGTGTGTGCGGTTTCCGGCCGTGCGTTCTGTTGGCAGCGGCTCCTCTTACACCCCCCCAAAGCCCCCCCATGCCCCGCGCTGAGTCCGCACCCTCCAGGGGCCCTCGCCGGTCCCCACGGCCGTGTACCATGGCTCCCCGTGCCTTCACGCCGGGATTTGCCGCCGGCATTAGTCCCATAAGCCCCTGTCCCGGGCCGTTCTGTCCGGGGCAGCGTGCGTGTCGAATCCGCTGCAGCGGGAAAGGATTACTGGTCACGGAGGGAGCGGGGAGGCCAAATCCCTCGTTCAGAGAATCGGGGCGGGCCGCAGAGGCCTGCGCGTGATTTGCAGCAGCTGTTCATGCGGGGCTCACTCGCCAGAGCCGGTGGCCACCTGGGAAAGGGTTTCGGAGGCGCCACTTGAGAACAAGGGTTTGGGGTCGGGGTGGTGCTTGTTGCAATGGGGCAGCATCACCTCGAGTTCAGGGGCTGGGAGGAGAGGGAGTGAGTGAGTCCGAAGGACACCAAGTGGAGAGGAGATTGCAGGTGCCCCCTGTCGGAGCAGATTTGGCACCATACACCGCTACACGAGCATGGGGGTCAAGGGAGTTTGGAAGTATTTATTACAAGCTGACGCTCAGCAAGTTCCCTACCTATAATTACAGGTTACTAACTGTTTGAAGAGGCGCAGCAGTCCCTCCAGAGCCGGGACCGAGGTAAGGCCTAGACAGATCACTGTTAGCTCTGCTCCCGCAGGATGAGACGCAGCACCTGTGCGGCAGCCGAGCCACGGATCGTGTTGAGGGCTTACTAATGAAATAGGGGAGGTCAACACTTGACTAGGAACAAAATAACAAGAAACCAGTGTTGATGATGCGTAGGGATAAATAGAAGCTCAATAAGGAGAAGAAAAACAAGCATTGGCATAGCCAATAGGTCTCGCTTTTGGGACCTTATAAGTATTTAGTTATGCAGCACAATATCCTTGGTGCAACAACATCAACTGTTGCATGGCTAAACACTTATAAGGTCCCAAAGGCGAGACCTATTGGCTATGCCAATGCTTGTTTTTAGATGATCATAACTCATATTCTGAATATCTGATCTAGTCACAGAAAAGTGCTGAAGTGCAGTTAAAATATTAGTTAAAAATAATCCTGCCTCAATAGTTGGAGCAAGGCATTCGAATGTCATAAGACTCCTCAATGACTTTTTCTTTAGCATGCAAAAGGCAATGAAACCACCTTAATGTGCCTGCCAATCCTCTTCTAAAAGTGCTCACCAATCCTAATTCCGGCCATGGGGCTTCTAGTGTGGAGAGGTGTGGTGCAGCGGCCAGGGCAGCTGACTTCGGAGCACAGGGCTCACGGTTCGATCCCCGGCTCCGGCGGCAGCTCAGCTCAGCACCATGTGACTCTGGGCAATAGCTCACTTAATTTCCACGACGGCCCCCAGCGCCTTGAGACCCGTAAGGGTGAGTAGTTCGCGCTTTACAAATATGGATTTAGATTTTTTAGATTTTACCATGGTATTTAAAGTGCAAATAGTATGAAGAATCTTCCCTTCTACTTCAAGCATTAGGTGCCACTGATTAAATGTTATTGTCTCTATAACATATACAAGTTTCCGGGGATCATCATTTTATATACTGTTAAAAGATAATTAAAGTACCTATGACCTGTTGCTCCATACAGTGCCTTTAGTGCATTTCCATGGGCAAACGCCTTATTTGATATATATGAGATGTGTTCACTATCAGCCAGATTTGCCAATATAATTCTTCTAAGATAAGGGTAAGATTTTACTACTTCTATGGCACAAAAACCACTCATGCTTTGTGTTTTTCTGACACTCCTTTGGATGAAACCTCGTAACCTTACTTTTATTTATATTTACCTTCAGGACGCGAGTATCTGGATATGATGATAAGTAGGACTTCCAATTTTATAGTATTTATTGTTTTTTAACATTTCCTTCTGTATTTATCCATATTTATGTTTTGGCCATCTTATTGTTATTTATCCATATTTATTTTGTGTTTTGAGAATACTTGTAGCTGTAAAATGGTATATTTCCACGTTAATTTACCTCTTGGCCGGGCACTCATACATGAATGCCTGTCACGTTTTATCAGATTAAGCAGCCCCGTATAACAAAACACTACACTTACAGGTACATATTAGCGTTATACTACAAATATATGTAAACATATGCCTGTATTTAAGGAAATCTCAACTTATTTTTTAACTCTCCATGCTGTCTATCTGCTCAGCTGTTGCCTAGAATTCATGAAAGACAGCATGGAGAATCTCTCATAAGAAGCACCATTTTCAGTATTTTTCTGCTTTTAAAAATAAATACAGCCAGAAACACATTGTTTTCGGTCTGTATTTTTCTGTAAAACTCAGTAAAATTGGAAAACCGAAAGCCTTAATGATAACGTATCAAGACGTCTCTGGAGACCTTTGTGTCAGGTCTAACATGACTATATCATTCGCATAAAGAAGTGTGCCTAAAGGGTAAGAGCCTAATTTTGGGCCATCACCGACTGTCCTACTCATGTGAGGCAGATCTGCCATATATAACGAGTAAAGAAGAGGGGCCAAGAGGCATCCCCGTTTCAAACCATTTCTGGTTGGGATTTTCGGAGTCATACCCCGCCTACCCCCTATCATGATGGATAGCATGTAGCGATGTGAAGGGCAATAATGAGTTTGAAAAGGCCCCCAAGAAGCTGAATAATCAATATAGGCATCCCATTTTTCATGTATTTCTCCAATAGCAGATGTATTGCAGTTATATTATCCAAAGGCGAATGACCTGCTCTAAACTCTGCCTGCTCCAAAGGTATAATGTTTTTTCCTCTACCCATTCAAGTAGGTTAGATAAAACACATTTTGAAAAAATCTTTCCTGAGGCATCCAGCAGGGTAATCTGCGTATAATTACTTGATGTATTTAAGGGGCCTTTTTTATGTAGCAGCAGGAAAATACCACCCCTCCAAGAGCAAGGGACCTCTCCTGTTTAATAGCAATGACGTAAGAGCGCCACTAAGTAAAGCCCATAGGTCCAGATCCAGTTTTATGGTGGTAATGGCTAATTGATCTGGACCTCTTGCACCGGTGTTCCTAGCAGCCTTAAGATAATGTAACACCTCCTGTCTAGAGGGGAGAGAGGAGGACATCGCCCATCTAATATCTCTCCAAGTGAGTCCATATCACTGTTACTATCCATCAGGTTATTCAAAGCATAAAGAGAAATTATATATTTCAGCCATTCATAGCTAGTAATATTGTTTATTTTGGGTTTAGAGAAAGACCCACTATTTTCCCCTATAATTATCCAGAAGGCTGTTTGGTGTTTGCATTTCACAGCTTCTGTTATTTTTACCCAATTATTATCTTTTTTTAATTCTTACCCGCCTAGTTCTCTTTCTTTTCATTTGAGAGACCCACTTGTTAGGTTCTTTGGAGCCAAAGGTATATTGCCTTCTTTGTAAATGATCAATGGCCTTAGTAAAAATAAACAATTTATTAAAATTATTAGACTGCCTTACGGATTTTTTACATTGGCTACCTACTAAATCCAGAGTTATCCTTACAAACCTTTATATATGCTCCTCATATGTGTCAACTGGTATCCAGCTTAGTGGGGAAAGGCTTTCAGTGATTTTCTTTGATTCCACTGATAGCGACTGCTTGTGTTTCTTAGTCCATAATATCTTTGCATTCACAGCACTAAATGACACCTCATTATCAGAGATCTGCCATGAGTGTACTGCATCTGGTTTCCTATTTATCGTAAGAAGTAAATTATTGTGGTCACTCCAGATATTATTTAGCACCTATAATTCCAATAAACAGGGAGAAACCATGTGTGAGCCAATACCATAATCGATTATCGTAGACGATGTAGCTGTGACATGGGTAGGGTAAGCTGGGATGTAACTCTGTAATCTCCCATTGAGGATAATTAAGTCATGTTCCCTGCATGCTTCCAGGAGCAAGATTCCTCTTTTATTTGTCCTGGACGAGACAGGAAACACAGTGGTCGGAATATTAACAGCCTCTTTTCGTTCTTTATCTGCAAATCGCGCTAGTGTATAACCAGACACAGTAGCGTTAAATCTCCAATTATTAGGACCGTCTAGATACCTACTTTTCGCATAATCATATTTTTTTTATTGAAAAACCTCACTTAAAAAATTGTTTTCTTGACCATGTAAAATCTAGAGGTTTACCAAAATAAAAGGAAAGAGAGCAATGGCCTGAGTTACGTCTGGAAATGCAACACAATGTTACAACCCATTGGTTCTAACTCTATAACGGGTCGAGCAGGTTTATTTTAAAACATGCTTACAGTTACAAGCTCTTTAGGACACCAATTTTACTGCAGTCCAGCGTGTGCTGTCACTGAATCCTGGATAACAAGCTTCCCCATTAGATCAGTTAGTTTTATATTTGGCAGAGGCTCACATCTTAATGCGCATACCTTATTATTCATGCAAGTACTTAAAAAGGGAATAATTACACAATGAAGCACATTATTAATTTGGTTATATTCCAGCTGTACCTTAAGTTAGTGCAAATATTGCTAATGAACATATTTACATATTTTTTTACATGCAACTCCGTTTAAACCCTCTTTTACTTTCAGCAAACTTTTTCTCTCTCCCTTCCTATCTGAACAATAAACTCAAACTCAAGGTGGACAACGAAATATGAAAGGCACAGATTGTCTTAATCACGAAGTCAATAAAAAACAGACAGCAAAAACACAACAAAACTAGGCCTGGGCGGAATTTGCGTAGTCGCGTTACGCAAAGTTCCGCGAAGATGTAAAAAATCTCCGCGAGCTACGCAGAATTCCGTGAGCACGCGAAATTGTGTGTTCCGCCCATTCGCAATGCGTTTTTCCTGTTCGGGGACGCTGTTTCCGTGCTCGGGGGGAAATATCTTGCGAACTTGCCCATGCGGTCGCCAGTTGGCGCGGCCATCTTGTTTCACTTGTCCCGCCCGTTCGCGATGCGTGTTTCCTGTTCGCGAACGCAGATGTCCGATGGCGCGTCCGAATGACGTGTTGGCGATCGCACACTCTCGCGGGATCGCGCGGCCGGCTACCAAAATCTCGTGGCGCACGCAAACGGATAGGAAAACTCATCGGCGAACGCAGGGATCCCGGTAAGTCACTACCGCGTGCGCGAACACGCATTTTAAAAGCTCGAACAAGGCAAAAATTCCGCTATGCCGCAGATCGCAGAATTTTCGGCAATTCCGCGTTCTCCGCGGAACGCGGAATTGCCAAAATTCCGCGGGCGGATTTTACCGGTTAGGCCTAAACAAAACTGGCATTCTCATGCCTAGCCCTGCACTGTGATGCTCTTTCCCAGACAAAAGAGTAAATCTTGATTTTCATGCTTTCAGGAAAGGCTTAAAAATTAATCTCTTCAAGCTATACTTCCTCGATTAATTACAACCCGACTCTCCATCGTCTTTGTAATTGTCCATAGTTAACTTGTTACCAGTAAAGCGCTATGTTGCTGGTTGACTAGGTCTGGGTTCTATGAATAGTTTTGGTATTAAAAAATGAGGACTTGGGGAAAAATTGCCACATGAGTCCATTTCATATGGTGTCTCTAAGAACTAGAAATGTCTCTTTTCAGACCTTCACAAGTTCGACTAATACTATATGAAATAGATGCCCAGTTTGGGTACCATTCATATCTATTGATTTGTCACAAATGTCAACCTCTGCATCAACCTCTGCATCAGTAACTCATGGACTAATCTATTATATTTATATTTCTTTGCATTATTTTACACATAACAGGTATATTTCTCTTTAAAAATTCATTTATCTTCAGGTTTATTTGAAAATTTTGTACATTTTCGCAGGAAGTTAATAGGAAAATGAATCACAATTTTTGTATTATTAGTGCTCGTTCCCATCTCCAGGTGTGCTCAAAAAAGTGTTTGCAGCTTTGAAAGTGTGATGAAATCAGGGCCTGCAGAGTGGATGTTCCATTGCTGTTGATGGTCCGTAAAGAGATGGCCTTTGAAAAGAAAAGGAAAAAAAAAAGATCCGTGGCAAAGCCAAGATGCAGGAGTGAATGGTCCAGTTCCTAGATTGTTCTCTCTTGCCTTCCAGGTGATTCCTTTTATCGGTCTATGAGGCGTACAGGAACAGATGTGCTAAAGGAGCAATCTAAGGGTGTGGTTGTAGTGCCTTCCCAGAAACATGGCGGCCCTCTGGATTTAGTAATGCAGCAAATTCAACGGGAGCGCCCTCCTGTTCAGAATAGAAGCAAAATGGTGGGTGTGTTGTGGACTAGGTGTCTAGAGGCCGAGCACAACTGGTGAGAGTGACAAGATGTGGGGTCTGGAGGCTGGCGTGCAACCACTAAGACATTTAGACAGTTGACACCCTCCTCAATCTGATATGAGAGAGGGGTTTAACGTAAAGAAGTTCCAGCGCAGTGTGAATCCATGTGGGCGGATACAGATTACCCTGATTGGCATGGCCATTCGATGACAGCCTTGCATTGATCTCGGAGGCTGCACCAGGGCTGGTTCTAGGATTTGCAGGGCCCCGGGCCGAAAGGGAATGTGCGAGGCCCCTCTAATTTACATAAGTGACACAGCTCAGGAAGCTGCTTAGTGCAGACTCCTCCTGGGCCGCAGCTCCTACTCCCAGCCTCCTACAAACACCTCTTTTACAGCTCCTATCGGGCTGAAGGTGTGAGAATTGCTTGTGGGCTGAAAGTTAAAACGTGGGGGAGCTAAAATGCTGGACAATTGGGGTCCCGCAGTGTCTCTGAATGGTCTCCTTTCAATTGGGACAAGAGGAAGTTTCTCCCTCCACTAGGCCTCCCAACACCATCCCTGATAGGCCCGGGTAGGTGAGGGGCCCCTCCCATGGACCCTAATTGCAACGAGACACCTTTCTTTCAAATGGATCCCCAGGGAAACAACAGCACACACCACCGGTGCGGGGCCCCATGCTGGTGGGCTAAGTGCGAGGCCCTGGGCAGCTGCCCATGCCTAGCGCCGCCCCTGGGCTGCACAATAGACAATCAAGAAGTAAGGAGAGTTAAGAAAGGCACTGGCCGTAAACTTTGAGAGGACTACATCGCCCAGAGGGCCTAGAGGTGGCCACTGTCAACACCTGTGCCGCGACGTGAGCGCTATATAGCGTGTTTGGGAGTCCCGCTGTGCATCAGCGGCTACCCTGGCCCTAAACTTATTGAGAGGACTACATCTTTCAAAGGGCCCAGAGGTGGCCACTGTCATTTGCAACACTTGTGCCATGACGTGAGTGCTATATGGCACGTTTGGGAGTCCTGCTGCCCAGGCTAAGCCCGGGCCAAGGGTGTGCCTGTCCATGCCCATCAGAACCCGAAAGAGGCCCGGCTGGGCCTATTCTCGTAGCACTGCAGTTTGGGAGATTTTAAATCTTAGTTTTCTTTTTTGTGCTTCACTATGGGGAAGAGGAAGCTTTCTCTCACTGTGGCAAAAGGGAAGTCGCTTGGTAAGCCACACCCTTTTATTTTAAGATCTATAACTGGTGCTATGGGTGCTTTAAATAAAGAGATTTTCACAGTAAACAAGAAAATTACCTACTGACAGCATGATCTATCAGCGTTGCAAAGTGTCCTCTTGCCAGTCCCCTTCTAATTGTGACCTCTGTTAGCAGCCCTGGTCAGGCTGTGAACGGTCAGGTTTCCACTGTTTGTGCTGCAAGTGGTTCAGCTACTATTGGTGCAGTCTCCCCTTCTGATTAGGCACCTCTTGAAGCGCATGAAGACCCCAGGGCCACGTTTCAAACTTTCTGGGACTGTATTGAGGGCCTGTATTGAAATCCAACTCCACAGGCACAAAGACGAGACTAAAGATTGTTGGAGCTACGCAAGATGATGATATCAAGATGCTACTTTTTAGTTTTATGTTTTTTATTGGCACGGTAGAATGTACAGAAATTGCATACAGTTCACAAATAATTTCGTAGTGTTCTCATCTTCTCGCATATACATATACATGTCCATGCCCTTTTTTTGTTTGTTTTGCATTCCCCAGTTAGCGCCCCACACCTCCTCGCCCCTTCCCCCCCCCATCCTGGGCTGTTATCCTAAACCTCATGCAGGTGACTCCACACTACCTATTCCCATGGGGGTCCTTTAACAATCACGCCCTCTATCTTATATGTCAGAGTGTGTGAAAATCAAACAATTGGGTCTCCGGCCTCTCGCAACCCCTCAGGGTGTGCGACCACAGATCTATATCTGTAAGTATGTGTTGTCCCCCTTAATCTACGGCGGTAACTCATCCGGTGGTGTTAGTAGTTCCGTTGGCATTGCCGCCTATGCCCTCATATCCTCACTCTCTCTTTCTTCTCTTCGGGATATCTTCATGTGACAACCCTCTGCATTAATCCACTCAGCCATATCTTTCATCCAATCTTCTATCTTTGGACGTCTGGGGGACATCAATCCAATTACAATCCTGCGTTTTGCCAGCAATAGCCCCAACATCATGAAACGTCTGCTTAGCTTCTTTTTCTTATGAAATGGTAGTAGCCCTAATAAGCACTGTGCTGCTCCCCTAAGCGTCTCCCACCCTGTGACAGTATTAAGTTTCAAAAGGACGGTCTGCCAGTACTCATCAATATCTGGACAGATCCATATAATGTGTAGGAAGTCTGCCGGTTGTCCCCTGCATCTAGGACATTCCAACGAGCGCTCCGGATATATGGATTGCAGCCTACTGGGAGCCAAGTATACCCTATGTACCACATTATATTGAAGGAGTTTAAACCTCGCATTTGTGGATGTGCACTTGACCCTTTAGTGAATCCTTTCCCAATCTCTTTTGGTGAGCGGCTTTTCCACCTGTGCCTCCCACCTCTCCTGCACCAAAGGTGCTTTTTTGGGGGCATCCTCCCTCAGGGCCCTATATATATATATATATATATATATATATATATATATATATGCAAGATCAACCTTTTACCCCCGCCATCGATAGGAGAACTTCTAGCGTTCGGGGAAGTAGGTGGTGTGTCTGGGAAAGATGGCCAGATCTCTCGAGTGGTGGCCGCGATTTATGCGTATTGCAAAAACTGTCCAGATCCCAGCTGGAATGTCTCCGATGCGTCAGTCAGTGATATGAATCTGTTGTGGGGGTAGAGATCTCCTAGAGTCTCACAGCCACCCCCCGCCATCTCTCCAAAGACATTGACCTCTCGATGTTTCGAGGTGCCTGTGAGAAGCTGGCTTGTTATATGGTGTACACTCAAGTAAGTGGGCACCTTGCAACAATCCAGACAACCCTTATGGTGATTTTAGTGGTCTTAGACAACTTTAGAAAGGTCTCTAAGTGGTGTAGCTGTGGAGAGCAGCCTTCAGGCTTAGTCCAGAAGGAGTGTAAAGCAGCTTGTTTTACCAGAACATAATCTGGTAAAACGGAATACGGAACCGTCCTTATCCTTCAGTGCCTTAATGGTATGTTTTTGGGGTTTGAATTTTAAGTACGATGCTAGAGTCTTCCCGGCTTTATTGGAGTCGCATAGTCTGATACTTTTTTGTTTGTTAATCCAGATGCCCGTTCTGGTGCTTACTATTTCATTATACTCTTATTTCTTTTTCACTATTTTATTTAGGAGTAAGCCGTCTCTGGAGGAGATGTGTTGTTTCTCCAGTTCTGAGATTTCTTTTTCCAATTTTTGGAGATTGCAGTTAGCCTCTCTATTCATGGTAGATCTTATCTTGAGGATCACCCTTCTTATGTTGTTTTTAATGCTTCCCCTCGTGTTAGCTCTGAGGTGTCACTTTGTTTTCAGTGAGGAAGTTTCTAATAGACTCTTCAATAAGTTGTTTATTGTTTAAGGACGAGATGATTTCATCATTGAATCTTCAAAAAGGATGTTTTGCGCAAGGTGCTGGGTCAGTGATAGATAAAGTAATACAGGAGTGATCTGAGATCACCCGTGGCTAGATGGTACTCTGGTCGATCTTGTTTTGGAGTTTCCGGATAGAAGTAGGTAATCAATGCGTGAATATGAGTTATGGGGAAATGAGTAGAAAGTATAGTCCCTTTCTGTAGGGTTCTGTGTTCTCCAGGTACCAATCAGATTTAATTCCCTGCATAAGTTTCTGAGCGCTTTATGTGATTTGTTAGGGCGGAAGGAACACTGAGTTTCTGTCCAGTGTAGGGTCGAGGGATAAGTTAAATTCCCCAGCAAGTATGAGTGTAGCTGAGTCCGGAATAGAGTTGAGATTTGTGGAGAGTTCCTCCCAGAAGAATGTGTCATCTTTGGTGGGTGCATATATATTGGCAACAAAGAATTCTGTGATGTGTTTGGTTATCTTCGAGATAATCCATCTTCCCTGCATGTCAGATGTGCTTGAGATCAGATCGATTTTGGATTTCTTAGAGATAAGTGTGTTTTTCCCAATGGAGACTCGCAAATCCTTTATAACAGTTCGAGCATCAGCCGAGCGTTGAGGCCAAACCCATAGAAATCGAGAGCATGAATCCACTGCCACCAAGATGTACTTGTAAGCCCTGTCTGAATTTAATGGGCTGCAGTGATCCAAATAGACACATGCGAGAGGAGAGGTCTGTCTGAAATAATTAATGGTGTTTGTGGTCGCCGTGCTACGGTGGAACCTTTCATCTGCTGGCAGTTGTCACACTTCAAGACATAAGCCTTTGTTTGTTTAGACAAACTTGGCCACCAGAATTGCCGCTTCAGTAATGAAATTGTAGCAGTGACTCCTGCTTGTGCTGAGCCCAGACCCTCGTGTGCAGCTAACCTAATCTGCGATCCATGTTTGGTATAACTCTATCCCCCACTCCTGGAATTTGAGCATACGGTGTGTTTTGCACATCTAATTTATAGGAATATTTGAGTGGAAAGCCTTTCGGGACTGCAGAGCCGTTCTTTGAGGCTTTGACAGCTATCAGTATGTCTCCGTCTATCTTCGTGCTAGAACGAATGATTGCGGCAACAGCAGTAGTTTGCACTGTCGCCTTGGCGGGTTCATCAGCCAGTGAGTTCCCTTCAACGTGTACGCGAACACGTTGATAACTCAAGGTGTGAATAACTTGAGCCTGTGGCAGGCATGCTTTTAGCTTTGCCACTTGTTCCCATAACAATTTATGCTTAATTGTGCAACCCTTGGAATCTCTAAAACCATTCTGGCCCCAGTAATGAAGATATTCATTATAGGACTGCAACACAGTAAAACGAATCGCACGCTATTAATGTGGGGAATTCCCGATCCGTATATTGTAGTGCTAGTATCAGGGCTTTCCGCTCTGCCAGCTGTGCTGTACAATCTCCTAGAGATTGTGTTAGTCGTATTGCTGGGATGGAACTTACCCTCCCGCATACGTCCTTTCACTATAGCACATGCTGCGCTATACTGCTGTTTACTTCCAATGGCCGGCTGAGCAGAACCATCAGTGTAAATGATGTATTCATGTTTCTCTAGAGGCAATATATTTCATTCGGGAGAGGATATTCTTGTTCGTACTGCAGGAATGCTTGTGTTTTCAGTGTAGAATATTATTTGTAATCTACATCTGGTAACCACTGTGTATTACGTGCTACTTACCTGTTTCTTTTGAAGAGTATTGTGTGCATTGTGTATCTCCCATTGTGTATATCTCCGGCTAGGAGACATCTGTATGTGTTAGTGAGTGTCTTATAATAAATACACATTTTTATAAATACACTGTGCGGTTCTTTTTCACTTAATCTATACCTATGAGATTATGTTCTGGTAAAACAAGCTACTCCCAATGGCAGGCTGAGCAGAACCATCAGTGTAAATGATGTATTCATATTTCTCTAGCGGCAAGATTTCATTCGGGAGAGGGTATTTTTGTTCGTACTGCAAAAATACCTGTGTTTTTAATGTAGAATCAAATTTGTAGTCTACATCTGTTGCAGTGAGAGAATTAGCCCATGGTATCCAGCGCGGATGCAGTGCTTTAGCGTTAGGAACGCTTGCTTTTGTAACAGCCTCTAAGGTTGGTACTGGAGTCATGACAATTATTCGTTTTCCCTGAGCCAGTGCTCTTTCTCTCACTACAGCAGTTAGTACTGCAGTCAGTATTTTTTCAGTTGATGCAAAATGCATGTCAGCGTTTGTGTACACATGTGATTTGTATACAATTGGTACAGTTTCTCCTTCATTGAAGGTGAGGTAAGTGTACCCAGATTGACCTGCAATTACTCGGATCACCAAATTCATAGTGTTTACACGTGTATGTAAGTGTTTGTAAGCTATCATGTCAGCTTGAAGGGAACAAAGTATTTCTGTGTGTTCCTGTGTCCAATGTTGAACTGCGAAATCCGGTCTAATTAAGTTGTAGAATGGTTGTACTTTTTCTGAGTATTCCAAAATGTATGTTCTGCCAAACGTTAGGAATCCTAAAATGGATTGTACATTTTTCAGAGTCGTTAAAGGTTGGAGAAGCGAACATTTTTCTAAAAAGAATTACTGCCAGGCTTTTCCCTTAATTTCAAAGCTCATATCCTAAAAATAGGACATTGAGGTGGGCAATTTTTGATTTTTTAAAGTTAAATTTGTAGCCCTCTGAGGCGAACCCCCAAATTATGTTGTTCACCTTTGCCAAATGATCCAATAGTTCATCGTCCATCAGATAAATATCATCTACATAGGACAATGCCTCCTCATCAAAATTTTGAAGTAACTCTGATACTCTTGCTGAGAACAATCCCAGACTATTCTTATACACTTGGTGCAGTCTTCATTGCTGAGGACAACCCCGGACTATTCTTATACACTTGGGGCAGTCTACAAAATTGACACTTAGAGCCTAGGACTGAGATTGCTGTCAAATATCTGCTCTCAGGCGCTATATTTTGGCAAAAGAATCCTTTTGAGATATCTAGTGTTGTTTTGTATTTTTTTCGCACAATGTTATTCATTAATGTGTGCATTTTGTAATGCAAATGTTTTTGTGCATGTGTTCAAATGCCTGTACTCTAAAACTAGACGGTATGAATTGTCGGGTTTCATTACGGGAAACAAAGGATTGTTCATGGAGGAGGTGCAATTTTCTATTTCACCTTGCTATTCAAGTTGATCTAAGATCTCCCTGACTTGTTTTTTCGCTTCATGTTTTATTGGGTATTGTCTTTGTGGTGTAGGAGTAGTTTTTACTGGGATCTCATGGTGAGGTGACTCAGCATCCCACCCTACATGATTGCGGTATAATGCAGGAGCTAGCGCTACCACCCACTCCTGCTCGTATTAATGTTTTAATGATTCTGGAATGAGGTCGGAGAAGGCTGGTAGAATTACTGTTTCTCCTTTTGGGCAATCCATAACGAACTCAGGCGGTCAATCTTTTTCTGCTAAAAGGATGTCGTATCCAAAAGACAGGTTCTCCCAAAAGAGACCTTTAACTTTCCTGAACAGTGGTGAAGGGAGGGGGCGGGGCTTCAGGTGACATCTGTGCAAACGCGCCCCGTGGCGCATTTTAAGTTGGGGATTAAATCCCCTTCAATCCTGAGGGTCCCTGGGGCCAACTAGCCCAACAGGTACATCCAGAAAGCGCCACAGAGCTGCGTTGCAGAGAGGTGTAAAAAGGGGTGTGGCCTCTCTACACGTCTCTGCAAGGCAGCCCCTGGCGCATACTGGAGGTTCCTGGTGGGCTAGTTGGCCCCTAGGGACCCTCATGATTCAAGGGGACTTAATCCCCCAACTTAAAACGCGCCACGGGGCGCGTTTGCACAGATGTCACCTCAGGCCCCGCCCCTCCCTTCACCATTGTGCAAATATTCCTCTAAAATCTGCCGAACTACGAATTCGGATTTACTCACCTGTTATCAGGAGAGACCTCAGTGCTGCATCTTTCAGCCCAGTACTAATCCTGAAAAGTAATTTTAACCGTACTTACCAGTAACTTGAATTTCCTTCCATAGGATATCATTGCCTGCTTTTTGCTGAAAAAGTTTCTAAGTGTTGATTTTTGAAACATACAAATATTCCTCTAAAATCAGCCGAAATACGAATTCCGATTTACTCACCTGTTATAAGGAGAGACCTCAGTGCTGTATCTTTCAGCCCAGTACTGGTCCTGAAAAGTAATTTTAACCGTACTTACCAGTAACTTGAATTTCCTTCCATAGGCTAACATTGACTGGTTTCACTTGGAAATTCTTCTAAGTGTGGAGTTTTGGAACTTTAAAATATTCCTCTAAAATCAGCCGAAATACGAATTCCGATTTACTCACCTGTTATCAGGAGAGACCTCAGTGCTGTATCTTTCAGCCCAGTACTGGTCCTGAAAAGTAATTTTAACCGTACTTACCAGTAACTTGAATTTCCTTCCATAGGCTAACATTGACTGGTTTCACTTGGAAATTCTTCTAAGTGTGGAGTTTTGGAACTTTAAAATATTCCTCTAAAATCAGCCGAAATACGAATTCCGATTTACTCACCTGTTATCAGGAGAGACCTCAGTGCTGCATCTTTCAGCCCAGTATTGATCCTCAAAAGTAATTTTAACCGTACTTACCAGTAACTTATATTTTCTTCCATAGGAATCCATTGTCTGGTTTTCAGCAGAAAAGTTTCAAAGTGTCGATTTTCACAAACTACAAATATTCCTTAAAAATCGCCTGTATGACTTAAACGCATTCTTTCAACTGTTTACAGGAGATGCACCAGTGCTGGATCCAGGATCCAACACTGAGTAAGAAAAAGTAACGATAACAGTTTTTACCTGCTAAGTGAATTTCCTTCCATAGGATAACATTGGTGATTCTATGAGAAAAAGTTTCCAAGTGTCAACTTTTAAAATACAATAATATTCCTTAAAAATCACGACTGTAACCAAAACGCTTTTACTCAACTGTTTACAGGAGATGTACCAGGACTGAATCTAGGATCCAGTCCTGTGGTTAGAAAAGTAATCCATAAAGTAACTAATTGCATTTAACTAGAAATTCACATTGAGCTGAATGTTGCATTGTGTTTGAAAATGTGTTGCCCATTGCAACATCTGTAACTACTGTACTTAAAAGTCTATTGCCTATGTGCAAAGTATTTAAACTAAAGTAATTCATTCTGAGAAAGTATTTTTTGTAATGTAATGTATAATGTAATTACAATGTAATTTAAAAAATAAAATATGTAAAAAAAAATTGTTTCTAAAAATGTAGTAAATCAGTATGAAAAAAATTAATATAACAATTAATACATTTAAAAATTGTCATTTACAAAACCTTTGAAATTCACTGAAAAAACCGTAGGTTTCAGACATGTTATAGTTAGGAATTAGCATTTAAAAAACCTTTGAAATTCACTGAAAAAACCATACGTTTCAGACACGTTATAGTTAGAAATTAGCATTTAAAAAACCTTTGAAATTCACTGAAAAAACCATAGGTTTCAGGCACGTTATAGTTAGAAATTAGCATTTAAAAAACCTTAGAAATTCACTGAAAAAACCATAAGGTTTTAGGGACAGTTATAGTTAGTTGGACATTGCACTCGTACAAAACCCGTGAAATTCCCCCGTTATAGTTAGTTCAGGTAACTATAACTCGTGCCCCCGCAATGCACTGCTGATGACGTCACATATTACATCACTCATGACATGGTCAGTGACATCACTGATGACATCACTGATGACATCTCAAATGACATCACTGATGACATCACTGATGCCATCATCCAGTGACTGTGTGTTTCTGTAAAGTTTAAATATGTTTAATATATATAGGGAAAGGCGTATTGAAGAATGAGTGGGTGTAGAAGCGCCTGAATGGATGATTTAGTAGGTGCGTGACTGAGTCTATAAGTGAGTGATTAAATGTATCTTACTGGATGCATGGGTGAGTGACTAAACTGTGTGAATGTCTGTATCCGTCTGTCTGTTGTTGTGTAAGCAGCTGCATGGGTTTCTGACTAGCTAAATGAGTGTCTATATGGGTTATGGATTGGTTCTCTGAGTATCTGTATGGGTGCCTCAGTGTTTGTGTGGGTGGGGTGTGTGTGACTCTGTGCATAGATGTGTGAGTGGGTGATTCACTGGGTGCATGGTTTCAAGAGTGCGTCTGTGATGGACTGTATGGGTGGGTGAGTGTGTGTATGGGTGTGTTAGTGATTGAATGTATATCTCAGTGGTACATGTGTGAGTAACTACATATGTGAAAGGCAGTATATATGTGTGTTGGAGTATATAAATGGCTATAAGTGAGAGTGTGTGATTGTGAGAGTGGCTATATGGAATAGTGTGTGCTTGCATCAGTGATTGCATAGGAGCGTAAGAATGTGCTAGTATTTTTATGAGTAAGTGAGCTGGTGTGTATAACTGTATAGGTGAGTAAATTGGAGTGTGATTAATTATTTGCATGACTGACTAGGTGTGTGAGTACCTCTATGGATGAGTTGCGTTGTGTGAGTGTTTATATAGGTGTATGAGTGTATATGATCGTCCTGTACTGAGTGACTGTAAGTATGAGTGACTGTACGGGTGAGTGAGTAGATGTGTGTGTAGACCTAAGAATCAGTGAGTGGGTATGTAGTTATTGGTATTGGAGTGTGTATGGTTTTGAGAATGGCAGTCTGTAATTTAGAATGGGTGTATCAAAACTTATATTAGGGTGTGAGAAGATGCATTAAATTCTCACATGGATGATGTCATCAGTGATGTCATTTGAGATGTCATCAGTGATGTCATCAGTGATGTCACTGACCATGTCATGAGTGATGTAATATGTGACGTCATCAGCAGTGCATTGCGGGGGCACGAGTTATAGTTACCTGAACTAACTATAACGGGGGAATTTCACGGGTTTTGTACGAGTGCAATGTCCAACTAACTATAACTGTCCCTAAAACCTTATGGTTTTTTCAGTGAATTTCTAAGGTTTTTTAAATGCTAATTTCTAACTATAACGTGCCTGAAACCTATGGTTTTTTCAGTGAATATATATATATATATATATATATATATACACACACACATATACACAGAGATTTTGCTTTTGTCATGTATGGTGTTTTTTCTTATTGAAAATTGAGCTTGTTTCTTGGTACTGCTCTTATGCTTTTATGATGTAAAATCAGTCTCTTTCCTAGTTGATATTCCGATAACTCCTTATTCTCACAAAAGCATTATTCGTAATACTTCGAAGGCTCCCAATACACTTACTCTATCAGTCTCTGAACCTTTTAGATATGCTAGTTTTATTCTCTTGCCAAAATACACATTTCTCTGGTTTCTCTTCAAGATGTGTCAGAGACACTACTCACGACTTTCTACTCATTAACAAGTACTGTAGACACTGCTCTCCGCTTAACTCTTAAGTGTCATGCGCGGTGGTCAGACTTCTGCTTCACTCCTTTTCTTCTCCGAATTGGCGCGCTGAGGAGACACTCATTTTCCTCACAACAAGCGCGCTGACAGGACACTACCACTCTCCGCAGGGATTCAGTTGAAGTGCGCTGCATTCTGCACACACGCACACCTCGACCTGAATTGGCTTGAAACACTAGACCGCCTGAAACTCTTTTCAAATATCTTGGTGGCCATCTTGAAATTCTCGCGCTACATTCCGTGAATGTATTTTAACAAGATGCTGATCAAGAGCTTGCTACCTGGATATCTTGGTTTCCACAAGGGGTAATAGCGAACCAGAAGGTATTTGGCTTTCTTGACCTCATTAGTATACTCAATTACGTTGCAATGCCATAGATTCCTGACAGGTGCTTCACTTAAATAAGTGTGCATCATATACTAAGGTACCCTCCTACACAGACTCTCCAGCGGCAATAAACGAATCCTATGCTACGCACTAGAGAAAGCCAAACGAATAAAATCCCCCACAGTAGCTATCACCCTGGATGCGGAAAAAGCGTTTGATAAAGTTGACTGGTCGTACTTAAAATCACATTAGAGAAATTCAACTTAGGAGATATGCTATTTTGCATGATCATGGCACTGTATCACAAACCATCCCCTCCACCTTCGATCTAAGACGAGGTACCAGACAATGCAGCCCCCTTTCCCCCCTCTCTATTCCTACTGGTTATAAAACCCTTCCTACACAACCTCAGAGAAAACCATGACATACCAGGCATCACATTTGGCGATACTGTAGTTTAAATAACCACATACTTGGATGACGTCCTGGTTATTTCCGAAAACGCATACACGGCCATACCGGCCTTAATTTCCTTGATACAAAGATTTTTGGAGATTTCCGACTATACGCTTAATAAAGATGAAACGGAGGTTAAACTTCTTAACAACCAAGGTAACAAAGAAATAATCAGGAACTCTGGATTGACATGGCAACCAGGCTGCATTAAAGACTTAGGATTAGAATTGATCAAGGACCTCATCACCACCCTACAGACTAATGAAAATACCCAAATTAAAAAAAGTAACTCACTACTAGATGGATGGCCACCCAAATTTTTATCCTGGTGGGGAAGAGCGAACATTAAAAATGATGGTTACGCCACTGATTAACTATCTCATTAGCATGCTCCCAATAACCTTGTCTGATGAATTCTTTAAAAAGATAGGCAAAGCTTTTAATAACTTCCTTTGGCAAGGAAAGAAACCGAGAATCTCACTTAAAAAAATTAAATTGGCCAAAGATAGAGGGGGACTAGGCCTTCCCAATGTCTAATATTATCAAACAGCCTATCTTTGTAAGCAGGGCTTTTACTGGTTTGTTAGTGACTTGGAGTATCAGCCATTATGGGTGAAAATTGAAAGATCACTTATAAACAACATAACCCTCCCTACAATCTTAACAATGCAAACCTCCCACACTCTAGGTGTATCATTTAAAATACTAAATAAGCCCTCCTGCACCTAGATTGCCAGTCTCAGATCAGAATAAGCAATTCCAACTAGGCCTCCATATGGTATAATCCTAAACTCAAAATAGATGGTCAACTAATGTACTGCCAAAACTGGTCAAATAAGGGCATCAACTTAATCAAAGACATCTATGTTGGCAATCTTCCTCAGCCCTTCTTTATCCTGCAAACGCAGTTTAGCTTAGATGATATGGACTTTTATAAGTTTTTAAAATTAAAAGTACAGGTCATAAACACTCAATACATCCTGTAAACCCCTCTCTTAATCCCTCCGATGGGTCAACTGTTAAAAGCCGGACACACTGTGTCTAAATTATAAACTATTGCTTCCAAACCCTTGTATGTCGCATATCTGTTAGGAACTCAAATGGGAATCAGAACTAAATTTAAAAAATACAGACATTTACTGAAGAAGTATACATAAAACTCCTTTTATAAGATCTCACCTTCGCTATACCAAGCAAAATATATGACTATTAATAGAGCATTCTGGATCATATCTAGAATGCATAAACTTAACCTTAGTCAAAACTCGAACTGCTGGAACTGCAACCTGCACGAGGGAGACTTGGCCGATATGCTATTCTATTGCCCTGCTTTAATAAACCTACTGGGGCAATGTCTGAGACTGTATAAAACACTCCCTCAACATTGAACCCACCAGAGAATTTTCCTACATACTACTGGGCTACCTGGACCCTCAACTACAGAATGAAAATGATTGCTGTCTTTTAAACCTAATGCCTATGCTTGCTTGCAAACTGATGCTTAACAATTGGAAAAACATCAAGATAGTCTCCTTCTGGATGTGGCAAGAATGGCTCTCCTTTCTTAGAGGCGCTGACAATGTTTCACTAAAACTTTCTCCATGGCACCCTCCTCTTAGACTGATGTGGGGCTCACTTGATGCCACTACCTGTAATTTCAAACCTCCCTGAAGAACCTAGACTCCATAATACACTCTCCAGGGTACTGACGCATTAGACAAGTTCAACCACATGAAAGGAGTCCACTTTAAGGTTCAAATCAACTGGGACATTATGTTGCTACAACCTTATATCACATAACTAGTGCTGACAACTTACATTTACTTTTCCTTTTGTTTACATCACATGTACTTACACCACTCATCACACACTATACAAAGAACATGATTGCTTTAATAAAAGTGAATCTAACGGTTGAAAAAATACCCTGTATTGTATCAACATGCATCATAACCAAATGTTATGTAAAACTGAGCACAGCTGTCCTCCACCTCATCTTCTGTAACCCATTTTATACTGGTGTGATAGTTTTACTGCCACCTTTGTTTAATTTATTTATAATTGTCTTCTGTATTGGCTTGTTGTTTTGTTTTCCTTTGGAAAAACTCAATAAAAACTACTTGAACTTAAAAAAAAAAAGATTGTAAATTGAGGCTAAGGAGGGACCGCCGACTGCCCTTGAGTGTGACATAAGTTGCGTTTGCATCTGCAGTGTCGGCGTGTCATGTTGCCTAGAACTAGCATTCGAGGGAGGAACTTTCCCAGTATCCCTAGTATCTGATTGATCCACTTGATCTTGTGGGGAAATTGTAGAGGATACAGCCCGAATGGTCACATTTGTTGGTGTAAGGTCAACACCTTCAGGGTCCCATTGCAGGTCGTTAAAATCAGTCAGGATGACCTCGTACGCGTAACTTTCAGAGCCTTAAGTAGCAGTTTTTCTAGCCCCCTTTAACTTTGACCATGGTGCCTCTCCCTGTTAAGCTCACAATCTGGCTTAGAGTCCGAGCCTGAGGTGGCCAAGCATCCTGTCTCTTGGTCATACAGGGAAAAAAAGGCTTCTAGTGCATCCTGATTTTCATGTAACATATTTTCATTATCGACCAGCAGTCCAGGGCACGGACCAGAGTCAGCCAACCGCTAGTGGGGTCCCTCCGGATTGAGTGACCACCCACAAAAATCTGTGACCGCAAATCATTATGACCTACAATAGTAGCAACTTCCTTGATCTCAAAACGCCCAGGCATAGAACCGGCTTCCAGGGTAGTAATAGAGATCTAGGACCCCAAGCTCATGTTTGCACCTCTAGAACCAAAGCAGTCCACCATAGGTTTTTTTTAACATGATTTGGCAAGCTTGATGAAGTAGCGTTAAGCAGAGTGTTGTCTACCTGTTTTGTCTGTGATGACATTAAGCTTGATCCAGCATGATCACCAACGCCAGCTCCTGCCACCTCTGTCCCCTCGGTCATCTCATCGGAGGCAGCATCAGTCACTTCCTCATCACTACTCAGATCTGCAGGAATTCAAGAGTCCACCTCAGGATCAACCGTATTGAGTAAATTTGTCTTTCCAAGGTGTTTAGCAGCTATGTCAAGTGCCCTGGGCTTCTTGGGCTCTTTGGGCCTTCTAACAAGCATTCTTTTGGGCTCCACTACCTAGATCGCCTTGTTGACCTGCCATTCCTTGACAGCTGAATCAGTACAGGGCTGCTGGGTGCGCTGCAGATGGGTTCCTCCACACTGACACCCGCGAGGTCTTGTATAACAGTACAGCGTCTTAGCAGCTGAACCAGCAGTCTCTCTTTTTTTTTTTTAACAGATTTTATTGGTTTTCCAGCGTACCAAGGGGGCAAAACCCAAAGGACAGAGTACAATTGAAATGCAGTATGGCAGGCCCTCAGGTACAGTAAAACACCCACACCAACTGTCTGCGGAACATCAGACCACAAGAACCCCCGGATCCCCCCCCCGCGCACGCACCACCAACATGTAAGCACCATAAACTGTATATACAAAAGGAAAATCTCACAGCGTCCCAGTAGCACCAAATGTTACACAGGTCCGTCATTTACCACCAGTCGTTCTATGGGGTCTCGAATGGCAGGCTGTAACACCAGGGAGAGGTCTATACCTCGGAACTTCGCCCATCTGGCCCAGACCCTCCCATGTTTCTGTGGGCATCCCCTAGCCTGAAACACGGCAACTTCCGCCGACATACATCTGTCAAGGGCCTTTTTCCAATTAGATACAGATGGCGGGGACGTATCTTTCCAATGTTGTGCTATGTCCCGCTTGGCCAGGGTGAGACCCAGAAAGAGTAAGTGTTGTTTGTGCCTGTTCCCCCCAATGTCTTCCGTGCTGTGCAAAAGCGCCAGTCTAGGGTCAGACGGGATATCCCATGCCAGAACACGCCCCAGGCAAGAGAGCACCCCAGACCAGAAGGGCTGTACTGCTCCACAGCTCCACATCGTATGTAAAAACAACCCCTCAGCGGTGCCACAGCGGAGTCAGGCCGGAGACGGGACTGCCCCCATCTTCCAGAGGCGGAGACGAGTGTAATACACCCTGTGGAGGTATTTGAATTGAATGAGTCGTTAACTAGTGGAGACGACGGCACCACGAGGACTGGCTATCGCCTCGGCCCAGTCGTCATCTGTCAAGCTGGGTAAATCTGCCTCCCAAACTGCCCGGGTGCGGTGAATGGTGGTCTTGGAGTGTGTCGTGAGAGTTTGATAAATTTGCCTAATTTTATGGGCCCCCAAGTCCCCCATTAGTAAGCGCCCCTCCAGCGGGTGGAACTCCGGTAGGGATTCCAGCTGGCGAATCAAAGGGGTCAGTGCGTGTCTGAGCTGTAAAAAGTGGTGGAACTGTGATTTGTGGAGAGCGAATTCTGCCTGTAATTTCTGAAAGGATTTGAGAGTGGTCCCTTGCATCACATCACCTAGGGTAGAGATGCCTATGTCATCCCATCTGCGAAATCCCGCCAGGGACGCGACTGGCCGGAGAAACGTACCCTGCCAAATAGGAGTGGCACCAGTCAGTGTACCCCACCAGCCCATAGCCCTAACCGCCCGTCTCCATATCTGAATGACTACTCTGCAGGCAGGGGGAAGCGCCGTCAAGGGAGAGCTGCTGTACAGGAGTTGGAGCAGGGGAGTGCCATCCATGGTTGACCGTTCCACGGCGTAGGCCGGATCTGTATGGGAGCCGTACCACCATTCATTGACCACTAGGAGATGTGAGGCCCAATAGTACGCACGAACATCCGCCGCCGCGATGCCTCCGCAGTACGTGGACTGTATGCAGGTTGCGAGCGCCACACGAATCGCTCCTCCTTGCCATAGGAATCTGTTCAATAGAGCGTTAACCTGGAGGAACCACGACGGGGGAATAGGGTACGGATAATTCTGGAGTCGGTAGAGTAGGCGGGGAAGGGATACCATTTTAAAAATTGCAGATCTACCATATAGGGAGAGGGGCAGCTGGGACCAAATCGTTGTCTCGTCTCGGACGGCTGGGAGTAGCGGGGCTATGTTGCGCGACCAGGCATCCTCGGGGCAGCGAGTGACATAGACCCCGAGGTACTTAAGGTCTGCATCTGCGATGAGCAATTGAGATGCCCACACCTGGCTTCGCTGGTCCCCGTGAATGGGGAATAGTGTGGATTTAGACGGATTAGCATGGAGACCGGAGGTCTCCCCAAATATACGGAGGATCTGGAGGACACGAGGCCCAGAGAACCAGGGGTCGGAAATAAAAAACAGGACATCGTCGGCGTAAAGCGCGATCTTGTCCGAGTATTCCGGCGTCCAGTCGAGCCCTCTGACAACAGAGTCGAAGCGCACCCATGCGGCCAAAGGTTCAATCGCTAAGGTGAATAAAAGTGGGGACAGGGGGCACCCCTGACGAGTGCCCCTACGTATCGGAAAGGGGGCAGAGCAGCACCCGGCCGTGCGAACCGAGGCCGTGAGATCAGTGTATAAAAGCTTCACATATGCTAAGAACCGGGGCCCCAGATTGAGGGCAGCTAGGAGTTTAAAGAGGTACTTCCAGCTCAGGGAATCGAATGCCTTATCGATATCTGCCAATAGGAGCGCCGCAGGGCGGCCCAGGCGTGGGGCCTCGGCAATGGCATTGTGGACCCGCCTGATATTGTGTCTAGTGGAACGCTGCAGCATAAAGCCGGACTGATCCGGGTGCACCAGATCTTGAATACAGGTGCGGAGGCGATCGGCCAAGATCTTACCCAGCAATTTGGGCTCAATGTTTAATAGGGAGATAGGGCGATATGAGCCCGGATCGTCCGGAGGACGACCGGGTTTGAGAAAGACCACGATCTCGGCGTGTCGCCAATCGGGTGGTAGGATGTGTTCCTCTAGGGCTTCGTGTAGTGCTCCTAGTATATGAGGGCCCAGCATGGTAATATGACGACTTTAGAAACTCACTTGGAAACCCATTTGAGCCCGGGGTGCGGCCCGGGTGCATGTTGGATAGAGCCGCCTGTAACTCATCTAGAGTGATGGGCTTGTCTGGTGCATCGCGCACGTCGTCAGATAGACGACGGGGTGGTATGTCAGTTAAAAAGGTATCAATCAGGGGTGCCGCTATCACTTCGCACTCCTCATATAGAACCGTGTAATACCGGGCGAATGCCTGGACCACCGCCTCAGGGGAGGAACAGAGATCTCCTTCAGGGAACTTCAAGAGGGGGACTGGGGCCGGGGACAGCCGAGGCTGACATAGTCTGTGGAGCATCTGACTAGACTTATCGCCCCACTGATAGATTCTGTGTTGAGTCTCCAGCCAAGCCTCTTTGGCGGCATCCGTGTGGAGCTGATGGAGTTGTTGGACATGAAGGAGATTCCGGCGGGTGCCAGGGTCGGATCCCTCTACCAATTAAGCTTGCAGGCGAACCTACCGGTCTTCCAATTCTTCCCCCTGTTCCAGGCACCGGCGTTTTTCTCCAGAGCGAAAGCTAATGTCAGCCCCCCTAACCGTAGGTTTAAGGGCCTCCCAAAGGGAAACCAGAGACGATGTGGACCCCACATTGAAGCTGAGGTAGTCCTGTATGGCGCGTAGGAGCATTTCTTGATAGTCCGCGCTGCGGAGAGACCACGGGGACATACGCCATCGACGGGGGGCCCGACAAGTCTGAAGGCGCAGCTTGAGCTGGATCGGGGAATGGTCAGAGGCGCCTCGGGGCATAATGGAGGTGTGAGACACCCTGTGGATGTAGCTATGGGGAAGGAACAAATAGTCTAGCCGTGAGAGGGTGGGATGGACGGAGGAGGCATAGGTGAACCCCGCCTCGGAGGGGTGGAAAGCCCGCCAAGAGTCTGCCCACCCCAGTGTGTGCGCTAAGGTCTGTAATTTGGATTGAGGAGGGGGTGTATCGAGCGGGAGTGCACGCCATCTGTCCCGAGGGGCCATAATGTCATTCCAGTCACCGCCCAGGATCGTCAAGCCCCCTGGAAAGTCTCCCCAAAGTTGTGTTAGTTTGTCTACAAATGTCTGACCCAGTGGAGGAGGAGCATAAATACTCCCTATTGTGATCTGTTCCCCTGCTAAGGTGCCGGAGATAATCGTGTAGCGTCCCCCTGGATCTAACCAATGGCGTGTTACCTGGAATGGCACTCGGAGGTGAATGAGAATTGCCGTGCCGCGGGCGCCACTTGTGAAACCAGAGTGGTACACCGTGACAAACCCATATCTGGATAGGCAGGGGGCTTTAGTGCCCAGTAGGTGGGTTTCCTGCAATAGCAGGATATCAGCCGAGTAACGCTTTTCCAGTTGGAGAACCGCCCCTCGTTTGACCTTGTTTAGGAGTCCCCGTACATTCCATGCCAGAATATTGAGTTCCCCGGTTGGAGTGTTACGTGAGTCGTGTGCCATGTCTTAGTATCCTGGTGTATATCGACCGGCAGTGTGGTGGTGCCATGGTAGGTGGTCGTGTGTCTGGTGCGCAGAACAAACAATAACAACCACAAAAAAACTGAAACCCCACATTCCCTCCCTCCCCCCACCCCAATACTTCCCAGAACGTGAAGTATCTGTCGCGGTGAAATCCTGACCTAAGCCCCCAACAGGATGACTCAAGCGGTTTCCCAAATGGATCCCCCCCTCCCAACATTACCCAACATTTCTTACACGTCCAGGGCGGACTGTGGCATATACCCTTCAGAGTGGGTGGAATTGGCCCAAACACCTTGAGATTCATCGTTGCTCTTCATAAGACCCCGCTGCAGGGCCCTGATCACAAGAAATGGAGAGAGAACAGTTGTCCCGCAATCAGAGCAGGGTCAGTCAGCTGTTTCCGAGTGGCTCTTGGCTCACCAGTTGGAACGGGATTGGTGGCGTCTTGCTGTTGCGTGATTGTCTTGCCGGCCGCTCCGGTGGGAGCCAAGTGAGGAGTCCGAATCCAGCGGCGGCGGCGAATGAGGCTTAAGAGTACGTCTCTCATCTGTCCAGGCAAAGATCTCCTCCGGTGTGTTGAAGAAAAGAGTCTTGGCGTTGTGGATTATCTTCATGCGAGCGGGAAACAGCAGCGCATACGAAATGTTCAGGTCGCGAAGCCGTCGCTTGGCCTCAACGAAGGACTGTCGCTGCTGCTGCACCAGCCGGGTGTAGTCTGGGAAGACCATGATAGGATGAGAGTCAAAGACCATTTGGTCCCTGTGGAGCCGTGCGTATCGGAGGATCGCATCCCGGTCGGCGTAATTGAGAAGCCGGGCGATCACCGGCCTCGGACGTTCTCCAGGAGGAGGCTTCTTCGTCAGAGCCCGATGGGCCCGCTCGACCACAAAGCAGGAGGACCTGACCTCGGGCGGCAGGAGGGTCATGAGCCAGTCCGAGAGGAAAGTGTCCATGGAAGTACCCTCGCATCCCTTGGGAAGCCCACCAGGCGAATGTTGTTGCGCCGGGTTCTACCTTCCGCGTCCTCGACCCTGGATGCGAGCTCCCGCGAGGCTGTTGTAAGTCTGTCTACCTGTTTCTGAAGGGCGGATACTGTGTCCTCCACCGTGGAGACCCGGGTATCCGCCTCCGTGATCCGGTCCACTGCCTTTCGGAGGTCTTGACGGAGGAATGACACCTCTGAGCCAACAGCCCCGATCTGGACCTCCAGAGCCTCTCGCGACTGGTTAATGGCCGCTAGGAGTGTCGCGGTGTCTGAAGACACGGCCTCGGCACTGTCTTTTCCGGTAGCTGTGGTGGTATAATGGTCCATGGTGTTTTGTTTGGGGGCCCCCGCGCCGGGTTTGTCCTTGCCCATCGCCGCGCGGGGATGTAGGCCAGGGGAGGCCACTCAAGTCCGCAGAGGACGCGTGCGGGAGGGTGGGCCCCGCCGGAGCGCAGCCGACGGTGGCCGGCAAGGGCGGACTTCGCAGCGTCGGAAGAGTGTCACCAGAGCTCCCAGTAGTCACACCACTGTAGTTGGGCTAGGCCCCAGCCCCACACGCGGTAGACAGAAGAAAGGAGTGCCCCTGGGTGGCGAGTGGTCGCGGGGAGTCGTATGCTGCTTAAAGGCTACGGGGTCTCAGCATGGGGTCGACAGCAAGAGGCCCAACCCCGAGGGCCGGTCCCCAAAGGGCAGCGCACAGCATCCGGGGTCTCAGTCCACAGCGCCACCACCGCCGCGCGGAGAGCACAAACGCCCCAGGGCCCCTGGCGCCCCGCCTCACAGCCTCGGCCGCAGCCCAGGAGGATCCACTGTCCGGCCAAAGAGGTCACCACAAGCAGCTTGTGCGAATGGCACTGCGCGCCGCGGGCCCCACCAAGTTCCAGGCTCCGTCAGGGACTTGCAGGCCTCAGGGTCTCTCGATCTCCAGTAACGTTCAGGAGGTGGGGGTGGGGCCGCCGCAGCTACGCCAGAGGCCCGCCGGATCTGTATCGGGACAGGCCGCCTCCACCCCCCAGGGCTCCACACTGCACTGACCTGGGGCTCCGCTGGGCGAGGGTCGCCGCCGGGCGAGAGTCACATCAGAGGCCGCCCGAGGATCGCGGGCCAGCCCCACCTCCGCTGCATGCCATCCCTCAGCCCCTGGGGAGGCCGCCTCCGCGTCGGTGCTGGTCCCGGATTGTCCGAGCACTCCACCGGCTCCGGAGTTCGCCCAGAAGGTCTCGGCACGTTCTGCAGCAGATTCCCCGCAGCGGTGGCGTCAGGGACCAGGATTACGGCAGGATAATGGCTCTGTTCAGGTACGAGCCGGCGGAGCTCTACAAAGCCGCGTCCGCCATGCTTGGCTCCAAGCCACGCCCCCCCGCAGCAGTCTCTCTTTAGCTCCAGCCACAACAAGGTGCACCTAAAATCATGTGTGGGACGCACCTCCTGGAGTGCCATTGTATTTCCTCTCCTTCCGGCAATGAAGGATTGCCAGGTGATTCAGCTGTGCAGGCAGGGCGAGCCATGTAGAAAGTGCAAGCTGATAGGGAGGAGTTGGCAGGATTTCTGCTGCAGCTGCCGTTGTAAATCCCTGACTCCCTTACACGGGAGCACTAGGATAGACCATACTTTGGCGAGACAAGCAGTGGCAGTAATGACGGCCGCAGGAACAATAGCCGCCTGTGAATGCAGACTTGCTCCCATCTGTATTTTTTCAGCATTGGGGGTCGGGAGGTCACAAGCCAGACCAATCGTGTGAGCCACGCGCCACCATTTTGGGTGTGAACCCCCCCCCCACTCAGAAATTATCAGTAAGACAAACTCAACTGGGTTGATCAACTGGCCGATGACGAGTCATATATGAATCAAACACTGGAAGCATTATTTGCTTTACACAGTGCTTTGGTTGGAGTTCCCTGGAGCTGGTTATTAGCACCTTTAATGCTAAAGCTGTGTCTGCCCATTCTTATGGTGCAGTTATGGGGTTACAGAATTCCCCAAAACCTCTGAGTGTTATCAATAAGTCCTAACTTCAAATCCTTCACTTAGCTGAACTAAATTTCATTGAGATAGTAACCAATATTTCTATTAAATCAATTATGTACTGTGTTAGGATATGGTTAAACAAGCATTTGTTAAGCTACTGTAAAGCTCTTTTGGACATCCTAGAATTCAAAGGTAATAAAAAACAGTTTTACCTGGATTACCTAGCTGCTATATATTTTTTTTAAATAGGCTGTTCTGATATCTGCACCATCTTTAATCAGTATCTGCGGACAGCAAGTAGATCATGAAGAAGAGCTATTTAGATCACTTAAAGGCTGAGTGGACCCTGAAGGGAGGCCATTTAGCAAAAATGCCATCAAACATTCCATCGCTCTTGAGCCATATTTGTCCTGTTTATAGTCTGAGGAAAAACAGGTCTCCTTATATCAAGTTCCGTCTTGGGACTTTTCCTATGCTGGCTCTTGCGTTTCCATGGTTATAATAAACATAGCAAACTCAGGTGGCTATACATGCAAGATTGGAGGCAAAGCGGCCATGATTCATTTTACGCTCCTTTGCTCTCATACTCTCCTTGCTAGGACGGAAATATTTTGCCCCTTATTTTTAGAGTACAGTAAAAGAACATGTTGTGAGGCTATGTCAGTCTGCCTTAGAACGGTCTCTGAACATTTATTTCAGAAGGCGGCTCCGTATATCTATTGAACCTGGAAAAAGACCAGATCTGGATTTAGCGGGTAAGCCAAGGTTTGGACTGTGCCATATGTCAGCTTTGACATCTAAATGGTTTTTAGGCATTCATGTTTGTCTTACTGTAAACATACTGTTTTTATTCTTAATTTTAATGTCTTTTAGAATGTTTAGTTTTGCTTGGCCCTTCGGTGGCTGAGACAAATAAATTAACTTTACTCCACGTCCTTTAAGTGACTAACACCCAAAAGCTATTTTTTTCACTGTGGCAGGCCTAAGTGTTTTGTGTATAAAACCAGAGTACAGATTAAAATATCGAATAATGTATCTCACGAAAGGGACTTGCTAGAAAAATAAACAACTATTTGTAATAGTTACAAAAAAATCAAATTCAGAGGTGAAGTTGGAGTTTTAATAAATAGTAGGGAACAGTAACTTTTAGAAAGGTACCTTCTTCCTGCCCCTTGAGGTGGGCAGTCACCCACCCCAATTAATAATCCAGTTGCTTGCAATGAAAGATAGTCATATGAAGAGAGCTAGTAGAACTGAAAGCAAGGGAGCAGACAAAAATAGTTAATCTGGATTAAATAAATACAAGTCTTTTCCCAGAGAAGGTTAGATGACAGAAGCAGAGCACTTTAAATTGGATGTGTTTAGCAACTGGCAGCCAGTGCAAATGTTTTTAAATGAGGAGAGATATTACAGTGAGTAAAATTCTCAGTCATATTTTGGATCTGTTCAATATGCTGGAGAAATGTATTGGTGAGACCGAGAAAAGGCACTTTGCAGTTAGGGTTGTGTGTCAGGATAACAGCTCAGACCACAGCTTTACATGCAGATTAAGTAGCAGTGGTAACATTTTCTGTTATGCTTTCAAGTAGTAAGAATAGGTAAAGTGAATATAATTAATCTGATGAGAAAAAGAGAGTGACACATCCATTTTTAGACCCAGGTTCTTTACCATCTCATTTGGCCTAGGTTCCCCAGCCTCTGTAAAGACCATGTTGGTGAGGCTCCCCTAGATGAAAGCACCTTTTATGTATCTCCATTAAGCTTAAGAGAGTTGCAGCTGTATGTAGGACAGAAAGTGCCAACTTGTAACTAACTTTTGTCCTTAAAGTCTTTACATCACTGAATAAATTAATGAAAAATCTTTGATTATTGAGATAATCATAAAAGAGCAATACAGCAGAGAAAAATAATACAAATAGTATTTAATTATCCCTCATAAAAGAATGACACAATGGACATACATATCTGCATAAGATATAATACAATATGGTGCATAAATAAATACTACTTGTGAAAAAAGATAAAAATTCATAACATTCGATTCAAATAGTATTTAACCTCTTGGCTTCTGGGCCTTTCCCTCCCAGTACTGAGCCCTTTTTTTGGCTATTTGGGGTAGTTTGCGCTTAGGGCTCTATACCTTTTTTCCAGATAAGGTATCCTCGCCAAATTTGCGTCTTTTTTTGCCAACATCTGGGGATTCTAAAAGCACTCAGGGTTTGTGGATTTCCCTGGAGTGGACTGTGAAAATAGCACAATATAGCTACATTTTGAGTTTTTTTGAAAAATAGGAAAAAAGTGCTCCAAATAAAAGTGTCTGTTCTTTTTCCTAAAAATAGCATCTACAAACGGTTTGCTGTACTAAAGTCACCATCTTTCCCGTTGTCAGCAACATGCAGAGCTGAATCATAAAACCTAATTTTGTACCACAGTTTTGCCATTTTTCTAAGAGGTAGCCTATTTTCCCTATTTTTTGGGCTCTCAACCTACTTACAGTTTGTGATGGAAACCAGTGTGAAACCCATGGGTGATCCAGAAAAGCATAGATTTATGAAAAGTAGACAAAATTCCGAATTCAGCAAGGGGTCATATGTGTAGATCCCTCAAGGTTTTCCCAAGGAAAATAACTGTTGAATAAAGAAATATTGAAAACGAGTAGGGAAAAATGGGCCTTTGTGACATTTTCAACTGTAACTTTTTGTCACAAGGGCAGATTTACAAAAGCAATATACCATAACGTCCGCGTGACCCTTCTGGTGCGGGGATACATAGGGTTTGTAGGCTTTCCAAGAACCCAAAGCCAACAACTGACCTGCACCATACAATGGTTTTCCATTGAGTACCGAGTATAGACCAATTCATTTAGCGAAAAAGGCAGAGTGAAAATGGGTATCAAGGAAACCTATGTATTTCTGAAATGGGCACAAGATATGGAGTGTAGGAGCAGTGGTTATTCATACAGCTCTGAATTTGTGGGCACCCATACTGCCGTTTGATTTAGAGGTTATTTTTCAAAATGTCATCTTTTTTATACACTGGCTTACATTTGAAAGGCACAAATGCAGTGAAATCCAATTGGCAATAACAAATGTTCTACTATTCTATGCTCCCACAAGTCTTTCGATAAAAATGGTACCTCAATTGTGTGGGTAGGATGAATATATGACGTTACAACGCATACCCTTACAACGCATGCTTTTACATCGCAGTTTTTACAACGCAAATACCATTACATCGCATGTTTTTACAACGCATACCATTACAACGCATGTACATTGAGATAAATTAAAACTACCATTACAACGCATTCCATTACAATGCATACTAATACTACATATACCATTACAACGCATACTATTTTTAAAGTAATTTTAATACTCGAGTACTTTTTAAAGTACCTTTCCTTTAAAATACCTGAATATTAACAATAAAATCTATAAAAAATTTCAAAAAGACAGGGAAAATTAAACATAAATTTTAAACATTTTACCATAGAAACTGTTGCAAAGATGAGTAATAATGACTGGAGTCAGCTGTGGAATGTTCGCACATTCTTGCCAGGCATGTACCATGGGTGTGGATGGCAGAGGGGTGGCGGGGCATACCAAGTGTGGATTACAACTGAAACATACTACTCTGAGTCAAAAAGAGATTAAACATGCAATCTTTTTCGAAGAACATAAAACGTAAGTCCTTCAACTATTTTTATTAGAGTCCCTGTCCCAGTAACTACACAAAATGGCTGACATTCTGAGAAGGAACGTATAAACGAACATTTTTACACATGACAAAATAAATATACTTTTGGTCAGGTTGTGAATTGCGCGAAAAAAATGTTTCCAATACATATTTTCTTTAAATTGTTATTTACCCTCAAAAAACGTATAAAAGAAGCCGACCTCCATTTTGTGCTCCGTGGTAAACTGACTTCCAAGGTGACCAGACACAGCAGGAGCAGCTGGAGAATTTTGCCGTTTGTCAAATTGAACGCTGCAATCTACAGACCAAAGTAAGTTTACGTTTTTAATAAAACAGCATCAAAATATTAACACACAAGTTCCAGGTACTCACAATATAATTTTTTAGTTATTTACAGCATTCACTCATTTTGAATAGCAGCCACCAATCTAAAGCAGATATTCGAGAAATGATCTTAACTATAAAAAGTAAGTGAATAAAGGAACAAAATGTACGTAAATTTAAAAAGCCCATAAGCTAGAAAAAAAATACATTTTACTTTTGATATTAACAGAGTTTGGACATAAATCAACAAAGAAATACCTAGCAGGAAGGAACAAACCTTTACAGAATCAGATGCAAGTATAATGTTAACAGTAATCTGAACGTAAAAAAAATAAAAAATTATTGAACTGAGAATTAAAACATTAGCAGACCAAGATCAAAATTATGTTTAAAATATTACTAATTTAACACCTTAATGTTTTTACCTCAGGAAACAGGCTCAGGGAAAGTGTTGGATGGTGGTGGGGGCTAATTTACTATTCTTACTCGGACCTGTGCTTGCCTCCGGGAAAGTGTTGAATGGTGGTGCGGGCAAATTTACTATTCCTACTCCGACAGGTACTTGCCTCAGGGAAGGTGTTGGATGGTGGTGGGGGCAAATTTACTATTCCTACTCCGTCAGGTGCTTGCCTCAGGGAACGTGTTGGATGGTGGTGGGGGCAAATTTACTATTCCTACTCCGACCTGTGCTGGCCTCAGGGAAAGTGTTGGCTGATGGTGGGGGTAAATTTACTATTCCTACTCCGGCCGGTGCTTGCCTCAGGGAAAGTGTTGGATAGTGGTGGGGCAAATTTACTATTCCTACTCCAACCGGTGTTTGCATCAGGGAAAGTGTTGGATAGTGGTGGGGGCAAATTTACTATTCCTACTCCGACCTGTGCTTGCCTCAGGGAAAGTGCTGGATGGTGGTGGGGGCAAATTTACTATTCCTACTCCACCCTGTGCTTGCCTCAGGGAAAGTGCTGGATGTTGGTGGGGGCAAATTTACTATTCCTACTCCGACAGGTGCTTGCCTCAGGGAAAGTGTTGGATGGTGATGGGGGCTAATTTACTATTAATACTCCGACCTGTGCTTGCCTCAGGGAAAGTGTTGGATGGTGGTGGGGGCAAATTTACTATTCCTACACCGACCTGTGCTTGCGTCAGGGAAAGTGCTGGATGGTGGTGGAGGCAAATTTACTATTCCTACTCCGACAGGTGCTTGCCTCAGGGAAAGTGTTGGATGGTGGTGGTGGAAAATTGATTCTACTTAAATTTAAAAAAAAAATAATAATTAAAAGTAAATATCCTATTTTTATTGCTGTAATTTGTCAAGCATACAGTCAAACATTTTTATTTACCTTCTCAACAGATTAAATCATATCAACCAGCAAGAATAGAGGAACACATTCATCAATCAAAGCAAATTTAAAAAGCCCATCGCCACTGGAGAAGCCAAACTATACAAGGTAAAAACAATTAAAAAACAACATAATGGTTTTTCTTTGCAGGTTTCAAGTACAGAATCATTTTTTTTTTTAAAGTATCTTTGCAGTAAAAATGTCAGCCTCATAAACAAAAGCAAAATGATTTGTTTTCAAGGACAAAAGCACTAATCAATTTCTTTGTAGGCTATTTGCAAAACAAAAAAAATCCAAATTACAATCTATTAAAGTTTCTTTACTTTTAACAGAACCAAAGAATCAAAACCACCTAACACAACATAGTGAAGAACTGAAAGAAAAATCCCTAATAAAACAGCAAATACGCCAGACCTTTTCAACAAGACAACAGAAAAGCCTTAAAAAGGTAACCTTTAACATTCTGTAAAATGGAACCAAAATTACCTTTTTTTCATCCAAGGAACAAAAGCAGGAAACAATTCCCCCAAAAAATTATCATGCCAATGCAATTAAAACCTGGTACAATTATGCAAAAAAATAAAGCTGTAAAATAAACAATGTGCACTAACTTTTCACTTGCAGGCAAATTAGTTGTAAAAACAACCACACTTAAAATCATCAAAACAATCCTTTTCTCTTTTTCTTCTTTCTACAGAAAATGGCAGCAAGAAAAGAAGCCAAATATATACAATCAAGCCGTGGAAATAGACTGTTCAGTCACAGTGGGTATGTTTATTGTAAGGAGAGATTAACTGCGCCCAGGTGTCATTGGAGGTGTGTGCATTATTACTCATCCCATTGCACTGGCAGAGCGGTACTCTTGGTGACACTGTTGAAAGGATCATCGAGCATAACCACTCTGCCTCTGCAATGGAGATAGAGGTAGGGGAGAATATAAATGAAATTAAAACCCTGGCATCCACCTCCAATGAACCGTGTGGCTCAGTTTTGAGGGAGGCGTCTCAAAACATTCCATACACATGTAGGAAGTTGTATGCCCACAATCCACAACCCACGCAGAATTATTCAGCGTAAAAAACAGGTAAGTAACCCCCTACGTGTAACACCCCAAGTCTTTTCTGACATTAACATTCCTCCTGAACTTTCTGTAACCGTTACTAATGAACCCTTTCTTTTGCATGACCACAAAAACCCTCTTAAAAGAATACAAATCTTTAGCACACCCCATAATCTTGTTAAGTTGGAGAGTATTGATATTTGGATGATTGATGGGACGTTTAAAGCCACAACCCATCCATTCACCCAAATATACACTATTCATGCCTACATTAATCAAACAGTAGTGCCCTTAGTGTACAGTTTACTCCCTGATAAACAATCCTCAACATACACTGAATTTTTGTCAGTGATAAAAGCTAAAACCATGAACAAGAGTCCTAGAAAAGTGTTAATTGACTTTGAATTACCTATGATTAACACAATTACCAAAATGTACACGGATACCCAAATTCAAGGATGTTTTTTTCACTTTTCACAGGCATATTGGCGAAAAATTCAAAAAACATCCTTAGTTGAGGATTATATATCAGACAGTAAACTACAATTTGAATTAAAGAAACTAACTGCACTTTGCTTTGGTCCTCCTGACAGTGCAGATAAATACTACACATGTATTACTGAATCTGACTATTTTACTGCAAACGAGGACACATTGGCACCCCTTCTAAATTACTTTGAAGACACATGGATTGGCCATCTAAGCAGGTCAGGCCGCAGGAGGAAACCACGTTTCCATGTGGAGTGGTGGAACTGCTACTCGACCTGCTTAGAGGGAGGAGCAAAAACAAATAATGCCTTAGAGGGATGGCACAACTCCTTCAACAAATCTATCGGTAAACCACATCCTAACTTCTATCATTTCTTGGAAATTTTGAAGAAGGAGCAAAGTTTCCAAGAAATGAGAATAGCGCAGTCATTAACTGGTAGTCTGAACCCACGAATCTCTAAAAGAACAAAAGAAATGTCCGAGCGACTATTGGGTGCAATTCAACAATTTTCATTGATGGTGGCTTCAGACTACCTAGATAATATTGCACACATCCTACATTTCTAATCTACACTAACTCTCAAACCTCCTTACTTGACTGTTTTGACAAAGAATTCCCCTAATTTAGGGGCTCATTAGGATGGCGGATGGACTCAAGTCCGTCCGCCATCCTGGTGTAAACCGGGACCGTCCTCCATGCATGCGGCGGTCCCGCACACCCGATCACGATGCGACCGCCACCATGGCAGTCGGATCTTGATCATTAACATTGCGGCGGATGCTGCTGAGAGCAGCACCCACCGCGATGTCAATATGCCATATTGCTCATTTCACAGCACTATGTGGCAGGCACCACACAGTGCAAATGCAAGTGCACCCTCGCCTCCCCCAACACAAGGGGGGCCCGCAACGGGACCCCAAACCCAATCCCCGCCAGCCTTTCCATGGCTGTTCTACCGCCATGGAAAGGCTGGCTACAGCCAACATCGTAATTTGGCGGACAGTGCCTGCTACTCAGCGCCGCCATTTTACTGATGAAGACCGCTCCGCCAGGCAATCGTAAGGATTGCCTGTGGCGGTTCCGTAGCGGATGGCGGATCCTAATTTGGCGGGTGGAAATCACGGTCCGAGGACGGAAGGACTTCCACCGCATGGCTGGCGGTGGCGGTCCTTCCGCAATCCTAATGAGCCCCTTAATTGGCATTTAAAAAAAAAAAAAAAATTATAAATAAAAAGTCGTGTTTCTTACCTTCAGTTGTCTTCTTTTTTCAACTCTTGGACTTACACAATTTCCCACATTTCACCATGAGTCTTGAGCAGTCCTTTAATCCATTGGAAATAATCCGTGATATAAGCCATGACCCAAGTTAAAAGGTAAAAAAAAGTAAGTCCGTTTTTATATAGCGCAGCTACTCACCCTTACGGGTCTCAAGGCACTGGGGGCCGTAGTGGAAATTAAGTGAGCTATTGCCCAGAGTCACATGGTGCTGAGCTTAGCTGCCGCCGGAGCCGGGGATCGAACCGTGAACCCTGTGCTCCGAAGTCAGCTGCCCTGGCCACTGCACCACACCTCTCCACTAACCAAAATGGACACAGTTCGGCAAAGCCGTATTTTAACAGCAAAAATTGAGCTGTAAAATGTACTGTGCTTACCTACAAAAAACGCACCCAAAAAAAAAATCCCGAAAAAGAATACGCAACAAGATTCCATCGATGCAATCCTCTCTTGCTCGAATTTAAGTTAAAAAAAAACCATGAAAAAGTAAAAACTTTTTGTAAAAAATCACAACCAAAAAATCCATAGTTGAAATCCTCTCACAACCAAAGTCCAGCATAAGTCCCAAAAACCATATAGCAATGGTTTAAAAATGGGCATAAAAGTATTTTTGCAACCACGAAGTCTTTGTCCATCTTTCTTCGTCCTATTCGGAAAACCGCGATGATGCAATAACAAAATTCCTAAAAACCCGTCTAATCAAAAAAATTACCAGAAAAGATACTTTCATGACACTGTTGTTTAATAGAAAATATAAACAATCTTTTAAAAGTAATCCTATTAAACAAGAAGTGTTACGAAAGCAATCAACCATACGTGGGCTTACAACTGCAACCTGTTTTGGAAAACATTTTTAAGTTAAAACATACAATAACATCAAAATACAACTTTCCTAGTCCCTCCTCTCTCATTACAATAAATTATACCACCCTTAATCTATTTTTAATAATTTAAATTTGCCTTACTTGGACGCAGCTCTCCCTTGCTTCTGATCCGGACCGCGACGAACCTCTCAATGACAAAACTTACGTACACACGGCAGCGTCATCTCTTTCCGTAAAAAGGAAAAAAGGACAATTTCACCCATTGACTTCAATGGGAAACCATGGGAAAACCTACAAAGAAAATAAAAAATATGTTACAATACATACAAAAATCTATATTTACTCCATTATTGGAATTTTCATAGATTCCCATTGCTTGTATCATTCCCCGTCGTTGAGATGGGAGTCCCCGGTATGCATAAAATAGCCATAGAAATAAGTACAAAAAAAGAATTAGGCCTAGGCCCCTTCTAGTTTTGTAGCATAGCCACCTCTTTGTGTAAAAGAGACCAAACAAAATGAATAGCCAATCAGAATAGCCTCACCCCACAGAACCTTGCTTAGAGAGCCTCAGATTTTCTACCGCACGTTGTGCAAGGGAGTCTCCACTGAGCTCTGCTCAGTTTTTTCCTATTTACCCATTTCTTGAACCTGTTTTTCAATCTAAACTACGTGGTCAACATGTCAGACAAGGAGAAGAAGGCCCTCTTCAAGGCCTGTGCCTCCTACTCCAAGAAAAGACTTTATGTGGATGACAAACATAAAGACTGTATTTATTGTTTGTATCCTGACCATAAGGCGGCTGACTGCAAGATTTATCGGACCTTCTCCACGAAGACCTTGCGAGACCGTGAGGGGCGTCTGTTAACGTGGCTCCAGAGGCTTAAGGCAAGAAAGGATCCTGTCTCCAGTGACCGTGATGACACTTCCTCGGCTACTTCATCCAGGAGGTCTCAAAAAAGGGGTAGGTCTTCTCCTTCTACTTCTTCAGACCCCCCTTCCAAAGCCTTTCAAAAGGCCTCTCAGAGGTCTCACAGGCGGAGTCCCATCAAATCTCACCAAGGTGTAAAGGAGAGGGAAGGACTTGTCTCAGGAGTGGCACTGGAAAAGAAGGCGAGCTATGTGCCTTCTTCTTCATCTTCTTCTCCTACACCTGAAAAGATGAAAACTTTTTAAAAACCAGCTTCTGTCCCATCTGATGGAAAGGCTGACAAAAACGTTCGCTCGTCGACGACAGCAACATCTATTCCGTCGACGACAACTTCCAAGACTTTGTCAGAGTCTTCTTTGGCTCCGTCGACTGGCTCGTCGACGAGAGTTTCCTCGTCGCCGCCGGTGACGAAAGGATTGCCTTTGACGACACCAGGCTCGGATGCGCTGTTCACTCTGTCGTCGACGCCCACACTGACGACGTCGACGAGGATGACGACGGGGATGGTGGCGAAGGCTACCACATCGACGACGATGGCTTCTACCATGATTTTGATGGCTGTCTCGACGACACTCCCGTCTACGGTGTCCCTTGCTCCGTCGACGGCTCAAATATCGTCGACGACAGCTTCATCGACGACCTCGTCGACGATACAAAATGTGCCAATTACAATTCGGAGACGCCGCATTACACCAGAGATAACTTCTCCTAGAAAGGTGACACCTCTGCCTCCTGCTCTTCTTCTAGAAGAAGAGTTTTCTGATAAACGACGATGGACCTTACAGAGATGCTGTTAGTCCATCAGAGCTGAATGTCAAATACCAGGACTCTGACTCGGAGGAGTATTACATTGATCAGCAACAATATGAGCCCCCGTTAAGGTCTCAGCAGGAGATGGTCTGTATGCCATCCTCCCTTATCACAGACTTGCAATTCATGCTATCAGATTACAGGAGGAGATTTCCTACACAATCTCCTGCCCAGGATACAGTACAAGTGCCTGCTACTCCACTTGCTCATCCGGTTACACCCTAATTTCCTCCACAAACTTTGTTACCGGAGTTACCTGAACCACCAGTAATTGCTGTCCAGGATGATACATCGGACGGTGACCAGGGGACAACAACTGTTCCGGATCCCGACAGGGAGTGGGATGATTACATCATTCCGGATCTCACCTCTCCCGTTCCGGAGCCGGCGGATTCCCCCCCCGGCGGATATTGGGGGTTTCCATAATCTAATGGAAAGAGCGTCTAAAAGATTCGACCTGCCCATTCCAACAGTGCAGTTGGAATGTTTCTTGTACGACTTTAAGGAACCCTACAGAAAGTCAGTCCGAACCATCCCAATAGTGGGTCACGTATGGGATGAAGGGCTCAAAGTAATGAAGACGCCTGCCACTGTTATACCTGTTCTTCCTCGTCTAGAGAAGAAATATAAGGCCCCCGAAGACAGCCCTGCTTGTTTAGTCAGCCAACCTAAACCGTATTCGGTAATTTCTCAAGCAGCCCAAAGAAATTCTAAGAATCCGGCGGCCCCTCTCACTACACCTCCGGATAAAGAGGGCAGGCGCTTGGATAATGCCGGAAAGCGGTTTTCTTCTATGTCTAGCCTCCTTGTCAGGGCAGCCAACGCCTTAGCAATCCTTGGTCGGTATGATCGCCAGATGTAGTGCGATCTTTCCCCTTTTCTGGACCAGTTGCCGGAGGAGTCTAAGGTGGAAGCTAAGAAAATTCTCGAAGAGGGAGAGAGAACATCTTCCGAAATAATAGACTGCGCAATGGATATTGCCACAACAGCTTTCCGGTCCCTAGCGGGGGCGGCGGTCCTTCAACGCCAGGGCTGGCTTCGTGCTACTTGGTTCCGGCCTGAAGTCCAAAATAAGATCTTGGACCTTCCCTTTGATGGCGAGGCGCTCTTTGGGAAACATATTGATGATGCGCTTCAGGATATAAAAAAGGATACGGAAACAGCAAGATCCCTCAGGACTTTACAATACCGCAAGGTCCCCTTCAGTGGGGCTAGGGGTAGAGGCACCTCCTCCTACAGAGGCGGATTTCAACAACGGCGTTATTCCTCCTACTCGCAGCCCTCTCAATCATACCAGCCGCAATATACACAAAGGCAAGGCCAATCGTCTTCTTTCTCTCGTTCAACTTCTAGAGGACGACAAGGGCGCCAGGGGAGGGATTCCTCTAAGCGCCAGTAGCGGCTTCTTGGCTCTTCCTACTGTTGCTTTGTCCCCTGTAACACCAGTGGGGGGCAGGATATCCCAATGCTTCCGAAGCTGGCAACTGATAACATCAGATCGCTGAGTTCTAAATATACATACTCTGGAATTTCAACATCAACCACCATCCAAGCCCCCTCACGCCACTGAATCCAGACATCTTCATCTTCTACGTCTGGAGACACATCAACTACTCCTCAAAGGAGCGATAGAACCGGTCCCTCTATCTCAACGGGGAGAGGGATTCTACTCCCGGTTCTATCTAGTTCAAAAGACGATAGAAAAATAGCGCCCTATTTTAGATCTGAGGGAGCTAAACACCTATCTCATCAAGCTCTCGTTTCGGATGGTCTCCTTGCAGGACATTTTGTGGCTCCTCAATCCGGGAGATTACATGGCCACTCTGGACCTCGAGAACGCATACTTTCATGTCCCCATCCACCCAGCCCACAGGAAGTACTTGCGCTTCACAGTAGCCAAGAGCCACTTTCAGTTCAAGGTCCTGCCTTTCGGACTCCGATCCGCTCTTCGGATTTTCACAAAGGTATTAGCCACTGTGGCAGCGTTTCTCAGGAAGCAGAAGCTCCAGATCTTCCTTTACCTGGATGACTGGTTGCTAAAAGCTCCGTCTCATCACGCAGCAGAGGAAGCTGTCAGGACCTGCACACAGCTCTTCAGTCAATTGGGGCTTCAGCTCAATACAGAAAATTTAGTCCTGTGCCCGTCCAGATCAGCCCGGTTCTTGGGGGCCATTCTGGACACATCTCGCTGCAAAGCGTTCCCTTCAAAGGAAAGACAAACCAGGCTGATAACCTCAGCTCGTCGATTGCAACAAAGAAAGTCACTTTCAGTTCGCCTCTACAAGTCCCTCCTCGGGTCAATATCGTCCTGCATTCCTCTGATTCCCCATTGCAGGTTACGAATGTGCCCCCTCCAGGAGCAACTGGATTTGCAATGGCGTCAGGCGGACGGCTCTTTCGAGGACAAGATCTTAGTCACTCAGCCTATGAGAGAAGCGGCAGCATGGTGGACAAACAAGGACAACATCTCCCAGGGTCTCACCTTCAGGGTCTCCCCAGCTCCTCTAATAATTACAATAGACGCCTCACTGGAAGGCTGGGGAGCGGTCTTACAAGACCTTCAAGTAAGCAGCCGCTGGCTGCCCCAGCAACGTCTGCTTCACATCAATCTGTTAGCGCTCTGGGCGATTCGTCTCGCCTTGCAGGCCTTCCTTCCGCAGATTCGACAGTCATCCGTCCTGGTCCGAACAGACAACACGACGGCCATGCACTACGTAAACAAGCAAGGAGGTACAAGGTCGCGTCGATTGTCGAAAGAGGCACAGGGGATTTGGAAATGGGCGATACAACAGGAGATATCGCTCTCTGCGGAACATCTTCCAGGTGTCCTCAACAAGGCGGCGGACACGCTCTATCGCCTGAAATCTGTAAGTCACGAGTGGGAGTTAGACCACGCCACTCTGGAGGCGATTTTCCGACTCTGGATCATAGATCTCTTTGCCACTCCGGAGAACAAAAAATGCTGGTCAGGCGCCTTTGTTTACGCTTTTCCTCCGATCCCACTAATTTCCAGACTTCTCCGGAAGCTCAAGGCGGAACCCTGCAAGATGATTCTGGTGGCCCTGGCGTGGCTCCGCCAGTTTTGGTTTACGGAGCTGCTTCTTCTCTCCCTGGACCGTCCAGTTCATCTGCAGCCAATTGTTTCCCTGCTGACGATGTCCCAGGGCCAAGTGGTACACCCGGATCCGAGGTATCTTCAGTTATCAGCGTGGCTCCTGAGCACCGAATATTTCTAGATCTAAATATCTCGTCAGAATGTAGAGATGTACTTGCTCAGGCTCGAGCCCCAAGTACAAATAAAACATATTGCTTGAAGTGGAAGCGTTTCTGCCTTTGGTGCCGTCAAGAAAACATTCATCCCTACTCTTCTGAACCTCATCAAATTTTGCCGTACATTCTGACATTGGCAAAATCAGGTTTAGCTCATTCTTCTATCAAAGTACACCTTGCAGCCATTTCTAGATTCAGACGAACTTCCTCTGGACCTTCCCTCTGGTCGGCAAGGATTGTCAAACAATTTCTTAAAGGACTTTTAGGGTTTTCCCTCCAGTTTAGCCTCCACCGCCTCTGTGGCAGCTTAACTTAGTTCTTACTCAGCTCATGAGGCACCCTTTTGAACCGATTCATAGGGTGGACCTTAAATTCCTCCCATGGAAGGTGGCCCTCCTTCTCGCCTTAACATCTGCCAGAAGAGTGGGTGAACTGCACGCTCTTACTATTCAGGAACCTTTCCTGCAGTTTAAGAAAGAGACTTTGATACTAAGAACTAATCCTACATTTATTCCAAAGGTACCTTCAGACTTACATTTGAATGAACCAGTAATTCTCAAGTCTTTCTTCCCTCGGCCTACTACTCCAGCGGAGAGGGCACTCCACTCTCTGCACATTCAACGATGTTTGAAGTTCTATCTACAGCGTACCAAAGACTTCAGGAGGTCAACACAGCTCTTTGTGGCTTTCAGTGCTCCTCGCAAAGGTTTTCCTCTTGTGAAGCAAGGGATTGCTCGTTGGATTGCCAGCGCTATCCAATATTGTCACCAAGCAGCGGGCAAGCCCCTGGAAGGGCGGGTCCGGGCGCATTCTACGAGAGCTATGTCTGCTTCAGCGGCTCTCTTCGCCGGAGTTCCTATCAGGGACATTTGCAGAGCAGCGACCTGGAGCAGTACCCATACCTTCACAAGGCATTACTGCTTGGATTCCTCAATGCGGAGTGACGCTGCAGTGGGACAGGCAGTCCTGAGGAACCTCTTTCAATGAGTGGTGAGCTTTCCCTTCTAACCCTCCTTTCTCTTGTTTACTTACGCTCTTCGCACATTTTGCAAATCTACATGCTTTGACGTTTCTTTCTGATGATTGATTACTGTTCTATTATCCATTGACTGTGGGGGATTAATGTCTGTACTGAACATGATGCATCTTGCAATGTTTTATAATATTGTATTGCTTCGCAAAATGTGCGTTCTCACTGCTAGCTATTCTGATACAAGCAATGGGAATCTATGAAAGTTCCAATACTGGAGTGAGAAAACAAGTTACTTACCTGTAACTTTGGTTCTCCAGTATTGATAACTTTCATAGATTCCCATGCGCCCACCCTCCTCCCCTGGGAAAGCTCAGCCTTCAGCATCTTCTGTGGTACTGTTACACAACGGCTACGAAAATCTGAGGCTCTCTCAGCAAGGTTCTGTGGGGTGAGGCTATTCTGATTGGCTATTCATTTTGTTTGGTCTCTTTTACACAAAGAGGTGGATATGCTACAAAACTAGAAGGGGCCTAGGCCTAATTCTTTTTTTGTACTTATTTCTATGGCTATTTTATGTATACCCGGGACTCCCATCTCGACGACGGGGAATGATACAAGCAATGGGAATCTATGAAAGTTACCAATACTGGAGAACCAAAGTTACAGGTAAGTAACTTGTTTTCTTATTTTTACAAAATACTACTAATAAAATATTTTTACCACATTTTTTGATTATTTATTGATTCTGTTTTATATTTCTAATAAATATAATAAAATATCTACAATAATAATGTGTCTATTGATTGTTTAGTTAAATATTTTTTGTAATTTGTTGCTTTAAAAAAATTTCTATTTATGCATACTCATGTACATTTATGCGTTCTTAAATTTTGTAAATATAATAAACTTTTAAATGATTATTAATTTCATGAATGAAATTTTAAATTAATATAAATTTTTATGATAAATTATATTTATTCCTTTAAATCAACTCCCCCTACCCAAAAAACCCTGAATTTATCTGCAAATTACTTTTATACATTTTATTAAATTTAATTAATGTAAAAATGTTACAATCAAAAAATATAAATTAAGTAATAAATAAAACTCAAGTATTAAAATTAATACCTGAGTATTAAGACACTCCCCCACCCAAAACCCCTGTTTCTCATGCATCCCATCCCAGAGGATAGGTGCAAATGCCTTTTTTAAATATTACTTTTTTTTTTTATTGTCACTAAATCTAAATATCAATTAATTCTCTGGAACTACCCAAAAACACCCTGGATTTAGCTGCAAATTACTTTTATAAATTTTATTTTTAATTAATGTAAACATTTTAAAATATTTTTTTTATAAATTAAGTAATAATACTCAAGTATCAAAATTAATACTGGAGTATTAATACACTCCCCCACCCAAAACCCCTGTTTCCCATGCATCCCGTCCCAGAGGATAGGTGCAAATGCCTTTTTTAAATATTATTTAAAAATATTTTTATAATTAACTCACTAAATCTAAATGTCAATTAATTCTCTAGAATTTTAAAAATATACCTGAGTAGTAATACACTCCACCACCCAAAACACCAATTTCCCAGATTTAAGAGGCAAAAGCTTTTTTCATTAAATTAAATATAAATTATTTTTAAAATTATCTAACAGTAAAAATAAATTTCTATTAATTCTCAAGTATTAAAATTAATACTTGAGTATTAATACATCCCCCACCAAAAACCCATGTTTCACGTGCATCCATTTCCAAATTATAGATGCCTAAACATTTTACAATTATTTAATTTAAAATATTATAAAATATTTCTATCACTATAAATAAAAATTAAATTTATATTAATTTTAAAAATATTGCCTGAGTGTTAACACTCCCCCACCCAAAACCCCTATTTTCCATGAATCCCATCCCAGAGGATATCTGCCTAAAACTTTTTAATAATATTAAAAAAAAGTTTACATTTTTCTATAACTAACACTAATTATCATTTAATTCTTAAGTATTAAAATTAATACCGGAGTATTAATACACTCCCCCACCCATAACCCTATTTCCCATACATCCCGTCCCAGGGAAAAGTGTGAAGCAAAAATAAAATATTTTAAATTAATAAATTAATTTATAGATATTTAATCTTTTTTTTAAATAAATTAACTAATCTAATTTTTTAATAAAACTCAAATAATTTAAAAAAACCTGAGTATTAATACACTACCCAACCCAAACGTATCCATTTAAATTAAATTGTTATATATATTTTTTAAACAATTAAATTGTAAAATAAAACTATTACTATTAACTATTACTTTCCTAAATATAAAAATATTTTAAAAAATCAACTTACCTCACTTACAACCATTACTTACCTTACTATGCGTTGTAATGGCATGTTTGTAATGACATGCGTTGTAATGGCACATGCGTTGTAATGGCATGCGATGTAATGGCACCTGCATTGTAAAAGTTGTGTTGTAAAGGCATTACAATGTAATGCCTGCGTTGTAATGGACGTTTCCCGGGTAGGATTGGTGCCTGCGACAGGAAATGGCCCAAAACCTAACATAGACGCGTCGCGTGTTTCTACTGAAAACTGACCCTTTTTTTCGAAGGTGGGTAGCTCTAGATTTTGGACCCTAGCTCAGCCGGCACCTAGAGAAACCTAGCCAACCTGTACATTTTTAAAAACTAGACACCTGGGCGAATCCAGGGTGGGCTGACTTGTGTGGCACTCACCAGGTTTTTTTTACCCAGAATCCCTTGCAAATCTCAACCTTTGACGAAAAAACCCACATTTTCCTCACATTTCTGTGATGGAAAGTTCCATAATCTGTGCAGAGCCACAAACCTCCGTCCACCCAGCATTCCCCTAATTCTCTTGATGAAAATGGTACCTCACTTGTATGGGTGGGCCGAGTGCCCGTATCAGGAAACGCCCCAAAACACAACATGGACGTATCGCATTTTCCACAGCAAACTGATGCTTTTTTCCCAATGTGGAGAGCTGAAGATTTTGGACCGTAGCTCAGTCAGCACCTAGGAAAACCTAGCCAACTTGTACATTTTTCAAAAATAGATACCTCCAGGGTGGGCTGACTTGCATGGCTCTCACCAGGATTTTTTCCCCCAAGATTTTGGACCATAGCGCAGCCGGCACGTATAGAAACCTAGACAACCTGTACATTTTTAGGTCGAGCCTAGCGCAGCGCGCATGCGATGCTCTAGGAGATGACCTCTTGGAATCACTCTGGACTTCGAGCAAGCTTGTGCTTGTTGTAGTGACATTTCATGCTTTTGCGTGTGGCTTTCAAAAATAAAAGCACGCAATTGGCCAAAGGCGGCTTTTTGGCCCACCTTTTCTTAAAATGTTGACGCCAACGGCATCCACCTTGCGGTTACGAGCAGCGGCGCGCAGTGTACCATCTGTTGAGTGTTATATTTCAAAGGTTGTTTTTGGTCTGCTTCGTGCGGCCGCGCTTGCGAAAGCCTCCTCCCCTACCCCTTCCTTCCCTCCCCCGGCTCCTTTGTGCCTCTTCCAGGAGCCGGCTGAGACTGGAGGAGACGCGCTTGTTTTCGTGTTGCAGGCTCTCCACACTTTCACTCGCTCTCCCTGCGCGAGTTTGATGCAGGTTCCAGCTATTGTGAGATGTTTCGTTTTAAAACCTTAGAAACCATTCAGAAAGGACACATTTCTGCAAGTGTGTTACTCCTTTCTAACAAACATCGTGATATTGTGCAAACTGCTTCTCCCTGTTGCATCTTCCCTTTCAAGGCCTTCTCCTCTCGGAGACCGCTTCTTCTCTCGGCCCCATGCCCCCTTTACTCTGTCCTCTCATCTCTCCCTTTCTTTCAGTCTACGCTGCCTCTTACTGCCCCGTTCTCGCCTTTCCGACCCCCTTTCTCCTTTAATTTTAACCAAAGCCCCCAGGGTGGATGATGTCGAAAGAAGGAACGCTGCGCACCAAAAATAAACACATTATGTAAAACGGTACCATTTAAAGGTCTACTAAAAATGTAGCAAACAAAAGGCTTGTGATAGCAAAAAACATTGTGGCAAAGCTGAATGTCATACACGTACGTACTTAGAAACCATTCAGAATGGACACATTTCTGCAAGTGTGTTACTCCTTTCTAACAAACATCGTGATATTGCGCAAACTGCTTTTCCCTGTTGCATCTTCCCTTCCAACGCCTTCTCCTCTTGGTGCCGGCTCCTTCTCTGCCCCATGCCCCCTTCACACTCTGTCCTCCCATGTCTCCCTTTCTTTCAGCCTACGCTGCCTCTTACTGCCCCGTTCTCGCCTTTCCGACCCGCTTTCTCCTTTAATTTTTACCAACGCCCCCAGGGTGGATGATGTCGAAGGAAGGAACGCTGCGAACCAAAAATAAAGACATTGTATAAAACGGTACCATTTGAAGGTCTGCTAAAAATGTAGCAAACAAAAGGCATGTGATAGCAAGAAGCATTGTGGCAAAGCTAAATGTCATACACGTACGTACTTCGAAACCATTCAGAATGGACACTTTTCTGCAAGTGTGTTACTCCTTTCTACACCCATGGTGGCGCCAGGGTACACTCTCCAGGCCGGCATACACTTAACTTTCACCAGCTTAACACAGGGGCCTAATGTAGGCCCCTGCAGTGGGCTTAATTTAAGCCAGTATCTGCCGGTACGCACATGGGTAAATGGAAAAAAAAACCTCATACTTTGTGGGAACTATATAAAAGCGCATTCTTAAAAAAACACTGAACATCCTGGCTGTCATTTCTAACAAGGCACAACTTTAAGAAGGATGTGATCGCGTCCTCGGGCGCTTCCCGCGCTTAAATTAAAATGTTGGTGTGACAACTCTTAACAGGAAGCAGACCAGCGCCGCCACAGTAACAGCAGGCAGACACAGCACTCCTCCCCCACTCCCAAAACACGTTTCTGCAGTAAACGTTATCTCCCTTCATTTGCTCTTCACCCGCTTCCTTTTAATGTTCCCCTATCTCCCTCCCACTCACTCCTCTACAAAATATATGGTGCAAAAAGCGTAAATGTTTTGGGTGTGTTAATATGCATTAACGTTCATATCCTTAAAAGGCCCATGCCAGAACCGTTCAACTATAAGGTGCCTACTATCAAAATACAGGACAAGGAGCATTAAAAAAATTCTTTTTTTTAGTGACAAATTACCAAATGCTCTTTCCAACTGCACCATCCAAACACACGGGACAGTCCAGAAAGCAAGCACAATTTACTCTACAGGAGGTATACAAATGAGCTGCTGTTTACCAGGCGTCTCTTCTTTTACAACTCATTTGAGTGTTTTTTTGTGTCTAGCACTCCAGGCTGTCGGGGTTTTGTTAACCCAGGGGCGTAACGCAGGCACCTGGAGGGGGGCATAATTTGAGCCGGTGCTTACCGGTACGCATATGGGCAAATGCCATTAAAATTTAACAGTTACTCCACAGTATGGTCTTAAATGTAAGGTTAGGTGGCTATGGGGAGAGGAGTCACAAGTGCAGTGGAATAAGCTTTCACTTTTAGCTTTCGCGTGGCCGCGCTTGTTAAAGCCTCCTCCCATACCCCTTTGTGCCTCTTCCAGGAGCCGGCTGAAACGGGAGGAGACGCGCTAGTTTTTGTGTTGCAAATGGGTTCTATTTAAAGGCGGTGCTGTACACTGACTGGCCAGGTGTGCAGTGGAAGAGGTGACATTGTGTACACTGCTGCATCAGCATTGAAAGTGTGCAGTGTTGAGTGTGCACGTGTATGTTCAGTGACACAATGCGTACACAGTTGTTCCAAAGATGCCAGGGTGTCCAGGGCTGCTATTGAGCATAGCGCTGTGAGGGGGGTGAACAGCGCTGTGGGGGTGCGCTGTATGCCCGGTGGTGTGAGGGGTCTGATAGCATGCACTTGTGTTATGAGAAGATTAAAAGTGCACAGTGTCGCACTGTCGTGCACGCAATGATGTTTCGGGATTGATGTTCACAGTGGTATCTGTCATAGGTTACTGTGCACGTTACTGTGCAAGTAGTGCCCGTCTACTCTGCCCTAGAAGGCCATACACCAGCGTTGTCAAACGTCCTTGAGTGTGTAGGATACTGTATCGAGTTTTGCTGTGTACAAATGCTGCATCAGAGTTGTGCTGTACAATGGCAATTAATATTCAGTAATGCAGAAAGGTTCAGTAAGAGGGCTGCTCATCTGATTCACAATTCTTGGCTAACTGCACAAATTGCTTTGTGTCACAAACTGCTACCCCCCCCATGCCTCCACTCTCCACGTCTACACTCCCACTCTTCCCTACTCTCTACCACTACACCCTCTCACGTAGGCTCTCCACACTTTCACTCGCTTTCCCTGCTCCTTCACTTGCCAGACTCCTCTTCGTCCTCTCACATTTCTCCCTGTCTGCTCCCATCTCTCCGGCTCTCCCTTCCCCATCTCCCTCTGGCTCATCTCCCCAACTTGTCATTCCACAACCCCCTCTCCCCCCCCACACACACACACACACACCAAGCCTTCCATCCATCTTACGCGCTTGCTTCCTCCCACCTTCCTCACCCTTTCACAATGTCCCACCCTCCCAGGTCTCTCCTACATGCTTCATGTTTTACACTCCCCCCCCCCTCCTCCTTACATACATGGTCTCCCCTCTTCATCGGCTCTTCACATTCCCTCTCCCTGTTGCATCTTCCCTTCCAACGCCTTCTCCTCTCGGTACCCGCTCCTTCTCTCAGCTCCATACCCCCTTCACACTCTGTCCTCCCATCTCTCCCTTTCTTTCAGCCTACGCTGCCTCTTACTGCCCCGTCCTCGGCTTTCCGACCCGCTTTCTCCTTTAATTTTCACCAACCCCCCCAGGGTGGATGATGGCAAAGGAAGGAACGCTGCGCAGCAAAAATAAAACCATTGTGTAAAACTGTACCATTTCAAGGTCTGCTAAAAATGTAGCAAACAAAAGGCGTGTGACACCAAGAAGCATTGTGGCAAAGCTGAATGTCACACACATGTACGTACTTAAAAAACATTATGAAAGGACACATTTCTGCAAGTACATTACTCCTTTCTACACCCACGGTGGCGCCAGGGTACACTCTCCAGGCCGGCATGCACTTAACTTTCACCAGCTTAACACAGGGGCATAATATAGGCCCCTGCAGTGGGCTTAATTTAAGCCGGTATCTGCCGGGTACGCACATGGGCAAATAAAAAAAAAACCTGATACTTTGTGGAAAATATATAAAAGCGCATTCTTAAAAAAATACTCAACATCCTGGCTGTCATTTATGACAAGGCACAACTTTAAGAAGGATGTAATCACGTCCTCGGGCGCTTCCCCGCGCTTAAATTAAAATGTTGGTGTGACAACTCTTAACAGGAAGCAGACCAGCACCGCCACAATAACAGCAGGCAGACACAGCACTCCTCCCCCAGTCCCAAAACACGTCTCTGCAGTAAACGTCATCTCCCTTCATTTGCTCTTCACCCGCCTCCTTTTAATTATCCCCTATCTCCCTCCCACTCACTCATCTACAAAATATATGGTGCTAAAAGCGTAAATGTTTTCGTTGTGTTAATCTGCACTAACGTTCATATCCTTAAAAGGCCCATGTGCAGTGTACAATGTACAAGTGCAGTGGAATAAGCTTTCAGTTTTAGCTTTTGCGTGGCCGCGCTTGTTAAAGCCTCCTTCCCTACTCTTTTCTTACCTCCCCCGGCTCCTTTGTGCCGCTTCCAGGAGCCGACTGAGACGGGAGGAAATGCGCTTGTTTTCGTGTTGCAAATGGGTTCTATTTAAAGGCGGTGCTGTACACTGACTGGCCAGGTGTGCAGTGGGAGAGGTGACATTGTGCACACTGATGCATTAGCGTTGAAAGTGTGCAGTGTTGAGTGTGCACGTGTATGTTCAGTGACACAAAGCATACACAGTTGTTCTAAAGATGCCAGGGTGTCCAGGGCTGATATTGAGCATAGCGCTGTGAGGGGGGTGAACAGCGCTGTGGGGCTGCGCTGTATGCCCGTTTGTGTGAGGAGTCTGATAGCGTGCACTTGTGTTGTGAGAAGATTAAAAGTGCACAGTGTCACACTGTCGTACACGCAATTATGTTTTGGGATTGATGCTTAAGTGGTATCTGTGCTAGTGCCTAGTATTGGCACTACATATCCAGCAATCGCCAACAATGTTTGATTATGTCTGCCATGGGTCTGAGACCTATTGTGACAACATTCACAGGATGGCCATATAAGGTAACAAAAATACTTATTACTTTATTATAAATTTTCAACATGCTGCACAGCAGGTACACTCCTCTACAACATAGCCTAAACACATTGGCAAAGCCAATAGGTCTGGCAAAACACTTATAAGGTACCAAAGGCGAGATCTATTGGCTATGCCAATGCTTGTTTAAAACTAGACACCTAGAGGTATCCAGGGTTGGCTGACTTGCGTGGCTCTCACCAGGATTTTGTACGCAGAATTCCTTGCCAACTTCAAACTTTGACTAAAAACACATTTTCCTCTAATTTTTGTTCCCGCAAGTCTCCCGAGAAAAACTGTGCCTCACTTGTGTGGGTGGGTCAAATGCCACGACAGGCAAGGGCCTAAAACTTATGTGGAGACATCAAATTTATCTATCTCCAAACGACCTGGTATTGCAAGGGTGGACCTGCGTTTTTGGTCCCGGACTCGGCGGCCATCTAGACCGATCAGCCCCAGACATTTCCAAAAACTAGACACCCAGGGGAGTCCAGGGAGGTGTGGCTTCTGTGGAGTGACACAGGAGGCTCAAGGAGACGTGTCTTACATGTGTCTTTAGCGCGGTGGTTGAGAATTTGCCCCACTACGCCGCAGGTAAGTGGTGGTATGAAGATAGACCGATGGAAGATTTGCAGGAGCCCCGGCGGTCCCCGGTTTGCCAGCCTGTCCGGCCCAGTATCCCAGGGAGTGTTGTTAGTCTGCTAAGGCGCTGGGTCAGGGCCTTGGATCGGGGTCCAGATGTGTCTCTCAGGTGTAAGAAAAAGGGGGAAGAAAAAGGGGGTGTGGCCCTTCCGTCGCCACTGGTGGGGTGGTAGAGGAGTGACTGCGCTCCACCAAGGGTCCTCCCAGGCCTTCACTTCGCCAACCGGGCCACCGGGCTGGGCTCCAGACACTGCAGTCGCAACGTTCATATGGAGTAGGAGTAGGAACTGGCATAGACCTGTTGTGAATTCTTGATTAGGCGGGGTGTACGACTCCCAGTCGGTGTCCCGCACTCCCGAGCCCCGGGGGCTTTACCACGCCACCCCTGTCGATCGCCAGTCACCACCTTTGGGGGGAGGGAGGGCACGGGAGTCAGCCGCGGGTAGCAGCAAGCAAAAAACCACCTAGGTGCCCAACTCGGTAATGGGCCCTTTGGGTCGGTCTGGGCCGACCAGACATTCACCGCAGGGGGAGAGGCTGCGTCTTTGTCTTCATTTCAGCCCCAACCCCGGCTGCTTACCGGATGGTTCTAGAAGTGTGTGGGGGGGGCTCCCGGTCCTCTGCCTGTCCACCGGATCGTTTTCTGCGTTGCGCCCTACATCTCAGCGCAGGCCGCAGTCCGCCGAGACCTCTCTGATCTCTCTGCATCGCTCGGGCGCCTCAGCACCCGCACCAAGACGGATCGTCCCTCAGGCTTCTCCTACAGGGCCAGCCGGGCCGCCGTAGGTCCGCCAGTCTCCACCGCTTCACTGGAGGTGAGGCTCCGAGGGCCGGGTCCCCAGGGCCGTCCCCGCTGCACCAGTCGACCAGGCCTCTCTGCTCTCTATGTACCTCACTTCGGATTGCTCCCGGCTGCTCTGGAGCAAACCCCCAGGCCGTCCGCACGTGCCCGGCTCAGGTCGCTCCTCCTTGGGGTCATCCATGCTTGGGATTTTTGGTGCGGCGTGCGTGGGCACCCAGCGATCAGGCGCTGGGCTGCACTGGTCCAGGCCTCCAGTCAGTCCGCGTCTCAGGGCCAGGGGTGCCTCTTACTTGGACTATGGGCAGGAGCCCTGGGTGTGGCCGCCTCAGCACACTCCGGTGCGGCCGGAGCAGAGTCCCGGGGCCCCGACCTCCCTTCAAGGCCACACGTTTGGGAAAGGCCGCAGGCAGACTCAGAGTCCACCCCTCGGCCGCCGCGGTGCTTCTTCTTTGGCCGCGCCGGTGTCAGATCTGGGCTCCTACCTCTGTTCTGGGTGCACTGTCGCGTTGCTCCTCCGCTGGTTCAGGAGGGCCCACGGTAGGGCGTCCGCTCCGGATTCCGCGGCTTGGGGCTCGGGATGCCTCCGGCGGGCCGTGGCCCTCGCCAACCACTAGGCCTTGTAGTTTCAGAGTGTGGGCCGCACCGCCATCTTGCGCAGGCAGTCTGGTCCGGGCCTCGATAAACGCCGCCTCCGACCTCTCAGCGGTTCCACTTCTCGCCTGATCACTCTGTCGGACCAGCAGGGTGTCGCCAGGTAGTGGGTGACGATGGCTGTGACGATGATAAAGGATGGCTGGGCGGATGACGGAGGGATCCAGAGCACTCTTAAGGTGCTACCGCCCTCTTGATGCTCCTAGCCACGCCCCCTCTCAATTCTTTTTGGGATAATACGACCCACTGTTTTAACTATAGAATCTAATAGAGATATGGGTCTGTAGCACTGAGGGTCCTGTCTACTCCCCCTTCTTGAAAACTGGCCAACTGGTTGCAGTTTTCCACGAGTTAGGGATTTTAACTAATGCAGCAGCGTTTAAGACGTTGGTGATCAAAGGGGCCCATAACTGAATGTTAGCCTTGTAAAGGTCCATGGGCACCTCATCAGGCTTATGGGACTTGTTACAGGGACTAGCCATAATGAAAATTTTCCTAGTAACTCTACTTTCTTTATTTCCATGCTCAGCAATTTCAACTTCAACAACAAAAACTACAAGCTCCATCTTTGTTGTAGTCCACAGGGCATTCCCAGTCCTCCAATCAGATGGTGCTCCAGGTCCACGAGGGCGTGCTGCTGCCAATACCCTTCCTCTTTCGTGACTGCGACCTTCTTGACACCAAAAATCCTCAATCTGTTTTGGACCCGTCAGACCCTAGGAGAAGCCAAACCGGATAGCCAAATGAAACCATTCTTCAACCGCATGAAGCAAGCCAATGCATCATAGCAATCATTAGCAGAAAGCAGTGACCTGAAACATTATGAACCAAACCAAAAAAGAGAGGAGTATACTCAGCCCATACGTCGAGGAGACAACCAACACCATAATGAGATCATCAGACAAAACACCATAAGTGTGGGAGGGAACAGGTCTCTTCGAGCCGTGGGCGGGAATAATCCTCGCCTCTGCGTCCTTAATAGAATTGAAACTTTCCGTCATGGTTACTAGGAAATTTATCATTCTATGTCAGGACCGGAGGCGAGGATTATGCTCGTTCAAAGCTTGTCCACCACCAACGACGCCATGTTCACGACTGGTTTAAAATAGAATCTTTTAAACATAGAGTCCGAGGACCAGTCTGCCGCATTTAGAATATCTTCTAATCTGGCGCCCAATGAAAAAGCCTTAGAGGCCATAGCTCCTCGTACTGAGTGTGCTCCAAACTGCGAGATATTTATACCCGCTTCCTGCATCACCCATCGGATCCAACGAGCTATTGTCGATGGCGAGACAGCCTTGAAGGGCTTCTTTAGGAAAATCAGAAGTTGACGCTCACCCGGGGGGCGAGTTTCCTCCATCATGCTCTCGTACTCTTTGAGGCATCTGACAACACACAGTTTCGGAGATTTATCGAAAGCTGGATAGGACACAATTCTAGAATCGGATTTAGTTCTGCGCGATATGTGAAAAGTAACTCCTTCTGGGGTAAAAACGCGACCAGTAATGTCCAGGGCCCTGACATCCGATACACGTCTGCAAGACACTAAACAGAGCAGCATAGCCAACTTGGCAGAAAGCTCCTTGCGGGACAGGTACCTATTAGCTCGCCAGGATTGGAACAAGTGTAGGACCCTATTAACATCCCACAGGGAAGAATACCTGGGTTCCGGGGGGAGCGAAAGACTGATACCGCGCATTAATTTGCAGACCAGAGGATGCTCCCCCACCGGTGCTCCCGAGACCGGAAGGTGCCCGGCCGAGATTGCCGACCGATAGGATTTAACAGTCCGATAGGTCAGGCCTTGGGTCGCCAGAAAGGCCAAGAAGTTCATGACAGTTACCACTTCTCACCCCATGGGAACACACCAACGGACCCATCTAGTCCAGGCCGATTTGTACCGTTTATTAGTGCTGTCGGCCCAAGCAGCTCCCAGCAACGTTCAAGCCGCTTCCGATAAGCCAGAGATTCTCCAGTGATGCCGGAAATCCGCCATGCCACCAAGGGCATTTGACCCTGCTGGATTAGCGGGTGAGGATTGCCCTGAGGATCTCTCAGGAGAAAGAGATCTTGGGGTAGAAGGATTGGAGAATCCCAAGAAAGTTCCAGAAGAACTGGAAACCACACTTGAGACCTCCAATATAGGGTGACTAAGACTACCCGTGCCTGTTGCCTCCGGACTTGTCGTTAGGTGCATTATCATGTCAAACGGAGGGAAGGCATACCTCGCCTCCTTGGACCAGTCCTGAAGGAACGCATCCGTCGCTGATGCTAGGGGATCCGGTTTCCAACTGAAGAAACGCGGGAGTTGATGGTCCAACCGGGACGCAAAGAGGTCCACAGAGAAGGGATCCCACAGAGAGTGGAGGCGTTGAAAAAATCGGAGGGTGCAACTGCCAAAGAGTCATGTCCGACCAGTTCCTGGAGCAACGGTCTGCTACCACATTGGACTGTCCTGGGAGATATTCCGCCAGCACTGAGACATTGCGTGACAGGCAAAAGGTCCAGAAGTCTTTGGCTAGATCCGCCAACGCTTTGGACTTTGTTCCCCCTAAGTGGTTGATATACTTTACAGCTGACACGTTGTCCATTTTCAGAAGCACACTGCAGGAGGCTTTCTCCTTCGTCCAACACTGGATTGCGAAGGACCCCGCCATCAACTCCAGGCAGTTGATGTGGAGCTGACTTTCGTCTACTGACCACTTTCCTCCTGTAAAGGAGTCCCCGCAGCGGGCACCCCAGCCCGATTTGCTGGCATCGGATTCTTTTATAAGGTCTGGTTCGCAACCGAAAATGGCCCGTCCATTCCAGGCCTCCATGTGGTTTAACCACCAAGTTATTTCCTTGCGAACTTCGTCGGTCAGAGGGACCTGATCGGAGTACTGGAGACCCCTGTGAAGATGGGAAGCTTTCAGGCGTTGCAACGCTCTGTAATGGAGAGGTCCCGGAAAGATCGCCTGAATAGAGGAACGCAAAAGTCCCACTAAGCGCGCCACCTGTTGGAGTGAGGTCGACTGTCTGGCTAACATTCAACGCAGTTCTCTGCATATCTTGGAGATCTTCCGAGCCAAAAGGCTCAAGATGCGGGACACAGAGTCCACCTCGAACCCCAAAAAAGTCATCTGTTTGGAAGGGGTCAAGACCGACTTCTTGGTATTGATTACGAACCCCAAACGTTGGAGCAGGTCCACCGTCTCCTGTAACTGGTACGAGAGCTGTACTGGAGACTGTTCCAAGAGAAGTATGTCGTCGAGGTAGACTATTAGACGGAAGCCTCTGGCGTGAAGTATTTCCACCACCGGTTTGAGAACCTTGGTGAAGCACCATGGAGCCGACGACAGCCCGAAGGGGAGCGAGGCGAACTCGAACACCTGGTTTCTCCACATGACCTGCAGGAAGCGACGATGCGGGGGAAAAATAGGCACCACTAAGTATGCATCTTTTAGGTCCAGGTGGACCATCCAGTCGTCCGGTTGGAGCAGGTCCTGTAATAGATGGATGCCCTCCATCTTGAAGTGTCGATACACCAACCATTGATTAAAATCTTTCAGATTGATAACGGGTTGCTGCCCACAGTCTGTCTTGTCGACTAGGAAGATGTTGCTCAGGAAACCCCTGGGATGAAGGAGTGCCGGGAGTACTGCTCCTTTTTGCAGCAGATCTGTCACCTCTTGGTCTATGAGGGAAACCTGATCGTGTGCAAAAACCAACGGTCGAGGACGGACGTCCTGCTTTGGGGAACCATAGAATTCTATGTGGAAGCCCTGGACGGTTTGTAACACCCAAGCGTCGGAGGTAATAGCTTTCCAGTTGTCTACGAAAGTCGCTAGTCTGCTGCCCACCAGGAGAGGGGGTAGAGAAGAAAGTCTCACCTGAGTTAGGCACGTTGTGGCCTCTGCCTTGTCCTCTGCCACCGCGGCTCCGGAAACCTCGACGCGACTGGAAGAATTCCTGTCTGCCCATGTCTTGCTGCTTTTTGCCGGTGCCTCTTTGAGGGCCTTGTGTGAAGAAGCGGCCGGCCGAGCGCCTTCGGCCACGGCCGGCCCCAACGAAAACCTTAGGGTCGAACACCCGTTTTATAGAGGACTGCACTTTATTAAGCGAGGTAAAGGTGGTCACAAATTTCATTAATTCCTTTATAAAGGGCTCGCCGAAGAGACCACCTTGCGCCACCGCTCCCGCCTCCGAAGTGGCGAGGTCTCCCAACTTTGGATCGACCTTTATCAAAAAAGAGCGTCTCCTTTCGGTCGAAAGGGCGCAGTTAGCGTTGCCTAAAAATACAATGGCACGCTGAGCCCAGTTGGAGATGCGTTCTGCAGAGAGTGGGGTGCCAGATGCTTTGGCTTCCTCTGCCAACTCTAAAACTTTGGTGAGGGGACCCACAATATCCAGTAGTTTGTCTTGACACGATCGCCAGGATCGGTCAATTCCTTTCTTCGGGTCCTGGATATATTTTTGGAGGAAGGTGGCCATCCGAGGGTCCACCTCCGGGGTCAAAGCCACTTTGCCCGGTAGGGCAGGGCGAGGGCATTCTGCTTTAAGACAAGCCCTTACTTCTTTTTCAAGGGGTTTGCGGAGGCGCCCCGCCACAAACGCGGAAACCTTAGTGGAGGGAGTCCATTCCGATGAACGGGGGTGGACGAAGTCTTCGGGGACTAAAATATCCGAAGGTTCCTCACCCTCCGGGGCGTCAGTGGCTGAGGGCTCTGCGGGGCGCCAAGGCCTGGACGGGCCGGCCTCATCCGCGGACTTGTCTACGGAGTCGTCATTTTCGTCCTGAAAGGGAGGGATGTCGGGAAGTACTGGAGGGGGGTGGATCCCCTTGGGATTTGGCAAAAAACGCCTTTTTTAAGCAGTCAAAGGCTCCCAAATCTACCTGCGACGCGCTCTTGCACTTTGGGGGGCGCTGCGCCTCAAAGACGGCTGCGTATTGCATGATGCGCCTTTCAAACGGTCCCATGGCCTCTGAAACAGCTTGGTGGATAGGAGCATCCACTAAGTCGCAGAAATCGTCGTCCAGGGGGATGACCTGGAGAGACTCTTCCTCCGCATACTCCTCCATATTGATAGAAAAGAAGATAATGAGGAGTGACAATACTAAGTATACTGACTGGCAGCCCCCAATGCTCTAAGCGCTAGTAGTAAACCACTTTGCAGGGGGTGAGATTAATAGTGACCAGGCACTATTCGGGACACACCAAGTGTGAGCTGGGCATAACCCGCAGTGGCGACTCACCCTTGTTCTTATGGAGGGTATCTCCGCTCTGGGCCTGCCCCAGGAACCTCCCAAGGAGCGCTGTGAATGCGCTTAAGCAGGAAAAAAAGGTCGTCACCAAACAAGAGAACTCTCGCCTACCGGCGTTTATACTGATCCGCGTCGCGGGCGTAGGGGAGATTCAAGACGTTTCAATACGGATCTGCAAGCTATGCAGGCGTAACGGCTCCCAGAGCTTGAGGCAATGTCTAACGGGCGGGCAGTCGGCGCTCTTTGATCCCGACGTGTCTAGTGCGTCGCGGATCAGTGAGACGTGGACACGCGCCCCCTGCCACAAAGGCGCAACACCGCACCGTGCCTCAGAGGGGGTCGCGAGTGGAGCTAATGAAAGCTCCCGCGGCATGAACCTAAAAGAGAAAAATTATACAATCGACGGCACTTACTCACCATAAACCTGGAGAGACAATGTCAACAGGGAATAGGCGGCTACGCCAACAAACTGACAAATTAGCAGCGCACACGCGCGTAAGCAGAATAAGCCGATGACAACTAATATGACAGTAAATAAGCCGTATTACCAAATTCATAACAAATAAATGACATCAGTTTATGCTATATTACTAAATTCACACCTAAGGCCTCCCGCCCCGAAGAGCGAGAGAAAACAGTACTTATCTTTGCTGAGAGCAGGAAAGAAAGAGGAAGGGTATTGGCAGCAGCATGCCCTCGTGGACCTGGAGCACCATCTGATTGGAGGACTGGGAATGCCCTGTGGACTACAACAAAGATGGAGCTTGTAGTTTTTTGTTGTTGAAGTTGAAATTGCTGAGCATGGAAATAAAGAAAGTAGAGCATAATCCTCGCCCCCGGTCCTGACATAGAATTGCGGAAGATACCTCCTCAAGCTCACATGAGATTTCCAATGGAAACAATGGAGACTCCTCTACAAGATCTGCTGTTCATCAAATGACCCAAATTCGGCCCAATTAGAGAATTCATTAGGGTATTAATAGAAATTCCTCTCCATTTTATCCGAAGGCCCTTGTCTTTTTGAGTCAGACCAATTATACCAGGGTAGGCAACAGACCAACAGCCATCAGGTAAGCTAAAAACAACTTAAGAGGGGTTCTGGTCTCTATAGTAGTCTTCAAGGACCCACCTTCCTCCGAGCAAGCTGATTGTTCCATATGCCTAGATGTGAATTCATAATCGGGGGTTGTGCCTTGGCCTCAGCCAACAGAGGTAGGGGATTGTGTGGCATAGAACCTCATGTACTCTGACACATAGAATACGATGAGGTCAGAGGGAGAATTGTGGGAGAGAACCTTGAGAAGGGAATTTTCAGTTACTGAGGAATCGCTGTTGAATGAGGTGTTAACTTAATAAAGCTGGTCTTACCATCAACCACAGCTTCGTTGTCCCTGGTTTCTGCTTCCACTTTCTTTCCACCATTTGTTTGTGTCCTCACCTCGCACACTTATGTCACCTCCTCTTTATCTGTGACTTTCGAAACTGTCGGTTTTGAGTTCCCCACACACTTCAACATATGTTCCACTCGTTTAGCAACATATAGTACTTCCTCTAACGGTGGTTCATCCTTCATCCATAACTCCTCGCACATCTTGTCACTGTTGCATTGTAATAGGAATTGATCTCTACTTCTTTCTTCAATTGCACCCCTAATTTACAATTTAAAGCCAATTTTCTTAAGCTTGTGACAAATTCCTCTACCTTCATTTTGACCTTGACTTCTTAGTCTAAAGTGATACCTTTCTAAAATAGTACTAACCCTTGGTAGATAATGACGATCTAATCTAGCTATAGAAATTTCAAATTCATTCAGATCACGTGCTTCCCCGCTTGCTAGGATTTGCGTTATGGGCAGAGAATCAGATCCGGTTTATATCAGATGGGGGACAAAACAGGGCTGTCCCCCGCTGTTATTTGCTATATATATCAACCCGTTCCTGGTAATGTTGGAAAAGAGCAATCGAATTACCTCTATGGTTTGCGGGCAGTACCAGGTCCGGGTTTTAGCCTATGCAGATGACATTGCGGTGGCAATGTCAGACCCAGCGCAAGCAGTTATTGAGATAGAAAGTTTGGCTTCCGCATTTGGTGTGGTCTCAGGCTATAAACTGAATCCAACAAAAACACAGATTGTATGTACTAAAATGGCATGCCCGGTGGATACTCGGGTAACTGACGAAGCCAGGTATCTGGGTATTAAAATCAGGATGTCATTGCAAGATTTAATTGAGGCCAATTGGGGAGGTATAGTATCTGGGATTCAACAGCAACTGGACCGGCTGGAGTGCTTGCATCTCTCGCTAGTGGGGAGGTGCAATGTGCTCAAGATGTGTATTCTTCCCAAAATTATGTATTATTTTAGGGCGGTACCTCTGGAGTTAACTAGAATACAGCTGCAGAAAGTGCAATCTATAAGTGATAGGTTTTTATGGGGACAAAGGAAAGCTCGACGTGCGTTCAAGTTTATGATGCTACCACGTGATCGGGGTGGATGGGTGGTGCCTAACTATACATTTTATTATTATGTGTGTTTGCTTCAAAATATGCGGATTCTGTTAACGGGGGAAGATGTGGTATTGGCGGAAGCACCTTCAATATATCAGTTGCTTTTGGGGGCAGAGGCTAGAAATTCTTTATTTAAGTTCTCTGAGCCAAGTTATTTAAAAAAAGCGAGATTTAAGGTAGTGTTGGCGCCATTTAAGGTTTGGAAAGTAGTCCGAAAGATGTTTGCTATCCCACGGATTTGTGATTATACTCCGATCAATTCGACGCTTATACTCCCCGCTATATTTTGGGATTTAAGGATGGAGAGATAGAGGACTTAGGGGATTAGGCAATTGGGAGACTTGTTTGAGGGTGGTGTACTAGCTTCATTTTCAGGCTTAGTTGACAGATACAGAGTGCAACAACATGAGTTCTTTAAGTATTTGCAAATCCGGGCCTTTTTATTCAAACACCATAAGCAGGAGGGAATGATTACCAATATGCTAGTTGAGGCAATTAAACGAAGGGCAAGGATAGGGGTATTGTATGATATACTGATTGATCTTCAGCAGGATGATCTGGCTCTGAAAGATAGTAAATGGTGCGACCGATTAAGACAGGAAGGTGTGTATATGCAGCAATCAATTGATACTGCAGGGAGAATTCGGATGTCAGCTAATTTGAAAGCCCAGCACTTCAAGACGATATTTAATTTACATCACACACCAGAGAGGATGACGAAGTGGGGGGGTTCAAATGACGGGAAGTGTTTTAGATGTAATGCGGAGAGGGCTGACATTGTGCATGTTTTTTATGATTGCATCTCTCTTATACAATTACGACAACACATTGATTTATTTCTGTCTGGAATTACAGGGGTAGAAATACATTTAACTAAGGATGTGATGTTAACACGGGTGGGTGATACCCTGAAGCCCGGCCAGCCGGCATATTCGTTTAGATATATTATATTTATAGCAGCATCGGTGGCACGGCTATGTGTTGCGTCAACTTGGCTGCAGCAGGATGCCCCTTCCTTCGAGATGTGGAGGGCCAAATTTTATAACCTCTTTAATTTGGAATATAGTCTTTATTGCCTCAAATCAATGAAAGGAAAAAATTGGGCACTCAGATATGGGGCCCAATGATTGAACATATGAATTAATTTGTATAATTTTTTTCAATGTCTCTGGGATATTTTCTTTAGTGTCATGTTCATGTTAAAGTGCTGTCTTTTCCACCGATGTCTGACATAGTTCTTTCTTTTTTTTTTCTTCTTTACTTGTTTTTCTCTTTTCTTGCGTTATTTTCTTTGTTGCTATGCTTTGTATAATCTGTGTTATTGTTCCTCAAATGATGTAATCAACTGTGTCTGTTATATGCTGTGGATTGAATAAAAAAAAAAAAACAGATCACGTGCTTCTGCCTGTGGGAGCTCTGGTAGGTCCTCTAACACATCTTGACCCTCTACACCCAAACAATGCAATAACAGAGCATGTTTCCTCTCCGCACTCAGATTCTTTCCACACACACATGTATAATTGCAGAACACTTTCTTCCATTTGGCCCACCTAATTGCCGGTTCCCCAGGTGATGATAGGAAAAAAGGAGGTTCTGTAACATTTTGCATTTTAACCAACTCCTTTAGACCCTCTTAACGACACACAAAGCAAGTGCGACCCTGGAGCTGTGTGTCAGCGATGTGAGAATTAAAATTTCTCCCGCAAAGAAATTCAATGTCTGAGACAAAGTTAAAAAAAATATAGTGAATGTCATGACAAATAAATTGGACCCAAAACTCTAAAACTACCTCCAAAAGCTTCAATTTGGTGTGCGTCATTGTTGCTGTACTTGACATGCATCAAAATCACCACTTCAATATGGCTCCCGTTGTCAGCTGTGTAAATACTGTGCAATCTAGTGGTCAAATAACGTGACACAATGGTTACTGCAGTGCGCGCAGGACTCTCTTCCTCCTCAGATGTCAGTCAGTAGAGCTAGAGGGCAAAACAGATGTTCCTCTGCGCTTCCTTCCCCGACATCAATCATGCGGCAGTCACACACACTGAGCTAGAGGGCGATAACGATGTTCCTCTGAGCTCTGGATTTCATGTACCTTGACTTTGACGTCTTCGTTAAAAACCAACCGCAGCACATGAGCAAGGCTTTCGCTCCCGACCACTGATCGCAGCACACGAGCGAAGAGCGCGTGACCTCACCTTGCACCAAAGCGTAGCGCGGTGCTACAACCAGCTTTCCTCTTCACTGTGACAGCCTAATTACAGTCCTGATGTCTCCGGGACCTGGATGGCTGCCTCCACCAGCGCCCCGACTTTATTCACTCGAGCACTCTTCGAGGGGCTCAATGTGATGTTTCCTCCACGCTCCCACCTGCGGAACAGCTGACCATAGAAAAACGTCTCCTGCCTTGTTAAGGTGTTTACCACATCGCAGATTCTAATCCCATCCTGCGTCCCCAGAATTGTAATGTCAAAACCAGGGACAACGAAGCTGTGGTTAATTGATTGTGAAGATCCCCCACCATATCCATCACACTAGAAAGACCCTTGTAACACAGGGCTTTATGCAACCTTCTCCCACTGAGATCAGCTGATTTAGTAGAAACAGAGGTACCACTAATCACAAAAGGGTCAGATACTATGGAATTCAAACCCAGTTTGACTTTAAAAACCCCTCCTAATACCACATTAAAACTGTTCAGAATGGTAAGAGACCTAGACTCCAGGATCGACATTACCTGAAATAGTCTCAATTTGAAGACCTGGATCATAAACAGAATTAGAAAAATTGCTAAAAAACCAATTAAACTTATTAAACAAAACAATCCACAGGATCTGAATCCCATCGTGTTTAGAGGGAACCATAATGAGCTTTCAAAGCTTAGAAATACGAATCATACTGGCTAGACCACCCCAGGCTCTCTGACCCAGTGAAGCCATGACTGGGATGGTGAAGCTCTCGAAACCATCCCAGACGCACCACCTCTGCTCTTACCACTTTTGCAAAGAAATTAGGCAAAAAAACCCAGTGGAGCTTATTAAAATCTATAAAGCCAAGTGTGTCTCAGCCGCTATATATGGGAGCGGGGTGTGGGGGTATGCGGACTCGCTATCTATCCAGAAAGTAGAGAACTCCTTCCTAAAGTATCTCCTTTCGGTACCAAGTGGTACTTCAGCATGTATAGTCCATGCAGAATTAGGACTACCTTTTATATCTGCTTTAATTAGGCTTGAGCCTATACTGTTATGGCACAGGCTCTGGACAAAAGAAGAGGCCAAATTGAACAGAGTTATTATTACTGACATTCTGAATCTCGAAGGTGCTGTAAAGATCCCTTGGGTAAAATATGTTCATAATTTTCTAAGGGATCTTGGCCACTTAGAATATTTCACTAATCCAACTACTATATGTACTACCACAAGGAAGGAATTAAAACAAGAGGGTATTCTCAATCTGGAGATGATTAGATTGTCAACAGAGATTTTAAAACCCACTGTTCAACGTAATCAAATGGTTTTATCTTCTTTTAGCATACAACCCTACCTGACTTTTGTACCCAGTGCCTATGATAGGTTTTTATTAACTCGTTTTAGGTTGGGGGTTTTTCATAGACTGGTAACTTTTCCCACTAAGAACGATTGGTCTCAAAATCTCCAACTATGTCCCTGCGATAACAGGAGAGTTCTTCTTTTTCCTATTTTAAAACAATGGGGGTTACGTCAATGTCGTCCTGCATTCATGGCTCTTCAACTTCTGGACAATGAGCATTGTGCCTTTAGAATAGCAATTTATTTGAAAAATGTTTTGAGCACTAGGAAAGGAAGCTGTACACTATTGTCTTAACAAGCCTTGGCTCCTCTGTCTTTTTAAAATTGTTTTTAACTGTCGTATGAAGGCGTTACAAATTTAATATCTTTTTATGTCTTATGTATATATTTTAAAAATGAATTTTATTGTTTGAATTGTAAGATGTTTTATCTATTGTGCTTTTATGATTGATTATTCATGCAATCGAATAAAGCCTTCTTTGACTTGAGCTTTCAAAGCTTAGAAATACGAATCATACTGGCTAGACCACCCCAGGCTCTCTGACCCAGTGAAGCCATGACTGGGATGGTGAAGCTCTCGAAACCATCCCAGACGATGGCCTCACAGGTCCAAGTTTCTTACAGCATAACTTTTAAACTGAGTGATAAAATCAAGCTACTTTGGATCCAACTGTTTGGCCCTAATACCGGCAATGTTCCAACATACAAGCCTTAAAGTAGAGCCCTGTTTTGATTCCAAAACTCTGGGGTAGGACTGACTGTGGATATCTCGGCGGCGCCAGAACTTGTGGTTGGATGTTCTAGGCATCAGTCATTACAGTCCAGATCCGACAAGGGGTGAAATCTATTGGAGCTAGGGGCAGAGGGTCCTTCAATCTCGTGTGCCATTGGAGGAAGACTGCTAAAAGAAATTTTAAAAAAATGGAAGAATGTTAATGCCCTCATTCAGAGTATGCTGCCTGTTAATACTACAAAAAAGACGAGGGGCCAAGTTTGGATGGTTGCAATTAATAACAATTCAATCCCCCCTCAGATGCTTTGTAGTGGGACCCACCGAACCCTTCTCACAAACAGGATATCATTATATTCATTGATGTTAAACTTTGAGTTGTAGATCAACCAATGACACACCTTGTTTTTCAACTGGGGGTAGACTCCTCGGTAGGGGGGTTCAATGGTGGAACACCCGTCATTGTAGCAACATATGGGTAACATTCTGTGGGCAACTTAAGGCAAGGCAGGCTCTTGTCAGACTGAACACATACACCCATATCCTGGCCAGAGGCTGCGATAGAGCCCTCTGGAATCCCCCACCCCGGGTGTGCCCCCAGTAAGGGCTCAATGTGTCTCCTGCCTGTGGATTGGGTGTCTGTAACAACAGCATCAGTTTTCAGTGGGTATGCACCAAACTAAGGGCACTGACAGCATGCATCTTACCCAAACCCCCTAGGGAGCTGGAAGATGCTGGTTGGGCAGGGCCTAAGGAGGTATACTCATAAGCTAACATACAGCTTGGTTAATTCAGAAATAGTGTTTTCTAGGCTACACAATCTGCCCACCAGTGGAAGAACACAATGAGCTACAATTGTTTTACATTTATCCAAGACAGAGTCCCAGTCAAGATTTAAAACTTTCGTTGGCAGGGATCTGAGACAGAACACTGTTGACTGCCGGTCACAGATTTTTTAATTGAGATTTTTGTATGCTTGAGATCTAACATTTCCAGCTCGCTTGTTCTGGCTCTTCCTTTTCGCTGCGGGCCCACGGTCACTGCCATTAGAGATAGGTGTCATTATTTGCGGCTGCTGGGGAAAAATGTACTGACAGCTCGGGTTCATTGAGCGATAGGCTGGGTGGAATGGTTGCATTAGTAGGTCCTGGGCAAGGTTGATGGCCTAACTGGCTCAATGGAGAACAACTAAAGCCTTCCCCTGCACCCATAGACAAGTGTCTCTCCACAATATCTATCTCTTTGGAGATCACCCCATCAGCACAAGCTAAAAAGGAGTCCAACGTTGTGTCATGGGGTGGCTTGGTGATAGTGCTATCCTTGACCCTGGGTAATTTGCGCTTGCCCATGCTATTCATGGGTTGAGTCGCTGGTGATTATTAAAATTGATGCTCAAAATAAGAAAAGAGCGTCCCTCAGCTAAAGTCAGGGCCCAGATTCATGCAGTTCCTTAAGGACCCCCAGCAAATGAAGGCTCACCAGTTGCTGTCACTATCACTGGGATCCAAAACTAAAGGGGTTGCACAGGTGAAGACGGGCCTGCTCTTGACCTGGTCTTCGCCGGGGCACTCACCCGTACCCGTCCAATACACGGTATCCTGTTGCGCTTTAGGCTCCTGAGAGAGGGAGTCCCCCAACGATGATGGCGGTAAAAAGCAGGTTTGTTTCACGTCCCCAACTTATAGAAAGTTACCTTCTCCCTGCCCTTTGAGGTGGGCAGTCACCGACTCTAATCCAGTTTCTTGCAACGAATGATAGTCATATGAAGCTAGTAGAACTGAAAGCAAGAGAGCAGACATAATTAGTTAATCTGGATTAAATAAATACAAGTCTTTTCCCAGAAAAGGTTCGATGACAGAAGCAGAACACTTTAAAGTAGATGTGTTTAGCAACTGGGAGCCAGTGCAACTTTTTTAACTGAGGAGAGATATTGCAGTGAGTTTTGTATAAAATTCGCAATGCCATATTTTGGATCTGTTGAATATGCTGGATAAATATATTAGAGAGATCGTGGAAAGGCACTTTGCATTTATCGATGTGTGCCAGGATAACAGCACAGACCGCAGCTTTACATGCAGATTAAGTAGCAGAGCCAAACGTTTCTGTAATGCTTTCAAGTAGTAAGAATAGGTAAAGTGAATATAATTAATATGAAGAGAAAAGGAGAGTTACACATCAATTTTTACACCCAGGTTCTTTACCATCTCTTTTGGCCTAGGTCCTCCAGCCACCGTTGAGACCATGTTAGTGAAGCTTCCCTAAATGAATTTTTACACTCAGAAATACCTCTGACACCATTAATTCAACTTTACTTAAGCCACAGTAGTTCCTTTTATTAACTCTGGGCACCAATTATTTTTCTTTCTTTTTTGGTATATTTAGAAAAAGGTTCATATCACCAAATTACTTTGAACATACCCTTGGTGTTTTTTCAAAACTCAATATCAAAAGACAAATTACAATATTTACACCACATACATAAACTGTATCACAAATATCACAGACACATATTTACACATAAATGTATGTATCGACATCAGGCACTGTTATAGTGCTGCATTCAGTTTGCATTGGACTGTACTTTTCTCATAGACTTTTTTAGATGGTGTCCTACTCTTTTTTGATATTGGGATCATTTACTTTTTCCTCAATCTTGTCTACTCTTCCCTAATGAAAGCATCTTTTATTTATCTCCATTAAGCTTTAGAGAGTTGCAGCTGTATGTAGTACAGAAACTAACTTTTGTCCTTTGAGTCTTTACATCACTGTTGCATCCTGCTAAGTTGAAAGTTTGGCACGAAGGCAAGGCTTTCTGTGTTTCGGGCCCCGAAGTTGCGAAATCATTTTTTAATGCAGTTAGGAAGTTATCTTATTGACAACTGTCAGACACTGTTGTGGGCTTTTGTTGGCATAATGTGATACATGATCCCTACAGGCAGTTTGAGGGGATGGGGAGACTTACTAAAAGTTCAATAGCATTTCTGCATGGTTATATTGATCTCCCCAGGCCCTTTTCCTGCCTTGCTTCCTCCTTACTTTATTATCACTTATTGTTAAGTTTCTGGAGAAGTTGCCATTTTGGTTGGGAGTCTGTGTTTGGAGGCTTTTAAACTATTATCTAGAGCCAGGTTTAGTGTCTTCAGGGAGCTGCCAACAAGGTGTAATTGGTGGCAGTTCACATAATGGTGCTAATTTAGTTATCTGTTCATTGTTGTAGAAGTGCAATAAAACCTACTGAAACTTAAACATCAGTGAATGAAATGACATTATGTATGCAGTGGTGCACCAGTCGCCTTTGTGTGTCTTGGCATACCACCGTGGTTTGCTTTTAAAAAAAATATATAAGTTAGTTCAATACCCGGATACCTTTGCTCGTCAACTAAAAAGTGACATGTGCCCCATCCCGGGAGTGACGTTATCAATGACTGAGAGCCCTCCCTGGAACTGACGTATGTGTAGGTGGGTCGCATGGGTTGTGACGTTGTCTGAACATAATAGTCACGTTCCAGGGTCCTAGTGTCTAGGTCTATGAGGCACCCCAACAACACACAGCCAATAGAGATCAGATGACCATGATGGGCTGTAGAGGAGTACGCCCTTTTTGATCTGTAGAATGTATATAAGGAGCCTCCTCAGTGGCCTATGCCATGCCCTGGAACCCCATCCTGAAAGAGATCGCTCTGCGATTATGAAGAGATACAACCACCTCAGCAAACAGTCTGCCTCTGATGGTGACTTGAACAATATTGATAGATATTATCGTAGCCTAACACCCTCAGTATTGGATGCGAACGTGCAGCAGGGCGCCTCTAAAGATGGGGGTTACATTGTTACGGGTTTTCACGAGGACCTCTGCCGTCAGATGGAAGTGCTCAGCCTCAAGGAGCTGCCTCAACTGATATCCCCTTTTAATGGTGCCACCAGTGGCAGCGAAGCGTCGAGTAACAACCTGAATGTTGGAAACAATTTCTTCGACGTGGAAGATGGTGAAGAATCTAAAGCTCCTCCTAACTCACCGGTCTATGAAGATAAGGGTTTCTGGAGCAAATTGCTCTAGAGGCTGTCGTCCTGCAACCGCCGTGCGTAAACACAGGCACCGGTTATGCTTCGATGGACCTTTGCGACTCTCAAGATTTCAGAGCCGCCGCTGAGTCGTATCAAAATGCAGAGGTTACTAAAAATCGCTATAGACACTTAACATATATACGTGATATTTTATTTTTAACCAATTGTTTGTCTGTCCTTTTTTGAACCGTAGAAAGCATCGGCAAAATGAACCGTGGTAGAGGGGCAGCCGTCAAAAGTGAATGCCGAACATTTTTACTGCTTATGCTGTTCAAAACAGAGTGAAATTTCCACAAGCCAAAACAAAGAGCCTCGTAAGAAATGTGTTTGTACCTATAATAGTGCAGATTTTGAAAAGGAAACTCCAGGCGTCCCCTACGACGTCATATGCCTGTTAAAGGTTTTGCTGCTACTGTTGTGAACACATGTCAAATGTGACTATTGGAACCTTTGGTACAGTCCTAAAATTAATGACCCGCAGCAGGAAGCTCACAAGTGTCTATAAGACTCGTACACATCAAGAACAATCATTCATATATGTAGTTTGTTAGACCCATACAAGGTATATAAACTGTTAAGGGTGGTGTATGGGCTGTCAAGGAAAATAAATATGTCCACCCGGATATGATTAAGGTCTTGTCAACAATGCTCAAAGAGATCCGATACTTGAGCGAACCAAGCTCAAAACTTGGGCTTATGCAAGGGTTGTGTACATATTTTGATAGAAGGATGATAGAAAGGGTCATAGAAAGACGTATGTGCCATATTCATTTTAAAACTAGAAGAATGGGCTCTTTAGCTCCACAAAGGCTGTTTTAAAAAATGCTGAGTCCGTAGGTAGCGGGGCATCACTGTGTTATTTAACATTACATACTTACTCACTTTTAGGACGAGCATCCAAAGTCACTGCGCAAGATGCCTGCGAGTTACACCCAGGATACTTATGTATTGCCATATTGGCGTATGTGTTGGTTAAAGAAACACTAGCTGAAATACACCCTGTAATTCTGAGTCATCTGAAGCTTTGTGAGCCGCCCATGGTGATGCAGTGCTACAGTCCTGAGTGTATAGCCAAATGGTCTATCAATGCGTGGCTATCTATAACGGATGAATACTGGAGCGTGTACAAATGTTGTACGCATGAGTTAATACTGTCGCCTACGACCAGCTTACTCAGTGCCTTGGAGCTTCTGACCGAAGATTATTATTTCAGAAATAAAAGTTTTATATTGTTCGGCCTAGAACTGTATGAACTTTTGAATGCAGTCAGTATCCGGAGTGTACAAAGTTATAGGAGGGGTGAGCGGAAAGTCCACTCTAGAGCCATTGAGTTTATATCTGTAAAAATATCAAAACTTGTGACGCTTAAGCAGATTAGCTGCAGGGCCCCTAGTAACACTTGTCGCATGTGTCATATTATGTATACATAGTGAAAAGACAGCAAACTGTCCAACAACAACGGTAAGACGTACCAAGAAACTGTAAAGTATGCCTTGTTTATGTTTTGCTAACATTCTTTATTTTTAATTAAATGTCCTTACACAAAACAAGCGTCTTTCATTTCATGGGGTGTAGCGGCTGATAACATGTCGTTGGACGGGTAAAGGAAGCTTTATTATGATACAAGAGGGGTCTGAAGAAGAGCCGAAGCTCTGTTTTGAAGGGCTCTAGTTGAAAACGGGCCGGTAAACAGAGCTCGTGTGAAGACATGGTTATCTGGGGAAGAGGCGTATTCACTCCACAAGCCGTCAAGGAGGCGTTTTATGAGGAGAATGCGTGTTAATGCGCAAATAGATTATCAGTGGCAGGAGGACATAATCACTCTTCAGGATCTTGCAAAGCATAAAAACGGCACTGGTTATATATTAACGGTAATAGATGTATTGTCCAAGTACGCCTTTGCAGAAGCGCTAAGCGATAAAAGCTGGACTAGCGTCACCGTTGTCTTTAAAGCCATCTTCAGCAGCGGTCAAACCCCTCAAAAACTACAAACATATGCCGGAAAAGTATTTGTAAACAAATCGTTTCAGAAATTATTCAAATAGCACACTGTTTATCATTTTGTAACACACATGGAGGTAAAAGCAGCTGTTATAGAGCATTTTAACAGAACTTTAAAGTCTAAGATGTGGAGATATTTCACGGCCTACAACACCTACCGATACATGGGGTAAAGAAGCCTGTTTTAAAAGATGGTGACAACGTTAGGGTTTCAAAGTTGAAAGGGGTCTTTACCAAGGGTAACCAGCAGAATTTTAGCGACAAGATATTTATAGTGGAAAGTGTGGAGCTTAAAGAGGGTGTATATATTTACAGGTTAAAGGACTATGACGGAGAAACGGTGTCAGCGTCTTTTACAAGGAGGAGTTACAAAAGGTACCTGACGAACCCCACAGGATGTACAGAGTTGAAAAGATTCTGAAAAGGAAAGGTAGCGGGGCTAACAGGCAGGCCTTTGTCAAATGGAGGGGATGGCCCGAGAAATTTAACAGTTGGGTGTTGGCCAGCTCTTTGCAGGGTGTGTGAGTACAGGGAGGCCTCACTGTAGAAGTCAAGATGGACACAACACTATTTTATATCACCCTGCCGTCCAGTGCCTCGAAGGACATGTTCCTTGACAATCAAATTTCTAATTACACCGTGAAACTGGCTAAACCTGTGGACCTGAAAGGGGACTGGGAGGTAGCCCTAATAGAAATCCAATACCCAAGAACATGGAATGCACTTACAATGCTCAAGGACAAATTTAACATAAAGCGCAAACAGGATCCCTTGTGCATCCACGCCGGCTTTCCTCATGGCTATTACCCATCCATTGCAGCGGTTATCGAGGCCATCAACAAATCCATAGCCAACATTAAAACGTATACGAATATTTCGCTAGTATTAGATAATGTTAGAAGGAAGGTGTTTCTTAAAGCTCCAAATCGTGATGTAGTGTTTAGCTGTACGGGTAAATTAAGAAGCGTTTTAGGCACAGTAGAACATATAAAAAGTCAGGTAGAGCCGGACCCGTTGTGCCCCGATATTAACAGCGATTTCTATACACTCTGCGTGTATAGCAACAGCGTAGAGCCGGAGAGGATCGGGGATAGTTATTCACCGCTGCTAAGATGGGTTCATATGAAGGATGAAAATATCACCATGATTAATATTCAATATAACAAACCTGACTACGTCGCAATTTCTAAAAACCATTTTGACACTACTTTGATCATGATCTTCAACGATCAGTCTGAGCAGGAGTCCTTTAAATAGGGGAAAGTGATTGTTAAGCTTCATTTAAGGTCAAGATGCGACAGTGAATATTAAGAAGTCATCATGCTGATCATGAAAACATAGGGCGAGCCTGTTCTGCATAGGGACTATTACAGAAACCAGGCCGGATATCGAGGGCCACCATACTTTCGAGGGTCTCCTTTTTCGTACGGGGCTGGTTTGGGGGGGGTTCTTCCGTAGTTTCTTTAGAAGAGCTATGCCTTTCTTGAAAACAGGCTACAAAATAGCAAAACCCCACGTTAAAGCGGCAGCTACGAACATTGCCCAGGATGTGGTGGGTTCTGTAACATCTGCTGTCGACCGCCTGAATAAACAACCCCAAGAAGGAGCAGGACTGGTATACAAGTCAAACACACATATTAAAAGGAAGCAAAGGGCTTCAAGACGTAGGGGCCCACCTGCTCACTATAAAAAAAGACGGTGCTCTTCAAAAAGTGCTCACAAAAGAAGATCCGTAAGACGGAAGAGAGCTTCGAAGAAGAAGAGAGCATTCTCTAACGTAAATATTTTTTTAAAGAGCAACAACCTGAAACATGGCCTTCAGATATTGCGCTTCAGGCGAATGCGCCAAATCAGAGTTAGACCTGTTTTCTCTAAAACCCTCTCAGAACAGCATCAAAAGCAGTTTTTTTATGGAGGTATCACCTCTAGCCGCTTTGACGCCCTAGAGTCTTTTTGTGTCCAGGGTCCATGGATATGTATCTGGATCTCAACAACCCTCTGCTGCATCTTGTCTGTAAAATCATAAAAGCAGACTGTACCAACATACCGTCAACCGCTAAAGTGGCGATGATCGCTTACCCTATCGCAACCATGTTTAATCAGGTGAACATCACCCTCGGCGACCAACTCATCACACAAAGTGATAACATGTATGCCTACAGAGCCTACAGCAAGATTATTCTACATTACAGTTGTGAAGCCCTTGACATGCAGCTTTCAGAAGGACTCTTCTACAAGGATACATATGCACAGTTTTAAGACGAGGAACTGGACGGTGATGATAAAGTTTTGTAAAAAGAGCAAGTTTGACCTTCTCTGGCTTATACTTTCTGACTATTATTTCCAAGATAAACTGCTCCTCAACGGTATTGATCTTAAGATCAAACTTAACCGCAACAAGGACTCCTTCTGTCTCAGCGGGGATGCGGACAGTATACACTCGTCATACTGTCCTCTAGCTTGTTTGTAAAGAGAGTGAAAGTGTCACCAAGTGTCAGACTTGCTCACGCCGAAGCTTTACAGCCGTTGAATGCCAAGTACGCTGTTGAAAGAGTAGCTCTGAAGATATTCAGCATCCCAACAGGCGCCAGATTAACGCAAGAGCAAAATGTATTTTTGGAGCAACTATCGAAACTTATTATCATAGGTTTTGTGGACAATACAGCTTTTAGCAGCCTCTATACCTCACACCCTTTCAATTTCAAACACTACAACATCAACTACGCTGCGTTGGTCCACGAGGGGTCTGTTATTCCGGCAAAACCATACACACCTAGATTTGGAACAGCTAATTTTATCAGGGAATATCTCGGTCTGGTTTCAATAACAGGGAAACACCTGCGACACTCGGGAGTCTTCGTGCCAAGAGAAGGATATGGGGCTGTCTACACGCTGTTCTCTTTTGATCTGACGCCTAACATGGAAGATGGAGAACACTATAATTTGATCAAAAACAGTAATCTAAAGGCTGAAATACAGTTTAGTCAACCATTGACTAAGAATGTGAACATGGTCGTATGCGCTGTATTCAACAGCGTCATTCAGGTCACCCACGCCAGACAGATTTTTTCCGACTATCTTTAAACTATTGTGAAATGGACATGGTTCAGATACACGAGTTCTTAAGCCGACATAAATATGCTAAGAAATACTTTTTAGGTGTTTTTCCAAAAGGCGGTCTACCTGAGGAAATGGGGGTAGAAAGACCACGAACGCTCATTTTTAACACAGAGCCTCATTACAAAGCCGTATCACATTGAGTGGCCTTGTTTTTTTATATAGAGAAGGTTACAGCGTTTGACAGTGTGGGGAGCATTGTATAAATTTTATTCGTAAAATGTCGGATGGTATGATGTTTAGAAACCTTAAAAAAATCTATATTTGAATGATCTTGTTATGAATGACAGTATTGTTATGAAATATGTGAAATAAAACCCCAGGTCTACGTCAAGCTCTGTTAAAACAGAATACGGTGTTTGTCAAAACTGTAAGGTCGTGTAACACCAGTATGTGTAATGATGACTGTCTAAAATAAAAGAATTTAAACTTGAATGTAGGCTCAGCATTTTTTTATTCTGATGCAGACAGGCATTTAAAAGTGCTTTAAAAGATGACAGAAGCAGTTTGAAAAGTTAAATGTTTATTACATGCAGTTTTTTAGTACAATTATTACCCTGATACTAAAAATAAAAACAAGCATTGGCAAAGCCAATAGGTCTCGCTTTGAAATAGTTAGAGATATTGGCGTTGTGAATGACATTGTCTTTTACCCATGTGCTATGGAGTAGAGTGGATGTATGTGGTGTGGAGTTGAATTGGAATTGTCAGTTGTGGAAATGTGTGACGTGGAATTGTGTGGTGTGGAGTGGATTTGTGAAGTGGAATAATATGGCAAGGTGTGCAGTGGAATTATGTGGATAGTAATTATGTGGTATTGAGTGTGCTGGAATTATGTGGAGTGGGTATGTGCATCATGGAGTGTAATTATGTGGAATGGTATTTTGTGTTGTGGAGTGGTATGTAGTGGAGTTGGTGATGGGGTGTGCTGTTGAATTTTGTGGTATGATGTGGAATTCTGTGGTGTGGATTGGATGTATGTGGTGTGTTGTGTTGAGTTCAATTATGTGATATGTTGTCGAATTATTTGGTGTGGAATAGAAATATGTGTGGGGTTGAATTGTATGGCGTGGAACTGTGGCATTCAGTGAAATTATGATTGGAATTATGTGGCATGGTGTGGAGTGTTTTTATGTGGATTGTTGCTATGTGACAGAGTGGTTTTATGTGGGGTGTATTTATGTGGTATTGAGTACAGTGTAATTATGTGGAGTTGAATAATGTTGCATTGAGTGGTATTATGTGGGGTAAATTATGTTGGATGGTGTTGAATTCTGTGACTGTGAAATGTGTGGTGTTGTGTGTCACACTAAACATCCAGGTATGCCACAAGGTGCCCAGGCGAGTGGAGAGATTCTCTTTATTCCGCATCTTCTTCAGACTATTCAGATAGGATTCACATTAATGAAGATTACCGGATTTGTCAAAGATTATACAATGTAGTCAAGTGAGAGAGTAAGGATTAAAACCCAAGCCTACTGGTTCCACAGTCAACAATTTAAGCTCTAGATCTTTCCTAAGAAATCAAACGTATATTTGGTTAGTAACTCATTTCTTGTGAAGTCCGTTTATTTCCAAAATCCAGATCTTTTCATTCAGTTTTATGAGACAAGCAAGGAAAAAATAAAACAAAAAAACTAAACATGGCATACAAACTTGATATATCTTTATTTTACCAATAGAACAGATCTTTATAGCACTGATGGGTGATGCTGACATCACGTATAGCCTATTCTTCAATAACATTCTGTCTCATCTTGGTATAATGTCTCCTACACCAAGGCCATATCCATGGTAGTCAACAGCTGCTTGAGGGGGGAGAACAGAATTAGCAGCGGGACCAAATCTAAGCATATCCAACCATGCGTGCATACCAAAGCCTCCCAGCATTGGAGTTTGCGAGCCCCAGCCGTGGGCACAAGAGAGAAGAAGCACGCCTGTGTGCTTTTTAAGGTATCAGCCAGCTGGAATGTGATTTCCTAGACTACATTCTTATTAAAAGTGCACAATCGTCGTTTGTTTTGAATTTGTTATGGCTTACAGTAATCCTTTGTCTCTCTGGAGGCAGAGACCCGCTGCTAGAAATAGGTTTCAGTTTCCAGATTTCACAACTTCCTAATTGGGTTTGCTGCTTAATAAAGGAGTACTATTACGAGTAAAAAAAAAAAAGCACAGGGAAAAAATCCACTGTATGTGTGCATTTAAGAACATACATTTTAACATTCACTTCCTCTGCAGCAATGCTTCAGTGATCACCTCTTGCTCCTGAAGAACTATTTCCAAAGCTCCCTCTGCCTGAGTGTCTTGCACCTACAGAACTATATCGGAAGCTTCCTCTGCCAGTCTTCTTTACTCCTACGCAACTATATCAAAGCCCCTCTGCCTGTGTTTAATACACGTACAGAACTATTTTCAAAGCTCCCTCTGTCTGTGTTCCTGACTCCCACAGAACTATACCCAAAGCTCCCTCTGCGTGTTTCTTACTCCTTTTTTAAAAAATTTTTTTATTCAGAGTATACAAAATACTAAAATATACATACAAGAGCAATTTTAAATACAAATTAGCTAAAATGTAATTACGCAAGAGCTTGTTTTCCAACATTTCAGAGTAAAGAAAAAAAAAAAAAACAAGAAAGAAAGTCTCTAATCAGTTATTTACCATCATAAGATCTAAAACCATGGTTCAATCTAAGTGCTTAAATACCGAATTGTTTCCCTATCCATTTCTTCATAGGAGCACAGATTTTCCTCCCTCTCCTGCTTGCAGATCGGCCTTTACATTTATATAGTGATTTCTCCAGGTGATATATAGCAAGCAAGCGGCCTAACCAAGCCTGAAACAGAGGGGGGATCCTCATCTTTCCAGTGTGTAGCAATGAGAAGCCGAGTCACTGCTATCGAGATAAAAACGAAGTTGTTTTTACGATGGCCACATTGTGTCTTCTCATCATATCCTATCAACATTAGAGTAGGAGTTATGTTAATTGTGATATCGATTGCTGCTGATAAGAATTCCTCAATTTGTTTTATCAAGGAGTCCAATTTCTCGCAGCCATAAAACATGTGGATTGTGTCCGCTGGCCCTTGATCACATCGGGGACATTTATCGTCCTCTCTTCTACCCCAGCGATGTAATTTTGTGGGAGTAAAATAGAGGTCATATGTCGTGTAATAGTGTTGGGCTTTTAAGTTGGCTGCGAGAAATGTATCCCTGGCTATCGCTATTGAGTTATACAAATCGAAATCCGAATCACCTATTCTAATAGCCCATTTAGTTTCTACTGCGTCGAGATCGTCAGGAAGTGTATCTATCAAAATTTTATATATGGTTTTGATTCTTATCTGGGGTTGAAACATGGTTTCTATTAAAAGAATCCTGTTTACAGTAAATCCCTCCAGATTGATTTTATTTAAGAAGCTGGTAAGCTGTTTATATTTAAGATATGTTCCGGTCGTTATGCCATACCTTTGCTGTAGCTCAAGGAACGACCGTCTTTGTTCAATTAGATAAAGATCTCCCACCTTCAAAATTCCCTTTTTCTCCCATTGCCTACCTAATTTGTCATATATTGAAATGGGAAAGAGGGGAGATCGCCACAATGGCGTGTTACTATTGTATTTTGATATTTTCATGAGTCCTACCATTCTTTTCCATATTTTCCAAATCGTTGTTATCACCTTAAATCTGTTTTTTTGTAATAACTGGTCTCTATCTGTCGGAGGAGTATTCCCTGTGCAGCTATTCCTATGGCTAGCTCTTAAATCGTGGGAAGGGCCCTGTCTACGTCATATTGCCTATCCCCGGTACCTGATGAAATCACAAAAGCCATTTGTTGTAAGAAGGTAGCATAATAATAATATCTAAGGTTGGGAGCGGACCATCCTTCTCGGTCTTGTGGTAGTGTTAAGAATTTGAGGGATCGTCGAATCTTTGAGTATTTCCAGACAAAGTTGCTAAATATAGTATCTAGTTTCTTTAAAAATAAGTCTTCAATTTCTAGAGGAATAGACCTGAACATATATAAAACCTTAGGAAGCATGACCATTTTGAGTATGTTGCATCGTCCTATAAGTGATAAGTGAAGTCTATCTAGACAGCTTAAATCCGTACTGATCTTATTAATCACCGGCAGCATATTTATTTTCCAAATAGAATCTACATTGCTACATATCTTGATACCGAGATAGGTTACCTCATTTAAACTTCGAGGGTCATTGCAGGGGTTTTAGAGTTACATAGAATCTGGGTTTTCTCGGTATTCAGCATATAACCAGATTTACAACCATACTCACTAGCTAATTTCTGAATTTGGGAAATTGTGTTTTCTGGATTAGTGGTCACAATTGCCAAATCATCGGCGTAAGCCATTATCTTTGTATCATGCCCATTACAGATGACTGGTGAAATTATCTGATCTTGAAGGATTTGCTCTATAAATATATCCATATAAAGGGCAAACAGTATAGAGAACAGGGGCAACCCTGTCTTGTCCCTCTTGCAATATTGATGGAGTTTGATTCTTGTCCCATAATATTTAATCTCCGTATGGTCTGTGGTACATTGCCTTTATAGCTGTCATAAAACCAGGCCCAAACCCTCTCTGTAGCATAGTCTACCACAAATACTGCCATGAAACGCGGTCAAATGCCTTCTCGGCATCGAGGAGGATCATAGCCATCTTATCACCAGTTATCTTCGTTATATTGAACAGGGCTATAGCACGTCTGATGTGATCCGTTGTGCCTCTTGTTGGTATAAAACCATGTTGCCATGGTGAGACCAGATGAGCTATGATTAACCCTGGGCGTAGTTCGCGAAGTAGCGCTACGCGAAGCTACGTGAAGTGCACCTTGCACTACGCGAGCTACGCGAACTGCGTAGTGCACTGTGCAAAATGCTGTTCGCACTGATTGCACAGTGCCGGATGCTTGTCCGCACTGTGCAATCATTGAAAACGGCATCTTGCACAGTGCGAGCTGTCTTTACTGCCGCTCGAGTAGATTTTTACTCGAGCAGCAGCTTTCTCAACGCGGACTGGTAGTTTCTCATCGCGAGCGGTCGCGAGCATGCGCAACCACTCGCAATGAGAAACCTGACCTCCCCGCGTTGAGAATCTCGCCGGGAGGTTTATTTTGCACGCTCGCGATCGGCAACTTGATGTTGCTGATCGCGAACGAGAAAAAGTCTCGCCGGGATGTCATTTTGCTTGCTCGCGGTCGCCAACTTGACGTTGAGGACCGTGAGCAAGCAAAAATGACCGCTACGCTACGCGTGTTTGCACTGTGCTACGTGCAATTCGCGTAGTGCGAAGTAGCGCAAACTTCGCAAACTACGCGAGCGTAGCGTAGTGCTTTGCCCAGGCTTAGCTATGATCCCCCCCAGCCGAGTTGCGAGAATTTTTTAATATAGTTTAGTATCGGCGTTCATAAGGGATATGGGTCTGTATGAGGCAGGGTTGTCAGCGGGTTTATTTTTTTTTTTTAAATACCACGATATTAGCTCCTTGCCAGGATATAGGAGGTATCCCACTATATTGTATTCCGAGGAACAGATCTAACAGCAGTGGGGCTATTTCCTCTTGAATCACCTTGTATAGTTCCAATGGGATACTATCCGGACCTACCGCTTTTCCTAATGCCATGGAGTTCAAAGCTGATAATACCTCTTCCATCGTAATTTCTTTATCGATCTCCTGTTGCATTTCTGCGCTGAGCCTGCGCTGACTCCCTAGAACTAGCTCAGTTTCGTTAGAAAGCATAGGGTCAAGATTATCCTGCTGATACAAATCGTGATAACATTTTTCAAAGGTCTTAATAATATCTTTTGTTTCTGTCTGGAGTATACCCTGTTGATCTTTAACTTCAGTTATATTGTTTTTGACTGCTCTCTGCTTGGTCCGCAAGGCCAGTGTCTTACCTACAGTCTCCCCGTATTCATATCTTTCGCTTTTATAAGCCTGATATGTAGCTGTTCCCTTCTTAGTGTAATAACTGTTTATTTCGGCTTTTATAATCATTATTTTCTGTTGTAGTAGTAGTTCTTCACTCTCTTGTTTTTGTCTAATTGCGCTAGTGTGGTTTTTTTCCAATTCACCCAGTTCTGTTATCAAAATATTAATTTCATTCTTCTCTATTTTTATGGTTCTACCAACAAAGCTGATTGTTTCTCCTCGGAGGCCTGCTTTAAAACTATCCCAAACTACACACCGCGAGGAACTATATCGGTTGATCTCATAGTATTGTATAGCCCATTGTTTAATGTGTTTAAGATATTGATCGTTAGATAGTAAAGACCTTTCGAATGTCCACTTAAACTGTGGACGATTTTCAGTCTGAGATACTAAATCCAAGACTAAGGGATTGTGGTCTGAAAATAATTTGGGTAGTTTCTTTATACCTGCAGTCGTGACAAGAGCGGGTGATACCAAAAAATAATCTAGCCGGACATATTTCTTGTGGGGGTTTGAAAAATACGTATAACCAGGGTCTGTGGGGTGTTTTACCCCCACACATCTTTCAAGCCATGACTGGCCCGCAGGGCCGACAGGGCCTGGTGAACCCGGGCTTTCTCCCTGATATTTCTGGATGCTACCACAGTCAAGATCATAATGAATATTCAGATCCCCACAAATTATCACTGGATCTGGCCATGATGCTAATTCGGCTTCTAGATCATTAAAAATTTGTGGATCATCATCATTTGATCCGTATATTGTGCAAATGGTCAATCCTATAGGCAGCTGCAGAATGGCCCACCTTCCCCACTTAACCTCCAAGACTCGCTTAGGTGGTGCAATGCCATTCTTTACATGAATCGCAACTCCCCTAATAGTTGATGTTTGTGTGGAGCAGGCGACAAGATTATATCCCCTTAGGGCTTAAATATCTCGTTTTCCCTAGGGAATATGTGTTTCCTGTTGACATATAATATCAACTTTTAGGGCTCTTAATATTTCAGCAACTCTGTTACGCTTTAATTTGTCATTGAGACCCCCAACATTGACTGAACAAATGGTAATTCTACCCATTAGGTTTATTTAATTTCCTTCGGTTTATTTGCTCCTGCATGCTAATATTTGCTATCTCATGTCTTTTGTTCAAACCCTCTCCAATTTTTCTTTTTTCCCCGCTCTCCCTCCACCCTGTGCTCCCCCAGACTCACCCTGACCCCCCTTCCCTCCCCATCCCCTCCGTGCCCTTGCACCCTCCCCCCACCCTGCCCATTGTAGAAAGGCACCCAGACTAGCTTAGTCTGTTGTGATGGTTGCTGCCCCCTAATACGTGTATTCTGTCTTCTGGCAGCAGAGAGGTATTGAAACTCTCTCTTTCTCTTTTCTTCCCCCCCCCGCTCTTCCACTCTTCCTCCCCTCCCGTTTTCCCTTCACTTCTGCCTTCTCTCCCTACCCCTCTCTATCCCTTTCTCCTTTCCCCTTTTAGAGACGTTAAGACAAGAAGTGAATTAAGCTAGAAAATTGGAAGCCCAAAGTCAAGTGAGATATACAGTGACTGCTGAGATAGCCATAAAGAGAGAAAAAAAAAATGAAAAAACGAAAGAGAAACCCCCCCCCAAAAAAGGGGGAGAACTCGAATATCCAGTTGATCAGTCTATCCATCTATTAATTAATCAATTGATTAGACTAAAGTTTGGGATCCCAGTCCTCCAAGTATTCCTTGACTTTAATCTCTGAGGTGAAGAATCGAGTATGATCTCCCTTGATCACCTTTAGACGAGCTGGATGCAACAAATATGCTTGTCCCCCTCGATCTTGCACTGGCTTGATCATCTGGCGGAGACGCCATCGTCTCTCCACCGTGTAATGACAAAAATCTGGCTGGACAAAGAAAAAATAATCCCCACCACTGCGCTTCGCTGTTGGCTTGGCCTTATCATATATTGCTTGTCGCAATAGAAAATTGCCAAAATAGACAAGTATGGCGCGTGGTTTCGTGTCCGATCTTGCAGGTTTTTTAAGGTTGAATGGGACCCGATGGGCTCTCTGTATTTCTAAAGCCCAATTCCAGCCATCTAGATCCGGGAATGCCTTAGATAGCATATCAACAACATATGCCCTGGTGTCTGACTCTTCCTTTCCCTCCGGTACACCCAGTACCCGCAGGTTATTTCGGCGTTGCCGATTTTCCTGGTCTTCTAACTTCCATTGTATATCAGTTAGCTGGGCGTCATGAGCTGTTATATTTGTGCGTGTGGCCACTAGGTCATTTTCCAGAGTTTCTGTTTGCATTTCAAGGGTTGTGAGGAGTTCGTTGATAATAGTGCACGACTTCGCAACTTTCCTAACAGCCCCTTGGATCTTCCGCATGGCTATCTGTGCACGTTTACTATCTTGGCATGTTTCCTCACGATGGGAGAGTATGCATTCGAGGACCGTATCTAGAGTTGGAGGGCCTAGGGAGAGTGTGTTATTGTCTTTAGGGGGTGATATTGTATTGCTGCTGAGTAGATCTGCTCCCGAGTGATCCATCTTAGGCTTTTTCTTTGTGGTTGACTGGGGTGACTCGTTCTTCTCACTACTTTGCGCATTGTAGCTATTGTATCTCTTTTGTCACTATCCAAAATCTCCTCACTAGAATCCCTGAGTGAGTCAGACCCTGAGCCCGATGCCGACCAGATCTCGTCTGAGAGCGAGAAGAAACAATCCATGTCCTGCTCGCTGTGATTCGAGGAAGTAGTATGATTTGTGGCCATAGCGCCTCCGAGATGGGTATTGAGCATGGTAGCCCCTGGCGTTGTATCTGCGGTTTGAGCCCCAGGTCCCTCTAAAATATGTCCATCAGCATTGACTCTTGCCTCAGGTTGCAGACAGGGGGGGGTAAGAGGATCAGGTAGTGTCTGACTGTTCTGCCTGGTTTTCGATGTGTCTGTGGTCACGGGCTTGGTAACTGGTGGGGCATCAGAGCTAATATCCTCCACCACCACCTCCACCTCCCCAATCGCACCACCATCTACATCGCACCGCCCCCCCCCCCGGCACCGCTCCCCTTTTTCGCCCACTTGCCGCCGTGGGTGCTTTACTCCTGGCGCCGCTCTCAGCAGGTCTAAAACCGAAGGCTCGCTCGCGGTCAGTTGGGGCGGAGCTCCAGTTTTGTTTTTTCTTTCCTCCAGCTTCTCTAACCTGGATGATGCATTCCCTGCGGTTTGTTTTTTTCCCCACCGAGTCTCGGGTGGGGGTCCGAGGATGCAGTCATTTTGGGTGAGGAGCCGGCACCCGCTCCTAACCGCGTTTTTCCTTTTGCTCCGGTGGACAGAGGGGGTTTGGGAGCCATGATTTCAGCCGAGCATTCCCGGCAGAGACCCGAACAGAGTAGACACTGCTTCCCCTCCTCTCCGCTGCCGCCGAACACAAATCCGGCCAAAAAGCCAAGGAACGCCCTCGCAATCTCTGCTCGGCACCGCGCCGCTCCACACTGACTGGGACCGGGGCAGAGCTTCAGGTACGCAAGTGCCGCTTCCATTCAGATTTCGCCTTTAATTTAGCTCCGGTTTTTTCCCCTTCCGTGTCATTCGAGTTTCATTTAGTCAATTGCATCTTTTGACAGGCATATTTTTTCCCCGTTTCAGTCCACTGCTGCCGCTTTGACACTTTCGAGTTAGACCATGATCAGGGAGCAGCAAACGACCGTCTCACACAGTCGCCATCTTGCCTCTCTCTCGCGTGTTTCTTACTCCTACAGAAGTATACCCAAAGCTTCCTCTCCGTGTTTACTACTCCTACAAAACTATACCCAAAGCTCCCTCTCCGTGTTTCTTTCTCCTACAGAACTATACCCAAAGCTCCCTCTGCCTGTGTTCCTTACTCCTACAGAACTATACCCAAAGCTCCTTCTGCCCGTGTTCCTTACTCCTACAGAATAATACCCAAAGCTCCCTCTGTGTTCCTTACTCCTACAGAACTATACCCAAAGCTCCCTCTCCGTGTTCCTTACTCCTAAAGTACTATACCCAAAGCTCCCGCTCTGTGTTCCTTACTCCTACAGAACTATACTCAAAGCTCCCTCTCCGTGTTCCTTACTCCTACAGAACTATAACCAAAGCTCCCTCTGCCCGTGTTCCTTACTTTCGTCCTGTTGTTCCCTCAGCTGTGTTCCCTTCTCCCCAGTCTGCCCCTCTTCCTCGCGTGTTACTTCCTCTCCGTTGTCCTTCGCCTCCTCACTGCTGCCTGGTGCAGGGCTGGACTGGAACCAAAAGAAACCCTGGAAACAGCCCTCATTAGAAGCGGGGCATTGCACCAAGGGAATTTGGGGGGGGTTTATGGACGCCTCTTCTCAACAAAAAAAAGAGACGGAGGAGGCCAAATGATTTTAAAGCGCAACTTTTAACCTATGTACAACCAAAACCATAGGTTGGACAACCCGTTCTAAAAAGGAAGGAATAGCAAACATCAGCAGCTGGGAGTGTAACCAGGAACAATAACCTATTCTACGCCGTAATTTATGTAAATGTAAACAAATGCGGGCACCCGATACGAAACACTCGGTGCACACCAGACTGAAAGACACGTTTCTGTTGCAGGTGAAACAGTCCCATCCGGTCTAGAGTGAGAAAAAGCCAAAAAAACATGGCTAAAAGAAATAACACCCCTTCTAAATACTGTCGCACCATCGCCTACCACAATTTGTCTTCCAGAAAATAAGATACCACCAGAAGTGACGTGATACTTTTGCAGCTGGGAACACATCGCCTCAACCCGACGAAAGCTGCAACTCCCAAGGAGAACCGGCAACTCTGGATCATAAAATATAAATTTTGTGTGCGGTTTGAAAAATAAAGGACATGCTCGGCCCGCTGGGTTTCCCGATGAGGTTTCTGTTTTTCCATCGCCAGCCTCTCACCCCGGCTTTGCCAATGCGGCCTCTCCCAGCTGGATCGACCCCGCTGGTCATTTCGACATGAAGTAATGGCGACACGTTGGACGGCCCCAGTAGCGCCCGAGGGAGATGGCGACAGGAGGACGCAGCGCCGCCTGGGGTCCGAGGACAAGGTAAGAGAGCCCGCCCGAGGCGCATATTAAACAAGCTGTCGCCATTGTGAAAAACATATAGTGCTTCCCGACTAATGAAGGAGACCGTGTAACGCCGCAAGTAAAAGATCCAGTCCTGCTGGGCAGTCACAAAAGGAGACAGGGCGGTAAGAAGGCGGGACTAAGAAGCCTCATTATCAATCGGAAGCCAGCATTTACCATGGACGATGACGCCAGCCAATGAAAAATAAGGGCGGAACTTCCACGGCACTTCCACATCTGTCCCTACTACAATATGCTTCGCAAAGCGAGCAGCGCATGCGCTGCAACGCTAGGCTCGACCTAACAAGTCTGAAGATACATCAGGGAGTAAGCCACATGTGTGCTTTGGACAGGCTCTTTTTCTTAGGTTCCACAGACTGAGCCAGTGTGCTCCAGGAGGGGGATAGCCGGGGAACGAAAGAGGCCCCTGCGGACTGGGGGAGGGGGGCTTTCAAGCATGCATCTGTGGTCGGCATTACTGACGATCATTGAAGGAATGTTGAGTTCCGCTGAGGCGCGCAGAAACTGTTCCCAGTCTCTAGGAGCGTTCTGAAGCTATAGTGTTTTGGGGTGCTTGAGACCTTTGACTAGGTCATGCATGTGGGACCAAACAACCGGCTGACCTTTGTAGAGGACTTCACCCTACTCATTCCACAAGGTCAGGTCTTTAGAAGCTGACATTTTACTTAGTAACATTTGCGTGCGCCCTCTATACTTTTGACTTATATTTTTTTAAAGTTCTTCAGCTAGAACGACGAGGTTGCCAGTGGTTCTTTTGGTGTTGCAGGGGTTGGTGGAGGCTGTTCAGAGTCAGGGGTATATAGTCAGCTTGTTTTTTTCTGTATTCCCCCTTTTGTAATATTGTAAAATGTTTTGAAGAGCGCCAGAGTAAAGACCTGCTTTGTTGTAAGGTTTTAAATCAGTACTGTTCAAAATGTCTTTAATCTCGGCATTTAGACGTATCGTTTCATTTTTCCGTGTATCCCAGGTGTCGCCCATAGACAGACCCAGCTGTTCCTGCTGCTGGCGTGGCACCAAGTACATCTTTCAATAAGATGATGCTACTTCTTCAACACACTGAACTGGCTTTCTGATATAGGGACATTACCTTTTAGGGTGTTTAGGGAGATTTCTGAAATGGCAGCCACTAAGTCGTCCGAAGACACGCACATAGTCTGTAGTCTTCTAAAGTATTGGGTTTTAAGTCTTCCAGTAAGTAGCCGTGGGGTTTCGTGGTAGCATCGTTAAAGACTTCAAAGAAAATCTGTGTGTTTTCGGAGTGCATCTGTTTAGCTATGATGGATATCTGCTGTTTGTCACGGGCACTTTTGAATAAAACAAGGTATGAGGTGTTGAGAGCTATAGAACGACTGCTCTTACCCTTGTAAAACCAGTTCTGCACGATGTAGCATATGCCTAGATTGTGATGCTGAGAATATTGAGTAAAAGCTTTCTCTAGCTCTGGATGATCCCCATCTTCACGCATAAGGTCGTCTACAATCACCATGTTTACAAGGTCTGTAGGTGACACTGCGTCGTCGTTAAGATTACTAGGTATACCTTCTATAAATTTGATGTGAGGAAACCTTGGGGGATAGTTCCCTATAAAAATCTTGCCGACAAGAATAAAGCCATACAATATTGTTAGGGGTTTGGGATAAAACCCCAGAAGCATTTTCTAATAGTTTCTTTGTAAAGTAGCTTTTACCGCAATTTGAGGGACCTACTAAAACGCATGAGAACGGATCTTGCAATCTGGTGTCCATAGTTGGGGATTCGCTGCACTACTGCCTGTTAATAACCGTACGGTAGGGTTTTGTAGTCTTCAGTCAGGACCATTTTATCAAACACTACTCGTAAGGTTTTATGCAACGGTTGGTATGTAATCTCCCAACGCTTTTTGGACCTACCTTGCTAGGCTGTATTACAATTGTTTTATCATTTTCACTGTCGTTCAAGGTCGCATATTCATTCACCAGATCCTTTAGGCTGTCAAAATTGATTTTGACAGTGCTGTTTATATTTAAGGGGATGCCTTTGACCTTCATACACACTGCGTTGTTGGACGTTTTGTAAGAATAGGTTTTGGGTCCAGCTGAGGTGAACTCGACGATGTTCTCATTCTTTTCTAACTCACTGGTCAAATCTCCTGAATAATCACCTTGTGGAGGGTCTCCTTCCCGTACTTTGCTCACAAAAATAGCAGTCAGTATTGTGATAACAACACCTGTCCTGAAGTTTATCCATCACATTATAAAGCTCTAAACGAGCGTGAGCATGTGTGAAATAGCCTATGGAGATTTTTATATTGTTAAGTTGTGGGGTACTCTTGTGTATTTCCAACACAGAGCTGCGGTCTCATCATTGATAAACTCGCAGCTGGACACCTAGTAACACATCGCAAAGAGGTACTTAAACAGTTTGTCAGAATCTGTGATTATGGTCGTGTTAGACAAGTTTATACGCTGTGCAAATTTTCCCCATAAGGAGTTGAGGCAGAGCTTGATTAACTGATGTCTGGCGGGGTTGACCTCGATGAACTCTGGTCGTAAGCATATACCCTTGTGAGCATAGTAATCATCAAAGTATTTTTGGTTTGAGGCATAGCAGTGCACCATTCTGGAAACCCAGATGCCTCATGTTTGTCTCTGAGAAACATGTTAATAAATTCAGAAAAGAGTTGGGTTGTGGTCCCTATAAAGCGCAAAACTTTGTGTACTCTTCCTAGCCAGTATCCTTTCTCTAGGGCCGCCTGTACCTCCATGCTACACCAGGTCCCTGTGAGCATCCTTTTCTCTTCAGTGTATCTGTACTAGCTAGTATCTTTACTTTCAGCGAATGTTCGACATAGTGGGAACATTAGCTTACCATTGACTCTGTACCGTAGCCCTGTGAAGTAAAGCCTCCGGGGTGGATAGATTTGGCATTTAACTAGCCCAAAGTATTTGCCTATTGGTTTAAAGTCCCTATATATGATGGTGGGATGGCCTAAGGGATATAACTTCAGTTTGTTCACAAACGGAAACAGACTCGTGAAATCGTAATAATGTATTTTCGCATCCTCACCCACAGCCCTGTATAGCGTTTGCACAACTCCCAAAAAAGCCATTGCAGGGTTCCAAAGGTTCGGGTAACTCGCAACTCTTAACGAAAGAGCCAAGTTCTGCATCTGATGTTAGCATATCTATCCACTCATGCTCCCAAAGGGATCTCATAACAAAGCCTCAGTTTTCAACATATTGCGCCTTCACCAGAGTATGCCTGTGTAAGTGTTCAAACCTGGTACCCAAGGGGGCGGAGCTTGGCCGCGCAGCGAAATGGCTGCTCGGTAGAGAGGCTCTGCCGGCTAAGCACACAATCCAACATCTATCCTGTGCCCACTGGCCTCTACGATCGTAAAAAGCAGGTGCCTTCACACCGGAACTCTTGCTAGTCCCCCGAGTTGGGCGGGGTGCACGCAGACTGCTCCTATGAGTGCCACGGCAAGAGGCGAGCTGGGACCTCCGCAGCGGTGGGGCACCATCTTGCCTCGCTGGGCGCCATCGGGTCGGGCACTGCTGTGATGGACGGAACTGCCGTGAAAACTCTGCCCTGATCTCCGGACCCTAGCTGGACTGACCTGTGGCGGCGTCTGCCTGTGGCTCGGGACGAGCGGTGGACCCCTGAGGCTCTGTGGTGGACCCGGCCGTTGGGGACTGGAGCCGAGTTGAGGACTCTGCCAGCGGAGGGGCTGGGCCGCGCATCCACTGCTTGCTGCGCTGGGAGACCGTGACCGTGATGGCCCCGCCCACTGGAGTCCAGACGACCAACTGGCAGCGAGGCGGGTGAAGTTGTGCCGGGCCTTAATTCATGTGTGCCCCCGCTGAGGGCAGGAGATCGGACTGCTGCGGAGGGGTGGAAGAGACAGACTGGTTAGACCACAGGCGCTGCTGAGCCCGGCCCCTGAGTTTCGGGACCGGGCTGAAGACGTAGAGAATGACTCTGCGATCTGGCCCCCCTGCTCTGGTCACGTTGCTATATTGGGCTTGGCCCTGCCCCCCCACCTTCAACACATAAGTCCAAAGGGGGAGAAAACAAAGAAAATAATCAACCAATAAATCAACACTAGAGAAAAACAACCAACTTGCGGCCTTACCGGCCCTGCCTATTGTTAATACGACGCGAAAGATGAAGCGGTAGGTTAGCGGGCTGTGCTGGGCTTCGCCGTGGGAGGCGCTGTAGAGACCTGCCGCTACGGCTGATCTGATCGCCGAGGGGGAGCTGACATTACTGAGCATCATTGCCTCTGGTGCCCCTGCTATGCCCGGCCGCAGTGCCATGAGGCCGAGCAGGGGATACGAGAAGTGGTCCCTTGCCTGAGTTTTCCGCTCCCTCTAGAATGCTGTGGGGGAGCTGGGCCCTGCATTCTGTGCCTGGGACTCTGGAAGGGGAGGGCCATGCTGGACTCCCTGTACAAGGATAGTGGCCCCTCAGTCTGCCGTCGCGCATTACTTATGTAGCTGACAATTAAACACGACGGGACCCAGGCAGTGCTGTGGGGGGAAAGAGTCGGAGCTGTGAGCCACAAGATTGATTTCAACATGCAGGAGTATTACGGAGAGCCTGGGGAATTAACTGCACAACGTCGTAGAGTACCACCGAGACACAATGGGAAAGCACGATACGTGGCAGTCCAAGCTCTCATTTGAAAGCAAATCAGCGCGTCAGGCGGGGACAGACCAGTTGCAGGGACAAAACATGGACCTCTCTATGGAAGACCAACAACAAGAGCAAGATCACAAATCCATCCTTGCGGACGTCAAGTCCAGTCTCAAGACAATTGACACTAAAGTGGACCAAATGGTGCAACGTCTCGATAAAATCAATGAGCAAGTCAATAAACATGAAAATAAATTGGACCAACTAGAAACCCGAGTCTCAGATATCGATGATAACCAAGTCACAACCAAATGCAAATGGACAGAGTCCTGGCTGCCATCAAGGCCAAAAATGAGGACCTCGAAGCTCACTCGCGGCAAAATAACCTTCGCATTCTAGGTGTACCTGAATCTACAGCCATCGAGAATATGGAGAACTACATCACCAACATGCTCAAAGACCTATTTAACGAACATTTATCTCAGGTTTTCATAGTTGAACGAGCGCATAGATCCCTGGCACCTAGACCACCGCCAAGCGCCCTGGCCCGACCAATAATCGCACGCCTACTTAACTATAAAGACAGGGATACAGTTCTACGCAGGCGGGAGAAAGAGGCGAAGTGCAATTTGGAGGAAACATAGTCTCCTTCTACCCAGACTTCACAATTGCAGTTCAAGCAGCCCGAAAAAACTTACAACCAATAAAAAAGCTCCTGCAGCAGGCCAACGTTACTTATGCTCTCCTATATCTAGCAAAGCTGCGGGTGACGCATGACGGCAAAACTCACCACTTTACGACTGCAAAGTCTGCACTCAAATTCGCCAGAGGCCCGGAAAGGCCCCCCGAAGACACCTGGAGGATCACAACTGGGCGACCATGATTAGGAATGCTCCAGATTGTTCTTCAGCGACATAACATAGGAGCCCTCTAACGAGGCAAGGTAATGAATGGGCACCCCCATATTACCATAAGGACAACTTTACCACAGACCTAAAACCTGTTAAACTGCAATGTGATTATCTGGCAAGATCGCATGGGTGATATATACTGCTTAGCCACCCAGTCCTACCCAGGATGGGGTGTGTCCCAGACGATGGACAACTCAGGTTTTTGTTGGTGGGAAGGGAAGGGGGTGGGCAGGGCACCCTTAACCAAGTTTGGGGGTTGAAGTGGGTAGGGGTGGGTTGTGGGATTGTTTAACATTATTTTTTTCTCCTTTAAGACACACATACATTTTAGAGCAGACCCTTACCCTGCCCTCCCTTGCTCCTGCCTCAGATGTGAGGCTTGCCAGAGCACTGAGTATAGACCCAAGATCTTCAGATAATAGAGCAATAATACTCCAACAGCGGATAGCGATATTCAGAATACACACCTTTGTAGTCTGCCTAACAGCACCAACATATCGCCCTTACGCTGCACCATGTCCACAAATATTAGATGTCTAACATGGAATGTCAGAGGGCTTAACGATTCTCGAAAGACCCGCCTAGTTCACACCTACCTTGCAAGACACCTAATAGACATATGCTTCCTACAGGAGCTTCACATTACCTCATCCACTGCAACCCACCTTAAAGCCCGTTGGTGGGCTGAAACCCATACATCCTACTATTCCAACTATACACGTGGGACAGCAATACTCATTCGTATGGAAGCTCACGCGGGTGAAGCTGGACCCTGATGGTCGCTTTGCTCTCGTAGCTGGTATCCTACATCATCACCCAATAGTACTAGCCTGCATATACCGACCAAATACTGACAGCCCTGAGTTCTTCAGCGAAGTATGGAGATACATTGCTGCACTTGGACCAGGCACGGTCATATGGGGGGACGATTTCAACGTCATACTAGACGCATACAAGGATAGATCGAGCACTACTCTCCACCCGCACCCCAAAGCTGCGCCACAACTACGCGCACTAATAGATGACCATGGCCTAATAGATGCTTGGCGCTTCTCGCACAGCACTAACAGAGAGGGCACATGTACCACGGTGTCGTCTGGAGCCTGGTCCCGAATAGACTAATGGCTCGTTACCAGAGACGTACTGACGTGGACAACGAAGACCACACTGCTGCCCCGGATGCTCTCGGACCATGCTCCTGTGCTGCTAGAACTCACAATGCCCCAAGCCCCACCGCGCACATTTAGTTGGAGACTGCCACCTGTAGCATTACGCGACCAGGTGTTTCGGACTGAGGCCCACACCGCCATTGTCGAGTGCTTCTCAAAGAGTGAAGGCTCAGTGGATTCCCCAATGGTGGTATGGGAAGCCTTCAAGGCCATCATACGAGGCGTCTGCATTGCAAAACAATCAGGAATTTAGAAGGCCATACATACTAGACTTACACGCCTTGAGGCGGAGTTACGCACCTTGGAACAGGACTTCGTTCAATTTAATGACCAGAGCATTCTAGCGCGCATCCGAGAAACCCTACCTGAATACAATGAGGAAACAGAGCGAGAGATACAGTACCTGGGGCGGGAGGCCAAGGCTCGTAGATATGGGGAGGGTGAACGACCTAGTAAAACGCTAGCCCACATGCTTGGACCCCCTGCCGCGAAAACCATTATTACCGACTTAGTGGATGAACACGAACAACACTACACTAAATCCACGGAAATACTACATCTCATGACCTCCTACTACGCTGATTTATACCAATCCAAATCCCACCTCTCTACAGAAACAATCAAGAAACTACTTGGACGACGCGCGTCACCAATACCTAGGCTCTCCATTCACAGAGGAGGAGGTTCTACATGTATTCCCCAGCCTACCCAATGATAAGGCCCCTGGGCTAGATGGCCTTACTACATCCTTCTATAAAGAGTTCGCTGCCACGTTGCTTCCGCACCTCCTAGCCATGTACCAGTCCGCTACAGAAACTAGGGAACTACCGCAATCGCTGCGGGAAGCGGTTATCGTCACTATACTAAAGCCGGGCAAAACGCCTACCTCCTGTGATTCATAGAGACCACTCTCTATGATCAACGTAGACAATTAGGTCTTAGCCAAACTTAAAGCTAATCGCTTGTCACCGCTCCTCCCCGAAATAATACAACCTGACCAATCGGGCTTTGTACCGGACTGCTCTACCACACATAATCTTCGTACTTTCTTTGCAGTGATGCGTGGGATGGACCCTGACCTAGCGGCAGTGGCATCCTTGCTGGACGCTACTAAGACATTTGATTCTCTAGAGTGGCCATTCCTCTTCCAACTCCTCCAGCACATAGGATTCAGCTCCCAATTCTTAAATCTAATTAAACTTCTCTACACCACTCCGTTAGCCGGAATAAGAGTAAATGGCCTGCTGGCCGATCCATTACCAGTCATGCGGGGCACGAGGCAAGTATGCCCTCTATCCCCACTTCTCTCTGCCATAGCCATGGAACCTTTGGCAGAAATATTGCGTCAATACCACACACATTGGGGAATTCCCTTCCGAGAGAGAGCAATCCTAGTCTCCATGTATGTGGACGACGTGGCTTTATATATCAGGCAGCCTCAAGATAATCTAGACTGCGTTATTAGAGAAGTTGTTACCTTTCAGGTATGACAATACATTGGACTAAATCAGTCCTATTCCCCTTAACAGAAAGCATGGAAAGGTTCACCTTGGAATTTGAATTGCAATGGGCAGTGGAAACAGTTCGCTATTTAGGCGTATGGCTAAACCGGAACACAGACGAGTCATGGCAAGCCAACTACGGCAGAGCCATCACATGGCTGGTTGGAAGAATCCCGATCTGGTGTCGCCTCCCTCTTTCGCTCACTGGCCATCATAAAGATGGTTATACTGCCTAAATTCCTCTACCTGTTCAATAATCTCCCGATCACACTCACACAACACTTCTTTAACCAGTTAAGGTCCAACTTAATATCCCTCGCCTGGGCGGGCAAACAACCTAGAATAGCATGGGAAGTTCTCACACTACACTTTCGACAAGGCGGCCTAAGTGCTCCAGACTTGACACTGTATGCATTGTGCGTCCAGGCCCAATACGTACATTTCTGGTTGTATCTGACTAAGTTTCAGCCACACACCGCTGCTGAGGCGGATAGAATTTTCCCGATGCCATTATCCACCGCTCTCTATCAGCCATACAGGCGCTCCCGACCACCCGCAGATACGGTGGACTGTGTGAGATGGGCCTGGGATGGCTTGAAACGAAGAGCATCCCTGAACTGCCTGTATACTCCATCCATCCCCATTATGCTTAACCCTAATATACCAGTGCAAACAGATGAGGGAATGAGAACTCAGTACCATAAAAGACACCTTCATACCTATGCGGATCTATACCTGAATGACCAGTTCCTAGCTGCACCCACGCTGGCTGGAAGCCCACAATGATGGATATGCTTCTTTACAACCAAATACAAGCCACATGCTGTGCAAACGATCCCACTTTCCCCGCTCCTACACCAATGTTACATACCCTGTAGCACGTACTGACACATACTTCACACCGCAAACTTGTTACTAGACTATACGCAATGACACAGGAGAAAACACCAATATGCACGACTAAGGTGCTTGCCAGTGGCAACAACATACAAACCCCCCCATCACCACAGATCAATGGTCCTATTGTTGCGCGCAACTTGAGGCACTGTCCCCCCCATATATACTGCATCTTATACATTTTAAATTCCTGCACAGATTATACCGCACTCCATTGCAATTAAAACGCATGGGCCTAAATGAAGAGGCACGCTGTGAAAGGTGCTAGTCACCCCTAGCAACATTCCTACACTTGGCTTGGGAATGTCCCAGTATATTGGAATATTGGCGGGAGGTACACTCCAAAATCCAGCAAATAATGGGACACGAGATCCCGTTTACCCCGCTACCCAGCCTTTTGGGATATGTCAAAGATGTGCCCGTGTCCTCACGCAGTCTAATAGCTATGCTATTACTACTAGCTAAACGGCAAATCGCCAAACACTGGGGGAGAAGGGGAGTTCCTAAGGCCACTACATGGCTCAAAGATGCTACACACTGTTGGGAGCAATTGGCCCAATACTGGGAGCTGATGCCCATGCAAAGTCGCCCGAAAGACATCTGGGAACCGCTCCTAGCTTATTTGCCACATCTCCCTAAATCGCTTTATGCGCAAAAATATCCTTATACTTTTATATCAATCTCTGGGGATAAACTCGATGAGGGCCCGCTGCATAATGTTGTATTGAGCCATACTCTATAGGGTGGGCCTGACTTAGTTCTGAAATTTGTGTCTCTTCTTTGTTTATTCAGTACGGTACGTGGGATGGATATTTGCTAATGCCGATTCTAGTTACCCTATTAAACAGATAACGAAATGCTCTCTATACTTCAGAAGATGTACGTGACTACATCCCCTCTTCCCCTTCCTCCCCTGCCTTATTCCTCCCTCCCCCCTATCACTCCCTGTCCATTTTAAGGTCACTGCTCTGTTGTTTTGTTAAAGCATCACTTGTATTGTACGATGTATTCCCATAAATGTAAATAATTTTTTTTTCTTAAAAGCTTGGTACCCTACAGCCTGTTAAACTTGTAGGGTTTGTAGCAACGAGGACAACTGTGGCATAAGCACCCATTGTATTTAAAGGCCGTTGGCACACCGTTAATTACAGCATACCCCATCTAGGTAATAAGGCCCCAAATGGTATTCACCACCCTGTAAGGCGTGCTGAATGAAGATGATTTCCTTGTCAGAGACGTAGATGAGCCATTAGATAGTGGGGGTTGAATAACACTTCTGTTTACCGTTATAGGGGTTGGACGGTACTAGAGCTAAGCTTTCAGGTTTTAAAAATATGTGCTTGTAGATAGGCATACACATGGAAGCCAGCTTATTGTGTTGAAAAGGGTCTATGTATTCTATGGATATTGTCATCTTGGGTGTGTTGGGTTTCAAAACCTTTTTCTGTTTAGTCATCACCACAACGTCTCTGAAGAGGTTGCAAGCTTGTCTGAAGATCATTAAATCCGCCTGACAGTATGTTTTCCACTCTGTTTGAAAATGAAACGTCTTTTCACGGTTTTCCCCTACCACTATAGAAAACTCTCTTTCTCAGCAGGCATCATATACTCTACACCATAGCTCTCGGGCGGAGGCATTCATCCCTCATAATGCTTATTCGCCCAGGTGTTAAAAAAGTGGGGGAAATAACCTTTACAACCTGGAAAATCAAAGGCTTTTGGCAACTTGCTCAATTTCATGGGCAGAAAATTCAGGGTATCTATGAACCTTATTTGTATAGGTTCAGTTGTTAACAGCATCAGTTTGGAACCCTGTTTTTTTTTTTTTTTTTTTACAACCAGATTTTATTGGTTTTCAAGACATTGTCAATATACATTGACATTGTTCACGTCATATCTAGCACATAATCATTACTCTCTGGTGTGCTTATCTTAACCCCCTTTTAACAAAACATTCCCTCCTCCTCCCTTGAGTTGCGCTTAAGTGGACGTTTTTCAACCCCTCTGTGCGGTCGGGTTCTCGTGGGTCAGCTTCTGGTTTCAGTGTGATGCGGTGTTGGCCGTTCCTAATCTAGGTGTTCACCTCACCTGCTCTAGCGCCGCGGGGTGCTCGCCCCAGTATTATGATCTTGCCTGCTCGTCTTCAGTTCACTCACTAGGATTTCCCACGCTCTGGTCCTGTCTATTTTGCCTATCCCTCGGCTGGCTTCCCTGAGCAGTAGTCTACCTTCCGCTCCTGCCCACTTCTCGAGCTCTTTTGCCAGGAAACAATCTGTGGCCCTCCTGGTGCCTTCCAATTCCTGGCTATTTCTCTCTTGGCCCAAGACATAGGCCAGGTCCTGGAACTTCCCAGTCTTGTTTTTGGCCGTATGGGGGAACCACCCTAGCAGGAATTGCTCCAGAGTGTGCGGGAGCTCTTTATCAATGAGGTCGCCTACCAGTAGCCTTATCTTCTCCCAAAAGGATTGTAGCGTGGGGCAGCTCCAAAACATATGGATGATATGTGCCTCCCCCTCTCCACATCGTGGGCACGCTGCTGTGTCCGTACCAAAGTATCTCCTAATTCGGAACAGGGTGAGGTACGCTCTATGCAATATGTAGAAATTAATTAATTTAAATCGTGCGTTTCTAGATGCTTTCGGGGTTCTCTCTAGGATCCTATCACACTCTACCTCCGGTATCTGCTTACCCAGATCTTCTTCCCACTGTAATCGCAAGCACTTTAGCGGCTTTTGCATGCCTTGCCTCATTGCTGTGTAGAGGTAGGACACTGTCTTGATCCTCCCCGCTGATAGAACAACATATCTGCACCATGCTAGCGCCCGTGGCTCCATACCCCCCACGCCCCAGTGTTTCCTAATCCTTCTAGTGAGTGCCCCATGCTTCAGGAAGTGACCTCCTGGCAAGTCATATGCAGCTTGTAGCTCTTCAAATGGTAGTAGTGTAGAGTCTTGGTACAGGTCCTCCATCACAGTCAGTCCTGCCTCTTCCCAGTCTAGCCCTGCCCTGTGTTCTCCCTGCGCAGCAGTGTGATGGGTATGTCTGGGGAATAGGGGGTCTTAGCTCCCACTCGTCTCTGGTATCTACCCCAGCAGCGCACCACCACCCTGGTTTCCACTGTGTCTTCTGACGTGTTCCGTTGCACTCGTAGCAGGACCTTCGCTACCGTTGTGGCATCTGGCCGGGCTGGGTATTGTTCCCTTTCCGGGTCGCGATCTGCCGCCAACCATTGGATCAGCCAATACAGCTGTGCAACTATATAATAGCCCTCAAAGTCACGGACCGCTAAGCCACCCTCTGCTGTGGAGCGCTGCAAAGAGGCCAGCGCTACTCTTCTGCGTCCCGCTCCCCAGAGGAATGACGTGACCAGTGAGTCAAGATCTTTAAATGTTGCTCTGGGGATTCACACCAGAAGAGCCCCAAAGTAGTATAGTAGACGCAGGAGTGCTACTATCTTCAAGACGGCTACCCGCCCAGCCACAGATAGCGGTAGCGTTTCCCAAAAGTTCATCGCAGTCCTCACTGATCTTATTGCTCTACCCACATTAGCTTCTAGCAATTCTGCCGGGCAGTGGTATATTTTGACTCCAAGGTACTGCAGGCAGCTAGGTTCCCATTTCAGGTGTTCTAGATCCGGCGGTGGAGGGGTGTTGGGCACCATAGGGTATAGGCTGGATTTCCACCAGTTAACTTTGAAGCCGGATACGGTACCAAATCGGGCCAGCATGCCCTGCGCTCCTCTCAGTTCATCCGCCGTATCGCTGAGGAATAGTAAGAGGTCGTCTGCATATAGGGCTATGAAATGCTGCACTGCTCCTGCCCTCAGGTCATTAAAGTCCTGCCCGCTCCTGGCCCTGCATGCCAGTGGCTCCATGGCCAGTGCAAACAGGAGTGGGGAGAGGTGGCATCCCTGCCTCGTACCTCTCTCCACCCTCTGTCTGGGTGAGATGGTCCTCCCGGTGCGCACTGGGGCCGTGGGGGGACGTGTACAGTATCTGTCACCATGCTAGAAATCCTCCTCCCAGGCCCATCCTAGCCAGGACTTCACAGAGATAGGGCCACTCAAGGCTGTCAAAGGCCTTCTCAATGTCCACTGCAAACACCCCCGCCTCCTGCTTATCGTACCCGTTGGAGCCCATTACAGCCAGGAGCCGCCTAATATTTCTGGCCGTGTTTCGCCCCGGGATAAACCCCGCCTGGTCTGCATGGACCAGATCTGGCATGTGGGGGAGAAGGCGCATTGCAAGGATTTTGCTTAGGATTTTGTAATCCATGTTCAGCATGGATTGTGGCCTGTAAGCCGTATAGTCATGCGGTTCTTTCCCATGTTTGGGCACCGGGACAATAGGGGCCTCCCTAGCACTCTCCGGCAGTATGCCCGCTCCCCGGGCCTCCTGGTAGATTGTGACCAGTCGGGGGGCCAGCTCCTCCACATAGGTTGCGCAGAACTCGGCCGGTAGGCAGTCTGTACCCGGGGTCTTGTTCCTTGCCATACCCTTAATGGCAGCTCGCACCTCCTGCTGTGTAATGTCCATTCCCAGCTCTTCCACCTCCTCAGGGTTCAGCCTCACCATCCGCAGGTCTGCAAGGTTTTCTCTGGCGTCTTTGGGTTCGCCGTCTAGCGACCTTCTGTATAGCTTCGCATAGTAACAAGCAAAAACTTCATTAATCTTCGCCTGTGTATAGTGTCTGACCCCCTCCTCATCCTCTATTTCCACCAGGGGTAGACCCCTGCTCACTGGGTTTGCCAGCCATGCCAGGAGGGATCCCGATTTGTCCCGCTCAACGTGAGTGCACTCTAAGTATTTCTTGTAGTCGAAGCATCTCTCTGTCTGCTTTGCCACTTCCTCCTTGGCCTCTAAGAGTGTCTGCTGGAGCGCTGGGTGCTCTGGCCTTCTGCATTCTAGCCCTCTAAGGGTTGTCTCAACCCCCTCCACTTCTCCCAGGATGACACGCCTGACCCCCGTGGTTTGCGTTATACATTGGCCCCTCAGGACCACCTTGAAGGCATCCCACTCTGTGTTCGGCGAAGAGGCCGTTCCGCATTGGCCGCAAAGTAGTGCGCTATTTCCCCCCTAATCTCTTCCCGGAAGACCTGGTCCTCCAGGATGTCCGGGCGGAGCCTCCATGTAGGGATCGCTGATACAGGGTGCATCCATTTCAAGGATAGGACCAGTGGGTTTTGATCCGATATTGTTTGCGCAAGGTATTCCGCGGCAATAACGTGGCGCTGAGTGTCTACTGAGCATAGGAAGGCGTCTAGTCGCGCATGCACTTCATGAACCGATGAGAAGTAGTAGTAGTCCTTATCTTCGGGGTGTAAGATCCTCCAGGCATCTATCAGTCCCCAACTCGCTCTCCAGGTGGTGAATGCATGTGAGACGTGCGCTGCTTGAGAGTTTCGCAGTGGAGGGTGGGATCTGTCTAGGAGCGTGTTGTCCACACTGTAAAAATCGCCCCACATTAGGGTAGTGCCCGTCAGGTATTGCGTCAAGCAGTGATTCAGTCTCGCGAAGAAGGCTGGTTGTTCTGCATTGGGGGCGTAGATACTAATTATACTCATCTCTCGACCCTCTAGTCGCCCCTTTATGGCTACGTATCGACCCTCCCGGTCTACCAGTGAGTCCGTAAGTTGGAATGGAACCCCTGCTTGGATCCATATTAGCAACCCCCGTGCATATGTCGAGTAGGTAGTGTAAAAGAGCTGGCCCCTCCACCGTCTCTGCAAGGCTTGCCCTTCTTTCTGTGTTAGATGCGTCTCTTGTAATAGGGCTATCTGGGCTCCCCCTCCGTCGAATGTATGAGAGGACTTTGTGGCGTTTCGTCATTGTGTGCAAGCCTCTGAAATTCCAAGTCATGCATTTGTACTGTTGCTTGTCAGCCATTAGAAGATGTTATTATGCCCAGACTGCCTCCCTCCTTATGCTTCTTCACCTGCCTGCTCTCCCCACTCGATCCCGCGTGGTTCCCTGTGTGCTGCAACTCAAGGTGTCTCCACCCCCCCATGTCAACATTAAACATTTCCCCTAACTCCCACTCCCCAGGATAAGCAGGAAAACACCCCCCATCCAAACTAAAGTTATAAGTCCGCAAGTGACAAGTGCAGTCCTGTCAGTCAATTGCAAGGGGGAAGGCCGCTCATCTGTCGCTCTCCCAGTCTCTGTGGCCACCATTCCGTTCCGTTCCGTAGTCCCAAAGGAACCCCCCTCCATCAATCCCTGTACATCATTGCTGGGTCGGGTGTGTCCAGTGTTCAAACCTGCTCACAGTAGATCTCTGCCCTCTCCGTCTAGGCGATGTCGTCCGCCGTCTGTGGAGTTACGTCTGGAAGCACCACACTCTGTGCCTCAGAGTCGCTGGATCCATTCTCCGAGCCAGATTCTGCTGCAGTCTCGCTGCCCTCAGGGGGCACGTGGCTTCTCCCTTTGCCGCTGATCAATGCTACCACTTGCATCGCGTTTTGGTGCTCAAGCTGCACCTCCTCTTGCGTAGGTGCTAGAGTCGCCCCCGGCCGAGTTCTACGCAACCTATGTGGGTCCCCTGGAACGGTTCTCTTGTCTTCTTCTCCTCTCCGGGTCCCGTAGTGGCACCATCCCTTTGTGCTTTTCCAGCCAGACTGATGCCTCCTGCGAGGTCCTGAAGAACTCTGTGCCCCTCTCCGTGGTGACTCGTAGCGTGGCCGGGTACTGCGCGTATTTGTAGTTCAGTTGCCGCAGCCTCTGCTTCACATCCCGATAGGAGCCTCTCTGCCTTTGCACCTCCCGGGAGAAATCTGGGAAGATTCGCACCACTGAGTTGTCCACCTCTGTCTCCTCTGAGGCGCACCTGGGTAAGGATGTGATCCCTGTCCCTGTAATGGAGGAGCTTCTCTATCATCACCCGTGATGGCCCTCCCGGTATAGGTGGTTTTGCAGGGACTCGATGCGCTCGCTCTAGGGCAAAGAAATTCGATAGGCCGTCCGGCGCTAATTTCTCCCGTAGTCATTTTTCCAGATAGTCTATCATACTGCGGCCTTCTATTTTCTCTGGCAGGCCTATAATTCTGAGGTTGCTTCTGCACGACCTATTTTCGGCGTCTTCGGCCCTGCCTTCCAGTGTTCGCACGTTTGTCTCAAGCGCTGCCACTCGCTGCTTCATTATTGCTATGTCCGGCTGAGTCTCGGATAGTTGGCACTCATTTGTCTTGACGCGGTCCGCCAACTTTTTGTGGTCTTCCCTGAGTAGGCCCAGATCTAGACTCAGCAAGTCGATTTTGGTTTCCAGGCGCTCACTGTAGGAGGTGATAGCCTGCAGAATGTCTTGCAGTGTGGGGTCTCCGGGGTGATACGCCTGCATTAGGGTCTTCCCCCTCTCCCCCGTTGACTTTCCTGTCAGGGCCTCTTCCCTGTCCTTCTTTTTGGGGATCTTCCCCATGGCGTCTTCTCGCTCTGTTGCCCTTCTAGTGCTGCATGTGCTCATGGGACACTCCAGGCAGCCCTCGTCGCCCCTGGGGTTGTCTCTCTGGCAGGCGCTCTTCGGTTCGATGCCTACTCTCACTCGGCTCAGGCTAGGCACGTCGGCCTCTTCTTCGGTTTCCGGCTGTCTTTCCCCGCACTCTCTGGTGCATCCTGCGTGCTAGGTATGGATCTGAATCCACCCACCTTCAGATCTGCCAGGGGGCTCTGGATCTCGCCATGCTCCGGCCCAGTGCACCATTCTATTCTGCGCAGGTTATCGCAGATTTTCAGTCCCCAGTCTGGTGGGTCTACTTTCTCCCCGTGTGATCTGCCGGGCTGCGTGCCCCGGAGGGGTCTCTCTGCCGTTCTATGGGTTAGGCCCTGATGCTGGCAGTTCCTGGGCCCACTCTCCAGCCTCCACAGCGTTGCCGGGCCCCCCGCTCGTGTTGGGTCCCCCTGCTGGCACTATCGGTCCTCTGTGCTGTCTGGCAGGCCCCAATGCCCGGGCGGCCACTCGCCGCTTGCCTGGGGAGGCCTTATTGTCCTTCCGATCCCTCTGTGCGAGACTCTTGTGCTAGGGCTCTGGGCTCTCTACTTGGGTCCCCTCCAGGGCCTTCTCTCTCTCGGGGCCTCCAGGGCCTCCCGGCCGGCAGAATATGCAGGGCTCCTCACCGCTTGGGCGGGTCCCCCGCCTCAGTCGCTCTCACCTGGTGCAGTGCAGGCGCCCGCCAAAAGCCCCGGGTCCGCACTCACCTCGTCTCACCTTCTCTGCCGTCTTCTTCCTGGCTGCCCCTGCCGACCACTTCAGTGCTGCTGCTGTCCACTCATCTCGCGGGGCCTGCGCAGAGCTCTCCAGGGGTTGCCGGGCCGTCTCCTCAGCTCTCGGGCCCGCCATGTGGGGTCCTCTGCAGCTCCGCATCCGCATCCGCCTCCACTCCGCTCCTCCGGTTCCGCCTCAGGGGGTCCTTGGGCTCAGTTCCTGGTCTCGTGCTAGGGCGAGGGAAGAGCCACTCCAGACCTCACTCCGCCACGGTCAGATCCACGCCGTCAGCCAGGTTTTCGTCCCGGCTCCGTTACTTCATTATGGGCGCCGCCATCTTGGCTCACCTCCCAGCTGCGCTCCAAAATCGCAAGTTCACTTCTCTCAGTCGGTGGGACGGGATTTCTCCATTTCTGGGACGCACCTCACCCTTCGTGTGGCTGCGGGGGTGCGCTGTAGGGGTCCTTGTCCCGTTTAGGGCGTCAGGAAGGTTCTCGATGGCAGCCAGCTGACCGGAGCTCTCGAGCTGTGCTGCTCACTCCATCGGCGCCACGCCACGCTCCCCCTTGGAACCCTGGATGATGAGTTCTATGGGCATCTTTTCACAAATCATATTTTGCAAAATAAAGAAGGAGTCATACGCTTTTGAGTTATGCACCATTATGCTATACCCTTTGAATTTTGGCTGAATGAAAGTGCTGAGGAAACCGTTCATGCAGGAATGGCATTCAAATTCCCAGTTGTCATCAGAAATTAGATGATGAGCGTACGTATAGTTAGGCTGATGCATGCTGGTCTCTTGTTTACACTCTGTAACAAACACTATGTAGTCTTCTGTTTTGGTCTGGGGCCGCCCTTTAACCAAGTAACACATGTGTTCTGTTCTGGCCTGAAAAGACGCCTTACACCTGGGACATTTAATTCCTTTGTAGTGCTGTATTTCAAGCGCCGCATGAGCTTCAGCTGCTCTAGACATAATGACCATGTCAGGGTGATACAATCCAACAGTAACCCTGCCATGCTAGCTGCCAGGCACGTGTTGAACGTTCCGACGTTAAAGTTGAGCAACCAACGCTGTTTCTGTCCAATGATTTTACTGTACAAGATACTCTTTAAATATCACAGCCCCAAACAATGAGGGCGATGACTCTGAAGGTCCCATATGCTACTATTTCTGCCCTACTCTGTAAAAGATTAGAGAGGTTTTCTACAAATTCCACAGTGTCAAACACATTGCGGGGTGTTCATCTTGTGAACAAGGGACTGTCAATGCCCTGCCCCTGGAAGCGTAGTTGGAAGAAATAATTGGATCCCACATCGTGTAACAACTGCTCTATTAGCATTTGTACAGCCTGGTGGATAGCTAAAACCCCTAGATCGGAGTAGTTTATGCGCTCTGTTAACAAACCTGAATTCTTCGTAATGCACTGTAGTGTTAAATCTCTCTACAGTACGCCTGTACCTTCTAACGCTCTATAAAAACATAGGCTCTGAATCCTCAGATTAGGGAATGGTGTTGGATGGTGAGCTCTCAGGTGAATCATTTTGGGATGGCTGACTTTGGTTCTAAGCAGGCGTATTTTTAAGCCTCCGCGTAGCACATATTCTGGCTATCTTTAATTTACTTATTAAAAGGTTGCGCTGCTTAGCGCTATTAGTCCACTTTTGTTTCTTACAGGCCCACCCGCTTTTAGGCAACCACCCACAGCCTATTTGAACAGTCGTGGTTGTAAACAGGGTCCCAATGCAATCGCCCGGGTGCTCCAGAGGACAGTTCCCCGCTAAAACTCTAATTTTGAAACCCACTCCATCCTGTACTACTGTCTGGGTATGTTGAGGCGCGTGATGGTAGATTTACACATGATGGGGGGGCTGGTGGGATCGTACGCTTCCGAGGGTGTAATCAATGACATCAGATATGGGGAATTTAAATACTGGTCATAATAGCTCAGATTGCGGGACCTTGTGGTCTACACTAGAAGGATCACCATGTGTGGCGGCTGCTGTTGTTTCAGAACTCTCCACCACCCCTGTCAGAGCCCGGAGAAGCCCTATACATGCAGAATAAGGGTCCTCTATGGGGTGATCATTTTCAAGCCTTGAGTCCTAAAGACTATGCAGGATAGTTATAGGAGGTTTAGGGGATGGTCCTCTGGGGAGCACATCTACATTAGACATCTCAGATGGTGAACATATAGAGGCCTGCGGCTTATGGGGGCCTGCAGGAGGTGTAACGTTTTTTTTAATGATAGATCTAAATTAACCAGGACCATCGGTTTCTTCTTCCAATTCTTTAAGGAAAGGTGATTTGTTCTGTTTTTTTTTTTTTTGCATAGTTTGAGATGCCCTTCAGTGGTTTTACACAGCCCCTGCTGGTGTGTCTGTGTTTGGAGTCTCCAGCCATAGGCAAAAATGGAGTTCCTGTAGGAGTGTTCAATATACTGGTTGTAGGCTTTACTTGTAAAGTGGTGTATGGGTTAAAGTCAGTACCGGGTCTATGACAGTTATTTGCAGAGCCAATGCATGGTTTGTCCTGACGCACAAGGTAGTTCTCACCTGTTGTTGACGTCTGGGTGTTTTGACAGGTCTGGGTGATTTAGAAGCGTCGGCGTCCGCTTAGCCTTAAGGAGGACTTCTCCAGAGATCTTTTGTGATGGCTCAACGATGTAAACATAAAAAAAATATATTAGAATTTGTTTTTAAAAGAGCCTGTACAACTGTCTACAGTCCCAAGCCTGCCCCCCTCCTGCCTAACTTCTACATCACATTATATATTGCTTACTATATGCTGGAGGAACATGCTGTTTGAGAGAAAAAGACATTAGGGTTCTTTTGACTATGCATTTTGAAAAAGCACACTTGATATGTTCCTTTGCGGTGCCCCTTTCTTTGTATCAAGACCGTCTTTAGGCATTGTAGCGTTGTAGACTTCCTTTTTCTTGAGCGATGTTGTGACCTTTCCAGGACTTGTTGAGGCTCCGCCAACACTTTTGTTCACAATTCTACCTTTTGTGGCGGTATGCTGTCCTTGTATGCATCTAGGGGAACTGTAAAGAAAAAAAATAAATTACCGTCAGATTTAACGGTATAATACAACGACTTAGCACACTCTCGGAGGACCGCCGTAGGGCCTATAGGGGTTTTTGGACCCGTCAGGGACTAATGATTACAATAGCGTTTACAGCAGACCGTACACCCTTTTTATTTACCCACAAGAGCCAAATTATGCGGTACGCTGGTCGTTGCGTCCTGAGCCGATAGGATTTGCTGTAGCTCGTCCATCGCCAGCTGTAATTCAGCGTCATAACCTGTTAAAAAAAAAAAACGCACATAATCAACAAACCATTTTTAGAAGAAAAAAAAACTGAGATGAGGAGACACAGCTGTTAGCAAAGGGCTCTGAACTATAGAGCTCTAAATAGCTGTACCTTGCTGAAAGGAAGCCATTTCCTCGTGGGTCCACGTTAGTTGTGGGAGATCCTGCGTACAGAAGAGGTCACTTTGGCTTTAAAAAACAACTCTAGCAACCACAGGAGGTAAAAAGTGTTGTTCACAATATAAATTAATTACAGGTGCCTTTAGACCGCAACTCATTTTGCGCCACATTTATAAACGCCTAACAACAAAATATAAATTATATGCTATTCCAGAGTAATATACTGCTGAAAACCATAACACAACAAGCTAAAAAAGCAACCACTCACATTGGCTCCTTCTGTCCTCTCTGACCGGAGCGTGCACGGAGATAGGAAAAGAAGTGCTGCTGCCACGTACTGAAGTGATGGAGCAAGTGATGGAGCAAGTGGTTACGCGGCGGTGCGGCTGAAGCAGCCGCCTGACTCTGACAGCGCTGACCTCGGCCCCAGTGTGAGGCAGAGAGACCGGAAAAGGAAAACCCTGAAGGCTCCGTCTTCATCGGAGAGTGACGGGACGAACAGAGGTACCGAGCGGGTAAGGCTAGAGCCGCGGCTGCACCTCGGCAGTGCGGAAGCGGCCGGCATTAGGCCAATGCGACTTGCACGCCGGGGGGCTGCTACTGTTGGCCCCGCTTTTTTCTCAGACCTTCTCTGTTTCACCTGCGTTGTTTGCTCGACTGTGGCTCCTACCCTGCCTCCATACTGCTCCCGCCCTGCTCCCCCTCAGAAGAATTAGTCATTCCTCTGCCTGCGTTAGAGTCCGAGGGGGAGAGGCGGAGAAAGTATAAAAGGAACTGGAGCAAGTGATAAACTCCCCCAGGGCCCGAAAAACACTTAAAATTATTCCAGCTGGGAATTGGTTTACCTTGTCCCCCAGACCAGTCTGTTTTAATCAGCCTGGCCCTCATAGTCCGGATGAACAAGTTACTTGCCTTCGGTAACGATATATCTGTAAGAAACATAGGTTAGTTATAGATTCTTTACCTTAGAATTACCCCCAGGCGTCAGACTGGATCCGCAAAGTTTTTCATCAGCAGTACCCCTGTACGTCGAAAGGTGGCGTCGGTTGACTCCGCGTTTGTCGTTGGCGTCGTGGTCGCCGGAATGTCGTTGCGGTAGCTATTTAGACGCCGCCCTCGCGCGCTGACGTCGGTTCTGTACACTACTTTCCACGCCAGAAGCGCAGAGCCATGCAAGACACTGACCACTGGTGCACAAAACTAGGGCCCTGAAAGGAAGTCCTTAACCCTAGAAGTCAGTTCGCAGAACGGGGAGGATGGGTGGGGTGGTAAGGAATCTATAACTAACCTATGTTTCTTACAGATATATCGTTCCTGAAGGTAAGTAACTTGTTCATCTGAAAGAAACAGTTAGTTACAGATTCCTTACCTTAGAATAGATACCCCAGCAATACCAACCCAGGAGGTGGGTCTGCGAACCAAGTTCACACCAGAAAGTCCTGAACAGAATGGCCAAAGAAGCCGTCTTACGGACTTGGCTGTCCAGGCAGTAGTGTTTTGTGAACGTGTGCAGAGATGCCAACGTACCTGCCTGATAGATGTCATTAAGGGGGACTCCCCGTCCCAAAGCTGTGGTAGCTGCAGTTGCCCTGGTGGAATAGGCGCGCAGTCCCACTGGAGGCTTCTTCTTTGCCAAAGAAGAGCAAGCTTTGATGAACAAAACGACCCACCTGGAGATGGTCCGTTTGTTCACACCACGACCTTTCTTGGTGCCCACGTAGCCAACAAAGAGCTGGTCATCCACCCGGAATTGTTTGGTGCGACCCAAATAGAAGGAAAGTGCACGTTTTGGATCCAGGCGGTGGAGCCTCTATTCCTCCTTTGAAGGATGCGGAGGTGGACAAAGTGATGGTTTGACCAATGTGGAAATAAGTAACCACCTTGGGAAGAAAGGAAGGTCTAGTTCTGAGGACGACCTTGTCCGGATGAACAGCCAGAAAGGGAGGTTTGGAAGAAAGAGCTTGGAGCTCGCTCACCCTGCGCGCAGAGGTGATGGCCACCAGAAAGGCAGTTTTCAAAGTCATAAGCCTGAGAGGACAGTTATGTAGCGGCTCAAAGGGAGCGCACATAAGATATGTAAGAACCAAGTTCAAGTCCCACTGGGGCATTACGAAGGGAACAGGAGGAAAAAGAGGAAAAAGATGAGTAATGCCCTTAAGGAAGTGATTTACAACAGGGAATTTGAAAAGAGAAGGCTCATCAGGAAGCCTAATGAAGGCTGAAATGGCTGAGAGGTAGCCCTTTAGAGTGCTCAGAGCAGAGCCCTGCTGGGCCAAAGAAAGGAGGAACAAGAGAACCTCAGAAAGAGGGGCGGAAAGGGAATACACAGCCTTTGCTATGCACCTTGCCACAAATTTATTCCATCTGCAGGCGTATACCGTCTTAGTGGAGGGACGTCTGGCTGCCAAGATAACATCACAGACTTCAGGAGGCAGGTCAAACGACGTCAACTGCCGCCGCTCAATCTCCACGCAAGGAGGTGGAGGCTGGACAGGTTCGGGTTGAGGACCGTCCCCTGCTGCTGCCACAGAAGATCCTTCCGAAGAGGCAGTCTGATCGGAGGATCGATGGCCATGTGTAACAGCTCAGGATACCAGACTCTTCTTGCCCAATCCGAAGCCACAAGAATGACTTGGGCCCGGTCGCGCTTGATCTTCATCACTCTGGGCAGAAGTGGTATAGGCGGAAAGGCGTATAGAAGACTGCAACTCCACTCGCGACAAAAAGCGTCGCCTAGCGAGTGCCGCCTTGGAAATTCCAACGCACAGAATTGCTGACATTGCGCGTTCTCTTCGGTGGCGAATAGATTTAACCAAGGCTCTCCCCACCACCTCCGAGTGAAGATGCCATTCGTGATCCATCATGCACCTGCGACTGAGTTCGTCCGCCCTGGCGGTCAGGGAACCTGCCAGGTGTTGAACCACCAGGGATATGCCCTGATGTTCCAGCCATGTTCAGAGGTGGAGGGCCTCTTGACATAGGGTCCACGACCCCACTCCGCCTTGTTTGTTGCAGTACCACATGGCGGTGGTGTTGTCCGTGAACACCTGCACTACTCTTCCCCGGACAGAGGGAAGGAATGATTTGAGTGCAAGACGAATCGCCCGAAGCTCCAGAAGGTTGATGTGGAGCCCGGACTCCACCAGAGACCAGAGGCCTCTGATCTCCGCCTCTCCCATTTGACTACCCCACCCCAGCAGTGATGCATCGGTCACCACTATGAACTCTGGTTGGGGAAGGGAGAGGGATCTGCCGTCGGCCCAATCCTGGTTCGTTAGCCACCACTGCAGTTGGTGCGCAGTGCCCTCCGAGATCTGGACGCAATCGGACAGGTTCCCCTGATGTTGTGCCCACTGGAATTTCAGGTCCCACTGCAGAGCCCGCATATGCCATCTGGCATGGTCCACCAGCAGGATCAGGAGGCTATCAGGCCCAGTAGCCTGAGGGTCATCCTGACTGAAACCCGGGATAGAGGCTGAAAGATCGGAATCATAGCCCGAATATCCCGAACTCACTGTTCGGAGGATAGACCCGAAATTGCGTTGTGTCCAGAACCGCTCCTATGAAGAGGAGCTTCTGAGAGGGAGTCAGGTGTGACTTCGGCACGTTGATGGAGAACCCCAGCGAATGCAGGAAGTCGGCCTTAGTCTGGAGGTGGGAGACGACAGCCTGGGGCGAGCCCTCCTTCTACAGCCAGTCGAGATAGGGGAAGACTAAAACCCCTGATCTGCGCAGGTGAGCTGCGGCCACTGCCATCACTTACATGAACACCCGAGGGGCGCTGGTAAGGCCAAAGGGGAGCAGGGTAAACTGAAAGTGCTCATGGCCTACCATGAACCGCAGGTAACGCCGGTGGGCCGGCAGGACAGGGATGTGAAAATATGCGACCTGCAAGTCCAACGCTACCATCCAGTTTCCAGGGTCGAGGGCAGACAAGACCTGAGCTAGTGTCAACATTTTGAACTTCTCCTTCCGGAGGAAGCAGTTGACATTCCTGAGATCCAAGATAGGACGCAGGGCTTTGTCCTTCTTGGACACCAGAAAGTAGTGGGAATAGCAACCACAACCTACTTCTGGGACAGAAACGCGCTCAATGGCTCCCTTGGCCAAGAGTGCCGAAATTTCCTGTTGGAGAAGGGCCAGGTGATCCTCCGACATGCGATGTTACTGAGGTGGCATGGATGGAGGGGTAGTCTCGAAGGGGAGGGAGTAGCCCCTTAGGACTATTTGCAAAACCCACCTGCCCGACGTGATGGTGCGCCAGTGGGGGAGGTGATGGTGAATCCTGCCTTCCACTGGCATTTGGTGGCCCTGAAAGGTTGGACTAGGAGGGTTTGGAGGCTGCTGCAGAGGGGGCTGTGGTTGACTGGCCCGCCCGCTGGCCCCCAGAGCCACGGCGGTGGTTCCCACGTCCCCGGCCGCGTCTGGGCTGAACAGCTTGCGCTGACCTGTGGCTCTGGGCGGGACGTGGCGGGGCACCCCTACCGTAGCCACAAAAGGGGCGAACGGCAGACTGCGCAAGGCGGGTGGTGGAGAGGCCCAAGGACCTGGCCGTAGCCAGAGAGTTCTTAAAGTGCTCCAGCGCGTTGTCTGCCTTGTCGCCGATTAGGCGACAGCCATCAAAGGGCATGTCCATAAGAGTGGATTGGACATCCCCTGAAAAACCAGTCGACCTCAACCAGGTGTAGCGTCGAAGGGCTACCGACGTGGAAATCGTCCTGCATAGTGAGTCGGTGGTATCCAGCGCACAGTGGATGGTAAACTTTGCTGTGTCTCTCCCTTCGCCAACTGCACGGGAGAGCACGGCCCGGGCCTCCTCTGGGCACTGGGGCACCACTTGCGCTACCATATCCCACACTGAGTGGGTGTAACGGCCCAACAGACATGCGGTGTTTACCGACCGCAGTCCCAAGCTGGAGGAAGAAAACATCTTCTTCCCAAGATGGTCCAGCTTTTTGGATTCCCTATCAGGTGGTGCGTTAGGGAATGCGCCTTTGGAGGTGGAGGCTTGGACCACCAAGCTCTCAGGGGTGGGGTGTTGGGAGAGGAAAGTGCAGTCGCGGGCGGCATTAATCGCGGGTGGGGGGGCGGGGGGTTGCACAGGGAGGGGGTGGGGGTAAATGTAATTCAAAAAAATTCAAAAACAAAAAACTTACCTTCGCCTTGGTCCCGGACTCCGGCCTTGCGTCTCCTGCTCTCTGCTCACAGGAAGCAGAGGCAGGCAGCCTTCCTCTCTTCCCCTAAGCCAATCACAACGCTGCAATGGCAGCGTTGTAATTGGCTGGACGCCGTCCTTACAGGCGTCTATGGGGAGGCAGTTTTCTTAATGCAGGCTGCAGAGCAGCCTACATGAACAAAACAGAGAGTGCTATGACTGGTTTGGTCGGCCCCTGGGCCGACCAAACAGTCAGCGCCCATAACATTGGGCTAGCCACTCCTCACCGGCCCACCCCCAACCAGGCATACCCTTCTTCTGCTTTCTCGCAGTGCGAGAAGCAGAAACTTAAAATGGTATTTATACCATTTTACGTTTCTGCTTCTCACACTGCGAGAAAGCAGTTGGGCGACGCTCTGACGCCCACGTGTAGGAGCCACCCCAGGGAAAGTGGGGTCGCCCGGAGCCGGGCGGTGGGGTCAGGCAATCATCCTATCCACAGGAACCCCTGTGTTGGGCCTGGACCAGGTGACCAAAAGGATGTTGGTGAGGGCTTCATTAAACGGGAGCAGAGGCTCCGAAGAGCTTGCTGCCGGTTGAAGCACCTCTGTCAGGAGGTTAGTCCTGACTGCCACCGTAAGTAGCTCGAGGCTGAGAGCTTCGGCCGCCCTATGCAACACCACGGTGTAAGACGCTCCCTCTTCCGTAGCCACGGTAGGAGGAGACAACATGCCAAGGTCTGGTGAGGTATCCAAACCACTGGCTTCCCCCAGTTCCTCTCTCCAGTTCAGTTCATAGCCGAAATGGTCAGTTAGAGGGTCTCCAGACCACTCCCAGTCCTCCTCACCCTCCTCTGGCTGCCAATCTGGTCTAAAAGAGCCAGGGTAGAACAAGGGCACAAAAGTACCCGTCGGTGCCGGATCCGGCATCGATCGATGCCGGTCCGGCTCCGTGTCTACATCGGGATGGAGGCCGGGGTCGACTTCGGCTGGGGACACAACCGGGGGACGTGTAATAAGGTCGACCGGCGCCGATCCGGATCCAAGCCAGGATCCAAGGGGACCCTGCGGTGCCAGGGCTGGAGCCACCAGTGTCGAAGGCCCAGGGCCTCTAGCCAAGTCCGCGGGGCCAGAAGGCGCGCCGGCGGAGTCGGGCTGCCCAAAGATGGCATGCATTGCGTCGTAAAACTGGCGAAACTGGGCAGGGGTCGCTCCGGGTCCCGGGAAGGGAGGGAAACCAGGAGTCGAACGCTTCGGGCTGCGCATGCGGAGCCGCAGGAGGGGCACCGCCCGCATCCCTCGTCGCGTCGGCCGACGGACGGGGAGAAGTCGAAGAGCGACGATGCTTCTTCGACTTACCTGACCCTGAGTGCGAAGACTTGGAAGAAGAGTGATGGTGATTGTTAGATTTGGGGGTCTCTAGTTGGCAGAGGTAGGTACCTTTGTCCAAATAGGGACCCTTGAATCTAGTCAGGGAAAGTAGGTACACTCCTGAAATAACCCCTGCTCACCCTCTTGGTAGCTTGGCACGAGCAGACAGGCTTAGTTCAGAGGCAGTGTGTAAAGCATTTGTGAACACATAGAGTAATCAAGTGACAACACTACAAATTAGGGGTGGGCGGAATTTGCGGATTTGCGTTCTGCAAAATTCCGCGAAACGGCAAGAAATCTCCGCGAGCACGCGGAATTTCACGTGCTCGCAGAGATTTTGCTGCGCCCGTTGAATCCTGCCCTGCATATTTATCCACGAAGATGCCTCCGTTTTGTGCAATACCTCTACTCAACTGGAGTACTTTCTACTGGCTAATCAGTAAGTGCTACCTCGTTGGGTAAATGTATAGTGCCTTTCCTACACTACAGCTGCCTAAAGGCCCAGAAGAATTGTCTCCAGTGACCTTGTGTGTCTGTAACTTTGCCACCGCGCCGGAAAGGCGCCGGGGTCTTTGGGTAAGCTGTCCACCATAGTGGGGAAAGGGCGGGAAGACGTTGCATACCGCCAGTGTATGTGGGGCGGGGCCAAACGGGCGGGGCTTCCATGCGAGTTCACATGCCTCTTGTTTATAAAGGGTCAGAGCACGATATGAGCAGAGAGCAGATGAGGAGAAAGAACCTCCTGGTCACTGGACCTACACTGGGATTGCGCTCGAGAAAATCAAGGATGCACAGACCTCCATCAGGGATTACAGCTAATGTTTGACGGTAGATACGGGCAGAAAGCACTCCTGCTTAGCCTCGACCTTGCTGACAAATTTTTTGTGCTGATTAATGCATTACAGAATTTGAGCTTCAACTCGGGCACCTGCTTTATTTATATCTGTAAGTGCTTCCTGTTGATGTTTAATTTTTGTGACAGGACCTACACGGGGATTGCGCTCGAAAAAATCAAGGATGCACAGACCTCCATCAGGGATTACAGCTAATGTTTGACGGTAGATACGGGCAGAAAGCACTCCTGCTTAGCCTCGACCTTGCTGACGAATTTTTTGTGCTGATTAATGCATTACAGAATTTGAGCTTCAACTTGGGCACCTGCTTCAGTGCTTTCTCTTGCACCCGAATTCCGTTCCGCCGCGGATCGCGGAAGTTTAGACATTTCCGCGTTCCGCGGAAATGCCGAAATTTCGCAAGTTCCGCGAGCGGAACGGAATTTGCCGCCCACCCTTACTACAAATGGACACCACACAGGTTGTATATTTATAAAAATAAGTATCTTTTATATAGATTTACCACAAGACCATAAACGACAAAAATAATCCACAATACTGTCAAAAATCAAGAGTTGGGGGCGTGGCCTGGACTCCGATGGCGTAAGACGCACGAGGGCTGAGCTCCGCTTTCCGGGGGCGGCCTGGGGCGTACCTTAAGCGATTTAAGGCACGGGGGCAAAGTCTGTGCCCCCCCATCGATAGCATATAGCCCGCTGCAGGTCCCTGGAGTTTTGGGGGGACCTCGACCCAATACAACAGCTGGGAGAGCCGAGAGAAGTTGATCGCGGCGATCCCATCCGCCATCTTGCCCGCAACGGAGTGTCGGCCTCTGTCTGCGGGAGACGCGAGAGTCGCTGGTCCTTGGGCGGAGGAGGTCCTGCGGGGGGTCGCTCGGCCCCGGAGACCCTGCCTGCGACGGTGGGCTGAGTTGAGGAGCCTGCCCCCTCCCTCTGGGTGCGGACACTGGCCGGGCTCCCGAGGCCCCACGAGCCCGTTGGCTGAGACCGGGGAAGAGCTGAGAGGCAGACGGAGGTGAGGAGGGGGATCGCGGCTGGCCCGGGGGATGGAGCGGCGGCCCTGAGGGGGCTGAGGACTATCGTGAGTACCTGTGGCTGGTGGTGGACTCTTCCCCGCCTCCCCCCGGCTGTGCCTGAGGCTGTGGACCTCGTGTGCCCCTCCCCCACACAGTAGCGGCCCGGCGAGGTCGGAAGAGCGGCGTTTGCGGGGCCGGGGGCCTGGTGGGACCCGGCTCCCTTTAGCCCATCACGCGCAGCGCCCTGAGAACCGGCGTGGTTATTGGCGCCTGTGGACCCTGACTGGGCCGGGGGCTGGAGGACGGCCGAGGTCCCGCGGCCCTATGCCTGGAGGTCCGTACAGGGGAGGCCGCGCCTGAGGGATCGGAGGCCTTGAGAGCACCCTGCGCATGCGGAGGAGAGTTAACAGAGAGACGGGGGGAGTGGTGAAGGACCCCTGCAGTGGCACCGGATGGCTGGCCCCGAGGTGGAGGCTTTGATAGTGCTTGCTGCCCCGCTGTGACTGCCCAGGTGGGTGGACAATACTCGTGGTCGGAGGCCCCTGGACCTTTGTCTCTGCGTATACTCCCCTGAGAGTAGAGGACCCTGAAGAGTGGGGAAAGCTTGGCCTAGACGGCGGTGAGGGGCGGCGGGGCGGGCCCTGGTTGTTGGGCCGGACTGGCAGTGGGGGTGCCCTGTGCTACGCTCGGGGGACTGGAGTGACTCGGGGGCCGGATCGGGCTCCTTCCGGTGCCCGAGCAGAACTGGCGTGGGGCTGCCCTAAGCTCCGCTGAAGTTGTCGGGGCCTCGCCGGGGGGTGACGGAGGAGAGTGGCCCCTATGATTTGAATCGACAGCGGCTGGAGCGTGGGGTCTGGACCCCCGGGACGATACCTCCTGCCAGGATCGGCGACGAGGGGGGCCCGAGTTGGTCTGACGGGCGGATCCTGCGGTCGGGCCTGAGCCGCCTTGTCCTGCCGCCGGACGGACTTGCGAAGCATCGACTAGGGGGAAGTGAGGAGGCCCCGGTTTGGAACCGAACAAGGGCAGGTGAGATCTACACCCCCGGCGCTGAAATCATGACCAAGCCCAAGACGGGAAAGGCCGCAGCCCAATTGGCGCCTAAAGATACCTCGGTGGCGGACCTGTGGGGCAAGCAAACCCCGGTAACCTCAGGGGACGACACAGCAATGACCTCCAAGCTGGATATGCTTGAATCAGGCGCTATCACGCAGGCATTTATGTCTAGTTTCCTTCAGGAAATCAAATCAGAGATCTCATCGCTTAAGTTGGAGGTCAAGTCCTACCTCACGGACATTAGACGAGATGTCACCGAAATTGGCACCAGGGTGGACGACTTGGAGCACACCCTCGACACGCGCACAGAGGAGCAGGAAGATCTCAGGCGCCGCGTCCTAGCCCTAGAGGAGCAACATGTGGAACTCCAACTCAAGCAGGAGGATTTAGAGAGAAGGAGCCGCCGGAACAACCTCCGCGTCCGGGGTGTGCCGCGGGGCGCAGAGGGACAGGACATAATGACGTATGTCGCAGAACTACTGCATGCGGTCAGGGGAGATGAGGACTCCTCCCCACCCACACTGGACCGAGCGCATAGGGTAGCACCCCCACGGGGAAACACCAATCTGATCCCCGACATCCTGAACAGGGTACATTTTTTCACAGAAAAGGAGGCAATCCTCCGAGCGGCCAGGGCGACCGAAAAGTTGGAACACGAGGGACACGCCATCCAAATCTTTCAGGACCTATCGCCCTTCACCCTGCGCCGCCGTAGGGACTTCCGGCCAGTCACTGCGAAATTGAGAGAAGCCAACGTCAAATATCAATGGGGCCACCCGTTTGCTCTGATTTTTCACTGGGAGGGGAGGCGCAGGTCTCTGAGATCTCTTCGTGAAGCCCTCCAACTGCTGAACATCTCGTCTGGATCGAGGCCTTCCTGTCCCGGGCCAGCTGAGTCGGCATCCCAGATCTCTCTCCGTCCTGAGTGGTCGAGGGTCGGGCGCCCCAGGGCTGGAGCCTCCGGAGCAGGGGGGACAGACCTTCAAGCCAAGCAGGACATTATCCAACACCTACGGAACATGGAGGCGTCACAGACTTCAACGAGAGAGGGCCTGAGATCGAGGCCGCCTTCCCCCCCTGGCGCCAGCGGTGGCACCTGATAACCGGTTGAGAGGCCTCCACAGTCACATGGACTGGTAGAACATACCTCTCGCGCCCCATTGTCAGAGGCTTCAGATGGGAGAGGGCGTTGGATCGCCTTGACTGCTTGGACGAAGTGTTGGGACAACTAGGCGTCCATACACTTAATATGATTTGTCTTAAGAAGAGTGTCAGGGGAGGCAATGACTGGTTGTCCCTCGGGGTGGGGGATCATGCCTGCAAAGCACCACACTCCCTTGACGGGATGGGTCTGCCATGGGTGGGCTTTTGGGAGGGCTTATTTATGCGCGTTACTTTAGGCTACCGTATCCACACCAGCTTTACATTGTTGTAAGCGCGACGGGGGCGAGGTGCCCCTCCCCCACACCTGTCAGTCGCTCTAAGGGTGCCCGAGTTTTTAGATCGCCCAAATGCTTGGAGGGCGATGGTGCCAGGATGTGTTGTTGGGCTCCGGATCCGCTCCGGGGGGGGGTCCCCCTGTGGCTCCATCTTGGACGCGTTTCTCCCCGTCGTTACTGCGACGGGTCGCCCCTGGGGGGCGGACGACTCTCGCTCCCAGGGAAGTCTGAGGCCTACCCCGCCATTTCCTTAGTCCCCAAGAGGAGTGACTTCCTCAGAGCCGCCCTGGTTCCCACCATTGGGCCGCTCCTGGACTGGAAAGGTCCTGTTGGGCCCAGTTGGCCCCTTAGTTATTTGGTACTTTCTCCATTCTGGGAATCTTCCCCTCTTCTATTCTTTTCCTTACTTCCTTTCTTTTTCTGGACTCGAGGGGAGGACCCCGAATCGCAGCGGAGGGCCATGGCTCTGAGACCGGCAGCTTTGGGGACCCCGGGTACTATATCTCACACTCCACCCCTGGGGGGGAATCCACGCTTGCTCCAACTCCCACAGCGGTTAACGCTTCAAGCTCCGACCAGAGAGAGATGGGACTCCATCAGTTCCGGCCAACGCATGCCTCTTCGGGTACAGATCAATGGCTCAGCTTAAATGTCTCTCCCTTAATGTCAAAGGCCTGAATGCCCCGAATAAGAGAAGGCAGATCTGGCGCTACCTCCAACTTCAGGATCCAGACATTGTCTTTCTCCAAGAGACCCATCTTTTACGGGCCGATACTGTCCGCATGTCTCATCCTAAATTCCCCCTACAACTATGGGCGTCTGCACCATCTAAGACAGCAGGGGTGGGGATCCTTTTTAAAGTAGGTCTCTCAGTAAACATAGAGTGCACCGTTCGGGATGCGGAAGGTAGATCTCTTAAGCTCCAGCTATCATTACAGGGTAGACAGCTTACCCTCCTTAATTTATATGCACCCAATCAGGCACAGGATGCTTTCATCCGCCACCTCCTCCAAACTTCCCTCTCCAAGGAAACTAATCCTATCATCCTTGGGGGTGACTTTAACCTAGTTTGGGACCCCACCATGGACCGCACCTCCCCTTCTTATCAGGGGGTAGGGGCGATGTCCGGCGCTCTCAAACGCGACCTAGAAGCCTTGGGTCTGGTAGACGCTTGGCGCTATAAGGAACCGGACACACAGGACTACACTTTTTACTCCCATGTGCATCGTTCGCACTCCCGTATAGATTACCTTTTTCTATCCCACGCACTCATTCGCTCCCTAGAAACAGTAGGGATTTCAGATATATCTATCTCGGACCACGCTCACTTGGAGATAACCCTGTCCACCTTGGGCCGTCCCCCGAATTCCGCCCCGCGCTGGCGACTCCCTCCGCATGTTCTCCGCGATCAGGTGGATGTGGCCGAGCTCCGACAGGCTATACAATCATACTTTACGGCCAATGACCTCCCGGAGACCACAATACCTATGCTGTGGGACGCCTTCAAGGCCACGATCCGGGGCGTTATCACTTCCATCTCTATAGCCCGCAGGCGGGAGTCTCGCCTGGTGGAGGACAACCTCACCCGTGATCTTAAAACTATGGAACAACAAAGTCGTAACGCGCCTTCTATCGTCACAAGCAAGAGATTTGCCTCCCTTCGGGGTCAGCTCAAGGCTCTCCGGGTGAACAAAGCAGAGCGTTCCCTCTTGACTCTCAAGCAGAAGTTTTATGGGGGGGGGGCAACAGGGTGGGATCCATGCTGGCGCGTCGCCTCAGGAATCAGATCTCTAAGGGCCATATCGCAAAAATAGTCCAGAGTGGGGGGGGCTGGGCTACCTCCGAAAACGCTAAACAACAGGAGTTTCACGCCTTTTTCTCCGAACTATATGGTCAGGGAGAGACTTGTGGAGACCAGACGGATCCCTTTTTAGCTGCTTGCGCCTGGACGCCACTGACCCCCTTCTTTAAGGAACAATTAGTGGAACCTATCAAAGCGGCGGAACTCCAAAAGGCCCTAAGGGGTATGCCCGTGGGAAAGTCCCCAGGGCCTGATGGCCTAACGCTGGCTTTCTATCGCCTCTTCCTCCCCGAACTTCAGGCCCATCTATTGCGTCTTTTCAATTCATTTGCGGAGACAGGGTCGGTAACGCCGACAATGGCAGAGGCGGAGATAATCCTTATCCCTAAACCTGGGAAAGACCCCACGGCATGCGCCTCTTTTCGGCCTATCTCCTTATTGAATGTAGATGCCAAACTATATACCAAAATACTCGCCCAAAGGATAGGCCCTCACCTCCCGGGCCTGATCGAACCGGATCAGGTGGGTTTTGTGAGGGAGAGACAGGGAGCGGATAATATTCGCCGAGTAGCCCATCTGGTGCAAAAGACACAGCATTATAATACACCGGCCTTTCTGCTTTCCCTGGACGCCGAAAAGGCTTTTGACCGGGTTGACTGGTCCTTTTTGCGGGCGGTCCTGCATCACGTGGGACTCGGACCGACCATGATTGCGCGCATCATGGCGCCGTATGCGGCGCCCTCGGCGCGGATCCGAGTAAATGGTCTTCTCACCCCGTCCTTCTCCATCAGCAGGGGTACGCGCCAGGGGTGCCCGCTCTCACCCTTACTGTTTGCCCTTTTGGTGGAGCCCCTGGCGATTGCTATCAGGCAGTCGGCAGAAATTCGGGGACCACGTATAGGAGGCGTAGAACACAAAATTGGCCTTTTTGCAGATGACCTTCTCCTGACACTAACGGAACCAGCAAGCTCACTACCCGCATTATTGGACATTCTCTCTCAATTTGAATTGATATCGGGCCTTAAAATTAATCTCTCCAAATCGCAGGCACTCAATCTCACTCTCCCCCAGCTACAGCTGGATAACCTAGGTCCAGTTAACCCGTTTCAATGGGCCTCACATTCCATACGCTACTTAGGGATTAACGTTACTGCTACCCTAGACACCTGGACTGGAGCTAACTGGCCGGCATGCAGGACGGCTGTCCGGGCTGAGCTCCGTCGCTGGATATCACTCCCAATTTCGTGGCTGGGCCGCTTGAACGCAGTTAAAATGGCAATTTTGCCGAAGGTACTGTACCTTTTCCAGGCTCTACCCACGCCGATCCCCCAGCGAGATATCCAGAACCTCCAACGGGATATTACGGCGTTCATCTGGGGAGGAGGCAGGCCGCGTTTTTCCACACGGGTCCTGTTGCTACCTCGCGACAGGGGTGGTCTGGCTTGTCCCGATCTGCTCGCCTATTACTGGGCCTCGCACTTGCGATACATATCGGAATGGTCGGTTCGCGAAAGCGAAAAACACTGGTTCCATATGGACAGGGCAGTGGCGTGTCGCCCACTGTGGGACCTGGCCTGGATTAGAAGGGGGGCCAGGCATCGTAGTGCATATATAGCTACTCCAACCAAGACGGTCTTGGAGATCTGGGACAGGATTGCAGTATCCTGTGGTCTCACTACATTCCCCTCTCCCAACACATCACTAGCGCTCAACCCGGATTTCCCGCCGGCCCTGCCCCTAACGTCGTTTCCGGCTTGGTCGGCTGGGGAGTGCCGTGTCATAGAACAACTATTTGAGAAGGGTATCTTTAAATCATTCGACCAGTGCAGACAGGACTTCAACCTCCCAAAAACCACGCGCATGGAGTACTTTCAGATCCGGCACTGGCTCCGTGCCCCCTCGAACATGGAGGGAGCCACGAGGCGCCTAACGCCTTTTGAAACGCTGGTTCGTGCTTTCGATGGATCCCGGGGGCTGATTTCCCGGACCTACAACGTGCTTCAGCATTCACATTCGATGCCCCCACACACCTACCAGCGCCAGTGGCAGTTGGATATCGAAGGAGATATAGACTCGGACCAATGGGAGCAGTTATGGCGCGATATCCCTCGTATCTTTAAAAGTATAACACAACAGGAATCGGTCTATAAAGTCATGACTCGCTGGTATTATACTCCTCTCAGACTCCAGAAGATGTTCCCGGGCTTCGCCCCTCTTTGCTGGCGATGCCAGGCGGCACAGGGTTCGTTTCTTCATATATGGTGCACCTGTCCGCTCATTCTTACCTTTTGGAGAGAGGTGATGGGCCACGTTGGAGAGGTAGTGGGCTTCACCTTGCCAAATGACCCGAGGATGGTTATTCTGGGGCTCCGACCGACGGCTCTTAGAGCAATGAAGCACACAGACTGGCACCTGATTTTTCACATGTTCACTGCCGCGAAGCAGGTCATTGCCATACATTGGAAGAAAACGGGCTCCCCCTCGTCCTTGATTTGGCTTACTCGTCTTTGGCATGTCATGGCGATGGAACTCCTCTCTCATAGGTTGGCATGTACGGATGCTAAATTCGACCGCATATGGCAGCCACTGGTCTCGCATCTCTCTCGGTTGGAGCATACACGATCTGTGCCCCCCAGGTTGAGAGCTCTCCAACTCTTTGCAGACCCTATACTTCCACGGGGGGAACCGTACGAGGAAGACACACAGTAGGGAGAACAGGGATGTCGGCCCCTCAAATAAGCTCACAACCACACCACGGGAGAGCCCTGGGCCCCCTCCCTTCCGAAGAACTGCTGCACGGGGACACCTCCCCAGACTACCCTTTCATCTTCTCTTCTCTATCCTTTCTCACCCCCCTTTTTTTTTTTTTTTATCTCTTCTTGACTATCCCTTCTTCTTAGTTATCTCTCCCGACATAGACAGAACTATGGCCTCCTCAGCTCACTGGCCGCGGACACCGCAGCTACCGCCTTCGAATGTAGAGCCTAGGTAAAGCCACTATGAGGGCCATCTTATCTAGATGGGGTGCTCTGCCGAACACATACCGCGTCTAAAGGCGCTAGGGTCTTTTGGACCCCCTGAGAGATACACTACCACACTTTACGTGCGTACCTGGGGAACAACGACCTTATTAAGTATAACAAGTACCGGGATTAAGGGCTTGCGCTGGAGGATAACTGTACGAAGTAGACTGCCTGTTCCATGCTATTGTTATATCTCTAAAATTCCGGCTGTTGTTTTTGCTGCCGTAGCATGTTACTTAAAATGGATCTCTTGCATCGCACCCGGACATTTGCTCTGGTAAACTGCCCACTATAACGGATACTGTGCGACTGGTCTTACTATTGGCAATGTTTTGTTACTCTGAGCTGTCATATATTATTTCATGCTCGCTACCTGTCATATTAATGGCTTTTGTTATATGAAAACTCAATAAAAGAGATTTAAACAAAAAAAAAATCAAGAGTTCTGGTTAAAAAGGCTTAAATCAAGGTTCTGTGCGAGTCAGTAGCCTTCTCCGGCTACTGCGATGTAAAGAACAAACAGAGTCTATCAAATCCAGCTGACCTCGTCGAGACGGGCCAACACAACGTAGACTGACTCGGTCACAGTACCTTTTACTTGAAGCGGCAGGCACGGGTGTGCGAGCCGGATGGCCGTTCGTCGCGGATGCGTTGCAAAATGTTGTCCCTCGAGGCGGTGCAGGCAGCGGCTCGTTGATGTCGTCGAGACGGAGTCGGTGAGACCAAGGCCGTGCGTTGCGGGGCGAGACGGTGCTTCGATGCGGTGCTGGCAGGTTGCGGTGTGGCGACGGAGCCGGATTCAGGAGCTGACGTCGATCAGTCCGGACAGCGGTGCGAGTCGGGCGGTGCGTCGCGAAGTGTGCGAGCGGTGCCCAACTCCGGTGCGGTCACAGGACTCAAACTCAGCAGCAGTGACCGTGTCGGTCGGACCAGATGGATTTGGTGTAGCGAGGCGTTGCAAGGTGCGGTGCTCACAGGTTACGGTGCAGGCAGCGGCTCGTTGACGGAGTCGGTGAGACCAAGGCCGTGCGTTGCAAGATGCAGGCGTTGCTCGATGCGGTGCCAACAGGACACCGAGCTGGTCGGGAGAGTCGGTCACAGCTCCCTACCTCTGTAGCCACTGAAACAGAGTTTCCAGCAGCAATTCACAAAGGGGGTGAAGTCCAATGGTCCTGGGACTTCGATCAGGGGGCAAGCTCTCTCCAAGCCCTTGGAGATCCTTCACAAGTTGATGAAAGTCACAGCAAAGCAAAAGTTCCTTTCTCCTTTCTTTGGCAGTCAGGCAAACCACTGCAGGCCAATCCCCCAAGCAGCACTCCAGGCTTAGGGATAGTCTCTCCTCAGTTTCTTCTTGGTTCCGCTCCTCAGCAAAGGTTTCTTCTTGTTCCCAAAAGTGATCTAATTTCTTGGGATCAGGGTCCCAATATTTATACCCCAAAATCCTTTGTCCTCTGAGGGCAGAGGGGCCTTTGCCCAGTCCAAACCAATTCTGGAGCACTCTGTTGACAAGACTCCTTCTTTCCTTTCACAGTGCAGGGCAGAAACATCAGACGCCCCACAGAAGGTGGAGCCATCATTGTGGAGGGAAAGCACAGCCCTGGAGCACTTTGTTGACATGATTCCTTCTCTCCTTTCACAGTGCAGGGCAGAGACATCAGACGCACCACAGGGGGTGGAGCCAGCATGTGGGGGGCAGGCACTGTCCTATTCAGGTCCCAGGTGCAACTCCTCCCTCCCATCTAGATGCAGATCTCTCTATTCACCACTGGGCGGACTCACCCTGTCTCCTGGAATCCCCCAGCCCTGTCACTCAAACTCCAGACAAGGAATACACAACCTAGCAGAGGCAGGCCTGGATAGTTAGGCAAGAAAATACCTACTTTCTAAAAGTGGTATTTTCAAACACAGAATGTTAAAACCAACTTCACTAAAAGATGTATTTTATCATTCTGAGTTCAGGCATACTAAACTCTAATTTCTACCATGTTCCCTGAGTCAGTTAGGATTATAAAATGTAATAATCTAACTGCCCATTCTGGCCTATGGAGAACAGGTAGCCTTACAATAGTGAAAAACGAAAATGGCTGTTATTCACTATTAGGACATGCCACACACACCAGGGCATGTCCTACCTTATACTCACAATGCACCCTGCCCTTGGGCCTACCATGGGGGTGTCTGATATGAAGAAAAGGGAAGGTTTAGGGACTGGCAAGTGGGTGCACTTGCCCAGTCAGCATGACAGTACCAGACTGCACACAGGCTCTGCAATGGCAGGCCTTAGACACATTTTACAAGGCTGCTTCTGTGGGTGGCACAACCAGTGCTGCAAGCCCACCAGCAGCATTTGGATTTACAAGCCCTGGGCACACTCAGTGCACTATACTAGGGTCTGACAAGTAAACCAAATCAGTCAATTATGGAATCACCAATTCATACATCAATTTACAATAGGGAGAGCATATGCACTTTAGCACTGATCAGCAGTGGTAAAGTGCCCATAGTCATTAGACCAAGAAAAACAGGTCAGAGAAAATAGAGGAGGAAGGCAAAAAGTTTAGGGATGACCCTGCAAAAAGGGCCAAGTCCAACACAACCCCCTTCCAGCCAAAACGCAGGGTAGACCAATCACTACCTTGATGGGCTTCCCTGCTTTGGGCGATAGAACCTGGACCTGGCCCGCAACTGCAGGGGCAGATTCCAGTTCTACGCCCATCTGAACCTATTCCAATTACTCTGTTCATACTCTCAGGGCCCACCAAGCCAACCCATGGGGAACCCTTCTCCTTACTTGTGGACACCACCTGTGCAGCACCTAACCTTAACTTGCTCACAGGTGTGTCCCAACAGACAGCCAGCAAGCCACAGTGGCCACTGACCGTAGTCAGTGATGAGACCCAGGCCTTATGCCTCTCAGGGCTCTCAAACCTCTGTGGCGTCAGAGAGCGGGGGCAGTAGCCCCAGGTGCTTGGCACCCTTTGTCCACTCTCCCTCCTGTCAGGTCCGGTATGACATCCTGACACTGACCCACCAGCTCCAGGCCTCTACCCGGTGGCTGGACAAGAGACTGGAGTGGGCTCTCCCACACCCTGTCCTCTTCCTTGGGGCTTTGTACCCTCCCACCTGGAGCGGTACCCCCTTCCAGAATTGTCAGGGCACCTGTGGCAGGTGTCCTGCACAATTCGCCCACCAGTTCTGGGGTTCTATCCTGCAACTGGGCTTCCAGGTCAGGGGGGACACCCTGAACCTGGCCCTCCAACCTAGGGTCTAAACCCTCAGGCTGCACCGGGGTCAGAGGCGAGGACTCCCTCCCTCTGCACCCCCTTCCAGAGTTCTGCACCCTCCCACCTGGAGTGGTACCCCTAGAAGACAACCTGGTAGGGGCACTGTTAGCAGCTGCCCCTTCCCCCAGGTCAGGGGGGACACCCTGAGCCTGGCCCTCCAACCCAGGGTCTGTACCCTTAAGCTGGACCTGTGCCTGGCAACCCAGGACTTCCGGGGGGGTACACCAACCCTCCCCAAGGGAAACACACTCCTCTAGAGCTGTGTAAGAATCTGCCTGGCGCACCAGGACTACCTGGGGAGCATGCATGCCCCTCCCGAGGGTAACACATACCTCATGTGTCATGTGACAGTCTGCCTGGCGCAGATCTCCTGACCCCTGTCCATCTGACAGCGCAGGACGATCCCCCAGGACAGAAACGGTGTTACCATGGTCACTCCTGGGAGACTCAGCCCTTCTGGCTGGCCCCTGACCCACTGGTTCTCCCACTGGGGACTCTTTCCCCCTCTCACCCCTCAGTCTGGACTTCTGCACCCTCCCAACTGGAGCAGCACTGCCAGACACCAGAACCACTGGAGCTCTGTTTACAGATGCTCCAGGTCCTCCAGACACTAGGGGATCCCCCTCCACGGGCGGCCCATCAGGACAGCCTAGGCTCCCTACCTGGTGTTCCCTCAAAGAACCATCCAGGCTCTGAGACGGGGTATCGGGCACCTCGGGACACACAGCCCCACACTCACTCCTTCTCCACTGAGACAGGACATGAGCCCCTACACCCCTCCCTCTACAACGGGACCTATCTGCGCTACTCTGAACCACTTCCACCACTCTGGGTTGGAAGATACCTGAGCCACTCCCCTTAGGATCACTCCCCAATACCTCTCCAGACCCTCTGGAATCCACCAAGAGGTCTGCCTCCAATGTGAGCTCCCTGGGGTCAGAGAACTCACTCTCCAACAGGTGTTGGCATAGCTCTGGAAACAGGGACTTTCAATATGCTCTCCCACAATTGGATCACACAGCCCCCCACTGGGGTTAACCAAGCTATCCTTCACCTCACCATCCAGTGCCTCACACACGTACTCCACACCACTCTCCTCAGATGGGCAAGACAGTATCCGACTGTCTCTGTCAATCAGTCCACACTCTTCTGGGCGGTCTTCACACTCACATACCAGGACTTCAACTTTTGGGGAACCCCTCTCCCTGCACCTCCCATCTGGAGTCAGGAGAGTGTCCCTCCCACTACTAGGACCATGAACCCCTGCGTCAGTCTCCCTATTCCTCTCAGGGACACTGCGCACTACTGGAGCTACCTCATGTCCTTGAACCTCCTGGTGTATGTTAACCCACTCCAAGTCAGGCGCCACATCTCTGGGTGTGTGTACTACTCCCTCAGCACTAGATAACTTACTATTGCTGCCACCATCTGAGCTGGATTCCACCTCCAACTCAGCAAAGCTCACTTCTGGAGCTACACACTTTTCTTCTTCTTGGGCTAAGGCCCTCTGAGCCTCCTCAATTTCTCTTAGCTCTTCATCAATTTCTCTTATCTTCTGCTCATAAGCCAGAAGCAAGCAGTCTTTTTCTGTTTCTCCCTCACTTTCAGGGAATTCCTCCTCCACAGACTCAACTGGTAGTGTTGCCCTCCAGCGGGGTAACTCAAACTGAAATAGGGATGCCTCTAGATCCTCCCTGGACCTTTTCCTCACAGGCAGCCCCCTTTCCTTGCAAAACACACGTAGCTCCTTCACTGTGTAGACAAACATGTGCCAGAAGTTGAGCTCCATTTTGCAACAACTTACCAGAGTCCTTGTATCCAAAATACTTCCAGGAGGATAGCAGAAAACAGAAAAATAGTATGTGGTTACGTTTTGGTCTGCACTCACTAAGTAGTGTTCACCAATTACTGTACATGAGTCACAAATGCAAGTCCAGAATCCTCACCGCTGACCACCAATGTTAGATTTGGGGGTCTCTAGTTGGCAGGGGTAGGTACCTTTGTCCAAATAGGGACCCTTGAGTCTAGTCAGGGAAAGAAGGTACACTCCTGAAATAACCCCTGCTCACCCTCTTGGTAGCTTGGCACGAGCAGACAGGCTTAGTGTGTAAAGCATTTGTGAACACATACTGTAATCAAGTGACAACACTACAAATGGACACCACACAGGTTGTATATTTATAAAAATAAGTATCTTTTATATAGATTTACCACAAGACCATAAACAACAAAAATAATCCACAATACTGTCAAAAATCAAGAGTTCTGGTTAAAAAGGCTTAAATCAAGGTTCTGTGCGAGTCGGTAGCCTTCTCCGGCTACTGCGATGTAAAGAACAAACAGAGTCTATCAAATCCAGCTGACCTCGTCGAGACGGGCCAACACAACGTAGACGGACTCGGTCACAGTACCTTTTACTTGAAGCGGCAGGCACGGGTGTGCGAGCCGGATGGCCGTTCGTCGTGGATGCGTTGCAAAATGGAAGCGTTGCAGGACGCGTTGTCCCTCGAGGCGGTGCAGGCAGCGGCTCGTTGACGTCGTCGAGACTGAGTCGGTGAGACCAAGGCCGTGCGTTGCGGGGCAAGACGGTGCTTCGATGCGGTGCTGGCAGGTTGCGGTGTGGCGACGGAGCCGGATTCAGGAGCTGGCGTCGATCAGTCCGGACAGCGGTGCGAATCGGGCGGTGCGTCGCGAAGTGTGCGAGCGGTGCCCAACTCCGGTGCGGTCACAGGACTCGAACTCAGCAGCAGTGACCGTGTCGGTCGGACCAGATGGATTCGGTGTAGCGAGGCGTTGCAAGGTGCGGTGCTCACAGGTTACGGTGCAGGCAGCGGCTCGTTGACGGAGTCGGTGAGACCAAGGCCGTGCGTTGCAAGATGCAGGCGTTGCTCGATGCGGTGCCAACAGGACACCGAGCTGGTCGGGAGAGTCGGTCACAGCTCCCTACCTCTGTAGCCACTGAAACAGAGTTTCCAGCAGCAATTCACAAGGGGGTGAAGTCCAATGGTCCTGGGACTTCGATCAGGGGGCAAGCTCTCTCCAAGCCCTTGGAGATCCTTCACAAGTTGATGAAAGTCACAGCAAAGCAAAAGTTCCTTTCTCCTTTCTTTGGCAGTCAGGCAAACCACTGCAGGCCAATGCCCCAAGCAGCACTCCAGGCTTAGGGATAGTCTCTCCTCAGTTTCTTCTTGGTTCCGCTCCTCAGCAAAGGTTTCTTCTTGTTCCCAAAAGTGATCTAATTTCTTGGGATCAGGGTCCCAATATTTATACCCCAAAATCCTTTGTCCTCTGAGGGCAGAGGGGCCTTTGCCCAGTCCAAACCAATTCTGGAGCACTCTGTTGACAAGACTCCTTCTTTCCTTTCACAGTGCAGGGCAGAAACATCAGACGCCCCACAGGAGGTGGAGCCTTCATTGTGGAGGGAAAGCACAGCCCTGGAGCACTTTGTTGACATGATTCCTTCTCTCCTTTCACAGTGCAGGGCAGAGACATCAGACGCACCACAGGGGGTGGAGCCAGCATGTTGGGGGCAGGCACTGTCCTATTCAGGTTCCAGGTGCAACTCCTCCCTCCCATCTAGATGCAGATCTCTCTATTCACCACTGGGCGGACTCACGCCATTGCAGAGCCTGTGTGCAGTCTGGTACTGTCATGCTGACTGGGCAAGTGCACCCACTTGCCAGTCCCTAAACCTTCCCTTTTCTTCATATCAGACACCCCTATGGTAGGCCCAAGGGCAGGGTGCATTGTAAGTATAAGGTAGGACATGCCCTGGTGTGTGTGGCATGTCCTAATAGTGATTTACAGCCATTTTCGTTTTTCACTATTGTAAGGCTACCTGTTCTCCATAGGCCAGAATGGGCAGTTTTGATTATTACATCCTATGATCCTAACTGACCCAGGGAACATGGTAGAAAGTCGAGTTTAGTATGCCTGAGCTCAGAATGATAAAATGCATCTTTTAGTGAAGTTGGTTTTAACATTCTGTGTTTGAAAATACAACTTTTAGAAAGTAGGTATTTTCTTGTCTAACCATCCAAGCCTGCCTCTGCTAGGTTGTGTATTTCTTGTCTGGAGTGTGAGTGACAGGGGCTGGGGGATTCCAGGAGACAGGGTGAGTCAGCACAGGGCTGAATAGCAAGATCTACATGTAGATGGGTGGGAGGAGATGCACCCGGGACCTGAATAGGGCTGTGCCTTCCCTCCACAATGCTGGCTCCACCTCCTGTGGTGCGTCTGATGTCCCTGGCCTACACTCCAAAAGGAAAGAAGGAGATTTGTCAACAAAGTGCTCCAGGACTGACCAGAACTGGTTTGAACTAGGCAAAGGCCTCTCTGCCTTCAGAGAACAAAGAGAAATTGATGATAAAAAGGGGGACCCAAACCCCAGAACTTTAGATCTCGCTGGAATCGAGGAACCTGCCAAGACGAAGAGCTGGAAGAGCTGCCAGGAGGAGTACTGCCCCTTTGCTGTGTTGTTGCTTTGTTGGGTTGGCCTGCAGCTGCTGCTTCTGCCTTGGGCAGTGAAAGGACTGGACTGAACTTTCTCTACTTGTGCTGAGTATCTCCAAGGGCCTGAACTGAGCTGGCCTCCTGTTAAGAAGTCTTAGGGACTGCAAAGACTTCACCAACCTCTGGGTACCGCTCCTGGAACTGCTGTTTCAGTTGCCACAGAGAAGAGGGAACCGCGACCGACTCTGTCAACCGACTCCGTCGCTGGCCTTGTGTCCTGAAGGCACCGCAAGCCGCACCGACTCGCCCTGCACCGTAAGCCTTGGTCTCACAGACTCCGTCACCGAGCCGCTGCCTGCACCGCATCGAGAGACACCGCGACCTGCATCGTCTCGCTTCACCTCGCTGGCCTGGGCTCACCGACACGGTCGCTGCTGGCTCGACACCCGTGACGGACTCGTCACGCACAGCTGTCCGGCTCGGCCAGCGCCAATTCCCACAACCGGCTCTGTCGCTCGCATCGCAACTTGCCAGCACCGCATCGAGCACCGACTCGCCCTGCACCGCAAGCCTTGGCCTCACCGACGCTGTCTGCACGATCGTCACCGAGCCGCTGCTCGCACCGCATCGAGGGACACCGCACCTTGCACCGCTTCCACCTTGCACCGTGACCACGACGAACGCCACAACCGGCTTTGTCACCCGCACCGCAACCTGCCAGCACCGCATCGAGCACCGACTCGCCCTGCACCGCCAGCCTTGGTCTCACCGACGCCGTCTGCACGATCGTCACCGAGCCGCTGCTCGCACCGCATCGAGGGACACCGCAACTTGCACCGCTTCCATTTTGCATCGCGACCGAGACGTATGCCAAGACCGACTCGCACGCCTGTGTGAGCCGCACTAAGAAAGGTACTGTGAACGAGTCTGTCCCGCTGTTGCTGGCCCGTACCGACGCGGTCAGCGGGAACTGCGAGACTCTGTTGTTTTCAGCATCGCGGTAGGCTCGGACCGAGCTACCGACTCGTACAAACTGTCTTTTTCAACGTATTTTGCAACTTAAAGACATTTTGAGAAGTAACTATTTTTGAAGTACTGTATAGTGGATTTTTATCGTATTTGGTCTTGTTTTAAATATATAAAAATATTGGATATTTTTCTAAACTGGTGTGGTGTCCGTTTGTAGTGCTTACATTGTATTACTGTTGGTTTTGTGCAAATGCTTTACACACTGCCTCTAGAATAAGCCTGACTGCTCGTGCCAAGCTACCAAGGGGGTGAGCAGGGGTTATTTTAGGAGGGTAACTCCCTTATCCTGACTAGGAAGAAGGGTCCCTACTTGGACAAAGGTGCAAGCCCTTGCCAACTAGAGACCCCCATTTCTAACAGGTGCAGATCCATCACCGACATCAGTCGGCTACAGGAACCGCAAGCCTTGAAGCCGGGCATCCCTGATGAGCACCAGGAGTCGAAGACTCGAAAACGGTGTCGACAAAAGTCAGCAAAAAGTCAGTCAAAAAGTGACTGGAGGTACCGCTCTCTCCAGATTTGCGCTGGCTGGCGCGGAAAAATAAAGAACTGACGTCAGCGCACGCGGGCGGCATCTATGTAGCTACCGCAACGTCATTCTGGCGACAACGACGCCAACGACAAGCGCTGTGTCGACCGACGCCATCTTTTGGCGCGCAGGGGTACAGCTGACGAAAAACTTTCCGGATCCAGCCTGACGCCTGGGGGTAATTCTAAGGTAAGGAATCTATAACTAACCTATGTTTCCTACAGATATATCGTTACCGAAGGCAAGTAACTTGTTCTTCCATCTCACTCGAGCAGCCAGTCAAGGCTCACCGGTAAGAGGGGGAGGAGTTTTGTGAATTTCGGGAAGGCGTTAGTGTGGTCGCATTAGCAAGTTGCAGAGGTGTGAGAAACCTGGGCGCTCCGTAGAGGTGGCCATGCCAGTGCAGGGGTCATCCTGAGGCTTTCCTAGCATTTTATCAGTGGAAAAAGGAGTAACTCTGCAGCAGTTTGGGGTACTAAATACATTTTCTACAGATACCCAAAATAAAACCAGGAGATCCCGGGCTTCTCCACTATACGTACATCATGGCTTATAAGAAACTTAGATCCCTAACAATCCACATGAAAAGATTTGGCACAGTTCAATCTGCAAGAAAAAGTAAGTGTAAATCAGCTCATATCTGAGCAGTTTTGGGAAGCGCAGAAATAACAAAACATTTTCCCAATATTCCAAAATGACCAATTCAACAGTTATAGTTGAATATGGAAAATTACATGAACAAAATAACGATGTGAATCTTGAACTCGAGAAATCAAAGGGCAATAATAATCTGCAACTCGACGAAGAACAAGAAAGAAAATAGGCAATTGAATATACAAATACCATAGAGCATCGGGAGCTTCAGGAACCAGGGACCCAAAAAGCAGAAGAGGCACTACCTTCAATACCAGACTCAGATTTTACCTTGCCGGACATAAACTACAATCCCGGTTTGCCCTCAGAGGTATCTAAAATAACAAAAGAGACATTGCATTTATTTAATAGTACACCAAGTAATATTTCGGATCTGATGGAAAACTTCTTGCAATCTCCAGAATTTCCGCTATTCAATACTTTTCAATCTCCCAATAGGCAAGATCCTATATCCAGCACTTTTTTTACAATGCAGAAGATTTTGGAATCTATATTGGCTCTTCTGGAACATCATATGGAAAACTCTGATCAGATTTTGGAAACGCAAACAGGAATACTGCAATACTTAGTGGATAAAAAGAGGAAAAAACTGCTTAACCAAAAACTTCAAACTCCAATAAGAAAATTAGAAAAAGTCGAGGCAGAAAAAGAACGGTATCCTAAATTTTCATCGGCATTTGATAACCATCGTCCAACAAAAAGCAAATGGCAACGCAAACTGGTAGATCCTCTCTAAAAAAAGAAAAAAACAAGGTCATTAAGGATGATAAAATTAATTCTCTTTGCAAATTATTTAAGGATTCCATAAGTGAAAGCAATTCACAAGACGCTATTTCATTTTTTCCAATTTTCGATCAGAAAAGACATCAAGAGCCACTAAACCAACCAATTGAAAAAGAAGAAAAGGTCTCCCCTGGATCTCCGTCTATAAGGGAGTCAGAGTGTATGTCAAATCAAAAGGAAAAGAGAAAAAAAACTAAGGGGAAAAATAATAAGAAAAAAGCAAAACGTCGATTCTTGAAGCGAACGACAAGGAATCTAAAATTTCCACAGTTCCAGCCATCAGAACGGAAAGTCTCGGCAGATGTACAAATCTTGAAGACCCCTGAATTCATTCAAAATATAGATCCGCATCCACCGTCACACGAAATCAAAGATCAGAAACAACTAAATCCATTGGCACCAAATTTTTTCATAAACGTATAAAAGATCATCAGTGCAAGATCTACCCAGAAAAAGAAACTCCATCTTCTGTTGGGAATTCAAATGGTAAGGGAGAGTAGACTGACTCTTGGACTTTAGAAATAACTGATTTATTCCCCACAGGAAAAGACCCTCTGAACCGCGGGAGAATAGTAAATCTATTGCACAAGATGCATTTACTTCACTCACTCACAACCTCAGAAATAAAGTTAGTAGCTTTCCCGAACAAACTTCAACTTATGGTGGCAACTGTTGAGTTTTGATCCAGTGTGATCCCTTCCATCATCCTAAAAGAGAGTGACATCCTCCACAAAAATTGATTTAATGTAGTCGAAGTTAAAGAAAATGTAATACAGCAAAAACATCCAAAGGAGAAGAACGAGAGCAAGACTCCCCAAGATAATCTAACATTTTCTGGCCCCGTAACTAAAAAGAATGTACCCGAAGGAACCTTAACAATCTCCATTAAAGACGGAGAGCGACAAATCTGGAATTATAATTCTAAAAAAGTAGAGACACAAACAAACGAAAATTCTTGATCTTAGATCTCCAGTAATTTGAATAGTAACAAACAGGGAAAAGCAAATAAACTACCTTTTTAGCAAAAGCTTGAAAATTGTCTCTTGGAACATCGGCGGGAAAGATCTGGAAAAGTTTGCCCCTGTTCTGGAAAACTCTCTGGCGATAGTGATTCTGCAAGAAACTTGGGCCTTAGAAACCTTTCGTTCAAAAAGATTGCTTTGTGTATGATATTCCAGCAGAGGCAGTGAGAAGGGGCCATGCAAAGGGAGGTCTCGCAATTCTCTTGAGGGAAGAAATCTCCTGGGATCTGGAAGTAATCGATACGTCCCTCTTGAACATCCAATGTATCAAAATCAAGCACTGGAAAGAAAGGCTGGACACCATGCAATATTTGCTTATTTTTAACATATATATACCACCTGGACCCCCACATGATTATTTAATGGAAAAAACATTTGAGAAAATAGAATCAACTATAGAATTGAATAGATTATAAATAAGATAGAAATAAATAAATAAGAATCCGAAGGGTTTCCTCCGGTAATAATAGCTGGGGACTTCACTGGAAAAATCTCAAGAGGCAGCTCTGTCTATCCCATTACCTATATTTCCAACACAGATAAAAGCTGATAAACGGGGGAACCTACTCCTTACCTCAGTGACCACAATGAATGGAGTCATTTTAAATGGAAGAGTGGAAGGTGATAGTCCTGCTGCCTTTACGAGAATAGGTAATCATAGCTCTTCAATCCTAGATATATAATTTGTTGTCTGGATCTATTCCGAAAAGTGCAATCACTGATTATAGAAAGTACACAAGAAAGTGATCAGGCAATTTTATTCTTGGGAGTAGAAGTTCTTATGCAATCTACTCTCCAATGGTCTTTAAGCTCTATGACGGGTCTCGCCAAAGCAGACTCAAAAAACGGGCGGATAAACTGTAATTCTAAAGAAACCAATAAAATGAATAACGCAATTATTTCTGCACAATTAGATCTTTTTAAAAACGAAGTGGACCCTATAACAAGCTATAAAGACACTATTTCCTCGGTGGTGGCTACCCTTCAGGAACTATCAAATGGACAAGATAAGGTCATGAGATATTCAAAAGGAACGTGTCAAGATCACAAATCATTACAACTAAATAGACTGAGTAGGTTGCAATTTCAAAACTTCTCTGGGATCAGACAGAAAGAAATCACAAAGTTGAAAAAAATCCGACAATGGAAAAAAACGCCAAGATCAAAAAGATAAAAACTGGATTGATATCCAAATGGCAGTAAAATGTAAAAATAGTAAGGCATTCTGGAGTTTAGTAGCTAAAGAAATGGGGACAAGGAAACCTCTACAAGCATCTCCAGTATAATCAGCTGACTGGGAAAAATTTATTTATGATTTGTATAAACCAAATTCACAGAACCTTGAAAAATCAAGCCAACCAATCCATAGGAAGAGGAAAAATAATCTAGTTCTCCTAGCCCCAACAGCTTATCAAATAGCCCATTATATAAAGGTCTAGATCTTCTACAGCAATGGGTCCCGATACAATTCCGATTACAGTTCTTCAAAGTAATCCGGAGGAGTGGAGCAAATTTTTAGCCCCCCTATACTTCCACTGTTTTGCAACTAGAAAAATTCCTAAATCATGGCAGGGGAGCATCGCTGTTCCATTTTTAAAAAAAGGCTCCAGGACAAGCCCCAACAACTACCGACAAATTGCTTTGCTGGTCGCCACCGGGAAGATCTTTGCAGTCTGTGTCCTGGACCATTTGAAGGATTGGGCCTTTTCCAGAGGAGTGATCCCTATGACACAAGCCGGTTTTCGCCCAAAATATTCTGTAATAGACAATATTGCGGTCCTCCAAACGGTTATCGACAAATATGTAGTGTCGAAATTACAGGTTGTTTACTGTGTTTTTATCGATTTTACTACCGCTTTTGACATTGTGGACAGACCAACACTCTGGAAGAAGTTGGAGAGGTTAGGAATACCGAATGACCTACTCACAATGATTATATCATTACACACAGCAACATGGTGTAGAGTCCAAATTGGGGGAGAAAAGGGATTAACACGATCAATATCCACGTCAAATGGATTAAAACAAGGCTGTCTTCTGGCCCCCATCTTATTTTCTCTCTATATAAGCGATCTTCCGGAGTATTTTTTAAAAATCAATAATTCCCCACCAAAAATAGCATTTAGTAATATCCACAGTTTAATGTACGCCGATGATGTTGTGATTTTAGATCTCACAACAATAGGCCTACAAAGAAATGTAATTGCACTAAATGGCTATACAAAAGAAAATTTCTTGGTTCAAAATACATCTAAACCCAAAATCTTACCATTTAGAGGAAAAAAGTTATTCCTTCATTTCAATTGGACATTAAGAGGAAAATCCTTAGAGATCTTTAAAGAATACACTTACCTGGGGCGACTTTTTTCTCAAACTACAACATTCCTCCCATTTTCAGCACATAGGATGTAAGGCAGATGCCCATGCTGGCGCACTACAGAGGTTTTACTCTTCCACTTGGAATAGACATTTTCAATCCCTACTAGAGGTGTATTTTATGAAACTTCCTCCTTTTTATTTATGCCCTTGAATACATTTCGATTAACACTCGGCAACCAGTAAAAGTGAGAGAAGGGAACTTACTACGTAAATTGTTAAAAGTTAACCAAGCAGTCCCAGTTCAAGCATTACGCCTAGAGTTATCTTTAGTTAGCTCTTATGCTAGAGCCATCTCCAATATAATAAGAGGGGCATATAATCTCGTGCACGCTGACCCAGGATCCCTAAGGAATATTTTAAAATTGGAGACTTTTAGAGACAACACGTTGCTTTATACTTTTAATAAGAACCTTGGTATTGCCTTTAATTTGTCCCATTGCACAGTAGCACTTTTAAAATCTTGGTGACCAGCACATTTAAAGCTTTTTTTAAAGAATTTGACACAAAAAATAAGCTTTGACCTGGACGTAGAACACTGTTCTCAACTAAAACATTTTGCGCAATGTGTAGAAAGTATAGAATATAAATCTCCGCAGGGATACATAAGCTTTGCTCTCGAAAATAGGGCCCGGCTCTGCATCTTTTTATTGCTTTTAGGGATCCTTCCACTAAAAGTATATACATCCAAATGGAATAATCATGAAAATAAAACAGGAATTTGTGATTTGTGTGATGGAGGAGTGCAAGATTTATTTCATGTACTGTTAGTTTGTCCAACTCCGATTCTGGTTGAGGCTCAGCGTTGGTATATAAAGCCCATCTGTTTTAGACACAATGTCTCCACTTCACAAGGTTTAATTACGCTCTGTAAATCGCCACCTGATGAATTTGCCTGTTATAACTTGTATAACATTTTAAAGAGTTTTTTAAAGTAGTTTTAAAGCTGTAACATCATAACTGTTTTAAGTATATCTGTTTTGTATTTGTTGACCTCAGTAAAGGTCTAAATCAAATTAAATAAAAATCTTGAGTCTTGAATGCGCAGTTAAGTAAAACACATGAAATATAAGCATCAAGACACTAATGACCATGACTTTTTTTTAAAAACTATTTGTTTAGAACTACATCACTCAAACTTATTTTTGATGGGCGCCACACTTACTTTTCAACATAAGACATTTATTGGTGAGCAAAACACTTATATGAAAAAGACTATGAAAAGACGCTAAAAAGCGTTTCAAACCGAAGAAAGCTGCAAACGTGAGCTAAAGGGATGTAAGTGGTTGTAAATGCATTAAAAAGGCCCATGTTGTCTTTAATATTACCAGTAAAATAATAACAACAAAGAGAGAGCGAGGAAAATAAAGGGAACGTCCTTCTCCTTGGATTAATTCAGCAAACAACAACGTGGACGGACCCAGTAGGGGATCCGAATGTTAGGATGACGCAATGTCATACACTGGAAAGGGGGGAGAAAAAAAACATTGGGTTTTTTAGAAGAACCCTCACCCACCAACCTAGTTGGTGGCATGCTTTATCATCGGGTTCCCAGCCGGGCTGCCGAGTGCAACACAGCTGTGCTGCGACGCCTGAATTACAGCGGAGCGGATATTGGTTTTTGTGAGTGAAGAGGGAGTGCTCAGGGTGTGGTATAAAAGTACCTCTAGGATGCTCAATAAGTACCTTTATTCTTGAGTTCTAGGGCACGGTTAAAAACAGGGCGTGGCTATTGTGAAGATATGATTGATCTTCTTCATCCCCCTTAAATGGTCAACATGTTTCAGCCTCGACAGGAGGTGCTGAAGCTTTCTTCAGGACCAAAACAGGTGAATTAGTGAGTATATTTCAGCACATGTGATAAGGTGTGCTGTGGTGCAGTGATGTTACCTCACAAAGAGAGATAGCAGAAAACATCAAGGGGTTAACTGGATGGGCATGGTATAGCTGTAAATGCATTTAAAAAAAATTAAAAAGCCCTTGTTGCCTCTATTATTATGCAGCCACAGTATTCTATGCTGACACCTTTAATTATTGCTGCAGCATGTATCAGAGGATTGTTTTGGACCATGACGCATACGTTTCATACTTTGGACATTTATTGCGAGTAAAATTCACATGTATGTAAGACTATAAAATGGAAAAAAATATGGTAGAGCTGTACCGAAGTGAAAAAAAGCAGAAAGCTGCAAGCCTGAGCTAAAGGACCTGGAAGGGGCTGTAATTGCATTAACCGGGTCCCTATTGCCTTTAGGCTCAAGGGACCTCAGTATTGTGAGCTAGCATATTTAAATTAAGCTGCAACGTTTCAGCGGGCATGTTTTGGGGCATCTGATTACTTTATTTACGTGCGCGACATTGAACGTGTCTCCCGGGGGCTGCCCTTTGTTATAGCAGCTGCCTTAAAGCAATCCGCTTGGGCTGTGAGAGCCAGAACAGAACGGCCCCTCGCAGAGAGTCTCTGCAGCAAAGCTGAAGTAAGTAGTGAGACATTGTGAAGTGCACGAAGCCACCAGCGAGTGTGTGTGTGTGTATGAATAAATTCCTTGTCAACGCGCGATCAGGTAGCTGCCGGTAGTCAGTGGGTGGCAGTCGCACAGTGTGTGTGTGTGTGTGTGTGTGTGTGTGTGTGTGTCACCTTGGAGTAACTGTGCAGTAATGTGACACATAATTACACTGTGATTATGGGAATGTCACAGATAGCAATCTAAACCCTTGGCAGCTATGCTTAGGGAGACTGAGAGTCTTGTGGCAAATGGGTCTCTAAGGCCCCAGCCCCTAAACCAACCATCATACCTCTACTACCACATACACCCTGGGCCTACCATGGAGAACGATGGCCCTCCTAGAATACATGTAGATTTCCTTGGGTGAGTACAAGCCAGCATTCTCGTTTTTTTTTGTGTGTAAAAAATGTCTAGTATATTTGGGTGCTCTGGCCCCCTTACAAAGCCACACACAACGGTGTCTGGCTTTGTAACGGTTTTAAATGTTTTGGCCTGGAAAACGGTTTCTAGGAGCTGAAAAGCCTTACCTTTATAAACATGGGGTGGCACCCTAACTGACAGCAATATGCTACAGTTTTAGTCACATTAAATATAGACCCCCCCCACCCTGCGCTAAAAACCTTACAAAAGTACATTGTAAATATAAAACAACCCCCCCCCCCCCCTAGTTATTTACCTGAAGCAGAAGATGGTTTGCACCAGCACTTTGCGCCCTGCCATTCTGAGCATGGTTTTCTCCTTGATGTCCTGGGGGTAGCCCTGCTCGTCGCAAACTTCAAATAAGTAGTTGAAAGTGGCCTGTGAATGTGGTTGTGTGTATGATTACCTGATGGTGGGGGGGTTATGCTTGTTACAGCATGCTAATTGTGCACAGGCCTCACTTTGTGGGGGAGGGGCAGAAATATGTGTTGAGTTTTTGGGTTTCACATCACCTGCTTTCTACTGTGAAAGCATAAAAAAACAGAGGTTGAAAGTTCATTATTTGAAGTAAACAGTAACAAGCAGGACAGCTAAAATTATAGGGGTGGGGGTAGCACCTCCTCTAGAAAATGTGTATCTGCATGAAACCCCCCTTGGGTGTGCTGGCCTCACTTATCTGCCCTTTACACAGTTTCCCTCATGAAGGCATCCATGATGTGTGTTTTCTTTATTTTTTTTTAGCTCTCTTGCTCTAAGGCCGGATACACCCTTGTTGATCCAGTCTGTACATGTGCTGCATGAAGATTTGTTTTATTTTTTAGTCACATTTGACCAGCCCCTTTGAGTTAGGCAGTCATGGGGGCTGGGGGTCTTGCTGTGTATTTTCCCTGCTCCTCCCTGTGATGAGCCAGTCATCGGTCCCTGTCACCTGTCTGAACATACCCAGGCATGCCCTCTTAGACTCAGACACACTGCGCACACGGGTAGAGCTACAATTTTACATATCCCTTAGCCCTAGACACTAGGGCAAGGACTTTGGCACGTGACTAACGTGTTCAGATGATGTCACAACACACATGATCCACCTACACATACGTCAGTTCCAAGGAAGGCTCTCAGTCAATTTAAAAAAAATGAAATAAGTTTTATTTGTCGTTTTCAATAAATTGTGCACATTGCATACATTGACAATTCGTACATATCGCAATTATAGTGAGAATTGAACAGTAGTACATATAAGTTTATACAGTAGGACTTGAGTCATAATATGCAACACGGTCTGTGTCCTTACCTACAAAAGAATGCCTGCGGTCTACATGTGTTGTGTATGTGGTGTCTAGAAGTGGCGACTGACACTATGGACCTAAAGAAGGGGCGGTGTAGTGTTGAGCGCGCAGTGATGGCTTTGTCAACTTCCACACCATGCGGGTGTCTATGCCCCATAGTCATTAGTCGCTGTCAGTCATGTTGGAGTGGAGTAAATATGTACGTAGTGGCTGCCAGATATCTCGAGGGCGGGATGTTGGCGGTTGCATCTGGGTGTATAATTCGCTGGTCATATCGCAGAAGACAAGACTCCTGAGCCAATTTGCTTTAGTATGGTATCGTGCACACCCCCAATGTATGGCCACTTTGCGCTTCATGAGTAAGAGTGCGATTGCAACAAATCTTTGGGTTTCCTTTGGGATATTGTGCACATAACCCAGCAGTGCTAGCAGGGGTCAGGAGCCAGTGTCTGTCTACCACCTCAGTGTCTGTCTACCACCTGGGAGATGTGTGCAAATAAGTCAGTCCAGTAATTACCTATGTGGGCACAGCCATGCCAGGTGCAGAAAGTCTGCATCGGCAGTGTGACATTTAGGACAGTTCGATGAGTGGGCGGTTTTTATCCTGGCCTGAAGTTTAGGTGTCATGTATGTGCGGGGTAAGAATCTAAAATGCAGCAGCTTATGTCTGTGGTTGGGGGGAGGCCAACTTGGTCTGTATGCAACAATAATATCAAACATCATCTGGTATGGGGTGCTGTAGGTCCTCTGACCAAACCTCTTGCAGTTGGCCATCTCTGATGGGCATCAATTCCAGACACTTTACATACATTTTTGAGACCAAGTGCTCGCCGGTGTCATCCTCAATGAGGACAGTGAGAGGGGTGAAGTCTCCAGGAGCAGTGGGGTAGGTTGGGACATGAGCCCTGAGGGCACTCTGTACTTGATGCAAAAGAAATCTGTCCAGTGGTGTGGCCTCAGGGAAATGTGTGTCCTCCGACCAGGAGATGGCGTGACCCTCAGGGAACAGATCTCCAGTGGTGTGTAGCGTGTATCGGCTGACTGAGCGCTTGACGGTGGAGTCTACCATTGCAGGGAGCCACCGGTTTCACATGAGCGAAAGTGCGGGCGAGTACAAACTCTCTGCACCCAGAAAGCGCTGCAGTTGGCGCCATGCCCGGCAAGTGGTGGAAATGGGCTGGATGTCCCTGGCATCCAAGGTAAGCCCAAGAGGAAGGATGACATTGAGGGAGGTGGGGGGGGGTCCCTATTGATCCGGCTGTAGGGGAGTCTAGCATCCCCATGATACCAATGATAGGCATACCGGCACTGTGCTATTAAATAATAAAGATGGAAATAGGGCACGCCAAAACCGCCCCTTGCATATGGCACGGTGAGCGCCCTCCATTCCACCTGCGGATTGTGAGTGTCCCAGATAAGTCTCCATAGGAGCCCCCTGGGTGGCAAAAAAGGTGTTAGTGAGAGGGATGGGTATATTAAGAAACAAATAGAGAAATCGGGGCAGAACTATCATTTGTATTATCGCAATGCGCCCCGCTATCGATAACAGCAGTTTAAACCATCGCTCAATTTGCGATGCCAGCTTGTCCACAGCCGGACAGTTGTTGAGGAGGAGGACCAGTTCCTTATCGCGGTGGACATGGACGCCCAGATAGTTGACCGTGTCAGCGCACCAACTTAGTGGGTAGTCGCTGTGGAATTGTTGGGTGGCCCCCTTCAGTGGAAAGTGTTCTGACTTATTCCAGTTAATCTGGAACCCGAGAATAGTCCAAACGTCTGAATTTCTCGCAACACTGGGCTCAGGTTTGCAGCTGGATGCCAAAGAAAGAGCAGTATATAATCTGCGTACAGCAATAGCAACAGTGGTCCGGTATTGAACTGTAACCTGCGCCAGATGTGCTTCTCCTGCAAATGCCGAACTGGGGGGTCCATTGCTATTATAAATAGGAGAGGTGGCATCCCTGTCTCGTGCCCCAAGCTAGTGTAAACGGAGTGGTGAGAGAGCCATTGGAGCGCATCCAAGCCATAGGGTGGGTGTAAAGGAGCTGAACTAGGGATGTGAAGCAGTGGGAAAACCAAGCTTCCGAAACCTGCCCACAGAAAAGGCCACTCGAGTGAGTCGAAGGCTTTCTATGCGTCGAGCAGGGCCACCACTGCCGGGACCTCAGGGTAGATCCTATTTATAACAGAGAACAGCGTGCGCAAATTTATAGAGGTTGAGCGGTGTGGAACAAACCCCGCCTGAGCTGGGGAGAAGATGGTTTCGAGAAGGAATGATAATCTAGTTGTCAATACCTTTGCAAGAATTTTGGTGTCTAAATTCAAGACAATGGTCTATATAACTGACAGTGCTGCGGGTCTTTGACAGGCTTTAACAGAATGACTACGATTGCCTCACAAAGCTTGGGGGGGAGCACTCTGTTCTCCATAGATTCAGCGTAGAGCTCTAACAGGCGAGGGGGGGAGCAAATGTTTGTAAGTTTTATAGAATGCGCCCGTGAGTCTGTCTGAGCCAGGGGCCTTCCACCCATCCATGAAGTCAATTGCGGATACAATCTTCTCCACAGCAATGGGCTCACTAAGAAACTGTTGCTAAGGAGAGGATAGCCAGACCATGGCGACTTCGGACAGATAGCCCACTAGACTGCCATCCTTCTCAACGTATCTAGAGGCGTAAAGCTGTGTGTAATACCTCCCTGCAATCCGTGGAGCGCGTGCCATCCTCAAGGATGAGCTCGGATATGTATTCACCTCCCCGTTCTGTGCGGAGTAGATCCGCCAGTGTACGGCCGAGGTGCTCACCCTCGCCATATCGATGAGCTCCTGTGTATTTCCCCGGGAACTGCAGCCCGCTATATGCGAGTTCTCAAAATTCCTCCATGGTTTCCACTCGATAACGTAAACCATCTTCTGTCGTCTCCCCTAAGGCCTCAGTGTGGAGATGCCATAGAGCAGTCTTCACGCGCTCCAGGGAGCGTATGGCACACAGTATACCGCCTTGCTTAGTGTTTGCTATGCGTCAGATATAGGCCTTAAAGGCCTCCCATAGGATGGCCTGCGAGGCCACTGTACCCTCATTAAGATCAAAGTAATCTGTGATGGCATTTTGAAGTTCTTCGCGAAATGCTGAGTCCAGGGGGGACTGACTGGGAAAGCGACATGACCTCAGCGCGCCACCCGGAAGCAGGATATTAAGAACCACCCGCACTGGAGTGTGACCTGACAACATGCGGGATAGGCATGTCACCTCACCCAGCCAAGGAAGAATCAAAGGAGAGAGGAACCAATAGTCTAGCATGACCATGTGCCATGGGGAGCAGAGTAAAATGTGTAACCCGGGAGCTGCACATGTCGGTGACACCACACATGCCTAAGGGAATGTGAGGTGAAGTCATGTAGAATGCGTGTAGCACAGGGTTTACCGCTCGGGCCGCTGGCGAAGAGTCAAAGTCTGGGTCAAAGCGTGGATTGAAGTCACCCCTGATCATTATGTTGTTCGTGTCTGTCCTGTCAATGAGTGCTGTCAGAGTTTGAAAAAACTCAAGGGAGTCCACATTTGGCGCATAGACATTCAGCAGTAGCATCGACTGGCTCGCCAGCCGGCCGGCCGACCATGGTTGCATGTCTCCCCTCAGTGTCTGAAAAACTGTCAAGGAGTGTGAAGTGGAAAGAGCGGTGAATCGGGATACAAACTCTGCTGTAATACGAGCTGTAGTTGGACTAGAACCTATGTGGACCCCATGTTGAGACATAAGTCGTGGGGAGGGGGTTGCCCGGGGATAAATGTGTTTCTTGTAAAGAAGTGATTTTTTACCCCATGCCTGGCCAAATATTGTAGCACTAACTTGCCTTTGCAGGGGTTATTTATGCCCCTAATGTTCCAGGACATAAAGAGCATTTCGAGGTGCTGGGCCGTCGTAGACTCAGCCACAGGCATATTCAAAAGTGTTGAGGTAGGACCCTTTTGTTGCGTTACAACCAACTTGCTTGGGAAATAGTGCACATTTAAAAACAGAAAAAACAATCCCTCCCTTACCCTCACCCCCACCCATTCCAGGCTAAACAGTGCTGTGGAACACACCAACATGAAACAAGACAGAAAAAATACCCCAACTAATACAAGTATCATTTTGGTGTACTCCATGAGGGGTGGGCGACACACCAACATCTGGTCCCATTGCATAGCATATGTAGCTGGTGATAAAGCAGGATAAAAATATGTGTGTGGGTCCACAGCAGAGTCACATGTTGAGCGCCTAGGCGAAGCCTGTCCCGCCTGTCACTTCGATGCGTCAGACAAGACCATCACCTGGGGGCCGTCTCCGTAATAGCCTTGCAGTCGAACTCAGCCATTGTGACAGTGGAACTAAGGAGAGGTGTGATCTAGTGTCCTTACTCTGAGGCACAGGGCAAGGGCCCGATGCATGGGTGGTTCAGGCGCCGGGCACAACAGCAATTAGTCTGCCGGAAAGAGATCCAAACTCTTAGTGGCCTGCAGGTTAGGGGGAGACCGCACCAGGGAGCCCCCAGCATTGTTCTGGCATTCTTTGTCGTGTCTATTTACAGGACTCTTGGGCCTCGGTGGGGGTGTTGAACACGCCTGTCTTGCCTTGTACATCCACATGTAAGCGTGCTGGGTAGAGCATGCCGTATCGGAGTCCCATTTCCCTGAGCGAGGTCTTCACAGCTGGGAACTTGCGGCTAGCCTCCTGTGCCATCAAAGTGAAGTCCAGATAGAAACAGACCACTGTGCCCTGGTAGTGGACCTGCCCACTCTCTTGTGCCACTCGAAGAGTGGTGTCTCTGTCCCTGAAGTTGAGAAGCCTCACGATAAATGGCCACGGCGTTGACAACGGAGGGGCCTGGGTCCCAATGATCGGTGCGCGCGTTCCACTAGGATGGAAGTAGAGCAGGCCTCACGTCCAAACAACTCCACCAGTAAGTTTTCAACAAACAAATCCATTTTCCCAGTGGCCGTGGATTCTGCAAGGCCAGTTATACGAAGATTATTGCGGCGCGAACGGGCTTCCAAGTCCTCGTTTTTCAGGGCGACAGTCTTGAGCTGGTGCTCAAGCTTATCCAGGCCTCTCTTTACGTGGTTTCTCCATCCTCCAACTAGAGGTGTGCTCCTCAGCTCCCTCAATCCGCACCTGCTGACAATCAAGGCGCTCTGCCACGCCGTCTACTCTGCCCGATAGGGCATCAGATCCGAAGTCTATGGCTTTGAACCCAACCTGGATCTCAGACATCAGGGCCTCTGCCGTAGCGGGTTGGGTAAGCGCCAGGGAGCCGCCCCTGCCATCTCGCCGGGAGGATGTGCCTCCTCGCGCTCCCCATTGTGCTCGAACTGTAGCTTGCGCTGCTTAGGGTCTGTGCGGCCCATGCCGACACCATCAAGACTCGCGGCTGCCTCCAGTATCCACAACCAGGGCCCACAGCCGACTGGCGATATCACTCTAGGTATTTCTAAGATGAAGGAGGTTATGTCAATATTCTCGCCCGGCAGCAGTCACACTTCAGCAGGACGGGGCCGCCGCTTGCGGTGCCTCCTGTAACTTGGGCCCTACTGGGTGGATTAGCTCCTCCAGCCTGCAGGGCCCCTACCAAGCAGCGAGGGTCACCTCACTGGGCCGACCGGGTCGGCGGCATGTCTGGACACAGAGAGGGGGGGGGGGGCACTTCTCAACCCGGGGTGGTCCAGAGATGGGGGCGGTGCATCACTGTAGGGCTACGGCCCGAATCCCGGGAAGCACCTCTGCCCAGTACCCAACCCCAGGCCCAATCACCGCTCACCGGTGGGCTTCCAAATTTCGGGGCAGGACCGGATCACCACTCGCCGAGCGTAGCAGCCGCCCACCAGCAGCAGCAGGGCGAGGCGCAATCATGCAGCAGGGGTGAGCCCCGCTTCACTCTCTGGCCTGGGACGCACCTCCTCAGCCTCTCTACTGGTCCACGAGGGGCGCCCCACTTCTCTCAGTCCCCGGCGGCAATCGGCCATCGGCAATGCCTCCCAGACAGCAATGCAGCCTCGGACAATTGTGCAGCACGAACGGGTAGCTAGTCCCAGTGGGGCTCCGTAGCCCCGGTCTCAGGCTCGCCCGCAGCCCCTGTTGCTGCGGGACCTCCGAGGCGGAGCTGGGCCGGCTGCACCCCCCCAGTCAGGATCAGGCACCACAAGCGCCGGGAGCCAGCATCTAAGATCCGGCAGGGGCCAGCTACACGTCAGTCACCCTAGATAGATGCCAAATCTAGGCGTGAGATATCCCAAAATGTTGGGAACCAGTATGTGAAGCTTCAGTGCTGCGTGGCCATCTTGGTCGCCGGCCTGACCACGCCCCAGGCTCTCAGTCATTGATAACGTCACTTCTGGGGCGGGGCACCTGTCATTTTTTGGTGGACGAGCAAAGCTATCCCTGTATTCTACTGAAGTGGCTGTAAATATGTGGCACTTCTCTCCATCTGGACTCTAACACATGTGTAGTGTCTGTATGTGGTTTTGTTCAATATCCAGTTGTTTGACACATTTAAAAGGGTAATTATTTGTAAACAATCTGTGTCTATTGTACGTAAACCAAAATATTTAATGAATCACTGTAATTTTGTACTGATTGCTCCTTTGCTCTTTTTATCTCATTTTCCTTATTGTGTAAATTGTAATAATGATACATTGTTAGTCACATTTCCCTATATTTGCATTGGAGGTAATAAACAACAGTGCACATGAAATACTCCTTTAATTCATTTCTTATTTCCTCCAAAACTAGCAGCTGTTTTATGGCTCCATTAATCCTTGGATTTCTTTGTTCTTCCAAGTCTTTGAGTGCTTTAGTGACGTATTGGGAAACGGTGTAGTAGAGATTAGTGTCTTAAGTTTAGATGAACATCTTATCTTTTTCCTGATGGCCATCTTCATTTTGATTGTATTTTGTTTCTAAGTGTTTTTGTGCTGTCAGTCTAGCCTGATTTCCATGTTGTAGTCCTTTACTTAATAGCGATTTTGTATTGCATGATTTTAGGTGTTTGTTTTGTCTGCCTTCAGTGCCTGTGAGTAATATCTTAAGTTGCCATGATAACCCTGTCTTGTCAGGTATCTTCATGCTCATGCTATTTGTCTCATTTCCTGGATAAGATTTGCATTAAGTGGACAGTTATTAGGTTAATAAAATTATCAGAGTGGGAGAAACTGACCATATGTGTCTACTATTTTACAGGTTGTTACTTGAGACAGTTTGTTTTATAGAATATGATGGATTGCCACTTAGTTATCAGTTCTTGGGATATTTTCTGTTGCTCCTAGGCCTTAATTAGCCCTTTCTACCATTTTAATCTTCAAAATTAGCGTAGCTTATTTTTTAATGTTTAAAATTGTATTAAATGGATTTCACCACAAAATTTGCAAGCCCCTGTGGGCTAAACATAGGGGAACAAATGTTAGAATTAAAAAGTAGCCAGCCGACACATAATGTTACACACTTTCATATTAGAACAGCTAAGCTAATCGGCCTCTGGGGAATCGCTGCAATCTAGAAGTCCAGATCAGAAAAGAGGTTAAGAAAGGGAAATTATGAGGAGAAGAATGAAGAAATCGACCGTAAAGTCAAAACTTCAGTACTGGCACTAAGAATTCAAGGCACCATACTTTACTCTGAGTGAGATATGATGGGACCAGGATTTTATCCATTTGCCTGATATGATTGATATCAGTTTGACTCTACTTATATGAGGGAGTAGGCATCTCAAACTGTAGTGCTCTTCCAATTGTCTGAAAAGACTTTAGCAATCTCATTCTGGGTGAACATGAAGAACATCGTTTGAAAAACTCTTTAAGGGTCTCCAGATGGTTGACCTGATTCTCACCTGCCCCACCATATTTTGCAGTTTCTTCTTAATTCTCAGCAGTGCATGCTTTCAGTGCACTTCAGTGGGCAAGGGTCCTTGAAGATGTAAATTCTTCTTGCATGCCCTTGCATATGATATTTCCGATCATTGAGGCAGCACCAGATTCCTTTGGGCTCCTCAGCAGGTGATCTAATATTTCAGACATAATTTTAAATCATTACTTTACCAGATACACCTCAGTATCTTCCTTTACCACTCACACTCCTCTGCAGGTGACTCAATTACAGGGTACTTGTTGGACTCCCAAGTGGTGTGGTTTGAAGAACGAACCTGCCCCTGCACACTTCCTCTTTTGTTTCAGGAACAATATTCCTCAATTAAATATTACTGCTTTGTAAAATAAGCTTACCCGCTTACGGGTTAACTCTGCAGCCAGTTCTCTCCCCTGTGTGAACCTGACCAGGAACCCTTAAGCAGGTCTTGGAGAGCTTCTGCTGCCTTACCATCACAGTGCAAGTAGAAAAGGCCACGATGGCCCAGCAAGCTTCCACTGCACCCTGTCCCCATCACACTTATACATTCATGCAGTTTACAGCTCGGACCTCTCATGATTTCGTTATTCAAAACCTCCGCTATCTTGTGATACCCAGACTAATTCACACAGCCCCCTCCCAATCCTCTATCGTTCTTCTGAACTGGGAGCCCTTCATTGCACAAGTCACTTTGCCGGTGTTGCTGCCTGCCCTTGGACTCCATTCCTCATCCTGCACAGCAGCTGGAGCCGCCAACATCGTTGGCCCGCGCCAGGGGGCGCACATAAGCTGCTCGGGGCTCCTGCAGCGTGGGACACGTGAGGACGCGCCTGGGCAAAGTCAGCGCCTGTCAGAGCCCGACAGAGACTGGGCTGGGCCACCCCTCTTTCATCTATAAGTCGCCATGGGTAAGCGCAAACTTCCTTTGAGCACTGATTTGGACAAAGCAAAGGTAAAAGTACCTTGTAACTGTGCTTCCATTATATCTTATTTAACAACAGCAGTAGGGGCATTAACAGATGAGATTCACAATGTAGAAGAACAGCTAGGCCTGGGGGCTGAGGCTCCATCTATAAACACCCTTCCTATAGTAGCGCCACAACATGTAACTTCAAGTGCAGATATTGACACTAATACAGCTGAGGAGGAGAGCGCTCCCACACAGGTCAAGCAAAGCTTGTTGACTCTCCCGTAGGATCCGTTGACCAAAGAAGGGAGTGGACCTGTTAGGAATACATCGCCTCTCTCGAATATGGCCCCCAATAAAAAAAGAAGGAAAAGAGGCAGGAAGCTGGGTTCTTCTACAATTGATTGTCCAACTCAGGAGGGGGGTGAAAGAACTCTGGCCCAGGAGGACCGGCTGCTTTCTCACCTCAATACAGCAGAAGGAGACCTTGTCCAGTTACGCTTGGAGACATTCTTTGAGACATTCAGGGAGGACTTAATCACATGTTTTAAGAATGTGTTAGAAGGCATGATGGAGAAGTTGATATGAATAGAATTTCACTTGGTGGAACTGTTGGACTCCGGCCAAAGGGCTAAGGACAAAAATGATATGTACAACGTGCCCAAAATACTCAATACACTCAAAAGGTGACATCTACGAGGGTGGCGCGATATAACACCTTACACCCGGGGCCATCAAAGCCTTTTAAGGATAGCTTTGGGAAAACGTACCTATTAGACAGGTAGTCACCAATCCAAATCATCTGGGGTCCCACCCGCTGTCAGAATCCCCACCCCTGATAGAGACTAGTAAATCATCCATACATTTGTCTGGTAATAGATGTAGGCTTCATTTACCGCCTGAGGCCACTCCTTTAGTAGCAGTACTATCTGGGGTACCCCCTCTCAAAGACAACACTACTGAAACCACAGAAGAGCTCATCCGCAAAGTAAAATTCTGGTGTAAAAAACTGTTGGATGGGGGGGACCAGAGCATCTTCACACATTATAATGGCCTGGCGAGTGGGATGGGTTGGCCGGTGTCCTAAATTAGAAGAGGGTGATTGTATCATTATCAATTTTACCCGATTAATGTAGCTGGTTGGTTATTTCAAGAAGGTTGTAACCAAGGTTCGGATGGTATTAGGGCACTCCCTCTTGGTTATTTTTACCGCCCAATATCGGAGAACCAGGCCAAAGAATCCACAGCTTTGCTGAGACACTTCTTAGGGCTAGCTAGTAATGGGCCAGGTATCAGATTTAAGAACAGTGATGGTCTTCCCCTTTTGTTGGGCTCTTCCAATCCACTTATATGTCACTCTAACCCAACTGACGTAACCAGAGAGAGGGCAGCAGAAAATAGACTCAAACTAACAAATAGATTTTCCTCTTTGAGTCAGTTGGATACTAACGATTGACTAATAATCTGCTCCCCTGAGCTTGGACAACAGATGGTCAACCAGAGTATCTCGACTAGTTGCCCCAAAATGAGAGAGGAAGTTAGAACAAATGAATACTCCAAGGTACTCAGCTGGAATATAGCGGGTGTAAGAAACAAAATAGATGAAGCTAGGTGGCATGATTTATTAAGGGAGTATGATGTGGTTGGGCTTCAAGAGACCTGGGAAATCGAGAATACCCTGTGGTTGGATGGCTATACAACTTACTCTGACCCCGCACGGCCTTCAGTAGCTGGTAGACCAAAGGGCTGTCTAACAACCCTAATCTCCCTAAATGTCAGAGGTAACCATTGTAAATTGGATTCGGGGTCCAGTAATTGTCTTGTGGTTCAGATTATGCCTACCAATGCGCCTAAAGTACTTGTACATTTTTATAATTCATTTGAAAAAACCTCTGTGAATGAACATTTATAGAGTCTGAATCGCTTCCTAGATTCATATAGGGAAAAGCTAACTACACCTTATTCGGTTATTATATTAGGTGATTTTAACATACATTTGTGTAAAATGAACTGCCATGTCACTGATAACCTTGGCCCTGCAAATCACTCAGAGACACACTTTGAACATACACAACAAGGCGGGTTTTTAGAGGATACTTTAGCAGAATTTGGCCTATCATACCCTAATTCCATGAATGACAAGGCTGGTGTCCCCTCCTTTAAGGGAAGGGGTGCGAACTCCACAATTGATTATATTTTTATTAACACAGCATTGTTACCCCTGGTATTAGCCTATACTGCCCAATGGTCACACTTTAGCTACCATAATCCTATACACCTCACATTAGCAGGGGGTATTAGGGTCACACCTAAAATAGGGAGGATCGTTGCTGTTCCAAATTTAAAGGCAAAGGATCAAGGCCACAGACTTAAATGGGGTAAGGTAGTTCCTGATCTCTTTTTAAATGATCTATCAGACACCGTTGGGAGTGAGATAGACCTCTGCCTAGATGGTACGAAAAAGGACGCAGAGATTCTTACAGCTTATGATAGGATCTGCAAACAGGTGTCCAGAGCTCTTACATTTCCCAACAAGGAACTTTTAAACAGTGGAGAGAGGTGGTTTTATCACAACTGTACAGTTGCCCACCAAAAGCTACTCTCTGCGCTAAAGCAAAAACTCCAAGATAGAATTTTAATAGCTGCACTTAGGAAAATGTACAAGCAGGCCATACGCACACGCAAAACAGAAATCAAACATGATGCCTGGAACGATTTATTGTCCATAGACATTACCAAGAATAGTGCTAAGTTTTGGGAAATTGTTAATAAACCATTCTTCTCTGGTAGTAGAGGCAGTACATTCCTGTACATTCCATGTAACATTCCAAAGGAGCAGTGGTTTAACCATTTTAAACATATATATGGTGACCAGGATGATCAGGGACTTTCAGGCACACCACCCAAGGTCGAGGCTTATAGTCTGACTTTCACTGAAAAGGAAGTAGCCGTGGCTATTACTCAAATGACAAGTAATAAAGCTCCTGGACTGGACGGTGTTCCGGCCGACCTTTTTAAGATGAATGTGATATTATGGTCAAAAATACTAGCACATGTTTTTAATATGGCCTGTCGGTATGGGCTGCCGAGATCCTGGTCCCAGTCAATTATTGTTCCAGTTTTTAATAAAGGGCAGAGAGGAGACTCACGATGCTATAGTCCAATATCGCTGATTGACTCAGCAGTTAAAGTGTTAGGAAGAGTGGTCCTTAGTAAACTTACAAGACTGGATTAATGAGTGTAATGTACTATCAAACCTGCAATACGGATTCAGGAAGGTAGGGGTACTATGGACCAGTGCCTTCACCCCTTGGGTGCTCATGACGGCTCCACGCCGCCATGAGCACACGCCGCCCGTGACTCATGACGGCGTGGAGCCGTCATGAGCACCAAAGCGCCACGCCCACCCCCTAGCTCCCCCCCGCGCTGCGGTGGAATTCGCGGCGCAGGGAAGGGGGTAACCTGCATCTGTTAGCAGGGAAATACACCATTGCCAAGAAAGGGACACTACATCTGGCCTTCATGGATCTGTCCTCGGCCTTTGATTGAGTGAACAGATCCAAACTATGGGTTTTATTACTCAAACTGGGCATGGATAAGAAAATCGTAATTTTTTTATGTGATCTGCACAGGGACCTTACCGCCACTGTAAGATTTGACCAAAGGAGCAATCACATGCAGGGTAAATGCATTAGCAGAGGAGTTAGACAGGGATGTATTTTAGCCCCCCTATTGTTCACCCTTTATATTAACAATCTAGATTCTGTTTTGGGTGGAGCTAGCAAAGACATTCCACACATGGGGGAACGGCTGATACCAGCGCTCCTATATGCTGATGATGCTGCCTTATTAGCCCGTACAGCGGTCGGCCTACAATGTCTCCTAAGCTCTTTTGTAGATTTTATGAGATCATTAGATCTAAATGTAAATTACTCAAAATCTCACACAATGATTATGGGCTCTAAACCTAGAAAACACAAAATGCATTTTTGTGAAGGAAACAAAATATCTAGGATAACTACATTTTCGTATTTAGGGGTCCTATTCGATGATTGGGGCTCTTGGGTACCGCAAAAGAAAGCCAAAAGAAACGCCATGGCTAGTTTGGCAGTAGCGGTTCTTGATTTTGCACATAGGCTAGGGGCGAAGCCAGTGCAAGCAAAGCTAAACATATACAGAGCAAAATGTATTGCTATTTCAACTTACGGCTCTGAAATCTGGGGATAGAAGGAAGTTAAGGATCTTCAAATAGTGGAAAATAAAATCTTGAGAAACCTGTTATCAGTTCCACAATAAACACACTCCTACATTATCCACCTGGAAACTGGCATTGGTTTTGTGTCAGACTTGATCGGAATGGCTCCCTTACTTAAATGGATAATGATTTGGATCAATCCCGAATTAGAAATGAACCGTGAGATCATGCCCGATTGCCTAGCCTTAGACACAGTAAGTAGTATCCCCTGGTTGAGTTACGTTAAAGGGACAGCAACGCAATTAGGACGTCCCGAGCTGTTTAACTCACCAGGTAAATTAGTGAAGGAAGATTTGTCGTGGGCCAAGAAATCCTACCTATATATGATACACACTGAAAGAGAGGCCAGAGAGTAGATGAAACCAACGGTGCAAGTCCACCAACTATTGAAAACAAACTGCACTATGGAACCCTACTTAGTTGTAGTAACTAAGCCGCATCATCGTTTCCTTTTAGTAAGATTTAGATTCAACTGTTTGCACTTTTTATTAGCAGAACCCCAGGGGTGGAGAAAAGTGGAGGATCCGGGTCCCTGCACCTGTGATAATTTCTCCACCCAAGACACTTTGCATTTTGTTATGTTCTGCGAGCATTATTTGCACATTCGTAAACGTTTTATCTTTCCCATTTTAAAGGGCAAAGGTTTTCTGCAGGTAAGGCCCGCTCTAACATATTTGCAGATGCTGAATAATGTCTGGGAAACCTTTAATATTGCTAGTTTCTTGGTAGGGTCGGTTAGAGAAAGGAAAAAAGAGGGACCCCATGATCTGGCTTATATCAATCTTTTTAATTATAATGAATTGTATGTTCACCTGGCTGATTATTATGACCAAGAAAATTTTATAATTTTAATTATGTAAAGTTTGTGGATCAGATCTTTTATTATGTTCAAAAGACAATGTTTGTTGCTCATGTCCTATTGTTGTCTTAAAAATGAATTTTTGTAGTATGCTTTTATGGTTTTAATTAACCGAATAAAGTGATTATGACTGACTGACTGGGTGCCACCTCACACAGGGGGTGCCCATGAAGCCTCATTGGAGTGTTGTCAACATACAGCTTCAAATTGCCAATCAGAAGGAAAATACTGCTCTCTCATAAAACCTACAGCAAGTGAATTTTCAACTGAAAATATTTTCCCAACTCATTTTGGTTCTGTCGACCACAGAGCCAACTCCTTCTCGTTCGAGAAGTCATAAGAATAATTCAGCATCTGTAGAGCTCAAGAGTTTAGCCATCCTAGAGCCCAGTCATCTCCACTCCACCCTGCATTTTTTAACAATTTTAAGTAGTGCTTCAATACAACTTTCCCTGATGCTCTGCATAACTGTTTGTTTAATGGTCCACTTTGTGTCTCCCACTGAGTTTTTCACCAAAGGGTAGCATATTTCTTGCTTCTGATTTTCAATTTGTGTTGCATTACTGTTTTTCCTGTTATTTTAGCAGAATTTCCTGGCTATAACGTTAAATAGGCTGAGTACTCCTTATACTACATTATTTATTGAAGTTTGTGAGTGTTCTGGGTGTTAACTCTGATAGTTGAATTAATCTCCAGTTATTGTTTGATGATACACTAAATAGTTGCCATGTGTGGTGTCCTTTTAAGTCTGTGAATTAGAACTTTTTGGATTGCTCCTGTTTTCTCTTTGGTGTTGTGTATACACTCATAAGCTCTTCTGACTGACTTCTAACTGCAGATTCCTCACCTTTTGAATATTCCTCTAGGTGTCAGACTGAATCCTAAAAATCTCAAGCAGTACCCCTGTTGGCCGACAGGTGACGCCATGCAGCTCCACACCAAGGTCACTCCACTCCAGAAGTGACGTGTGGGGCCCCTATATAGGCACCACCCGTTTGTGGTGACATCAGTCCTTTCACTCAATGCCAACAGACATGGATCCAGAGCTACTTCTTGTCTCTTTATGACATGAGTTTTCAACTGTTTCAATATTATTCTTACAGTGTGCAAGGGAAAAGTCACCTCCCAAATCTACAGGGTTTAATCCTTGTGGGAAATGTTTTAAACAAATGTCAGTGACTGACCCGCATGTGGTTTGCCTGGGGTCAAGCCATAACCTGCACTGCCTGCACCTTGATGCACCCCAAGGAACCAGGAAGTGAAGCAAAGCTGTTCGTCATGATGCATCGCAAGACTCAACATCATGACTGTTTGAGGTCTGTGGGGGGAGGCCATGGTCCCGCTCCCCAGATGGTTCCTGCGATTGTCGGCAAGGTCCAAATTCTATGGTAAGTAGTACAAAAAGCACAAGAAATCAAGATGGACTATGCCCCTTCCCACCACTCTTTCAATATCCTGAATATGCATGAGGGTGTCAAAAAAGTTCCCCTTCAGAGCTGATTCTGACTTGAACTGCGGCAACCGAAATTTCTGGGGCTGTCACAATGATGCAGCAAGTCGAAGAATTCCAGGAAGTCATGCTGCAGATTTATGGTATGTTACCAGTTCTTTCTGGTGTGTCGTTGAGCCCCAAGGAGCCCAGAGGCCTCCCAACTGGGCTTTCGCCAGTGGGTTTGCCTTCTGCACCAGTCATGTCCACTGGTTTTTCTCCGGGTTCCGGACCAACTTTGGTACCGGCATCCTCTCCGGCATCACAATTCACCCCAGAGCCCTGCAGCACCATCAGCACTGGACAATGACGGCCAACCAGTAGTGCGCGGTCTGATGCCGCCCCGAACTCGACCAAGGCCATGCACTTCTCCAATGAAGCCGCAGCCTTTTGGCTACCCTTCTGATTCTAATACGGTGTTCATGTCGTACATGATTTGTTTGACACACATTCAGAGAACGGTGGCTATGATGCTGGGGATGAGTTTGCCCAGCCCTACCATGAGGACAACTGGTATCAAGACCTCCAGGATGCCAGTGGTCTGGATACTTCCCCTAACACTAGATTGTTCTTCCCTCCAGGCCCAAACACAGAGGAAAGTACCTCTTTCGCAGTTGTTGTGCAGAGGGCGGCAAAGTTCCTTGATCTTCAACTCCCTACTCATAAAGTTAAGACCAATGTTTTAACTGAGGTGCTTCAAATTGGTCAAACAAATTCTGAGCCCTTATTTCCCTTCAATGAGGCTCTCAACGACACACTTTTGGAGACCTAGGATAAACCTTGTGTTTGAGGCATATGAGCTGCAGATCACACACTGTGCATAGATCGCCATCTGGTGTTGGGCCTGGATGTTTGCACTTGTTTTTGTCTTGGAAAAGTCTTTGGAAGTCACGAGATAGGTGACTCCTCCTTTGGATGATAGTGCGCATGGGCATCGGCTCCATCTTCAGATTGTTTTTTTCCGCCATCGGGCTCGGCTGTGTTTCTCGTGCTCCAGTTCGGTACCGTTACCGATCCCACTTTTGACGCGCAATCCTTCACCCTTTTCTCCGGTATTGTTTCGATCGCGATCCCTAGTCGTCGCGCATCTCTCCAACTTCGAAGTCCTCGATTCCGGTCGTTGACGAAGGCCTTCGGGCCTACCTGGGCCTTTACATCTGGCTCATGGAAAGGACTCCCTTTAAGAAGTGTCCTCAATGTTGGTCGAAGTTTCCCACACAGATCTTCATGAGGTGTGTAACCTCTGCCTCTCACCGGAGCACGAGGCCAGAGACTGTCCGGCTTGTGCCTCTTTCCGCTCCAAGAAAACCATTCGGGATCGTCGAGCTCAAAGAACAATGGCTCGCTCGTCGGCATCTATTCCCGATGACAGCTTCCAGGAGGGCGTCGATGTACGAGAACAGGAGCGGGTCGAAGAAGGCCTCGTCAGCGCCTCCGAAGCCGATGACTCCGACGTCGAAGAAATCACTCCTGGGCAGCGGGTCGTAAGTAGTGACGTCGACCCCGACCCCCTCCCCCCACCACCCAAAAAGGCTTCGGTCACACCTTCACCTTTGGGCCCAGGTGCACACCGAGACAGTACTTCTCATGCCCCACCTCCAGGCCTGGCAAAGAAGTCAACAATTAAGCCTTCAGGCAACTCGGGCTCGAGTCAGCCTGAGGTCGGTACCGAAACCCAGTCATCGGCACCGAAAAAGAAACCGTCCTCCGCCGTGCCGACCACTGCCTCCGCATCCAAGCACTCTGCACCGAAACACCCCTCGACTCCGAAAAAACCATCGGAACCGAGCACGAAGCCGCTCCCAAAGAGTACAGACTCTCAACATTCAGAGCCGAAAAAACATTCGGAACCGAAAAAACAACCGGTTCCGCAGGCTCCTGCAGAAACTATAACACCTCGCGGTTCGAAGCCTAAAGAGCACAAAACAGTTCCGGAGTCGGTGCCCCGCAAGCCTTCGGAACCGACAAAATCAGTGCCGAAAGACCAGCCTCCACCAGAAGAGGTTTTTAAACCGGATCATACCCAAAAAACTCTCCAAAAAACCCAAACACTGGTCAACTGACTCCCAGTTCTAAAAAGAGACCCCAGGACACGGCTCCACCACCTAAGAAGAAAGACAACATTGCAACATCTCCTCTCAGGATCCCTTCTCCACCTCCTCCTCCACCTCCCCCACCACACCAGTGGACGATGATGACACCTCTGATGACACAGGGGGGGTGCAAACGATGAGCCACTAGGGGAACCTAGTCCACCTTCTGCCCCAAACCCCTGGGACGATTACAGCACACCAGATGTCCCTAATATTCCACAAGGCGACATCTACCCCTCTAGACCTTCCCCTCCAGAGGACACCATGGGTTTCAACCAGCTCGTTCACAGAGCTGCACAATACCACGGGGTTGACTTACACACAGACCCTGTGGAAGACAATTTTTTAATGGACACTTTTGATACTTCACAAAAGTCCACCTCTATCCTACCTATGCTAAAAGGGGTAATCAAACATGCACCTGAGGTGTTTAAAGATCCCGTTAGGGCTAGGGTTATTAACCCCAGGATAGAGAAAAAATACAAACCTGCCCCAGCAGACCCAGTATACATTAAAGGACACATACCATTGTATTCCTTAGTAGTCTCCAACGCTAGGAAGAGGGCTAACCCTCAGACGTCAGGGGACGCTCCACCTCCCGACAAAGAGTCCAAACTCTTGGACGCCTCTGGTAAATGCACAGCGTCACAAGCAGCTAACATATGGCGTATCGCCAACACTCAAGCTTTGTTAGCTAGGTATGATAGGGCACACTACGACGAACTAGAGACCCTATTGCAGCACCTTCCAGACCAATACAAAACCAAGGCCAATTACCTCATACAGGAGGGTAAGCTCATTACTAACACCTCCATTCGTTGCGCTCTAGACGTGGCAGACACCGCCTCCCGAGCCATCAACACAAGTGTTCTTCTGCGTAGACATGCTTGGCTACGCATTTCAGGTTTTAAACCTGAAGTACAAACTTGTATCCTTAACCAGCCATTTGATCAGGAACACCTATTCGGACCTACCGTGGATTCATCTCTAGAAAAGATGAAAAAAGACACTGACACGGCTAAATCAATGGGAGCCTTGCAATCGCAAGCTCCCAGACGTTCCTTTCGTCGCTCCTCTTACAAGGGCACCTCCAGAGGCTACTCCTCTGACAACCCATCCACCTCTTATAAGGCCCCCACCCAGACCACATTCACCAGAGGTTATCAAAGAGGAAGCTACAGAGGCAATAATAACAAAGGTAGAGGCAGGACCAACAATACCCGCTCTGCCTCCACCCCTACCCAATGACTTCCCTCCCCTCCCCCCGGACCATTCCACTCCCGTCGGGGGAAGATTGCTACAGTTCCTTCCTGTCTGGAACAACATCACCACAGACAGGTGGGTGAGATAAATCGTTCAATGAGGTTACTGTCTAGAATTCACCCCTACCCCCCCAAACATACCACCCAGACAGCGTCCAATGTCACCAGAACATTTATCGCTGCTAAAGCAGGAGGTCATCTCCCTCCTACAGAAACATGCAATAGAATCAGTCCCCCTGCATCATCAAAACACAGGAGTGTACTTTCTTATTCCAAAGAAGGACGGCTCTCTGAGACCTATCCTAGACCTCAGACCCCTAAACCTCTACATTACTCAGACCATTTTCACATGGTCACACTTCAACAAGTACTTCCTCTTCCCTCACAAGGCGACTTCCTTGCCACTCTAGATCTCAAGGACGCCTACTTTCATATTCCCATTCAGATCTCTCACAGGAAATATCTCAGGTTTATAGTGGACGGTCAGCACTAGCAATTCAAGGTACTCCCTTTCGGAGTCACCACAGCACCCAGAGTATTCACCAAGTGTCTGACGGTAGTTGCAGCTCACCTAAGAAGACAGCACATTCATGTCTTCCCATACTTGGACGACTGGCTCATAAAAGCCAACTCATACAATCAGTGTGTACATCACACTCACGCCACAATCCAGCTACTCCACGACTTGGGGTTTACAGTAAACCACGCAAAATCTCACCTACAACCGTCCCACATACAACAATACCTCGGTGCCACAATAAACACCTCAAAAGCACTTGCATATCCCAGCCCAGCCAGGATAGCAAGCATACAAAGCCTCATAACCAAATTTCAGCCGCAACACTTTCTTCCAGCTCGAGTGTTCATGCAGCTCATTGGGATGATGGCATCTTGCATATTCATAGTACCTCACGCAAGACTCCAGATGCGTCCTCTGCAAGAGTGCTTAGCAAGTCAGTGGAACCAAGCTCAAGGTCAGCTGACAGATCTGGTGTTGGTGTACGGCCGCACGCATCACTCTGCAGTGGTGGAACACCCAAAACCTTTCCAAGGGGCGACCGTTCATAGAGCCAGTTCCACAGATTGTGCTAACAATGGACGCATCGCTCTCTGGCTGGTGAACTCATCTATTACATCACACCATACAGGGCAGGTGGACACCTCAACAAAAGTTACTCCAAATCAATCACCTGGAGTTATTAGCCATATTCCTCGCCTTAAAGTCTATCCAGGAACAAATATCAGGCAAAGCTGTCCTAGTCCGGACCGACAACATGACAGCAATGTACTACATACAGAAAGAAGGCGGGACACACTCCCTACAGCTTTTGCAACTAGCACAAAGCATATGGAGATGGGCTATTACTCAGAACATTTTTCTCCTAGCACAACACGTTCCCGGAGTCCAGAACAACATAGCGGATCTGTTAAGTCGTCAAACGCAACAGATTCATGAGTGGGAACTTCATCCACAAGTCCTTCAACCGTTCTTCCACATGTGGGGGCAGCCACAGATAGATCTCTTCGTCACACACCAAAACGCCAAATGCCCAAGCTTCGCCGCCAGATATCCACACCCATTGTCCAAAGGCAATGCGATATGGATGAATTGGTCAGGCAGATTTGCGTACGCTTTTCCGCCTCTCCCACTCATTCCACTGGTGGTGTGCAAACTGCAGCAACACTCACTCACTCTCATCCTAGTTGCTCCAACATGAGCCAGACAACCGTGGTACACCACGTTACTGGAACTATCTGTAGCCCCCCACCAAAAACTACACCTCTCCCCACGCCTCTTAACCCAGAACCATGGAGAGATCAGACACCTGGACCCAGCACAGCTCAACCTAGCAATCTGGCTCCTGAGGTCTTAGAGTTTGGTTACCTTAACCTTCCCCCTGACTGTATGAACGTTATCAAAGAGGCAAGACGCCCCACCACTAGAGCCTGCTATGCAGCCAAGTGGAAAAGATTTGTAATATACTGTAATAACAACAACATCAATCCTTTAGATGTGTCTATTCAACACATCATATGTTATCTACTACATCTCCAAAGGTGTAACTTAGCATACACATCTGTTAGGTTACACCTCGCTGCCATAGCAGCCTACTTACAAAATAGACAACACTTGTCGCTATTCAGGGTACCTGCCATCAAAGCATTTATGGAAGGCCTCAAAAGAATAATTCCCCCAGGGTACCACCCTCACCTGTATGGAATTTAAACATTGTTCTCACAAGACTAATGGGTCCTCCATTTGAACCTCTGCACAAATGTGAGCTACAATTTCTAACATGGAAAGTCGCTTTCCTGGTGGCCATTACTTCCTTAGAAGAGTCAGTGAACTACAAGCACTAACTATTCAAGAACCTTTTTACAACTCCATCACAACAAAGTAGTTCTCAGAACCAATCCAAAATTCCTCCCTAAGGTTATTTCTCCCTTTCATCTCAATCAGTCTTGCCAGTATTCTTCTCGCAACCACAAACAGTCGCAGAAAGAGCTCTTCATACTCTCGATGTTAAAAGAGCACTCCTTTATTACATTGAAAGAACAAACCCTTTTCGCAAAACAAAACGACTTTTCGTGTCCTTCTCACCAACACATAAAGGCAACCCCATATCAAAATCTGGTATTGTAAGGTGGATTGTAAAATGCATACAAATTTGCTATCACAAAGCAAAACGTACATTATCTATCCCCCCTAAAGCCCACTCTACCCGAAAGATAGGGGCTTCAATGGCATTTTAAGGGAACATTCCCTTAGATGACATCTGCAGAGCAGCTACATGGTCTACACTGCACACATTCACAAAGCACTATTGTGTAGATGTGCAAACAAAACAACAAGCTAGTGTGGGCCAGGCTGTACTCAAAACACTATTTCAAACTACTGCAACAGATACTGGTGGTCGCCGCTAAGGAGGAATACTGCTATACAATCTATGCACAGTGTGTGATCTGCAGCTTATATGCCTCGAACGGAAAATGCTACTTACCAGTATGCATCTGTTCTTGGCATGTAGAGCGGCAGATCCACACACGCCCATCCACCTCCCCGGCTATCTTTATCTGTTCCAGTATTATCTTATTTAGATACAGCATTCATGGGCATCTTTTCTATTTCTCACAAAACTCCATAATTTCCCTGCTGGCGAAAAACATGGAGCCGATGCCCATGCGCACTATCATCCAAAGGAGGAGTCACCTATCTCGTGACTTCCAAAGACTTTTCCAAGACAAAAACAAGTGCAAACATCCGGGCCCAACACCAGATGGCGATCTATGCACAGTGTGTGGATCTGCAGCTCTACATGCCAAGAACAGATGCATACTGGAAAGTAGCATTTTCCTTAGGTCCCTCTTGTCAATCGCCAGGTTGCCAGACGCCATCGCCCTACTCTGGGCTCTCACCCAGCACCCCACTCCTGAGAGCCTTGTGGTACAGTCTTAGGCTGACAAAATTAACCCAAATGTGTTCCAACATACTCGCCTTGTCAGGGAATCTAAGAGAATTGAGACTTTTAGGAAGCAAACTTTCTTGTCCACAAGCTTGACCATTTGCTCTGTGCCTGCTGTCTTTGAGGCCACTCCTCACATGCTTTGTGGGGCTCGGTAGCCCAGGAGTTTCCGATGGTACCTGAGGAAGCATGCTCCATCCTCTCGAAGGCCATACAGGACTGTTGTGATGCAGCCAAATTCAGAATACGCTGTGGGCTGAATACCACGAACTCTCTTGGTAGAGCCAAAGGCTTCAGTGTGGCCCGTGGCAGGCATGCTTGGATGCAGTACACTGGTTTTTCGGGCAATGTCCAGGCAGCCTCATGGACATGCACTTTGCCAGGCTAGCTTGAATCCAGTGGCAAAGTGAGCAAGGGACCCACGTCTGAGCATACCCTACCAACTTAGGGCAAACAAAGCAAAGACAAGGAGATGATGGACGGAGCGCTGAAACTTTTCAGACACTCCAGTCAAAGTTGGCAGGGTATGCCCAGATGTGGGTCCCTTGCTCACTTTGCCACTGGATTCAAGCTAGCCTGGCTGATGAGGGGTGTTACTCCAAAACCGGTCCCAGGATGCTTGTTTCCGGTCAAGGGAAGACCTGGTTTGGCAGTTCGGGCTGAACTGTTCCCATGAGGCATAGGGTCAAGACTGATTTGCATATATAGCTGGGTCTGAACTGGGGTGGTGAAGTGAGCTAAAGAACGATGATGGATTCAACCCAGATCTGTGACTGGGGGTGAGTGTCTGAAAAGTTTCAGTGCTCCGTCCATCTCCTTGTGTTTACTAAGAAAGGTAACCTTGGACTTGGACTCCTCATTCTGTACCCAACATTGCTATAAACTGGCATCAGACTGATGTTCTCCCTTGGCTTACTCTGGTGTCATCGATCCACCTGTGGCTGATCTCCCAGACGATTATAGGGACTTCCTGGATGTCTTCGACAAACAGAAAGCAGCAGTTCTAACCCAGCATAGTAGTTTTGATTGTCGAGTCAACCTAGTACCTGGAGCATCTTCTCTGTGTAGCCGTATTTATGCCCTGTTGGAGCCAGAAACACAGGATCACAAGAGCTATCTTGAGGAACTCCTAGCTTGTGGTTTTATATGGCATTTCACGTCCCCTTTTATTTGCCCTTGTTTTTGTACCAAAAAAGAACAGAGAATTGAGGGCATATATTGACTAACGGTTGTCAACAAAGTCACAATAAAAAAACTATCCCTTGCCTTTAATTCCTGTGCTCCTTAACCAAGTCAAACAGTCTTCCATTTACACTAAACTGGATTTATGTGGTACGTACCATTTAATCCATGTTTGTTACAGAGATGAGTGGAAAACTGCTTTCCGAAGCAAAATGCAAATTATTTGAATATTGTGTCATGCCCTTTGGTCTCTGCAACACTCCAGCAGTGTTCCAATTTTTTATTAATGAGGTCCTTAGGGAATTTCTGTATGTGTGTGATAGTATACATAGAATACATTCTGATCTATTAGAAAAATAAACAGGAATATGTAAAACCTGTCAGAGCAGTCTTCAAAGATTGTGTGAAACCGGCTCTTTAGCAAGCTGGATAAATGCATGTTCCACACTTCTAAGGTGGAATTCATTGGTTACATCATTGCCCCCTCTAATATGCAGAAGGTTCAATGTATGGTTGAGGCAATTTTAAATTGGTCCGTGCCCACAACCGTCAAGGAAGTTCAGAGCCAATTAGGCTTTGCCAACTTTTACCAGAAGTTTATTACCTATTTCTCCAAAGTAGTCTCTCCTATCACATGCTTACTAGGAAAAGGGGTTCCTTTTGTATGGACGAGAGATGCAGAACAAGCCTTCTCTTTGCTCAAGAAGAGGTTCACTATAGCACCAATTCTCAGACAACCCAGCCAAACTCAGCCATACTTCGTGGAAGTAGATGCCTCACCGGTTGCTGTAGGTGCAGTTTTTTCCCAGAGAGACAAGAACTCAGGACATATGCATCCTATAGCCTTATTTTCTAAGAAGCTTCTACCAGCCGAACAAAACTACGCGTTCGCTGAACGGCAGCTTCTTGCCATAAAGATGGCCTTTCAGGAATGGAGTCATTACCTCCTAGTGATGCAGCACACAGTCACTATCTGTTCAGACCATAAGAACTTTGTTTTTTTGTTCTGCCAAGGCATTGACCCCACATCAAATGCATTGGTTACTTTTCTTTTCTGACTTTGATTTCATAATCACTTACTGACCAGGTGTCAAACAAGCAAAAACAAAAATTAGGGCTACTGTTACCAAAGAGAAAGAGGAGATATTGACAGGTTGTGCAAGACTTGGGCATATGCACGGTGGCAGCCAGCAGGACTGTTTCATGTTGCCATCACACATCCCAAAGGGATGTCATGCTTCATCATAGGGCTATTGCTCCTCGTTGGGCTGTCGCTGCTACGCCCAACGGGTCCCCTGAAGGGTCACTTTGGCGGAGATCTTTTATTGGTATACCGTATGATGAATGCAAGGTAGAATCTAGTTGGGATGGTATCTCATGTGTGATGATGTGGGTTAACAGTGATCAGGGAGGCCACCAACTACTTTTAGTAACTGGACCACCCCGTCAGTTTAAAATCCTTTATAGGTAAACACTAGCAATGGGGTCATAAAGTACCCTGGTAGTCTGATGTGAGTTCTCTCTTTAGGGTCCAACTCTAGTCAGTCAACATGTTTTGCGGCCGTTGTGGTCAGGAGGATCCGTGGCGCTACATCAGGACAGGAATAGTGAGTAAATCTTCCTAGCCCACAAATGTGTCAAATGTGGTGCTCTATGAGTGGTACCTACTTTTCTGATGTTGGCGTTCCAGCTTGTCAGGAGAGAAAAAGAAGACAGAATTATCATGTTCCTGGCATAAGAGTGTCTTCTTGACCAGGATCTCCATTATTGTGGACCAAAATGTTCTTCTGGTGCTAGAGTGCCTTCCAGACACGTAAATTCATATACAAGACACATACAACCTAAAAATAGGTACATTGAAGAGCCAATCTATGAGAATAGCTTGCATTTAAAAATTCTTTCAGCGAAGTTCCCAGCCTAAAGAATTTGAGGTTGGTACCCCCGTACAACAAAATTGCCGCAGATCACAATAATATATGGCATGCAATATGGGAAAAAGGAAATGTAATTATGTAAGTGGCACAAGCTTTCATAAATACGATGCCACTGTGCAAATAGTGTAATAGTGTCAAACAAGCAAAAGCTGATGCTCAATCATGGATGGTAAGACCATCAGATTTAGATCAACACGTAGGACATACACCAACTAGAATACCCAACGAAAGGATTGCTGGGAACTGTTTAACCACAAATTTCTTGCACAACATCCGTTCAGTGTGTGAAGCGCTAGATCCAAGAGCGTGGGTGAAAAAACCTGGGCACACCATCTGGAATTACTCTATGTTCCCTCCTTTCGTTTGCAACAGGAAGTTTTAAATTAGTGTTATTCTGCCCCTCTGGCTGGCCACTCTGGGGAGTTAAAAACAAAGCAGAATTGTAGCAAATGGTTTTGGTGGGAAACAATGATTAGGGAAATGGCGCTGTGAGGGGGAGGAGGGCACTATTGATACCCTGTGGCCCTCCGCTTACCTGTCACATACAGCCTTATTAATTTTGATGCAGACGCTCTGGACTGCCTGCCCCTTTTAGGCCTCACCGGAACGTCCCGACGAAGAGGAGAACAACCTGGCTCTTCCAACCAATCCTCGTTGTTCCAGGCCGTGAAGACCCTGGAAGAGATCGTGGAAGACGAGTCTCGAGAGGAGGCACCGAAGCGGAAGGAGACGTTGCGGGAGCGAAGACCGGAGTTGAAGCTGAGCAGAGTTGTCAGCAAGGAGGAAGACAGCCAGCCCGTTCCCAACGTCTTGGAACGCCAGGAGCCAACGCTCCCACGAACCGCCCCACCACGTTCCTGGAGGAGCGTGGCTGACCAAGGTACGTGCACGGGTCCAGAACCTAAGAGGGAGGTGGGGAGAGAGGCGCAAGAAGGACGGGGAAGAGTGAGTTACTTGCATATCGGAGAGAGACGAGCTAGTGGACGCTGGTTATTTTCTTTTGTTGTTGTGCATTCCATACTCTCTTGAGCCTATCAGCATATAAGAGCCCGGTGATGCAACCGGACAGAGAAGGCTGCTAAAAGCCGTTTTGTTTTATTCTTGTGCGCACTTGGTGGCTGGCCAAGGAGATATTTTTTATTTGGTGAAATCCCCTCACTTTATCCACTTCCCCTAAATCCCTACGTAATACTCCTGGGCACTTACCATTGGTTTTCTCTTTCCTCTTCCACGAGGGGCACCAGCACTTGACTCTTCTGGTGTGGCTGACCAAGAAAGATCCCAGAAGAAGAGGATTGACTATGACTCTACTGTGTTACTTGGGATAATAAAAGGAGCACCGTAATAATCAGAACGAGAGTACTACGTGACTTATTAATGTGTGTCCCCGCTAAAGCTGACAGATGTCCTTTGTCCAAACTTGTGCTCCAAATAAAACTGGTTTGACCAAACCCGCAGATCTATTACAACCCATGTCCATACTCCCGGCACTGTGGCACACCATAAGTTTGGACTTTATTACTGACATGTTGATGTTTTGACTAAACAAACTAATTTCCTTCCTTTAGAGAAATTACCTCCAGCCTCTGATTAGCGGACATTTTTGTTCAACAGATTATTTGTTTGCATGTGTGAGAAGCTGGCTTAGTATATGTTGCACACTTATGTAAGTGGGCACACTGCACTAATCCAGGCGACCTTATGGTGATTTTAGTGGTCTTAGAAACCCTTAGAAAACCTTAGAAAAAGCTCTCTAAATGGTAATTGTGGAGAGCTGCCTTCAGGCTTAGTCCAGAAGGAGTGTAAAGCAGCTTGTTTTACCAGAGCATAATCTTATTGGTATAGATTAAGTGAAAAAGAACCACACAGTGTATTTATAAAAATATGTATGTATTATAAGACACTCACTAACGCATACAGATATCTCCTAACCGGAGATATACACAATGCACACAATACTTTTCAATAGAAACAGGTAAGTAGCACGAAATACACAGTGGTCACCAGGGGGAGACCAAACCATATACTAAAATAGTGGTATGCGAACCACAACTCAAGTCAAGACTATACCCAGAAGACGTAGAAGTGCCGGGGACCTAAGGAACCACCCGAGGTAAGTAACCAGGAACCCCCACGGAGGCCGTGTGCAGAGCGGGAACACCACCGTGGGCTCAATACAAGTCAATGGGTACACCGTAGTGGCAATTTTAAAGAAGAAGGGCCCTTCCCAGTGGACCCTGAAGAAACCCAGTGGAAGACAGAAGGTTGGAGAGCCACCCCACCCGTGGATACCCTAGGAACCAGGATACCTACACCAGGGAAGCCGGGTGCATAGGTGTGAAGTGGCGTTGGAAACCACCTTCGAACTCAATGGAGGACTTCAGGAGGATGCCGCTGCTGGATAAGGTGAAAGTGTCCGGTGGAACCCAAAGGTGGATTCAAGATGAGAAGTACCTGCAAGCAGAGGGGACAGAGTCTAGGCCACTTGGAGGGGACCAGGCGGCCCGGAAGACGAATGCCCACTGAAGTCGAGGGTTGCAGGAGAGCCAACGGTGACCTTGAAACTGCAGCTGTGCGGACCAGGCGACGCTGTGAAAGACCAGGAGCCATGCACGAGCTGTCCCACGTCGGATGTTGAGAGTTGAGGGGTCAGTGTCAGTCGGGAGTACCAACAAGCCTTTGCAACTTCAACCAGCATGGAAAGTGAAGAAGGTACAGTGTCGGGACCAGCAAGGTCCAGGAGACTCACCACAAGCAGGGGAGTCAGGGCAGGCCCCGAGCAATCAGGGGGGCCCGCAGAAATCAAAGAAGACCCTCAAGAGAACCCACAGGCCGAAGGCACTGGAGTCGCAAGAGGACCTCGAGCAGCTCACCACAGATGCAGGCCCACGGTGTAAGTGATGTGGTGAGGACGAAGATCTTGGTCACAGGAGATGCTCGAGGTGGGGTCTACTTGGAGCCCGTAGATCTTGATGGAAGGAAGCCAACAAGCCTTTGCAACAGCAAGTCGACCCTGTGCACAGGGGTTCAGTTCCTGCGGTTCCGACGAGAGATACTGGGCTCAAACTTGGTGAGAGGACACGGCAGGCCTCGAGGGATGTGAAGAACCACCACCTGTGTTGCTGAGCCTTTCGGTGTACGTGGGAGCCCAGGATCAGCAGACCGGTCAGCTTAGTTGCGGTGCCTGCAGATGCAGGGAAGTGACTCTTTCACTTCAAGGGAGATTCCTTCAGGTGTCTTGGATGCCCACAGGCCTTGGAAGGTTCCTGGATGGAGCACAGGCACGGACGTTGCAGCAGACGAGCAGGGCAACGAGATCAGGAGCAGCAGGAGTCTTCTCAGTTGCCGCCTTGATGCCCAGAGCAAAGTCCAGCGAAGTCCAGAGTGCCCAGACCGTCAAAGAAGTGGTGTCTTGAAATTAATCCTGTCCCACGATGAATCTAGGGACCCACCCTCAGGTAAGCCCTTAAGTACCTTAAGGAAAGGTTTGGGGTGATTCAGGGTTCCCTCCCAGGGGAGGGATCGGACAGTGGGGAGGATACTCCCATGTCCTTTGTCCAGTTTAGCCCCCGAGCGGGAGCCAACGGCTCCCTGATCTGGTTTGAATTGGACAATGCAAAAGACACCAAGTGTGACATTCAAGCAGACTGAGTGGCGCTGGCAAGCGCTCCCACCCGACCCCAATACACTAAACCCCGTCTGGGAGGTGGTCACATCTCCCTGTGACAGGATACCTATTTTGCTGTCTTTCCCTGCTCGAGCTTGGCTCAGCAGCAGGAGGGCAGAATCGGGTCTCATGGCGGGCAGGAGCCATGTTGTGCTATCCGGGTCTAGAAGACTGGTACCAGGAGCACAGTTTCGAGATGGTCATTGCGTAATGACCCGATGCCCCTCTATATGTTGTATGGCTGTCTCACTTAGAACCCGGGAGAATGGACTCTGTAGGCTGTAGGGGCGTCCTGCTCATGCAGGGGCCCCATCACACTGAGAACCGAGCACCCTGCCTTCAGGATTAAAAGGCCTGCTTGAGGGGTGACTTATAGGTTTCAAGTACAGTGGCCTTGGATATAGGGAAACCTATATCTTTCGTAAGTGGTGCTAGCGCCAGCTTACACAGGCTGCAATGGCAGGCCTGTAGTTAGTTTGAGTGGTCCCTCATGGGTGACATAATGTATGCTTCAGCCCATGGGGGACCCCTGGTGTACCTATGCCCTGGGTACCTCAGTACCATAAACTAGGGACTGATAAGAGTACACCAGTGACCAATCAGGGATGTACCTAAGTACTTACCATATCAATTTAGGGGAGAAACACAGAGACTGGGGTCCTGATTAGCATGATCCCAGTCAGACTAGTAGATATAGCATAGCACCAGGCAAACACTGGGGGTAACCATAAAAGCAGGTGCTACTTTCCTACATCATGGAATACTCTCAATTATCATTTCAGATCGAGGCCATCAATTTGTTGCTAGGTTCTGGCAAGTTTTGCGCCTGTTGCTGGGCTTTGATCTCTGTTCGTCATCTGTCTACCATCCACAAAGCTATAGACAAACGGAGAGGGCGAACCAGTTGTTAGAACAGTTTCTCTGTTGTCTTTTAGCCACCAAGTCTAGTGATGGGGTACAGGCTCTAGGGTTGGCCAAATTTCCATACAATAACTGTACACATTGCAACAGGGGTATCGCCTTTCTACTGCAACTTTGGATATCACCCCAAGAGTTTCCCAATAGACATTACGCCTGCTTCCACTCTTTTTCCAGCTGTGAAACAGCACCATGAACACCTCCTTCGAATTTGGTCATCTGCCAAGGACAATTCTCTCAATATAAAACTTCTATGAAAGATCAAGCGGATCGTAAATACAAAATGGAACCACACTATTCAGCCGGAGACATAGTCTGGTTGGCAATCACAAAGCTGCGCCTCGCAGGTCCAATAAAGCTGCAACCAAGATTTATAGGTCCCTTTCCAATCACACAGGTCATAAACCTGGTAACTATGAAACTAGATCTCCCTGAGGATTACCATGTTCATCCAGTGGTTCATGTTTCTCTCCTGAAGCCTTTCCAGTCTCACGGCCAGTCAGAGCCACCTCTCCTCCGCTGTGGGTGAGTGATCATCCAGAATTTGAGATGCGCAAGGTCTTGGATTCCAAAAGAATTGATGACACTGTTTTATCTCCTAGATTAGAAATGCTATCCTCTCGTAAACCTGTCTTGGGAACCTGTTACTCATGTGCACGCCCCGCAGTTAGTTTGAGCTTTTCATGCGTGTAACCCTTCTGAATCGGGTCCTGCGAGTCGGCCTTTAGGGGAGAACTGTCATGCCAAGGTCCTTATGCTTGATGTCTCCACCTCCTTGAATCCATGTCCCCAACAGTATACATTATTGCGCCCCCCCCTTCACCTCCGACCATATTGGGGCTTCAGTTCTCTTCACCACAGAGAACCCTTCCAGCCTGCCCACATTGAAATGCCGTGCTTCAGGAGGATAGCTTGTTCTAGAGGGCCACACCCTTCCCAAGACCTCTGGAAGGGCGGCCAGCTTGGGTGCAGTACTATTTATACTGTGCCCATTCTTTCCAGCCCTATTTGTCTTTGAAATTTTACCAGGGAAGTGAGTCTGTCTCAACGCTCCTACTTACCTGGCCAAGTCGTGGCTCAAGCTCCACCTCCTGCGATGCCTTTTCATCCAGCGACACCCCACCTTGCGGCAACCTCCCTTGATGACTCCTCAGCGTCCACCACCTCTCCTGCAAAAGAACGACACAGATTAAAGGGGAACAGCACTGTAAGGGGCATTATCGAGCAGCATCTAATTCAGAAGACATTAGAAGAAAGAAAGGTTATTGCACTAATCAGAGACGAAAGGTAGATGCTGAGACACGCCTACTAAGCCCTCCACAACCAATGACCATCAGATCACCGTCTGAACTTCCACCAACCCTCCAGAGATCTTTACTCCGTCTCCCTCAACCTCGCACAGATGCCCTGAATCCGCCGCAGCTAGAGAGGAGGCCTTTCCTTCTCATACCTCGCCACCAAAGCCTGAAACAGCCTCTCCCTATACCTCCGATCTTCACCCTCTCTCGCCGACTTCAGGAAGCAACTCAATCAATCAATCATGGTTCTTATAGAGCGCAGCTTATCACCCGTTAGGATCTCTAGGCGATGGGGGCTGGGTTCTGCAGTTCAGTCGAAGAGCCAGTTCAGTCGAAGTGCCAGCTCTTGAGGTCCTTCCTGAATTGAGGCAGTGAGGGTGATTGCCTGAGACATAGAGGAAGAGAGTTCCAGGTCTTTGCGGCGAGGTATGAGAAGGATCTTCCTACGGGCTGTGGTCTTGCGGATCCGTAGGATAGTTCTCAGGGCCAGGTTGGTGGAGCAGAAGTGTCTAGTGAGAGTGTAGAAGGAGAGGCGGTGGTTGAGGTATGCAGGTCCGATAATATGGAGGGCCTTGTAGGCGTGCATGAGGAGCTTGAAGGTGATTCTTTTGTCGATCAGGAGCCAGTGAAGGTTTCTCAGGTGATCGGTGATGTGGCTGCGGCGGGGGATGTCCAGGATAAGTCTTGTGGCGGCATTCTAGAGTCTTTGTAATTTCTTTTGGAGCTTCTGGGTGGTGCCGGCGTAGAGTACATTGCCGTAGTCGAATTTGCTGCTGACAAGCACCTGGGTGACCGTTTTTCTGGACTCGGTGGGGATGCACTTAAAAATCTTTTGAGGCATGTGGAACATGTGGAAGCAGGAGGATGAGACGGCGTTGATTTGGCGGTTCATTGAGAGCGAGGAGTCAAGGACGGTGCTGAGGTTACGTTCGTGGTCGGTGGGTGTGGGGGGCTCTGAGGGCTGCGAGCCACCAGGAGTTGTCCCAGGCAGAGGGGATGGTTCCCAGGATGAGGTCTTCGGTTTTGTCTGAGTTGAGTTTGAGGCAGCTGTCCTTCATGACTGCCTTTAACCCGTTGTGAAAGTTGTTCTGTGCAGCTGTAGGTTCTTCGGTGAGGGAGAGACTCAAGACCTGGCTTTTCGACTGAACCCAGCGCCTGGACACCCTTGCGGGTGATTAGCCGGGCTATATAAATACTGATTGATTGGTAAAAGTGTTGTGGCTAAACAGCACTTCATATTCATTTGGAACTGTGAGCACTACTATTGAAAGAAAGCATCATTCTTTGGATACATAAGACCACATGTACGAGGCAAGCAAGAAGGGACTTGTGTATAAAGAATCACGTTGTAATAGCTTGTATGTGTAAAATACAAATTACAGTGCTTTTTGTTAGTGACACTCTGTGCTGTCCTTCATGAATTCCAGGCCACCAGCTGAGCAGATTAACAGCTTGGAGAGTTTAAAAAAAAAAAGAAGAAGAATTACCATAAAGCCGGGAGCCCTAGTTATAATTACTACCCCTGACCATAACCAGTGTATTTCAAAAGGTTTGAGGTTTTGTTTTGTAACCATAACTTCGCTTTAACTGTTGTTTTTTTTTAAAAACTATATATTGAAATTTTTTTAACATTACGCCTAAATTGCTCCTTTTTCACTTGACTACATATTGCTTTCAACTCTTCTTCAAACATGTGAATCTATGAAAGATCCAATGCTGGAAAGAAAAAAGTTTCTTATTTTTAACTACTGTGCTGCAGCATTGTTGATCCCCTCCTTCTTGTCTAAGGCTCACACACTGTGCATATCCTTTCAGACTTGAACTAAAAATCAGAAGTAGGACGTCCTTTAAGAGTGGTTTTCACAATGCTTTCGCCTCATTGGCTGATGTTTGTCTCTTTTATGAGGTTGTGTGGATGCTAAATTGACACTGTATATGGCCTTTTCAGGCTTTTGTCACTGAATACTCAATACTGAATACTGCTATTTGAAGGTTTCTATGGACTCGCAGTTCCGCAATGGGGAATCATTCAAGCATGTGTATCCATTAAAGATATGAGTGCTGGAAAACTGTAGTTACATGTAACTTGTTTCTTAACTGATGAAGTAAATACTGAGTAACATCTAACTCCTCTGAGATCTCAAAAAAAGGCCTAGCAGCACCTAATTCTATATGAATCACCTAACCCATATTCAACCCCCCTCCACCAGGATGATCTGTAAGATGATGCTTTTTTTATTCAGACTTCACTATGGTGTCTGCCACATTACCTAGTAATATATCTCTCCACAGCGCTCAAATGTATTCACCAGCTGCTGGCAGCGCTTTACTGCACTGTGAAAAATTGCTTGATGTTTTTCGTTTTTTAAATTGTCTTAGATATAGTGGCCCTGCCAAATGGGCATTCTTACAGTAATTTTGTATAGTCTGTGCCTGCCACTTTGTGACTTGGTTGCAGTATATTGTCTTCTGAACGAGCCTTTGTTGCGGTGTTTGTCTGCCTAGACCAAACATGTCTCTATTGTTTTCTGTCCATGTATTTATCAGGGTAGATCTGTCAGGTTGATGTTCATTGAGGTTTTGGACAGAGACTGACTTCATTTTTGATTCTATTGGTAAGGTGAGTGTTATGAAAGACTGTTCAAATTGGGGTTCAGATCCCCAGAAGTAATAAGGTAATTGGTCCTAGCATGATCAGTTAAGGTTTGGAAGGATTCTTTAAACGTCTTTTAGGTGGTTCTTCAGGTCAAAAAGGCTGGATACTACTCTTGTTAAAGAGTTTGATAACACCCTCCTTTCTGCCTTACAAACTTACCTTTGGGGTTTGTCTTTTCATGTTTGCTCTTTGAAGTGTTCTGGAACTGCTGGACCAAAATGCTGAAATGATTTGTAAGAGATTACATTTTTTGGAGATATTCTGACCATCACCCTTTAATTCTTATAATGTTATAACAAATTTCTTCACCCTGGGATCAATTAGATTTTGAATCCTCAGTTTTCATTTTTTTTTTGGATGCCATAACATGCACAATATTGTAATTGTCTGGACAGAATACCTGAACTGTGAAACCTATGTGGATGGGTATAGCCTTTACAGTACAGAACTTATCACACAAGTCTTTACAATACAGGTAAGTGCCACAATTGTTTTTTGGTAGATTTACAGCACAGGACTTTACCACGGATGTTAGTTATACTTTAATGGTTTTAAGTGACATGATCTGGGTTGTGTGATACCAATGTAATGGCCCGCATTGTAACAACCCATGTTTTTACAGCTGATATCTGTGTGTGTATGAGCTAGTTAGGGTGTATTGTGATAAAGTCTGGAAAAATAAGCTTGTGGAACATTGGTTTCTCATGGGCGTGAGCAGGAAAAGTATAAATGAATTTGGTTTCTTTTCTCCAAATGTTCGAGAGTGGCACAACATCTGAGTGGTTTGTTGACCTGACACCCCTTGGTATAAACGGACCCTCTTGATCAAAATATCTGTTCACCTCTTTTGTTCAGACAGAGCTCTGTTCTCAAATACAGAGGAAAGGTTGTAATGTAATCAGTTTTCTGTTACTTTTTGGCTTAAGCTAGGGGATTGAGTCAACAACTCTGAAGTAAAGCTGCTGTTTTGTCCTGCAGAGATGGAGATACAATCCCCTATGTGCTGAGAACCAGTCCTAACTTATGAACAGATCTGTTAAGGACCAGATGCCTCGAGCCATGCCTTGAGGACATGCAGCCTGAAAGGAGCCTGCTTGATTTTTGAGTTCTATTGCCCAGAAAAATGTAATCTGTAAGAGAAGACACCACATCAAGTGCCACAGAACGCGATGAGCAAGGAAGGAGCTCAAGAACCTCGATTGTGGATTATTAGCTTCTGCATCACATGGTCTTCATTGATATTGATAGTCAAAAATAATAGAATAAGTTTGCGCAGCCAGTGTGGACTCCAGAGCACTATATATATATATATATATATATATATATATATATATATTTCATACAAAATTCACATAAGATGTTAATGTCCATCTGTCTTCATGATTAGTCAGACCCTGTGACAGCCTATCAGAAGGTCTCTTTCTTTTTCTTGGACAATATGATGGATGTGAATATCATGCTTAATCCTGCATTGTAGCATTATATGTGCAGAAAGGTGATCATGTATGAAGAAAAGAAAAACAAAATGCAACCTGATGAGTTTCATTGTAGAATGGGGAAAAAGAGCATGTCTCTTTAAGAGTGTAGAAGGTTTCTGTACCCATAGTGTGACGTACTGGCAGTTATCTTGGAGAGCCAGTTCTATTTCCAGTTCATGGGAGTAGTACTTCAGAGCTCAAGTGAGATTTCACATCTCTGTTGTGTCTGAAAAATCATCAAAAACCTTGATTTTCACAACGTCTTTAAACCTTTTCTGTCAAGTGACACCCTTTTTTGCTGATTCCTGAGAGGATTTTTTCAGAAAATTATTTCTCTTTTTGAGATGTGCCCATCATGTGGCAGAAAAAAAGGCGTTGGCAGACCCCCACAGGTTCTGTATGGTATTTACCAAACACTCACATGGTAAAATACTGCAAAATCTGTAAAAAGATGTTTAAAAGGACCTTGAGGGACAGAGAGGGCATCAGGCAAAGGGGTTCTCGTGGAAGACATAAGAGTGGAGGAAGAAAAAGAGTTGACTGGAGAGATCATTTTATCAAGTCCCCTCGCTTGACAAAGACACCCACAAGGGACATCAAAGGAAAAGAGATAGTCTAAACATCAACAACAGTATTCTCGACCTCAGTCGAGCTCGTTGTCAAAGGTACAAATGACGAGGGCCTCAGCCGCACCGTGTTCGCTGTTGCACGAAGGTTCTCAATGACTTTGCCATCAAAGAAAACTTGCAGTGCAACGTCGAAAGATAAACGTCACCCCATGTTGAAGAAAACACTGCTGCCACCGACAGGGACTTTTGATACCTTATTGATAATGAAGTTACCATCTACAACGTTGAAAGGCAAGCACCACTCAACGTCCATACTTTCCCCATTGAAGAAAAAACATCAGACGCCATACTCCAATCGACGTCGAAGAGACTAGATCTATGACCAACAATTCGGGCACTCCATCCCAATCAGTTGTCTCTATGCAATCATCTCCATCTTACATTTTCCACGACTTCAATCGCCAGAACAGCATACTGTGTGTACATCAAAATTTTCCAGAGCTTCTCTAACCACCACATCAAAAAAGAAGGAAGAGACATTATCGAAGTCAACTCCTTCTACAGCACGAGCAATTTCTCCAGACCCTTATCTATTACCACTGAGAACACTACAACCAATCATTCTGTTTGAGGATCCACTGCAGGAAGCCTTGAAACCTTTACAGATTTTTGCAAGACTAGTATCAGGACCAACTTCAGTGTCTCCGCTAAGAAAAAGAAAACCATCTAATCCATTATCACCTCATTAAACGCCTGGAAGAAGGAGCTATAGATCTCTATAAAGGTCTAGATCACAGTCAACAATCTCTGGCGGTAGCTCCATCTCGCACCTCCCAGATAGATTACATTTCTATTTCCCAAGTCTTAGCAAGGGGTGCTACTTAATTAAACATTCCTCTAGAGGCCCAGCACCCAACTGTTTCAGTGATATATGAAACTTTGCAAGCCAGAGCGGCACCTAAGCCTCAGCTGCTTTTGATCCCGGGACTGTTGGACATAGCAGAAGACAACTTTCCTACCTCTGTAACTGTCAAAGCAGTAACACCAAGTTTCTTAAAAAGTATAAGGCACCGCAACAAGACCATGACTTTTTAAAGTCAAAACCCAAACTGGAATCTGTAATAGTGACCTCAGCGAGAAGGAGACATGCATTATCCCCAGAAACAACAGTTCCCCACAGAGTGTAAAAGTAAGTGCATAGATGCTGTGTGACGTAAGGTTTGCATAACAGCTGCCACACATCTTAATATACAAAACTTGATGGCTACTAAAGGTAGATAAGTGAAGGTATGCAGTCTGCCATAGACAACTTGCCGAAACTTACTTCAAATATCCATAGAACCATACAAGAGGCTGCCGTACAGACCAGACTTATTATCAAGACTTCATGGTCAAATCCAACAACCAACCCTTGCATCATTGAACTTGGTAGCATGGCTACTGAAGTCAGACAGTGTGGCCACTTAAATCTCCTACCATCCTGTATATAGAACTTGAAAGAAGCAAAACGCCTAATCCATATGATTGTGTTATTGCTTAAAGTAGATGAGATTCTGAATTTGGTTTCAAGAAAAAGGGCACCATGCTATCACTTGTCAAGGAGAAATGATTTTGCCTTATTTGCTTCATTTAGCTGAAACAAAGCTCCAATTATTATCAAAAAAGGTTAATTCGGTAGCCATTACAGCTTACAGAAAATCTCCAAATCAGTCATCTTATTTTAAATTACCAATCATCAAAGACTTTTTGGAAGGACTTGAAATAGTCTTTCCTCAGAGTAGACACCCTTCTCCGCCCTGGGAGTTGAACACTTAATGGGCTCATCTTTCGAGCCTATACACAAGACCACATTGTGGCATTTGTCATAGAAGGTTGTCTTCTTAAGAGCTATCACCTCTGCAAGGAGAGTAAGCAAATGACAAGCTTTATCTAAGTAGAACCGTATACTATTTTCTACTCTAACTAGGTGGTAATGAGAACCCATCCTTCATTCCTCCCTATAGTAGTTTTGATAATTCTTCAACACCTTCAGAATGTGCCCTACAACCTCTAGATATCAGAAGGGTTCTCAGTTTGTCTTGACAAAACAAAAAATATAAGGAAGCCAAATCAATGCTTCATTAATTATAGTCAGAATAGCCAGGGCATGGCCACATCCAAACAATCCATAGCTAGATGGATAGGTTCTTGTATCAGGTCTTGCTGTCAATTAGCAAACAAAATGCTGCCTGGCAAACACAGGGCTTATTCTGTGGAGGAAAAGCAGCTATTGCAACTTGGATTAGACATGTACTAATATCTGACATACGTACATTTTGTAAAGCAGCTACAAGAAAATCACTACACACTCTCAAAGCATTGCTTGGATTCTGACACTCGAGTAGATATTAAAATGGGTCAAGAAACCTTAAGAAATCTGTTTAAATTGGGTATTTTTAATTCTGTATTATTTCTTGTACTACAACTTCTAGTATATTTTCAAGCAGTTCTCTTTATGCTGTCCACAGCCGTGATCTAATGAAAGTTTTAAGCTTGCTATTCTCTTTTAGAATTTATGACTATCAATGAAGATCCTATGATGCCGAAGAAAAGATTAGTTACTTGTAGTCCTGGTTCTGCATCACAGTAATCTTCAATGAAGATGGGCTGGGTAAGGTTGGGCAATGGAAAGCGAATAAACACTATAAAACGTCATCACCTGTCCTAGCATAAAAAAAGAACTGGCTGTCTGAGGTACTGCCAGTAGGGTGCACTATGGCTAGAGGAACTTCCTGGACTCTTAAAGGAACAGGTTCCCTTTCTCAATCTACAATAAAAGCCTGCTAGGCTGCATATTCTTTTTCTTCTCTTCATAAAATGTCACCTTTCTGCACATGAAATGCTTTAAAGTAGGCTTGTAAGTGATATTCAGAGCCATCATGTTTTCCCAGATAAAGAAACTGAGCCTACTAAATATATAAGAAATGTTCTGGGGTCCACACAAGCAGCGCATAGTTATTCTAATATTTAGGGCTTGAATGACAATTCCTACAATGCTGAAGTAGTACTACAAGTAAGTAAACTTTTCTTTTTGTGGATTGCCCAAACGTCTCTTCCCCCCAGTAGAGTGACCTCACTTTTGCTTTCAGGACTGAGGTGTTTGCAGGTGTTCTGCTGTTCCCTTTGTTGCTTCCTTGCTGCTATTCAAACTGGGTTACCCCTTCCATCTTCATTTGTAGATGCGCTCTGTTGTATTGCTGCAGGTTTGGTGTGATTCCTGTTCAGCACAGATGGTCCCCCAGGTATTCCTAAAGGCTAAACTTGTTCTTTGTACTTAAGCCTCACCAGATCCGAGCATGCCTTTCTGCTCTACATGTATCGGTGACCTTGAGCATCTGATATTTAACTTCGTGCCTGTGGAGTCCTAGTAGAAACCTTGGTTGTTGGTGTGAACATGTAAAGCTGAAAGATTCGCTTATAGAATATTCTGTACTTACAATGCAGGCCAGACACATAATGCCTATACCACATCCACAATTGCCAGCACGCAGGTATTTGCTGTACTGTGATCGAGTTGCAAATGCATAACTTAAGTCAGGTTGAACCAAGATTACCTTAACATGTTAACCACAGTCATCACATTTTCACTAAACGTGTATATGTACTACTGAATACTGGTTAAATAGACAATTGACTAGCCGCTGAGTTTCCAAACATTACATTACCCTCCAAGAGTAAGCTTTAACTGCTAGTCCTTGTTACCCCTCTGAACGTTAAAGCCTAAATTAAATGGAGTTTCTCTGCATTTCTGCCAGCTTTTACTAGTATCTAATGGCTGTGGTTGCAGATAAAACAGGCAATACTGACGAAGATTGCCCAGTTGCCCCTGAATTTCCTGGGCACTGAAGGATTTTCTGCCATCATGATTTATGAAAACAAATATTTACAAAATACCTTTTGCACAGGATTACAGATGCTTTGCTGAAAGCGGACCCTTACATCAAAATAGAAGGAGCTAACGGAAAGGTGTATTCCATCTCTACAGCAATAGAGGACATGGAGGCATACACTAAACTCACTGGTAAGGTTCCAGATGCTTCGGAAATGGATTTGTTCTAAGTGTAATGTGCAAATGTGTTGCAGAAGGCTTTGCATAAACCACATTTAAAACAACATTGGTTTTATTATGGAGGGGCTCCATAATTTGCCTTGCTGTATTTTCTCATCAACTGAACTGGCCTTTCCACATGTAGACAAATGATAATATGGAGTTGGTACTCACATATAATGCAGTAATCATAATGCTACTTATTTTTTAACCTTAATTACCTTTTGACAGAATAAAAGTCTAATGGACAATATTTCAGTGAACATTTCACCATTTTGCTAATTTCTATTAGCTCGTAGAGCACCCCTATAAATTCTTGTGTAAGCATCACTTTTTCTTTGTCAACCCTTCAAAAATATGTTTGTAGGATGTGCTGATCAATGTACCAATTTGGGATTTGATTTTCTCACATCAGTAGTTTTCTTGCAGGTTTCTTAGCATACTAACATAAGATGTTACACCCCAGAAACGAATGTACATAAAGCTTGAAAACATTTCTCTTCATCCCTCCTCAAATAAATAGTGGCATCTTTAAAGTCTAGTAAGTTACTGAATTTGCTATTCTGTATTTAAATAAGTGAAAGGTGAATCTTTCCCTCCCAGAAGTGATGCCTGAATTAGTACCACTTTTAGATATCAATAGGGAAAGCTCTATGTTTATAGTATGTGCTGCTGAGATTACATGCTCTGCACATCCCGAGCATCTAATGTTGAGTTCTAATGTTTTGCAGGTTGATAATTCTTTGAAGTATAAGTTTCGTTTTTGAGAACTTGTGATCCCTCTCCTAAACCCACTGTGAAATAAGATAAAAACTACAGTGCAGATTGTGTTTTTCCACAGGTTTGGATATACTTCTTGAGTTCCTGGACTGTCAAGCTACAGTCAACATCCATTTGACTCCAGTCATCGGAATTGGCACCTACTGCAATGAAAGACTCACTTTCAACAACAATGCTACCAATTCAGTAATGCCCATAGGGTTACTCTGGGCACCAGGTCATATGAGAATGACTTGAGGGAGGGAGGTAATGGAAAAAATGTCCTTCCAAATTTGTCCTAAGTGCAAATCGAAGCTCTTATGGTCAGACCATCAGTGAGTTTGCAATCCCTGCTTACTTCGGTGCCATGATGGATCAACCTGTTCAGCTTAGCAGACCTTAAAAAATATTAAGACAATCCACTTTAGCGGAGCCAGTCAGTGGGCACAATAAAATGCATTGTCACAGTCTTACGAAGTCAGCACTGGTCTTCAGATATGAAGACCTCAAAGGGTCTTACTCTGAAGAGGAAGGCCAATCTGGATTCCCAAGTGGTGAAGTATAACAGAGTTACGAAACCCTTCCCTCAGAAGGCTCTGATGTTAGAGAAGAGCTAACTCCAGGAGCCCCAGTGAAACCTGCACCCCAGACAAAGTCTACACCAAAGACTCACAAACCTCAACCAACATCTGAGGATTAGCAGCCCCATTCTTACCCTCTGGCCCCCTCTCAGGATTCACCCTCTAAAAGAATCTTGTTTGGAGGTTGAGTTCTGTTCTCAAGGGAGTCTGGGCAGTGAGCCTTGAGACTTGGTACCAAGAGGCCTCAACAGTCTGCTTTGCCACTGAACCTTCCTCAGCTCCAGAGTAACCACGGCCCAAGGGTTCTGAAACTCTAGTCCAAGCCATGTGTTCTCAACAGCAAGTCACCGACCCGAAGTCTTCGTGGCAAAAGTTGGCTACGAAACAAACTGGAGACTGCTCTCAACTCCAGGCTTGACGTAGGGCGACACAGCCCTGTCCATTGAGCTTCCAGACGTGCCTGACTATGCACTACCATTGAAAATACACAGTGTCCAAGCTTCCCCTCTAGGTATTCATACCACAGTCCATGGACAATATAGTATGGATGAACTGGTCAAAGATACTTGCTTATGCTTTTTCTCCACTACCTCTCATCTCTTAAGTAGTGAGGAAGTTGATGCAGACATTCATGACTCGTTCTTGTTGTGCTGACGTGAGCAAGACAACCTTGGTACAATTGCTACTGGAAATGTCTGTCCAGCAACACAAGAAGTTGACCATGATAGTAAACCTCTTGAATCTGCACCGGGTCAACTGTGGCTTCATAATCTCGGGGAAATAATCCACGTGGTTTGACACTTGAGGTCTTAGAGTTTGGCTACTTACAGGTACCAGAGGAAAGTATGCATATTCTGCAGCAAAATTAAATTGCATTGTCCATTACTGGCCAAACAAACAGAACCTGTAAAAGCAAGTTGTTTTCAGGACATAATATGCTGTATGTTACACTTTTGATAGGTGTGGTTGGCATATACATTAATCAGACGTCACTTGAGTCATAACATTCTTATGAAATGCAATATCTTTCTTGGTTTGTAGTATTCTTAGTGGCAACCACTTCTTTGAACAAGAGTAGAGGAACCTTTCGTCCAGGTTCACAAGGATTGAGTTGTGACAAGGACAAATCTTCACTTCCTGGCAAAGGTGGTCTCCTTTTTTCATATCAGTCAAACCATTGATTTCCTGGTTTTCTTTCCTCACCCGGAAAGAGCGGGTCAAAGAGCATGACACACATTAGACTTTAGAGCTCTAATGTAGTATATCGCTGTTAATTCCATCTCAAAACAAAGCAACTTATTGTTGAGTTCGTAAAACCTCACTCAGGAAATCCAGTTTTGAAGTCTGGTCTTACGAGATGAATAGACAAGTGCATCCAAGTCTGTTATGCCAAAACAAAACAAACTCTGCATTCTGTGCCCAGCGAACATTCTACTGCAAAGAAGGTTGCTACAATGCCTTTCATGGGCAACATACTAATAGACACGTAATACTGCTAATTAGTCAACACCATACACTCTGACCAGACACTACTGTGTGGACAGTCAAGCCTGGCAAGAAGCGGAAGTTGGTCAAATAGTATTTAGAATCATATTCCAAACATCTACCTCATTTGTTTGGAAGCCAGCTCTTACGGTAGAAGTGCACTCCTTTATAGTCTATGTTTTTTACATAAATAATATGGCCGCTGCAGGGTCGAGCTGCGATGAGGCTTCCGGGCTCAGGATCATTCTATGGATCTAAATCCTACTTAAACCTGCCACTTCGCCCCAGCACTCCTGCAACCCTGCCGCTGGCCCTCTGCAACATTATTAGAGAAACATGTTTTTGCTCCTTTGATCTACCCCTTGGGGATCCTGCCTTTGAAGGCTATCGTCTGTGGGTCAACCCCCCAGACCCTGAGGACTACAAGGGATCTCCTCCCGATCATGCTAAGACTGATGCTGGCCTCACCAAAACTGACATCGCTCACCTCCTTGCCTCTGTGCCCTCAGAACACGGACAGACAACTGACTTCCGTTGAAACCCACGAGCAGGGGACCATGCTGAGGTCTACGTGACTTATCCTGACGCCGGCTGCCTCGTGCACATCCCACATTCTGCCATACTGTCGCGCTGCCCTCATCCTGCTTTTACGAGCGCACTGCTCGTCGGACCTCCGGCACCAATGAGCGCTTTCTGCCTAGACGCAAACACTACCGCATCAATAGTAGCGGGCTGCCAGAAGAACACCGAGGCTGATTTGCTAGTCCTCAGCCTACGGTGAGTTCCCCTGTTATGATGTGTATGCGGTGAGTGTCTCTGTCTGTGGGAACATAGCTATTGTTTTCATTTGGTATGCGCTCACCCTGACTCAGGTAATTGGAACAAGGGCCACCATTTTTCTCTTCCCATACCAATTTTCCTTAGTATTCTGAGCACATTGAGGCCTCCCAACAGTCATCGATAATGACACAGGACTATCCAGCCCAGTATTAAATTGAAGCTGAAACAGTACTTCATTCATCTCCCTTCTAAAAGTGCAGACATCTTGCAATGAGTTCCTTACATTAGGGTCCTATATCACAACATTCATAGATAACGACACAGCCCAGTATTACATGGAAACTTAAACAGGACTTCATTCATCTCTCTTCTAAAGGGGCAGACATCTTAAAATGAGTTCCCTTCATTAGTCCTTCGTCACAACATTCATAGATAACGATATAGGACTGACAAGTATTACATGAAAACTGAAACAGGACTTCATTCATCTCTCTTCTAAAGGGGCAGACGTCCTGGAATTAGTTCCATACATTAGGGTCCTACATCTACTCTCCTCCTTATCACCCTAGTACCTCGCTACAAAGTTTCCTCCTCATGGAACTATCACACACCACCGCACTGAACCCCCCTACTATCCCCTGCCGGGCACAACTAATTTATCTACCCACCAAACCTAACAAAAAACGCTTCAAAAAATATCAAACACAGGCTGCTTAAATTGAACACAGAAACCCTCTTCCTAGATTCCTACTTCTGCTGCAATAAGGGTTCAATAATCAATGAGCGCACCATGGAGGAAAGCCTTATCCTCCGTACCCAAGATCACCTCCACCAAGAAGATTCTGCATGGCTTCAAACTTACTATCACCCCCTCATCTGTTTACAGTGCCAAAACCACCATCACCATTTACAACAATGGCACTGTACTCATCCAATCCTCCAATCACATTATGGTGCTCTTTGACAATCTCTTCTCCCACAATAAGAATAAGATAGGTAAAGATGTAACACCCACCCCCTTATCTCCGCTACCAGCTTCCTGAAGGATCACCACAGCCCATCTATCCCTTTCCTCACTCCATCCCACCACTCTCCTGTGCCTTCTACCCACTCTCCCACCCATGCCATCATTAATACCCGGATTCCTCACTCCATTCTTGAGTCTCAACCCTAACCCAAGTTGCCACATCACCACAGTACAGAATATTACTTCCTACCTAAGATTGCCGACCCCACCACAATTCTCGAGCTCCATCAATACCTCTCCCCAATCTACATGCAATCCAAATTTCACCTCTGATCCTATAATCGACAGTAATAACTCCTTTCCTGATCAAGTATTTAGCACTGTGAAGCCGTTCACGACTTCCACTACTCCTAATTCCCTCACCTCCTTAGATAAGACCAGACCCCTCCATAACATTGCTTCCTCAAGACAGGATCTAAACATAACTCACTAAACTTCTTCCAATCCCTAAACCTTCCTCCCACCTAACCCCCAAACCATACAACGCTACACAGTCATTGACCAAAATCCCATCCCCATATCCCAGGGCTGCCCGAAATCGCTAGTACCCCCCTCACCCCCAAAACCTCTCACACATTTCCCCCAAATCAATGCAACAATACCTCCGCTCTCCGATCAACACTAGATGGCCTAAAAACAGAACTACATCTGATGAGGACTGACATCCAGACCATAGTACATATTACTTCTAAATTGGAGCATAAGATTACATATCACAAAAAAGAAGTACTGGAATCAAAACAACTGACAGCCTACAGCCCGAACAGTCAACTCCCCAGCCAACATCTGGTCCCCTCTACCTAAATGGAGTTGTAAACCGAATCTAGACCTCTCCTTCCCACCCAACAGATCGGTTAATCACTTATCAAACAACAATATCCTCTCCCTTCTCGCCTCTTACAACCATGCACCTATCAATCCCATGATGCCTGTGGAAAAAATCCAGACTATTATCACTCACCCACATAGGGATACTACTCACAAATTAATGCCCATTAATAAATCTAATATTAAACCAGTCCCCATATCTCATTCATCTACACCTGTAACTAAAACTAACCTAAAATGCCCTTGCTCAATTGATGGTCTGTAGGGAAACATGCCGCTGACATTGCTGACCTCATCCTCATTCTTGACCTGCACCTCCTACTACTTACTGAAACATAGCTTAATGAATCCTCATCCCCCATACTGGACATTCTGGTCCCTCCCAGCCATGAACATCATTTGTTTGGACCGTTCTGGCCATCCTGGTGTTGGCATTGCCTGTATCCATCGGATCAATCTCTCAATAAAACAAAGTCAGACTCAATCACAGTCCTGCGAATATCTGGGAATCAATATCTTAACTACAGACAGCACATTATGTATACTGCCCATGAACTACCACCCTCCTGGTAATAATTACACATTCATGGAACAAATCATGGAGGTCATCACCAGCAAAGGATCATACAACAGGCAGATTTTTCTTGCCAATTTCAATATCAATTGGAATGACACAAATAACTCTTTGGTGAATAGCTTCAAATCCTTCCTTCACAACTTCAATTTGCTTCAAGAATGCCTCAGCCCGACGTATAACAAAGGGGGCCACATTAGACCTAATAGCAAAGGAGCACACCATCAACATTTAATCTATCCTACCATGTGACTGGGCACACCACCACTGCAACGTGTTTTTCATATAGGAAAGGCTAGTTCTCTCCAAAGGACAAACAGTGAAAGCCAAACGCTGGGTCTGAGAAACCAGAAATATCAACCCTCTCATGTTGTCTGCTCTCAGCAGTAACATGCTATCTTCCTCCACTAACATCTCAGACACGCATGACCTCACTGACCACTATATCAACTCCATGTCATGGACACCATTGTCCTAAACAACTGAAAAAAGCCCAGATCTAACCCATGGTTCAATTGCAGCCTCAATGAAGAACGCTGCTCGTGTAGATCAGCGGAAAGGACATGGAGACTTTCACCTTCTACGACCAACCTCAATCTTCTGAAACAAAGAAGGAAAACCTTTAAAATTGTCAAAAATCAAACAAATAAGAAATGTAATTCCCCTCTCATCTGAAAAGTCAACTCCATCTAGTTGCAATGTATTTGCCTCCTTCTTCATCGAGAAAATGAATCTTGTCGACAGTGATCTCCTAAACGCCATGAAGCTCTTATCCATCAAAGCCCTTCTGCCTCACTCGCCCATACCTCAAGGAAAACGCCCTGAAAGCCACTCCCTCAAACCCAAACACAATGCCTCCCGGTCCGTCTTCAAGACCCTCCACGAATCTGACATCTTAAAAATAGTATCTTCCCTGAAACACACTAACCACTTAATTGACCTCTTACTGTCCAACTTCCTGTAAGAGATCAAACACTCCCAGCGGACCCAGATCATCGACGCCTCCCTAACACAAGGCTCCATACCAGATTGTCTAAAACGTGGCCAGGTTATCCCTAAATTAAAAAAACCCAATGGCAATCAGTAAGATCCTAACAGCTACCGCCTAATCTCCAATCCCACTTAAAATCAGGAATTCTCTCACGCTGCAACGCAAGTAAAGGCCCGCACTCCGCGAAGGATAATCCACACCAATTTTATGCTGCTGACACGTTTGGACCTGCCGGTCTTTGTCAAAGTCATGAATACAAGTGAATGTGCCCCATTTGATTTAAAAAGAGATTTCAAACATGTATAAACACAGTGAAAAGACTTAAGGAACCTTGTACATAATGATCACTTCACAGTGAAGCCTATTAGCTCATAACAGCTTGTATCATTGTAAAAAGATATAAATTGGTTAAACGTGATAAATGTCATGAGCCTTGTAACAATGCCTGAGACACTAGTTTGCCCACAATTCTTAAGCAATTGGAAAAAAACACATTTATTGCCATATACATGGTGTCTTAAAACAGATTGCCTTATATATTGTCCGTATACAGATTGCGACCATCGTAATGTTTTTTCTGAAGAGTATCATTTATCAATATTCTGATTTGCTTCAAATGTGTGCCTGGTTATGCTTAAGCAATAGTTCCACATGCTTAATTGGATTTCACACTATTGGTCTGCTGTATAATGCTTAGTGAACTCCAATGTTTGGGATTATGATGGTCGCAATCTGTATATGAACAATATATGACACCATATATATGGCAATAAAACATAATAATATGGCAATGTTTGTGCGATTCTGAAGAAAATTTAAAAGACCCAGAATCTGCTAAGTCCAAGGGAGCCTTGCAACACCAAAGGGCCTTCTATAAAAGACACTCCACAAATCTGAAAGTCCACAGCACAACAAAGGTACCTTTTGTTGCCACTCCAAGCCTTGGAGCTTCGGCATTTAGTTGAGCAGTCTCTTCAAACAGAAAGTGACAACAACTCTCTCCTTAAAATCACTCATTGGGAGGGGGTTGAAGGGGCATTCACTGGTTGCTTCCTTATCACTAGCAAGAAGTAACCATTGAAAAATGGGTACTCAGGATCCCACCATTGTTCTACCACTCTGTCACCTGCCAAGGAACCACAGAATCAACAAATACCACCTTCCCAGTCTCTAGGAGGAAACATTATTGCTTCTATCGAAAGAGCCATAGAGGACATTCCACTGGCGGTGAGAGGAACAGGAGTGCTCTCATTTTATTTCCTGATAGAAAAGAAAAGACAGAACTCTTTGCCCAGTCCTAAACCCGTGTCTGCTTAAAGCCTGACCTGCAGATGCTTGATTAATAAACCCTTAAAAGCATTGCACTTTTTTTTTAACCTTGCCAAAGGACGTCTGAATAAAATAGTGTTAGGGGTATCCTGGCATTCTTAGATCCCTTCTTCTTAAAAGTGCTCTTTTGAGGGTCAAGGTAGAGCCTGCCCAGATACGCAGGGTATCTGGATGAGGGCTCAGTGATGAAGCATGCCACTAGGAGTTCCTAGCTGGTGAAAGTCCTTTAAAACAACCATTAAGGGGCGTGGCCAAGATGGCGACTCGATAGGACGTGTAGTCCTGTCTCTCCCGCCAGCGCCGCGCAAAGCACCGGCGATCCGCCGTTATAAGCAACCAGGACATCGAGGTATCTATGCCTACCTGTTGCGCTGGCAGTAGAGGCTCATCTGGGGTGAGCAATAGCTGAGATCCAGCTCGCAGCGCTATACATAGCAGTGGAGCCGGGAGCTGCCCAGGCAGAGGAGCGGCCTCCCCAAGTGCGGACCTGCGCTGGGGCGGCGGACAGCCGGATTACCGCGCTCCGGGAGTGGGCTGGCTCCCCTGGGGGGACTGTGACGGAGGAAGCAGCCCGGGCGGCCGATGGAGCCTGGAGCGCCCCAGGCGACTTGAACACTGCCTGCACCGGGCGGAGACGGACGGTCTCCGAGGCCACCATTTGGCGACAAGGCCCAGCAGCAACCTGACGATCCCACAAGCAGCTGGCGATGTGGGGGGGCCCGTGGCCCTGCTGACCCCCCGCGGCAAGACCAGGAGCACGCTGATTGGGACAGGTGCCTTTCCGGCGCCACGGGCGGACGATCGGACAGCGGAACTGCGCCGCAGGCAGCGGTGAGAGAGGACGCCCGCCATTTTGTAGGGAGGCTCCTTGACAGCTCGGCAAGCCTGCAAGCTGCGGACGGCGCCGTGGGGCGCCGGGGACCCCGCTGCTCGGCTGCGGCCCAGACGGGGGATCACTGGTGAGACAAGTGCGCTTCCTGCACCGTGTGGGGGCGGATGAGCATCGCCATAGCACCGCAGGCAGTGGTGCAGGAGAACACCCGCCATTTTGCGGCGAGGCCAAGCACGGGATCGACAATCCCACGACTGCGGCGACGAGACCCCCCGGAGCCCCGCTGACCCACCGGGAGACGACAGGTGCCCACTGCTGGGGGCGGGGGCGCTCCCTGCATGGGGCGGAGGCGAGCGGATATCGGCGCTGCGCCGCGGGCGGAGACGCAGGAACACACCCGCCATTCAGTGTCGAGGCCCAGCGGCAGTTCAGTGATCCCGTGTTCCTGTGGAGCCCCGCTAGCCCGCTGTGAACCAGGCAAGTGACCAGTGCTGGGGGTAAAGTCGCAGTGTATATTCGACACTGGGAGTGAGGAGAACGAGGAGCGGCTGGCATCGGGGGGCCCGGGAGGTGGTAGTGCTGTTTCCGACGCCTGGCCACAGCCAAGAGGCAGCCTGAGGAGTGCAGCGGGCCCATCTGAGGAAGGCCTTGTGGTGAGGTGGGCCCAGCGCTTCGAGTGGGGCCTAGCCCCTTGACTCACATCGGGAGCACCACATGGAACCCACATGCAACCCGGGAGGCATGAGCGGACGAGCCCGCGGGGCCTGCCGGGGGCCGACCCGGTGATTACTGCGGCGGTCCCGGGTGGCGTCGGGGACGCACCAGACCAGCTGCACACCATCGGAGGGAGGCGCTGCACCCCCTGCGTGCCCTACGAGGCACATACCCTGGATCGGTGGAGGTAGTAGCTAACGAGCACGCCGAGGAAGGGACAGCACGGCGGCAGGGTTAGGCCCGGGGCAGGAGAGGGTTCCCCTGGAGCCCCGCAACAGCTGTTAGAAGGTCCATATAGAAGGCCTCCGGAAGGAGGGTCACCCTGGGGGCCGAGGGACACAACTGGGCCGGGTGAAACCAGAAAGCAGCACACAGTCTCCGAGAGAGGACTGGTGAAGACGTCGGGGACCCACCCCACAGCACTGCGGACCAAGCGGCCTTCCGGGGGGCTCGTCTGGGCCGGTACTGGGCGCCTGCTGGGACACAGCATATCCACCTCCCGTGGGCGGAGAGAAAGAACCATCAAGGACTTATTCGCGAAGACCCAGGGAGAAACCCAAGCGTATGCCCTCGGATAATGCAATTTCTGCGCAAACGAGCGGGGAAGGTGGGGAACCCATCACGAAGGCCTTCCTAGAGTCCATGTTCATGTCTCTAAGGGAAGACTTGCAAACCCTTAAACGGGATCTTATGACCGAAATCAAAGATGTCTGACGGGACATGGATGGCATTGGAGAGAGGGTTGCCGAGCTGGAGGAGAAGAGTGATGGGAGAGACACGGAACTATCGACTCTCCAGCAAGAAGTCATTCGAGTTCATGAGCAACAAGTAGACCTGCAGTCGCACCTCGAGGATCTGGAAAATCGCTCCCGTCGCCACAACATCAGGATCCGGGGAGTGAAGGCCAACGAAGAAACGGGCGACATCTTCAAATATACTCGGGAACTCTTTAACCACATCATGGGCAATCCCCCAGATGCTGAAATTAAGCTGGACAGGGCATACAGGGTGTGACCACCACGACCTGCCACAGCTCCACCATCTGACATCCTGTGTACAGGACTTTCGTACCAAAGAAGAAATTCTGCAGAAAGCCCGACAGATGCATCCCCTAACATTCCGAGGACAGAACCCTGTCCTGTACTAGGACATGGCGGCACTCGCGCTACAAAAAAGGAGAACCTTTAGACCCATAACCTCCCACCTTCGCCAACGCAATATCTCCTATAGCTGGGGCCACCCGTTTCGATTGATTTTCCGTATGGATGGCAAACTCTTCCAGCTCCGCTCCCTTTCGGAGGCCTGTCGCCTGCTGGGAATTGACCCCCCAACCGAAGAGGATGAGGACGACAGCCCCGCCCCAGGTGCAGGGAACGCACGACCGCGGTGGAGACAGCGGGGGCGCCGGCGTCGCCCTAAGAAACCAGATCCCACGGAAATCCTGAGGGGTCGGGAGGCGGCACTCGCGTCCCTGCCTACCGTGCAGGCCCAATCGCAACCTGCCTGACATTCATCTGACTCAGAAACCAATTGATGTGTCTCTCCTGTTTATGGGCAGCTGGCGGGGGGGTGGAGGGACGTACTTGGCCACAATATGTCCCCCTTTGCAACTCTATTCCGATCATCCGAGGATGATGGACAATGTTCTGATATTCACAAGTTCCCTTTTATATTTCTGCTTATTGCAGATGGGTTGCATATGACCTTTTGTTCGGGGTTATTTTTTGGAGGTTTTGGGGTCCCTTGTCCAGCCTGTTACACTAACCACTTCGCTACTCAGAAGCAGAACATCCTCATGTCACAACTCGATCACTTCTTATATGGCAGGGGATCGTGGATCCCTTCAATGCTTCAACCCAACCGTTCCCAGATACATGGCCCCCACCCTGCTTAGGATACTCACCCTGAACGTTAGGGGTCTCAACAACCCGGTAAAACGCAAGGCAGTCCTGTCGTATTTAGAGAACACTAATGCAGATATGTCTTCTGCAGGAGACACACCTACTATCTAAAGATTGCCAGTGCCTCAAATCCCGCAAATTCCCAACCCAGCTGTTTTCCTCTGGGCCCACTAAAACGGCTGGGGCCGCCATATTGGTTGCCCAGGGGTTTCAAGGCGAAGTCCTTCAAAAGGACGCCGAAATTAAGGGGCGGCTCCTAACATACAGCTTCACACAAGGGGGGCTTACATTCATCATAGGCTCAGTATATGCCCCTAATGACGGACAAGAGAAGTTCTTACACACGGCGCTCACCGAAGCGACGGCTACGACAGAGCGTAGGATCCTGCTGGGAGGGGACTTGAACTTAGTATTCGATAATAACGCAGACAGAACTTGTCAACGTGCTAGCCAGACGGGAGCCCTATCGGCAACAGGGGTGACACGATTGCACGACTTAGGCCTTAAAGACATGTGGCGCTGCTTTCACCCCCACAGCCCCGAATACTCCTATTACTCTAACGCACACAAAACGTACGCTAGACTTGACTACTTGCTGGCCTCCACACCTATGCAGGCATTGGCGACAGAGGTCGAGATAGGTGTAGCTTCTCTATCTGACCACGCGCCGGTAATAGCGACTCTCACTCTCCCTCCTTTGCGGCGACCCTCTCGCCGGTGGCGTCTCCGCGATACACTACTACACCGCACGACAGTGGAAGAGCAGATACAGCATTCCATAAAAGACTATCTCTCTCATAATGCTAACGACGACACCTCCGTATCCTTACAGTGGGCCGCACTTAAGGCTGTCATACGCGAGGAACTGGTGGCCATTTCAGCTGCAGAAAATACAGAACGCAAACGCAAAAGGGACGATCTTACCCAGAAAACAAAAGAGCTAGAACAGATGCATCAACGGACAGGGGCTCCACGGATATGGTGCCAGCTGAAAGCCGCGCGACAACAGCTAGCGGCCCTGGACCAAGACAGAGCGGAATACGCTTCCCTCCGGCTGCGACATGCCTACTATACTGGGGGAGATAGAAGTGGTCGCCTCCTTGCCCATAAATTAAGGGAGACTCGGCAGAGACAGCGGGTTCAGGAGATTCAGCACAGAGACGGTCGACGTATCTCGGAGGATTCCGAGATTGCGGAGACGTTCCGAGATTTTTACGCATGTCTATATGCCGGCTCGCAGCTGACTAACGCAGACGGAGCGGCCTACCTCGCGACCATCGACCTCCCTGCTTTGACTCACGCTCAGGCTGATCACCCAGACAGGGCAATAGGAATTGAGGAGGTCATTGCGGCCATTTCACGCCTCAAGCTGGCCAAGGCCCCTGGGCCCGATGGCTTTTCCGCAACATTCTATAAAACCTTTTGTACATTAGTGGCCCCCGTTCTCACCAAACTTTTTAATTCCTTCGCTGACCCTGGAATGATACCGGGAGACATGCTTGAAGCCTCCATAGTGGTCATCCCGAAGCCAGGGAAGGACAAGACTGCCTGTGGAGCCTACCGCCCCATTTCCCTCCTCAATATTGATATTAAACTATACACCGGGATATTGGCTGCTCGCCTTGCGCCTCATATGCCTAACCTGATTGACCCGGACCAGGCAGGTTTTATCCCCCAGCGCCAAACCAGTGATGACACTAAACGGGCCCTCCACCTCATCGAAAAGCCCACACGTACGCAAGGGGAATATATGCTGCTTGCTATCGACGCTGAGAAAGCATTTGACAGGGTCCAATGGCCATATCTGGAGCAGGTCCTCGAGAAGGTGGGAATAGGGGAGAGATTTTGGACACACATCTTAAATTGCTACCGGTTCCCGACTGCCACAGTGCGAGTAAACGGTTACACGTCCTCCCGGTTTCCCATAGAGCGAGGCACGAGACAGGGGTGCCCTTTGTCACCCCTTCTCTTCGCACTTTATATGGAGCCATTGGCCCACCGATTCCGACACAACCCAGAAATAACGGGGATTAAATTCGGAGGGGATGTCCACACAATTAGTCTGTACGCAGACGATGTTCTGATCTTGCTGTCCAATCCGACCAATGCACTGCCAGCGTGTTTCATAGAACTGGAGACCTTCGCACAGGCTTCGGGGTTTAAGGTAAACATGGATAAATCGGTGGCATTAGACCTCTCCCTGGCACATACTACACGCACGTACCTCCAGGGACACCTTCCCATCCAATGGGCTACGGATACGATTCCTTATCTAGGGAACCAGTTGGCTTCCTCCCTTTCGACCATAGCGGCCACAAATTACGCACGATTGAGGGTGAAAATCCGCAAGGAGCTGAATCAATGGAAACACTACCCACTCTCCTGGCTCGGTAAAATAGCGGCGGTCAAAATGACTATTCTACCCCAGATATTATATCTGTTTCAAACCTTGCCTCTCCGGCCTCCAGCCGGGTGGATACAACAAACTCAGTCTGACCTTGCACAATTCATATGGAACGGGCGCAAACCAAGGATGAAACGTGCCCTGACGGTGCTCCCACCGGAGAAAGGGGGCCTCGGTGTCCCCGAGCTCCACATCTATTTCCAGGCGGCACAATTGCGTCATTTAGTGGAGTGGAGCCTGTTGGAGTCCGATAAGCACTGGTTGTTCCAGGACCAAGCGATAGCCGCCAGACCCTTACAAGGAATCCCATTCCTTCGGAGAGAACACAGGCCCCCCAATTTATACGCGTCTCAGATCACCCGGGCCACCCTCGAAGTGTGGGACCGCACCAAGTTCAAACACGGGCTCACTACCTTTCCTTCGCCGCTCACTCCGCTGTTGGACAATCCCGACTTTCACCCAGGCACGGATGTAACAGCCTTTACCACCTCTTTGATATAGACGGGATCATACCGTTTCAACAAATCAGGTCGGAATACGGGTTGCCCGAATCTGAGCGGCTTCGGTACCTCCGGGTCAGACACTGGGCATTGCATGCCCAGGTTAGACCGACAGCCTGCAGACACCTCTCCATTTATGAGAAATGGCTGATCTTGACTGGTAGGTCGCTCCCCCACCACACAGCTCCGTCTGTGTGCCCTGCTGCTGCCCCTGATTGTGCTCGGTTTTTTTCCTTCTGTGCCCCCTTGCTGCCCTGATTGTGCTCGTTTTTTCCTTTCTGTGCCCCCTTGCTGCCCTGATTGTGCTCGTTTTTTCCTTTCTGTGCCCCCTTGCTGCCCTGATTGTGCTCGTTTTTTCCTTTCTGTGCCCCCTTGCTGCCCTGATTGTGCTCGTTTTTTCCTTTCTGTGCCCCCTTGCTGCCCTGATTGTGCTCGTTTTTTCCTTTCTGTGCCCCCTTGCTGCCCTGATTGTGCTCGTTTTTTTTTCCTTTCTGTGCCCCCTTGCTGCCCTGATTGTGCTCGTTTTTTCCCTTTCTGTGCCCCCTTGCTGCCCTGATTGTGCTCGTTTTTTTCCTTTCTGTGCCCCCTTGCTGCCCTGATTGTGCTCGTTTTTTTCCTTTCTGTGCCCCCTTGCTGCCCTGATTGTGCTCGTTTTTCCCTTTCTGTGCCCCCTTGCTGCCCTGATTGTGCTCGTTTTTTCCTTTCTGTGCCCCCTTGCTGCCCTGATTGTGCTCGTTTTTCCTTTCTGTGCCCCCTTGCTGCCCTGATTGTGCTCGTTTTTTTCCTTTCTGTGCCCCCTTGCTGCCCTGATTGTGCTCGTTTTTTCCTTTCTGTGCCCCCTTGCTGCCCTGATTGTGCTCGTTTTTTTTTCCTTTCTGTGCCCCTTGCTGCCCTGATTGTGCTCGTTTTTTTCCTTTCTGTGCCCCCTTGCTGCCCTGATTGTGCTCGTTTTTTTCCCTTTCTGTGCCCCCTTGCTGCCCTGATTGTGCTCGTTTTTTTCCTTTCTGTGCCCCCTTGCTGCCCAGGTTAGACCGACAGCCTGCAGACACCTCTCCATTTATGAGAAATGGCTGATCTTGACTGGTAGGTCGCTCCCCCACCACACAGCTCCGTCTGTGTGCCCTGCTGCGGCCCCTGATTGTGCTCGTTTTTTTCCTTCTGTGCCCCCTTGCTGCCCTGATTGTGCTCGTTTTTTCCTTTCTGTGCCCCCTTGCTGCCCTGATTGTGCTCTGCTTTTTTCCTTTCTGTGCCCCCTTGCTGCCCTGATTGTGCTCGTTTTTTCCTTTCTGTGCCCCCTTGCTGCCCTGATTGTGCTCGTTTTTTCCTTTCTGTGCCCCCTTGCTGCCCTGATTGTGCTCGTTTTTTTCCCTTTCTGTGCCCCCTTGCTGCCCTGATTGTGCTCGTTTTTTCCTTTATGTGCCCCCTTGCTGCCCTGATTGTGCTCGTTTTTTTTCCTTTCTGTGCCCCCTTGCTGCCCTGATTGTGCTCGTTTTTTTTTTCCTTTCTGTGCCCCCTTGCTGCCCTGATTGTGCTCGTTTTTTCTTCCTTTCTGTGCCCCCTTGCTGCCCTGATTGTGCTCGTTTTTTCCTTTCTGTGCCCCCTTGCTGCCCTGATTGTGCTCGTTTTTTCCCTTTCTGTGCCCCCTTGCTGCCCTGATTGTGCTCGTTTTTCCTTTCTGTGCCCCCTTGCTGCCCTGATTGTGCTCGTTTTTTTTTCCTTTCTGTGCCCCCTTGCTGCCCTGATTGTGCTCGTTTTTTTCCTTTCTGTGCCCCCTTGCTGCCCTGATTGTGCTCGTTTTTTCCTTTCTGTGCCCCCTTGCTGCCCAGGTTAGACCGACAGCCTGCAGACACCTCTCCATTTATGAGAAATGGCTGATCTTGACTGGTAGGTCGCTCCCCACCACACAGCTCCGTCTGTGTGCCCTGCTGCTGCCCCTGATTGTGCTCGTTTTTTTCCTTCTGTGCCCCCTTGCTCCCCTGATTGTGCTCGTTTTTTCCTTTCTGTGCCCCCTTGCTGCCCTGATTGTGCTCGTTTTTTTCCTTTCTGTGCCCCCTTGCTGCCCTGATTGTGCTCGTTTTTTTTCCTTTCTGTGCCCCCTTGCTGCCCTGATTGTGCTCGTTTTTTCCTTTCTGTGCCCCCTTGCTGCCCTGATTGTGCTCGTTTTTTTTCCTTTCTGTGCCCCCTTGCTGCCCTGATTGTGCTCGTTTTTTCCTTTCTGTGCCCCCTTGCTGCCCTGATTGTGCTCGTTTTTTTCCTTTCTGTGCCCCCTTGCTGCCCTGATTGTGCTCGTTTTTTCCTTTCTGTGCCCCCTTGCTGCCCTGATTGTGCTCTGTTTTTTTTCCTTTCTGTGCCCCCTTGCTGCCCTGATTGTGCTCGTTTTTTCCCTTTCTGTGCCCCCTTGCTGCCCTGATTGTGCTCGTTTTTTTTTTCCCTTTCTGTGCCCCCTTGCTGCCCTGATTGTGCTCTGTTTTTTCCTTTCTGTGCCCCCTTGCTGCCCTGATTGTGCTCGTTTTTTTCCTTTCTGTGCCCCCTTGCTGCCCTGATTGTGCTCGTTTTTTTTCCTTTCTGTGCCCCCTTGCTGCCCTGATTGTGCTCGTTTTTCCTTTCTGTGCCCCCTTGCTGCCCTGATTGTGCTCGGTTTTTTTCCTTTCTGTGCCCCCTTGCTGCCCTGATTGTGCTCGTTTTTTTCCTTTCTGTGCCCCCTTGCTGCCCTGATTGTGCTCGTTTTTTTTCCTTTCTGTGCCCCCTTGCTGCCCTGATTGTGCTCGTTTTTTTCCTTTCTGTGCCCCCTTGCTGCCCTGATTGTGCTCGTTTTTTTCCTTTCTGTGCCCCCTTGCTGCCCTGATTGTGCTCGTTTTTTCCCTTTCTGTGCCCCCTTGCTGCCCTGATTGTGCTCGTTTTTTTCCTTTCTGAAGCCCCCTTGCTGCCCTGATTGTGCTCGTTTTTTTTTCCTTTCTGTGCCCCCTTGCTGCCCTGATTGTGCTCGTTTTTTTTTCCTTTCTGTGCCCCCTTGCTGCCCTGATTGTGCTCGTTTTTTTCCGTTCTGTTCCCCCTTGCTGCCCTGATTGTGCTCGGTTTTTTTCCTTTCTGTGCCCCCTTGCTGCCCTGACTGTGCTAGTTTTTTTCCTTTCTGTGCCCCCTTGCTGCCCTGATTGTGCTCGTTTTTTTTGTTTTTTTCCTTTCTGTGCCCCCTTGCTGCCCTGATTGTGCTAGTTTTTTCCTTTCTGTGCCTGTTTCCCGCCGCTGCGCCCTGCGGCCCCGCCCCCTCACTGCCCATTCGCTGCCCCATTCCCTGCTCCTCCCTCCCACCTCCCCATTTATGGCGGCCGCTGCGTGGTGAAGAGAGCGACCCCTGACCTTGACTGGTAGGTCGCTCCCCCACCACACAGCTCCGTCTGTGTGCCCTGCTGCTGCCCCTGATTGTGCTCGTTTTTTTCCTTCTGTGCCCCCTTGCTGCCCTGATTGTGCTCGTTTTTTTTCCTTTCTGTGCCCCCTTGCTGCCCTGATTGTGCTCGTTTTTTCCTTTCTGTGCCCCCTTGCTGCCCTGATTGTGCTCGTTTTTTTCCTTTCTGTGCCCCCTTGCTGCCCTGATTGTGCTCGTTTTTTCCTTTCTGTGCCCCCTTGCTGCCCTGATTGTGCTCGTTTTTTTCCCTTTCTGTGCCCGCTTGCTGCCCTGATTGTGCTAGTTTTTTCCTTTCTGTGCCCCCTTGCTGCCCTGATTGTGCTCGTTTTTTCCTTTCTGTGCCCCCTTGCTGCCCTGATTGTGCTAGTTTTTTTCCTTTCTGTGCCCCCTTGCTGCCCTGATTGTGCTCGTTTTTTTCTTCCTTTCTGTGCCCCCTTGCTGCCCTGATTGTGCTCGTTTTTTCCTTTCTGTGCCCCCTTGCTGCCCTGATTGTGCTCGTTTTTTCCTTTCTGTGCCCCCTTGCTGCCCTGATTGTGCTCGTTTTTTTCCTTTCTGTGCCCCCTTGCTGCCCTGATTGTGCTCGGTTTTTTTCCTTTCTGTGCCCCCTTGCTGCCCTGATTGTGCTCGTTTTTTCCTTTCTGTGCCCCCTTGCTGCCCTGATTGTGCTCGTTTTTTTCCTTTCTGTGCCCCCTTGCTGCCCTGATTGTGCTCGTTTTTTTCCTTTCTGTGCCCCCTTGCTGCCCTGATTGTGCTCGTTTTTTTCCCTTTCTGTGCCCCCTTGCTGCCCTGATTGTGCTCGTTTTTTTCCTTTCTGTGCCCCCTTGCTGCCCTGATTGTGCTCGTTTTTTCTCCTTTCTGTGCCCCCTTGCTGCCCTGATTGTGCTCGTTTTTTCCTTTCTGTGCCCCCTTGCTGCCCTGATTGTGCTCGTTTTTTCCTTTCTGTGCCCCCTTGCTGCCCTGATTGTGCTCGTTTTTTTCCCTTCTGTGCCCCCTTGCTGCCCTGATTGTGCTCGTTTTTCCTTTCTGTGCCCCCTTGCTGCCCTGATTGTGCTCGTTTTTTTCTCCTTTCTGTGCCCCCTTGCTGCCCTGATTGTGCTCGTTTTTTTCCTTTCTGTGCCCCCTTGCTGCCCTGATTGTGCTCGTTTTTTTTCCTTTCTGTGCCTCCTTGCTGCCCTGATTGTGCTCGTTTTTTCCCTTTCTGTGCCCCCTTGCTGCCCTGATTGTGCTCGTTTTTTCCTTTCTGTGCCCCCTTGCTGCCCTGATTGTGCTCGTTTTTTTCCTTTCTGTGCCCCCTTGCTGCCCTGACTGTGCTCGTTTTTTCCTTTCTGTGCCCCCTTGCTGCCCTGATTGTGCTCGTTTTTTTGTGTTTTTTTCCTTTCTGTGCCCCCTTGCTGCCCTGATTGTGCTCGTTTTTTCCCTTTCTGTGCCCCCTTGCTGCCCTGATTGTGCTCGTTTTTCCTTTCTGTGCCCCCTTGCTGCCCTGATTGTGCTCGTTTTTTTCCTTTCTGTGCCCCCTTGCTGCCCTGATTGTGCTCGTTTTTTTCCTTTCTGTGCCCCCTTGCTGCCCTGATTGTGCTCGTTTTTTTCCTTTCTGTGCCCCCTTGCTGCCCTGATTGTGCTCGTTTTTTTCCTTTCTGTGCCCCCTTGCTGCCCTGATTGTGCTCGTTTTTTTCCTTTCTGTGCCCCCTTGCTGCCCTGATTGTGCTCGTTTTTTTTCCTTTCTGTGCCCCCTTGCTGCCCTGATTGTGCTCGTTTTTTCCTTTCTGTGCCCCCTTGCTGCCCTGATTGTGCTCGTTTTTTTTCCTTTCTGTGCCCCCTTGCTGCCCTGATTGTGCTCGTTTTTTTCCTTTCTGTGCCCCCTTGCTGCCCTGATTGTGCTCGTTTTTTTCCTTTCTGTGCCCCCTTGCTGCCCTGATTGTGCTCGTTTTTTCCCTTTCTGTGCCCCCTTGCTGCCCTGATTGTGCTCGTTTTTTTCCTTTCTGTGCCCCCTTGCTGCCCTGATTGTGCTCGTTTTTTCTCCTTTCTGTGCCCCCTTGCTGCCCTGATTGTGCTCGTTTTTTTCCTTTCTGTGCCCCCTTGCTGCCCTGATTGTGCTCGTTTTTTTCCCTTTCTGTGCCCCCTTGCTGCCCTGATTGTGCTCGTTTTTTTCCTTTCTGTGCCCCCTTGCTGCCCTGATTGTGCTCGTTTTTTTCTCCTTTCTGTGCCCCCTTGCTGCCCTGATTGTGCTCGTTTTTTTCCTTTCTGTGCCCCCTTGCTGCCCTGATTGTGCTCTGCTTTTTCCTTTCTGTGCCCCCTTGCTGCCCTGATTGTGCTCGTTTTTTCCTTTCTGTGCCCCCTTGCTGCCCTGATTGTGCTCGTTTTTTCCTTTCTGTGCCCCCTTGCTGCCCTGATTGTGCTCGTTTTTTTCCCTTTCTGTGCCCCCTTGCTGCCCTGATTGTGCTCGTTTTTTCCTTTCTGTGCCCCCTTGCTGCCCTGATTGTGCTCGTTTTTTTTCCTTTCTGTGCCCCCTTGCTGCCCTGATTGTGCTCGTTTTTTTCCTTTCTGTGCCCCCTTGCTGCCCTGATTGTGCTCGTTTTTTTTCCTTTCTGTGCCCCCTTGCTGCCCTGATTGTGCTCGTTTTTTTTCCTTTCTGTGCCCCCTTGCTGCCCTGATTGTGCTCGTTTTTTCCTTTCTGTGCCCCCTTGCTGCCCTGATTGTGCTCGTTTTTTTGTTTTTTTCCTTTCTGTGCCCCCTTGCTGCCCTGATTGTGCTCGTTTTTTTCCTTTCTGTGCCTGTTTCCGCCGCTGCGCCCTGCGGCCCCGCCCCTCACTGCCCATTCGCTGCCCCATTCCCTGCTCCTCCCTCCCACCTCCCCATTTATGGCGGCCGCTGCGTGGTGAAGAGAGCGACCCCTGACCTTGACTGGTAGGTCGCTCCCCACCACACAGCTCCGTCTGTGTGCCCTGCTGCTGCCCCTGATTGTGCTCGTTTTTTTTCCTTCTGTTCCCCCTTGCTGCCCTGATTGTGCTCTGTTTTTTCCTTTCTCTGCCCCCTTGCTGCCCTGATTGTGCTCGATTTTTTCCTTTCTGTGCCCCCTTGCTGCCCTGATTGTGCTCTGTTTTTTCCTTTCTGTGCCCCCTTGCTGCCCTGATTGTGCTCGTTTTTTCCTTTCTGTGCCCCCTTGCTGCCCTGATTGTGCTCGTTTTTTTCTCCTTTCTGTGCCCCCTTGCTGCCCTGATTGTGCTCTGTTTTTTCCTTTCTGTGCCCCCTTGCTGCCCTGATTGTGCTCGTTTTTTTCCTTTCTGTGCCCCCTTGCTGCCCTGATTGTGCTCGTTTTTTCCTTTCTGTGCCCCCTTGCTGCCCTGATTGTGCTCGTTTTTTTCCTTTCTGTGCCCCCTTGCTGCCCTGATTGTGCTCGTTTTTCCTTTCTGTGCCCCCTTGCTGCCCTGATTGTGCTCGTTTTTTTCCTTTCTGTGCCCCCTTGCTGCCCTGATTGTGCTCGTTTTTTTCCTTTCTGTGCCCCCTTGCTGCCCTGATTGTGCTCGTTTTTTCCTTTCTGTGCCCCCTTGCTGCCCTGATTGTGCTCGTTTTTTTTCCTTTCTGTGCCCCCTTGCTGCCCTGATTGTGCTCTGTTTTTTTCCTTTCTGTGCCCCCTTGCTGCCCTGATTGTGCTCGTTTTTTTCCTTTCTGTGCCCCCTTGCTGCCCTGATTGTGCTCGCTTTTTTCCTTTCTGTGCCCCCTTGCTGCCCTGATTGTGCTCGTTTTTTTCCTTTCTGTGCCCCCTTGCTGCCCTGATTGTGCTCGTTTTTTTTTCCTTTCTGTGCCCCTTTGCTGCCCTGATTGTGCTAGTTTTTTTCCTTTCTGTGCCTGTTTCCCGCCGCTGCGCCCCTGCGGCCCCGCCCCCTCACTGCCCATTCGCTGCCCCATTCCCTGCTCCTCCCTCCCACCTCCCCATTTATGGCGGCCGCTGTGCGGCCGCGCAGCGGACGTGCGCAGCGGGCGCGCCTAAGGCAAGCCCGTCTGCGCCCGCGCCGTGACCGCGCCCAGTGCCAGAACCCCTGGTCCGGGCATCCCCCGCGCCCGCCACATCAACGGACGCACTCAACCCCGGAAAAGATCACGCCTGCTACCTGGCCACCCCGAAGCGCACCCAAGGGCCCTTCACCTGCCGGAACTGCAGCTTCGCCAGCACCCGCCCCGCCAAACCACCGCCCAGGAAAGAACCCAACTACCTCAGATGCATCCTCCTCAACACCCGCTCCGCCCGCAAACACGCCATCGAACTCTGGGACCTTCTCGACTCAACCTCCCCAGACGTCGCATTCCTGACGGAGACCTGGCTGAATCCCGCTTCAGCCCCCGACATCGCCATTGCCATCCCGGAGGGCTACAAGATCACCCGCCGGGACCGCACCAACGGAGTCGGAGGAGGCATCGCCATCGTCCACAGGAACACCCTCAGAGTCTCAACCAACACCGACGACACCCTCAGCACCGCCGAGCACATGCACTTCCAGATCCACACCGATCCCAATACCACCCTCAGAGGAACCCTCATCTACAGACCCCCCGGACCCCGACCAAAGTTCAGCGATTCTATCGCTGACTTCGTCAGCACACACGTAATCGCCTCCACGGACTACATCCTCCTCGGGGACCTGAACTTCCACCTCGAGAACAACAAGGACACCAACTCCACCACCCTGATCGACAACCTCGCCACCCTGGGACTCAGACAGCTCGTGACTACACCCACCCACGCCGCCGGCCACACGCTAGACTCCATCTTTTCCGCAAGCCCACACGTCTCCTTCAACCACACCTCCGAACCCCACTGGACTGACCACCACTGGATCCACTTCACCTACAGGAAGCCCACCATGCACCACCGCACCGAACAAATGCCTCGCCGCTGCTGGAGCAGAGTCACCGAAGACCAGCTAACCACAACCCTCGCCCTGAGCCCACCCGCCGAACCCTCCGACCCCGACACCGCCGCCCGCAACCTCAGACAGTGGATCGACGACTGCGCCAACACCCTCGCCCCGCTCAAGAATCCGCCCAACAGCCACACCAGCAAGAAAGCCACCTGGTTCACCGAAGACCTCCAGGCCTCCAAACGAACATGCCGAAAACTGGAGAAGATCTGGCTCCACGAACGGACAGCTACGCCGCCCACTAGAGCGCCACCCGCAGTCACCATCACCTCATCAGATCCGCCAAAAGGGCCTCACTCAAAGACCGCCTAGACAACAACGCACACAACAGCAAAGAGCTCTTCAACATCGTGAAGGAACTCTCCAACCCCAGCTCCAACACCAACGACATCCCGCCGTCGCGAGACCTGTGCGACTCACTGGCCACCTTCTTCCACCGCAAAATCGCCGACATCCACGACCGCTTCAACACCACGACCGCCCCGGCAACCACCGAGACCACTGCCCCCACAACCACCAACCGCCTGCTCTCCTGGACCAACATCAACGACGAGGACACCAGCGAGATCATGAACACCATCCACTCCGGCTCACCGCTAGACCCGTGCCCTCACCACGTCTTCAACAAAGCCAGTACAGCCATCGCGCCCCATCTCCGGAAAATAATCAACATCTCCTTCGAGACAGCAACCTTCCCGGAAAGCTGGAAGCACGCCGAGATCACCGCCTTACTCAAGAAACCCAAGGCAGACCCCAAGGACCTCAAGAACTTCCGACCCATCTCTCTGCTCCCGTTCCCCGCGAAGGTCACCGAGAAAATCGTCAACAAACAACTGACCCGCTACCTCGAGGAGAACAACATCCTGGACCCTTCCCAGTCCGGCTTCCGCAGCAACCACAGCACCGAAACCGCCCTCATCGCCGCCACCGATGACATCAGGACCCTGCTAGACAACGGAGAAACAGCAGCCCTCATCCTCCTGGACCTATCAGCCGCCTTCGACACGGTCTGCCACCACACACTACGAACACGCCTTCACGACGCCGGGATCCAAGAGAAGGCCCTGGACTGGACCACATCCTTCCTCTCCGGCAGAACACAAAGCGTCCGCCTCGCCCCCTTCCGATCCAAAGCCACCAAGATCATCTGCGGCGTACCCCAAGGCTCCTCCCTCAGCCCAACGCTGTTCAACATCTACATGGCACCCCTCGCCCACGTCGCCCAACAGCACAACCTCAACATCATCTCCTACGCCGACGACACCCAGCTGATCCTCTCCCTCACCAAAGACCCTCACACCGCCAAAGCCCACCTCCATGAAGGAATGAAGGCCGTCGCCGAATGGATGAGTACCAGCCGCCTGAAGCTGAACTCGGACAAGACGGAGGTCCTCATCCTTGGTTCCAACCCTTCAGCATGGGACGACTCCTGGTGGCCAACATCACTGGGAACAGCCCCGACACCCACCGACCACGCACGCCAACCTAGGGGTCATCCTCGACCCCACCCTCTCCATGACTAAGCAGGTCAACGCCGTTTCCTCATCCTGCTTCAACACCCTCCGAATGCTCCGCAGGATCTTCAAGTGGATCCCCACCGAAACAAGAAAAACAGTCACCCAGGCCCTCGTCACCAGCAGGTTGGACTACGGAAACGCCCTCTACGCAGGAACGACGGCTAAGCTCCTGAGACGGCTGCAACGCATCCAGAACGCCTCTGCACGTCTTCTCCTCGACATCCCCCGACGCAGCCACATCACACCCCACCTGAGAGACCTGCACTGGCTCCCTGTCAACAAGAGGATAACCTTCAAGCTCCTCACCCACGCACACAAAGCACTCCACAACTCCGGACCAGCCTACCTCAACAGACGACTCAGCTTCTACACCCCCACCCGCCAGCTCCGCTCCACCAGCCTCGCCCTCGCCACAGTCCCCCGCATCCGGAAAACGACCGCCTGCTGCAGATCCTTCTCCCACCTCGCCGCCAAGACCTGGAACACCCTCCCCACCAACCTTCGGCAGACCCAAGACCTACTGGCCTTCAGAAGACTCCTCAAGACCTGGCTCTTCGATCAGTAGCAGCACCACCCCCATCTTCCCCCAGCGCCTTGAGACCCTCGCGGGTATGTAGTGCGCTTTATAAGTGACATGATTGATTGATTGATTGATCACTCGGACATTTGATAAAAAATTGATCTCTGATCTGTATAAGATGCTCCTAGACAGAAATACGCACATGTATAACGCCAGCCGCGCAAGATGGGAACGGGACCTGGGCAGGACACTCAGCCACAAGGAGTGGGAGGGGGTGTATTACAGAGCCCGCCATTCCGCATACCATACGGGACTGACCGAAACTTTTACCAAACTGGTCACATACTGGTATTACACACCCGAGCGACTACACCTAATGGATCCCACCCGAGAGGCGACCTGCTGGCGGGGATGCAGGGAGGTGGGCACCCTGGTACATCTGTTATGGGACTGCAGGCACCTTCAGCCATACTGGACGCAAGTACTGGATGAAGTGGATAAACACTTCGACACTCAGATTCCGAGATTTCCCGCATACGCCCTGATGCCATAGCACTAGGCTCGGCAGTACAAAACATATTGACACACTGGCGCACAGACCAAATCCCTACGTTCACAGGCTGGTTATACAGACTATGGCATGTTATGGGGATGGAGAAGTTGACTCTGACATTAGCCGGGAAGGGATCCATGTTCGCTGAATTATGGCAACATTCTTGGCCCTGCTCTCCTCTGAATTCAAAGAGGTCACCTGCCCCAGGTATCTCCGCCTCCTACGGCTTTCTGACCCGCAAGCAACAGGGACTTGAAGCCTGCATCTATACAACGGGCCACTGGCACTACCTTTTGGTTGTTTCTTTGCTGGACAAGGGAAGGGGTGGGGGTGAGGGGGAGGGGTTAGATTAAGTTTCCTTTTATGACATAATATGATATAATCCGCTATGATATGGTAGGACATGACATTCCGTGATTGGATACGAATTGAGGTCTTAGGATATGTTATGCGTAGCCTCCACTACAAAATGTTCTTTACATGTCCTGATCTCTTAGCTATACCATATGTCAGCCATGTAACCAAGGCCATGCCTCAGTCAGTGATGCTACCCATGTTGCTTGTTGACAATTTTCAATAAAAAAGATTTAAACTTAAAACAACCATTAAGAGAAAGAAATATTGAGAATCTAGAAAGAGGGATTTGTCTGTTCGATAGCTGCTCAACACCAAGGTCAATACTATCTACTTAAAAATGACCACATTACAGAGGCTTTACTTCCACCTGGAACACCACGCCAACCATAACTTAAGAGCACTCATTGAAGACCTTGGTAGTCTGCGCCTTATCCAACGAGTAGAGGGACCCACTCACTTCACTGCATACCTCCTGCACCCTATATTTACCAACTTCTACAACATCCAAGTCGACGAGCCCACACCAGTTCCCTGGACAGACCACGCCCTTGTCAAGATTCCCATCCACGTCCTGACCCAACGCACACACCATTTCCAGACCAGCCCGCCAAAACTGGAACAGCATCACTGACAAGGAATGGAATGGTGCTTTCAACACCCTCCAACTCAAACACAGCAACAGCCTCCCCAAAACCATCACAAATTTCAATAATTGGATCACCTCATGCGCCAACTCCCTGGCCCCCCTCAAGCATAACAATGCAACAAGATCCAGACCCCAGGCCAGTTGGGACACCAAAGAACTCAGACTGAAGAAATGCCACTGGAGCACAAATGGAAAATGAGAGAGGACAATGCAGATAGCACATTCAAATCTGATCTGAGATGCTACCACCAAATGATCAGGGCCCACCAAATGGGCCGCTCTGGTGGACCACATCGATGCCAGCACCAACAGAAGCAAAGAAATCTTTTCCATTGTGAAAGATTTTACCTCACCATCAGCCCCCTCCAACTCGAACACTCACTCACAGGACCTCTGCAACAATTTCTCTCAATTATTCAGCAACAAAAGTACCGCCATTTACAGCAACTTCAGCCCGCAACCAGACCTGATAGACCTGGCCAAACGCCTCCCAATCTAATCTAAAGAACCAATGCTAACCACATGGCTTGTCATCATCCCAGATGAAACCACTGCCACCATGATGTCCATCAACTAAGGGGCTCCATCGAACTCCTACTCCCACCATGCCTACTCCAGAAGACTGCAACCCATCAGCGCCATGGTCACACCCATGCTGAATGCTCCACTTCTTCCCACATGCTTGGAAACACTCATCTGTCCTCCCATTGCTGAAGAAACTCCTTGCGGACCTTCAACGTTTGCCAAATAAAGACTAATCTCCCTACTACCATTCCCTGACAAGGTCTTAACAGACAACTTACCGAATACCTCAGCGGCCACCAACTCCTTGACACCACTTAGTCTGGTTTCAGACCCAACCATAGCACAGAAACTGCCCTCATTGCTGCCAAGGGTGACATTCCGTTGACTCTGGACAGAGGAGACATGGCCCTCATCCTCCTGGACCTCTCCGCAGCATCCCACCCCACCCCATCCCATGCCTACACGACATCTGAATCCAAGGACACGCAGTCCAAAGGATCTGCACCTACCTGTCTAGAATGATCCAGTCAGCCAGCCTGGCACCCTTCACCTGTAACTCCTGCGACCGTATCTGCAGAGTTCCGCAAGGATCTCCCTGAACCTGACCTTCTTCAACTCCTACATGATCCTTCTAGCAAGCATCATGCGCTCTCACGATATCAGCATCCTCTCCTACGCTGACGACACAACTCATTCTCTCTCTCACAGACCAGATGCCCAGTACTGGCATCAAGTTCAATGCCTGCATGACTAAAATTGCCCACTTAATGAAGACCTACTATCTAAGTTGAACATCGACATGATCAAAATTATGATCTACGGGAAGAACACATCACAATGGGACTTCACCTGTTGGCCAACAGAGCTATGACCAACACCCACCTATGCCAAGAACCTTGAGATCTTCATCAACAGCAAAGTAGAAATGACCGCCGAAGTCAGTGCCGTTACTGCTTCATGATTCCATACCCTAAAGATGCTGTGGAAGATTTTCAAATAGCTCCCAATCAGCACCCGGAAAACCATCATGCATGCTCTGGTCACAAGCAAGCTGGACTACGGGAGCACCCTCTATGCAGGGATCAACAATAAACTCACCAAAAGGCTGCAGACCATTCAGAACTCGGTGGCCAGAATCACTCTTAACCTCCCACACCGCACTCCCATCAGACAACACCTGAAGGAGCTCCACTTGCTCCCCATTCAGAAACGGGCACAATTCAAACTCCTCACACACACTTTCAAGGCACTGCATAACACTTGCTCAGCAACCATCAACAATAGCATCTGTTTTCATAAACCTTTCAGACACCTCCCGTCCGGATTCCTACTTGCACAAATCCCATGCAAACAGAAAACCAGATCCGGCAGTCGAGATTTCTATAACGCTCTTAAAGCATGGAACGACCTGCCGCTACACATAAAAGCCTGCTCCTCACTCCTTGAATTTTGCTAGAAGCTGAAGACCTGGCTTTTCGAGTAGTCCCGCTGGGCCCTAGTTGTGCCTAAACTCACAACTACTCAGCACCAGGATACCCTCCCAGGTGATAGTGCGCTCTACAGATCTACATAACATAACTCCAAGACCTGCGGAGACTGCGCATCGATGAATCACAAAGGCATCAGGGAGCACATGGTGAAACTCTGTGTCGCTAAGCACAAAAAGACCATTCCAAGTTGAAGGCCCAGTCCTGGTCTCGTTCCCGTAGTCCACAGAGCCACTCCTGAGGTAGTTATTCATCACTTCTAAGTCTTCGGTTAAGTACAAGAAGGCCAAATGAAGTTTGGCTACTTTCTGCCATTCTTAGCCCCCTGACTAAGTGCGGGGGAAGCGCCAACTGTTGCTTACACACTCCATAAGTTGGCCAACTTAGCAGTCGATTCTGCAGCTAGTTTCAGCACCACCCAAATTTCCAGGGCCTTCAGCCATGCTGTGCCAGAATTGAAAAGTTCTGCACCGCTATACTCCTCCTCTTTGAATCTCTGCTGACTCCCACTGGCATGCCTTCGGACCCCAAACAGTAGAGGGGTCTTCCACCTGCTTTACTGCCGGTGGTGTTGCCATGGGCGCCATTTGGACTCTCTGAGCCTCTGCACCTGCTCCCACCTCAGGGCCGGGCATTTCGCTGCCGCGACCAACCTCTCTCCCCACAGAGGCAGTCCTCTCTGCCATCGAGTTGATGCCGGGCGGAATACAATTGACCTCACAGCAGATTGCAACAGAGGTGGCAGTGGCTATCCTCGATCTCCCTAAGGAAGGCACGATTCCTTACATTCTCCCTTTGGCATGTATTCAGATAACTATGACACAGGGAACGATTCCGCCCAACACTATACGCAGACAAATTGGTATGAGGACTTGCCTGAGACAGCTCTTTTCTCACCCTAGATCCCACCACAAAAGTGCCGGCCTCGAACACTATTGTCATGTGTAGGGCAGCCAAGGGTCCTCGATCTCAAGCTCTCAATCATGGAGGTAAAAGCAAATGTTTTCATTTAGTTACTCCAACCAGATCAGACCACTTCTGAGCCCTTCCTGCCCTTCAATGATGCCCTCACAGATACTGTTCTTGAGGCTTGTGCCAAGCCTTGCACTAGCCCACTGGTCAACCGACAGATCGCTTGGTGCCATCGGCCGGCACCCAGTGACCCGGCGTTTTGGTCTCGGCACCCTTCTCCTGAGATCCTTGCAGTGTAGGCCTCCACCAGCTGGTCCAACCCCAATATCTTCCCAACCACTCCTACAAACAAGGAATCCAAACAGGTAGAGACCTTTGGAAAGTGTCTCTTTTCCTCCTGCCAGTTTGACCCTGCATTTCATTAATGCCTCCTGCTTATTAGGATGTTACACTCATAATCTTTGAGATTTAGTGCACAAGTCTTTGCAGGCGTTCCAATATGGTTGTGATGCAACCAAGTTCATGTTTCATTGTGGCTTGGACATCACCGAATTCATTTGGCATGCCTTGGGCACCACAGTTGCAAATCGTCACCATGTGTGATGACGAGCAACAGGGTTCTCGGGCAACGCCCAGTCCTTCTTGATGGACTTGCCCTTTGATGGGACTCGCCGGTTTGGAGACAAGGCTGACTCTGCTCCTGAGTGGTTCAATGAGAGTAGGGCTATCACTCACTCTCTGGGTCTTTCTACCCAGACCAAACAATTCCATTGTTACTTTGGAGGTTTCGGCCAAGGCATTCCCTTTCGTCAGTCGATCCAGCCGAAGCAAGGGACCCAGCCTTTTACCAGGAGATACTGAGGTGCCCACCATCCTGCGGCCACAGGTCAGTGTGCTGCAAAGTCCTCGTCCCCGCCACCCTCCCTCAGTCCCACCCATAAAACCCCTGAAGTGTCCTTGCAGGACCACAACCTCCCGGTGGGGGGCAGACTCCACCATTTCCATCCAGGGTGGCAAGAGGCTACAGGACCTGCACATTGTCATAAAAGGTTATGCTCTCCCTTTTTTCCCTGCCACACCTTCCATCACCCACCCAACATCTGATGGAGGACCAGATCTCTGTTTTGTGGCAGGAACTGCAAGCCTTTTTGGCCAAAAGGACTATCGAGAAGGTGCTAGGGTCAGAAGTAGGACGTGGTTGTTATCCCTGCTACTTTATGGTCCCCAAGAAGGACAGAGGCCTCCAGCCGATCCTAAATCTGTACCATCTCAACCCTTTCCTCCGGAATGGGAAATTTAAGATCCTAACCCTTGCCTTGGTTTGGTCTACTCTCAGCCCTGGTGACTGGATTGCAGCTTTGGACCTGCAGGATACCTATTTCCATATCTTCGTCCTGCCGATCCTACTTGAGGTTCATGGTGGGCAAGGAACATTTCCAGTTTGCTGTGCTCCCGTTTAGGCTGACCAGTGCCCCCATGGGCGTTCACAAAAGTGATGGCGGTGGTAGCTGCACAGCTTTGGAGGTTGGGGGTTCCCGTCTTCCCCTGCCTCGATGACTAGTTGTTGACGGCAGTTGTAAACCACCTCCAGACTACAGCAAACCTCCTTTTGTCTGAGGTTCACTATAAACCAAAGTGACACCTGATTGCTTCTCAGACGCTCCCTTTTATTGGAGCTGTTCTGGACATGGTTCCGTTTTGTGCATTTCCCCCAAGGAAGAGAGTCCACGACGTTCCGGCTATGATCTCAATCTTTCAGCCTCGGTCCTGGATTTCAGTGAGGCTATCTCTGTGGCTGCCAGTACTGATGGCCTCCTGCTGGTCGAGCACACTAGGTGGCATATGCAGGCTTCTGCAGTGGGATCTCAAGTCCCATTGGGTTCAACATTAAGGGAAACTCTCTATATTGGTCCAGATTTTCGAGGAGATTGCAAAGGATCTGCAGTTCTGGTTACTGAACCACGATTGGATCATTGGCAGACCCCTCTTTCTTCCTCACCCAGAGCTGACAGCAGTGACTGAGTCGTTTCTGAGCTACAGCGGCCACTTGGGACAGGTGGCGATCAGAGGCCTCTTGTCTCCAGTTGACGCCCAGCTCCATATTCTGGAGTATCCACCCTTTTCCCAGACAAGCTCGTTCTTTGTACCAGAGCATCCTTTCTTTGGTAAGCTGTGACGCCGCTCCATATCAGCCAAACCATTTCTGCTGGCGTGCTATGCTCCTTTTCGCCTCTCTAAGGAGGAAGGAGAGACTCTATTACTTGGACCCCTAGTTAGTGCTGAGTTATTATATTGATAACACCAAAGACCACCGGGTGGAAAGTTAGCTCCTAGTGGGCTTTGCCAGAGTGAAGAAAGGCAAGGCTGTGCAAAAGCATACCAGCTTGCGCTGGATCATGCTCTGCATTAAAATCTGCTACATATTGGCAAAAAAGCAGCTTCCAGAAGTTCTGCGAGCCCACCCCTCCAGGGCCAAAGTTGCTACCACTGCATAAGCATGCAGAGTCCGTGTTCTAGACATCTGTCAGGCAGGTACGTTGGCATCCCTCCATATGTTCACAAAGCACCACTGTCTGGACCGCTGGGAGGGGCATTTTGCCCATTTTGCCCACTCTGTCCTTCAGGATTTTGTTTGAGTCCATTCATTCCCCTCCCCTAGGTACTGCTTTGGTAATTATTCCAAAGTTGAGGAATCTACAGCTAGAAGTCTCTCTCAAAAGGAAAAGTTACTTAACTTCAGTAAATATCTTTCTGGTAGAAACTCTGTCTAACCGAAGGTTCCTCACCATGAGCATAAGGGAGAACCTTTTCTTGCAGCCGCATGTCCGGATCCTGAACCTGAACTTGCACAATGTACACCTCCATGCGTGGAGATTTAGCGGTGAAAGTTGATGGCTTTCGATGTCCCTCCGATGTGGTAGGTGTCATTTTGGCAGCCAGACGTCCTTCCATCTATATGTTCAGGATGCTTGGAGACGTTTGTTGCCTGGTCTTCCATCTGTCAAGTTCAACACTTCCAAGCAAGTTTTTCAGGTATCCTTCTATTTTGTCTTTCATTGGCCCAGCAAGGCTTGGCTGTGGCCACAGTTAAAATTATTTGTCAGCCCTTTTGTCTTTCTTATGATTACTGGATCAGCCATTCCTCTTTAAGTCACCCAATGTGATTTGTTTTTTAAAGGGACTGATCCACATGTTCTCACCAAGACTCTTTGTGGTGCTGCAGTGGGACCTTAATTTGGTTCTCGCTTATCTGATGCACACGCCATTCAAACCTATTCACAGTTGCCCCTTGCGCCTCTTGATCATCAAGACGGTGTTCCTTGTTCCAATCACATCTGCTAGGAGATTGAGTAAACTTCAGGCCTTGTGTGTCAAACAACCATACACTTTGTCTTTTGCAGACAAACTAGTACTCCTGACAAAAGACAGCTTTTCTACCGAAGGTGGTTACAACCTTCCACATAGGGCAATCCATTACTCTGCTGACCTTCTATGCTCCACCTCACCCCACTAAGAAGGAGAAAGTGCTTCACTGACATGACTTGAAGAGGGCTCTTAGTTTTTACTTTGATCAAACCAGAGAATACTGGCGAGATGACTAGCTTTTCGTTGTCTTCACCGGAGCGAAAAAAAGAAAAGTGCTACGTTTGAGATGGATTGTCCTGTACATAAAGATCTGCTGTGGGCTAGCTCAGAAGCACCCACCAGAAGTATTACGTGCTCCCTCCAGTAGGGCAAAGGCTGTCACCACTGCGCTGGTGCACTGTTTTTCTGTCATGGACATTAGCCAGGCCTCTGTGAGCATCCCTCCATACATGCACAAAGCACTACTGCCTGGATAACTATGTCCGGCTGGATGGGCACTTTGTGCGATCTGTCTGTTCTAAGTCATTCCACTGATCCACCATTGGAAGAGGCACTGCTTTGGTATTAATTCACAAGGTTAGGAATCTGCAGTTCTGGTAACGCCTTTTCTGGTGTGGACTTTATTTAACTGCAGATTCCTCACAGAAGGCCTTTTCTCCCCTTTATGTGGAATGGACTCGCATGATCCATTACTAAGATACCAAACCTGAAACATCTTCACACCTGAATACATTGGCTCTTTTACAGCGCGGATGGAGATCAGAAAGAAACTGACATAAGTGTGCAGCGGTGGCAGTCTTACAGTGGCCCAACGTCATACCTGGAACCAACAGACTCAACGTGGGACCACAAAACACCACCTGTCAATGCGTGAGGGAATTGCTTTAAAGTTTCTACATCCAGTCTGGCAACTAGGGGAAATCCACAAGGTGAGGAATCTGCAGTTAGACTCTGTACCAGAAACGGTGTAACCAGAGGGAAGTAACTTGTTCATATGTGCTTTTCTAACATGGCCTTGCTTACTTTTGAGTTCGATAATTGGAGTACCTTAGGGTAATAACACATTTTAGCACCTACACTATTCATTTTGGGATATGGTAATAGTCATTACAATCTTTTTGTTCTTTGCGAAAGCTTGCTTTGCCTAGTGCATTACAGTGGACGTCTGTCATTCTCTTTTGCAGATAACATTTTTCAACAAATCCTGCATTCTAGTGATCCAAATTTGTCTGAGGCCCGAGGTATTTTGCAAAATGTTGAGCGCCGCCAACTTTATAAATATGTGGGGCAAACTCATCCCAGAGCAGAAATCAAGATTGAACAAGTAAGTGGATGGTTCTTTTAGTTATTTTATGTAAGTATGAGAAGAGAGTTTATTGCTTAGCATTCAAAAGTTCACTTTTTCATGTTGATCAACTGAAACCAGCTGTGTTTTATGGATGTATTGTATTGTAGCATGCCAAATTATCAGCATTAAATATTATGTTGAATTAGTATTGGCTTGGTTTGTTGACATCAATAGGACATTGGTCCCTGAGAGTTATCCGTGATTAGGCCTAAGGTCTAGTAACTACAGTATGTGGCACAATGGGATCACTTGAGGATTCCAGGTGTACTGCAGACAATACAGAGGTGACTATTGTGGAAGGTGTGTCAAGGCCTTTCAGAATCAATACCTGGATACTCTCACTGGTGATAAGTGTACTCTATCAATCAACATACATAAAAAGCAGTGGCAGCAAGATCTGGGCATACTACAGTAAAAGGTTTCTGGAGTGCAGCGAGGAGTAGAAAGGTGAAAGGGGTAGTACCTGAAGAATTACAACACATCACCATATCACTTCCCTCCACTCCTTCGGGTAGGCTAACCACCCGTATGTTGTTCCTCCGGTTGCGACCTTCCGCATCTTCGGCCCTATGTTCCAGGGTGCGGACTCTATCAGCAAGTTCTGTAACCTGAAGCGTCAACTTTTGCCGGGCAGGGAGGAGGTCTGCAAGTGAGGTTTCCACTGTTTTTACCCTCTCTTGCAATTTCTGGTGCTCCACCCTCAATAGTCCCAGCCCCACTGACACTGTACTTATGTCCTGATGGAGCCTCGCCTTAGTGTCAGCGATTGCTTCTAGGATTTTTGTAAGCTGCAGTTGCACTGGATCTGCCTCGGGTAGGTGGTCTGTCTTCCCCTGATGTGATTCCACTGCGCCGCCATCTTGATCTGACAGGGTCCCTGCGGCCTTTGCCCTTGCTTTACCCATCGTGCCTCTAAGGTTCATCAAACAGGATCTATCAAGACTAGGCCAAGTGGCGTTCCAGTGAGAGCAAATTCAAAGGTGAGGGGCAGCCGGTAAAACCCAAGGGCAGTGGCCCCTCTGTTATCCTGCATCACTGAGTAAGCGTGGGCCCACCAGCTCCACTGTCCCAAGTCTGTCACGTTTCACTCAATTATTTCCACTAGGGAGTGCGCAATACTATATAGCGGGTGGAGGCGGTACCATCCATGGTCAGGGGATCCTCTAAGAAGTCTTGTGGTGGCCTCACCTCTATTCACTGTGCCACAGTGCACTCCCAGGTACCTCTGTGCGCAAGTCCTCAGGCCCTCAAAGGTTTCAAAGGGTGAAGGCCCACAGTTCAAGGGCCGAGGGCCACCCGGCCCGGGTGAATTCAGAAGCTGGGGAGGAGGAGGATTTCCAGCTAATCCCCACAGCGCACGTCTCCTGCCCGTCTACACCACCCTCACCTCCTGGTCTCCTGGGCCCCTGGTCCAGTCCTCCGCTGAGTCTTCCCTCGCAGCCAGCTGCTCCCAGGTATCGCTCCACGGGGGCCCCCGGCCCTGTCCCTGGTGCTTCCCTAGAGCCGCAACACGTCTCCTGCGCGAGTTCCGGGGCCGTCACGTCTCTGTTATATCGCTCATCGCGATATTTGATTGTTGGGCGTGTTCATTGTTAGTGAGCACCCGCGGGGGTCAGCAGCTGGCTTCCCCTGCTGACATGCTTTGTTTGGTTTGTCCCGCGTAGCGCACGACATTGTTAATAAATAGCGATGCGTGTGGCGTCAGCTGACACACGCGATCATCGCAACACATCAATCCCTTGTGTCCTGTGTATCATTCAGCGGCCCTGATCCCCGACGCGCACCGCGTCCTCTAATTAGTCTGCCCGGTCAGAGCGCTCGTTTACCCGCGCTCCGACATAACATTTACTGGCGACGAGGGTGGTCCTCGTGTTCCCAGGCGGCAGCCGCGCACGACAACATCGTGTGCGCGGTGCTCGTGCTGCTGGGGACTCTTGACCCACGCGACCACGTGCAGCCGCGACCTCGTGCAGTCTGCAGCTGGGGGAGATACTCTGCAGGGGTGTTTGCTGGCCCCTCCCTGCTTCCACGTGGACTCAATTCTGGAGGCTGTGTTGCTGGCCTGCTCAAGGGCTGTGGAAGGCTGGGTGTGACCCAAGGAGGAGCTGTGAGTAACTTGCTGGCTGGGGACACTGCAGGGTCTTGGTGCTTGGCTGTCCGCGAGGGTGAACAAGAATTTGGTTGGTGGAAGGGTTATCTGAGACTCCTTGGTCATGGCTCATTTTCCTGCTATAGAGCCCTTCGTAATGGAGGGGGCCCGTCTGCTCAGGCCCCAAGGTGGAGAGAATGGGTCGAGCGAGTGCCGCTCTTCTTCGAAGCTACCAAAGTAGACGATGAGCAAAAGAGGGCAATGCTGCTACATCTTGGAGGGAAGGAGGTGTATAAAATAGCCAAGACGGCGGCGGAGGCAGCGCCAAAAACTCATCTCACGCTTATAGCAGCCCTCAACGCTCACTTCGAGCCCATGGCGAATCGTGATTATGAACGTTTTGTATTCAGGCAAGCCAGGCAACAGCCGGAAGAGTCGCTAGACACCTTTCACGCCAGGTTAAAAGAGCTAGCTAGCACATGCGGATTTCCGGACGAGACGGAGGAAATTCGAGGCCAAGTCATTCAGGGGTGCGCTTCAGCGAAGCTAAGACAAAGAATTCTGGAAGAATCAGGGAAGTCGTTGGCAGAGATACGAACTATGGGGAGGACTAAGGAACTGTCAAAGGCAAGGGCGGCCCACATAGGGGCAGCCTTACAGGCTCCGGTAAAGACGGAACCGGTGAATGCGGTCGCCCCCGCCCCAGTGACTACACCAGGCAATCCAAGAAGTCAGAGAACTCGCACATGTGGCCACTGTGGAGGACCGTCGCACAGACCGTCGGAGTGCCCTGCGAAAGGGAAGAAGTGTTCGGCGTGTTGTAAAATGAACCACTTTATGAAAGTCTGTCGATTGAGTCGAGGGAGGACAATGAGATCCCAGGTGAATGTGATCCCCGAGGCTCAAGAGACAGGAAGTGACATGGATGATGATGGCCGGGAAGAACACACGGTCCATTTGGTTTTCACGGTGGGGTCAGCTTCAGGTACTCAGAATCGTTTGCCCCAGTGCGAAGTCCTGGTAGGGGGACGCCCCTCAACAGCGATTGTAGATACGGGAGCAACAATCAACATCATGTCCTGTGAAGCTCATCAAGGAATGAAACCTCCTCCCATACTCATGCCATCAAAGATCACCGTGTTTGCCTATGGACAGTCAACCAAACCGTTGGCCATCAAAGGAAAGTTCAAAACGACGCTGGCGTATGACCCACGAGAGGTGGACGCAGTAGTCTATGTCACGGAAGAAGGACATGGTATGTTGTTGGGGTGCAAGTCGGCAGAGGTGTTGGGCATTGTCAAGTTTGCCTTTGGCATACACCGAGAAAGTGTGAGTCAAATACTAGAGGACTTCCACAAGGTGTTTAATGGAATTGGGTGTCTAAAGGACAAACAAATAAATCTTCACGTTGATCCCGCAGTACAACCTGTAGCTTTGCGCCACCGATGGGTCGCATTCCATCTGAGGCCTCTCGTGGAAAAAGAACTGCGCAAACTAGAAGATGCAGGGATAATAGAAAAAGTGAAAGGCCCGACGCCCTGGGTGTCACCCATTGTGGTCGCAAGGAGGCCCAAGCAGCCGGGCAAGGTGAGAATCTGTGTGGATATGAGGGCTCCCAATGCTGCAATTAAGAGAGAACGCCATCTGACGCCGACAATTGATGACCTGAATGGAGAGCTAAGTGAAGCCTGTTGGTTCTCAAAGCTTGATCTGCGAGCTGGTTATCATCAACTGGTCCTTGATGAGCCGTCAAGATATATCACAACATTCTCCACGCACGTGGGATTGAGGCGATATAAGAGACTGAGTTTCGGTATTTCCAGCGCAGCTGAGGTATTCCAAAATACCATTAAAGAACTCTTCGCTGATCTACCTGGGGTGATGAATGTAAGTGACGACATTCTGGTGCATGCTAAATCGATACCAGAACGTAATGATCGGTTGCAGCAAGTGCTCAAGATCATACAAGACTCAGGACTCATGCTGCATAGAGAGAAATGTGAGTTCCTTAAACAAAAGCTGCAATTCTTTGGATATACTTTTTCAGCGGAAGGTGTTCCTCCCGACCCTGAGAAGGTCAAGGACATTAAGGAGGCCCCGGCTCCCATGAATGTGACAGAAGTGCGCAGCTTCCTGGGAATGGTCAACTACTGTGGCCGGTTTATCAAGGATCTAACTTCTTTCACCACACCTCTCAGGGAACTAACCAAAGAGTCAGCGACATGGATATGGGGTCCGGAATAAGAGGCTGCGTTTAATGCTACTAAGGAAGCTTTGTCGACCAACACAACGTTAAGGTACTTCAATCCTAAGCATCAGACTCAAGTTGCGGTGGATGCTGGGCCTAAAGGGCTAGGAGCTGTATTGCTACAGAGGAAAATGGATGAAGATGAGTGGGCTCCTGTGGCGTTCGCCAGTAGGTCATTGACTGCCACTGAGCAAAGATATTCACAGATTGAAAAAGAAGCAATAGCGGTGCACTGGGGATGCAGGCACTTCCATCTGTACGTATACGGGAAACCGTTCTTGGTCACCACGGATCACAAACCTCTCATACCTCTTTTCATGGGAACAGCCTCCAAGCCACCGCCTCTAATAGAAAAATGGATGTTACAGTTGCAGGAGTACGATTGCAAGATTGAATATCACCCTGGAGCTACTAATCCCGCTGATTATTTGTCTCGCCATCCTCGTGAGGCTACCAGTGTGGAGGTGGACGAAGATGAAGAAACAGAGGAATAAGTCAGGTATATCTCCGACCGTTCACGTCCTCTGCCTATGTCCCTAGGAGAATTGTGCAGAGCGACAGCTGAAGTTGGATGTTTGCAGAAAGTGATGGAAGCTGTGAGGACGAACAAATGGCATCACCTAAGAATTCAACTGTCCACGTTCACTCCCATGACGAAGAAAATAATTGAAAGTTTGCACCATGTGAGACAGGAACTGAGTGTCGATCCCCATGGATGTTTACTACGAGGTCACCGGCTGGTCGTTCCTTCGACTCTGGTGGATAGTCTCGTTAGTCTGGCACATGCGGGGCACCAGGGGATGGTGAAAACTAAAAACAGGTTGCGAACCAAAGTCTGGTTTCCCCTGATGGATGATAAGGTGGAGGAAGTCGTGCGGTCCTGTCAGTGGTGTCAAGCTACCGGTGAACCCAATCCTCCTGCGGCTATCCTGACTGAGCGACGACCGGAAGGTCCATGGCTGAGGGCTAGCATGGATTTTGGAAGTCTCCCAGATGGGAAACACTCCATGGTGGTAATTGACGACTACTCCAAGTACCCAGAGGTAGAGGTGCTGTCATCCCTCAGTGCTGGAGATGTCATTCCTAAACTGGAGAAAGTGATGGCCACCCATGGTCTTATCAAGGAGATCCGAACTGATAATGGTCCACCTTTTCAAGGACAAGAGTTTGCATCATATCTTGCCTCTCATGTAATTACACACAGGAAAATTACCCCGAAGTGGCCACAGGCTAATGGGGAAGCTGAGCGGTTCATGCGAACATTGAACAAAGTCATAAGGATAGCTGTGGCACATGGTGATGCAGTAGAACAGTCAATCTATGCTTTCCTCCGTGATTACCGCCAGACTCCTCACACTACCACGGGAAGGGCACCTGGTCACCTGTCAATGGGACAAATCGTTCAGGACTCCATCCCTCATCACCCCACGTGGGCTCCTGAGAGCATCAATGATAATGCCATGGACAGCAGGAGGAAATGCCTGAACGATATGGTCAGCCGGAAGCACGAGCGGTAACGTCGAAGCTTCAGACTGGGGACTTGGTACTTGTTCAGGACAGACAACCTGGCAGTAAATTTCGCCTTCGTTTTGAAAAAGATCCCTGGCGTATCACACAACTTAGAGGCACTCAGGTCACTGCCACCCGAGCTGGTGAGGTGCTTACTAGAAATATATCAGCGTTTAAAAAGTATCATGGGTCTCCTGTCTGTCAACCCACTGTGGTGGAGCCTATTCCTGACGATTGTCATTCCGATGTGTGGTCTGACCCTGGTGATGATGTTCAAGGAGCTGACAGAATGACTGAGTCTGTCCCTCCGCTAAATGTTCAGCGAAATGTTCCTGAGCCTTCTTCGGACGTCCCTGGCTCTGATGAGTGTCGTGAAACTTGCACCCGATATAGACTAAGGGGTAATCCTGCACCTTCGTCACGGCTCAAGAACTTTCACTGTTAGAGATGGTATCAGCATGTGGCCCGTCTACCGTACTGTCTAATCGTGATTGGTGTCTATTCACAGTGAAATGACTTTGCCAAGTGTTAATTGTTGTTAATGACTCCTTCTTTGTTTTGGGGAGGAATGTTATATCGCTCATCGCGCTATTTGATTGTTGGGCGTGTTCATTGTTAGTGAGCACCCGCGGGAGTCAGCGGCTGGCTTCCCCTCCTGACGTGCTGTGTTTGGTTTGTCCTGCGTAGCGCAGGACATTGTTAATAAATAGCGATGCGCGTTCGTGCGACGTCCGAGCCGACACAGGTGATCATTGCAACACATCAATCCCCTGTGTCCTGTGTATCATTCAGCGGCCCTGATCTCCGACGCGCACCGCGACCTCTAATTAGTCTGCCCGGTCGGAGCGCTCGTTTACACGCGCTCCGACATAACAGTCTCCTCGCTCTGGGACGTCTCCTCGCTTGGGATTACCCCTCACGCGGCTCAACAATGCCCAGCCGCAGTCTCAGCCAGGTCAGGCCGCCAGCCCACACCCTCCGTCCGCATCCGGCGCCCTCGGGACCCGCCTTTGCTCCGTCCCTCCCCAGCTCTTCTCCAAGCTGGGCGGACGTCGCTCGGTTGTTCTGGGGTTTCCGCCCTCCGCGGGCCTCCGGAGCTCCCCCAGGCAGTCTCGTTCAGCCAGGTCAGGCCGCCAGCCCACGCCCTCCATCCGCATCCGGCGCACTCGGGTCCCGTCTTGCCCCGTCCCTCAAGGGGCCGATCGTGTCACGTAGACCGAGCCCGGGGCGCCTCCCCAGCTCGTCTCCAAGCTGAGTGTACGTCGCTCGGTTGTTCTGGGGTTTCCGCCCTCCGCGGGCCTCCGGGGCTCCCCCAGGCAGTCTCTGCACCCCCCCCCCCCCGGCAGGCCGCCAGTGTCTCGGCCTGCCTGCGTTGCAACAGGATTTTTGCCGGGCCAACGCGGAGCGGTCCGCCATCACTCGCGACCAAGCCACACCCCCGAAGTACATAATAATCATATATAGGTGTAAGGGTGACTCTCCATGTCAGAATGCTAAACACCATTTGTACATCGGTATTTTTTTTATTTTTTTATTCGTCAGGTAGAAAGCAGAGAAAAGAACAAGAAAAGCAAAATGTTCTATATAATCAATCAGTTCGTTTCAAATGAGTTAGAAATTAAAAACCTTACAAGCCATATCCATAATCAGAATAAACTCGTAATGACTTTTCCTAAATCCATATTATTTCGTATCCCCCCAAATTCCTCTGTGTTTTCTTAATGCCCCAACTCTTTGAGCATATAGCTTTTCCCACCTATTGACCCAATGCATCTTAATCACCCATGATTCAAAATTGGGTGCTTTGAGGGATTTCCACATCTGTGAAATTAGAGAGCCGGTGACCAACGCGGCTATGAACAAAAATTGCCTTCATCTTACCAAGGCGTGTCTTGGTGGAGATAACATACCAAATAAAGCCTCTAGAGGTCCCGGCATTACCTGAATCTGCCTTTGCCTACTAATACTAGTAAATATTCTATGCCAACAGAATCATATATAGTTGGACATGTTAGACAAATATGTAACCAATCACCTGGCTCTTTGCCACATCTGAAACATTCCGCAGATCTGGCTGGGTATAGTTTCTGGAGACGACTAGGAGTGTAATAGAGCTGCCATATACAGTAAAAATTCATTCTCTTAAAATTAGTACCCCGAATTGCTTTATGAGCCACAGAGTTATAACAGCCCCAGTAGCCTGTACTAATCTCCCAACCAGTCAGAATCTTAATTTAAGCTAATGCTGCAGGTACCAGCCTGTGATTTAATTGTTGCTGAAGTAAACAATATCAGTTTTCTACCCTTTTGACACTGCTTACAAAGTAAGCTTTACTAATTTGTTCTGAATACGAATCCCTCTCAACCGGATTGTGATCTATAAAATGTCTGATTTGCAGGTAGGAAAATGATAACACCTGGGAAACAATTGGAAAACTGGAGGTTAGGTGATCCAAAGTTTTCATGTCTCCTGCCACCAAGAAATGTTTTAATCTAAACACCCTCGTCCTTTCCCATTTCTCAATAATATTGGTACCTATGATTAACTGTAGTTCTGTACATTCCCTGATTTTCATCTGGGGTGAAACCAGGGGAATTGTATCTGCTCCCTTATCTGCTAGAATCTAATTATGTGGGACCTTAGAACGAGTCCGCTTGGGTAATTTGGGGATCTGTAGGAAAGCAAGTAACTGAATTGCGACTTCCTGGAGCATGCGCTGCAGATAGAAACTGTGAGAATTGCTGTTCATTGCTGTAGCCCAGGTCAGCCAATCAAGAAAAGAGGCTTGATAATACATCTGAATATGTGGTAAAGCCTTACTCTATATTCAATTGAATTGTCTGAAGGTTAGTTCAAGCCCGCTTACCCTGCCACAGAAAGTGTCAAAATGCCTTATTGATCTCGTCAATAAACTGGCTTTTCACTTTTATTAAGATATTGAAAATATAAATAAAAACAACAAGATTACCATTTTAAGTAGGGCTACACGGCTGATCATGGAAAGTGGTAGATTATGCCATTTCAATAAGAGTACCTGTGCTTTATTCAGGGTTGCAATATCATTTAAGGAAAAGAGTTCTATGAAATCTTGCGAGACATAAATACCCAAGTATATTATTGGGTGAGTAACGGAGTAATGCTGTTGTATTTCTATGGACAGTATTTGTGGGGAGCAATGAAAGAGTAGCGCTTCGGACTTGCTATTGTTACCTTATACCCCCCCAATGTTGGTAAATGTCTGAAGCTGTGCAAACGCATTACAAATATTTTGTTCATCATAATGTTGTCTGCATAAAGCACTAAAGGGGCTTCAATAGATGGATCCTGTCTAATTGCCACAGCTAGAGGCTCGATGAAGAGAGCAAAAAGGAGTGGTGACATGGGACAACCCTGTCTTGTGCCTCTTCTAATTATAATGCGTCTTGCCACCTGTGAAATGATTAGCACTTCTGCCTCAGCTTTCCCTTATACATTTTGCAGCAGAGAGACAAACTTCGGGGGGAACCCAGAGCTTATGAGAATAGCAAATAATACCTCCCACTGTACTAGGTCAAACGCTTTCTCAGCATCCAACATGATAATCGCGCTGCTGCATGTGTTTGTATGGTAATATAGTGCCTGGACGAAAACAATTGTATTAAATTAAATCATTTTTTGTGTCTATTAAACCACTTTGGTCGCTATGCAATATAGCTTGGGCTGCTAAGGCTAATCTAGCTGCTAGAATTTTAGTAAGTTATTTATAATCAGTATCTGTGCTGGGGGTGTGGTTTGAAGAGAACCTTTCTTTCCCTACTCAGGTCAAGAAGCTTGCCAGCAACTGTTTAAGTCTTCTTAAAACCCTAAGGAAGTTTCTTCCTCTTCTTCCCAGGGCGGCGAAAGAAACAGTCATCTGCGCTCTCATCCTGTCTCGGCTTGATTATGCCAATGCTCTTTATGCTGGCATCCCTGGCTATCTGTTGAAGAAGCTTCAGGTGGTCCAAAATGCGGCAGCCAGACTTTTTCTTGACATTCCCTCCAGAAATAGTGTGAGACATCACCTACGCTCACTGCACTGGCTTCCTGTGGGCGAACGGGTCAAATTCAAATCTTTAGTTATTGCCCATCGCGCTCTCCATGGCCACGGCCCTACCTACCTGCAAAAACGATTCTCCTTTTATGCTCCTTTGATACAATTGCGTTCTACGTCCCAATGTCTAGCCCAGGTTCCTCGCTTTAAATACCAGAGACTAGGTGGCAGCTCTCTCGCCCGGAAAGCTGCCGTGGCATGGAACGCCCTTCACTTTGCTTTACGGAACATTCAGGACCCCTTGGTTTTTAAGAAGAACCTGACAACGTTTCTTTTTGTCTAATGCCAGCCTTCCACTCCTCTTGGTTTCGCGTCAGGACACTCTTGAGTATCTGTGCACGTTATAAAATAACATAACATAACATCTGACAGAGACAGCTAGCCGCAGATTCCTTAATTTTTTAATTCTCGCCAGACTAGACCCGGAATTTTTTTGCAGAATCTCTGCACGCCAGGGGACGGCATCGTACGATTCCGTGATGATGTCGACTCCAGTTGTGACGTTAATGGAGTCATATAAGTCTCCTCCGGCGCACGGACATCAGTTTCTTCTTTTTCATGCTGCATTGCGGATCCAGAGAAGCGATTCCTCAGGCCGTTTTCTGGCCTATTTCAACAGTTTTTGTCAGTTGGAGCTGTGTGCCTTATCTGAAAGAGACACGTTAGTGACAGATTCCTTACCTTAGAATATCCCCAGGCGTCAGGCTGGATCCGGAAAGTTTTGCGTAGCAGTACCCTTGCGCGTCGGTAGGCGGCGTTGTGCGGCTCCGCGTCCGTCGTCGGCGTCGTGATCGCCGGGATGACGTCGCGGGCAGTACTTAGGCGCCGCCCCTGCGGCGCTGACGTCAGTTCTTCTTTTCCGCGCCAGCAAGCGCAGATCCGGGAAGAGCAGTGCCCTGGTCAATTTTTGACCATACTTTTTGGTGATTTTTTCACTGTTTTTTCCAAAAGGTGTCGTAGGGATGCCCGGCTTCAAGCGATGCGGCGCCTGTGCGCGGATGATGTCCGTCACCGACCCGCATTGGGAGTGTCTCTTCTGCCTCGGCCGAGGCCACGACACGAGTCTTGTCCCGAATGCCAGGCCCTCAACCCGAAAGCTTTGCGAGAGCGGTCTCGAAAGCTCCTCGGTCGCGTGAGAGGTCCAGGGGTCGCTCGCGGAGTGCACACCGGTCGTCGGCGTCGAAGTCTTCTTCGTCCGGTAAGTCTAAGCACAAGAAGTCCAAGAAGCATCGTCGCTCTCGGACTTCGCCTCGCCGGTCTCGCGACTCGGCTGAGGCCCCTCCCGGCACCGTCCCCGCCCCGCGGCCCCGGACTTGCCTGTGGAGTCGCCCCCGCCATACCCGCCCTTCCCGGGTTCGGGGCGGATCCGGCCAAGGTACAGGAGTTCCTGTCGGCCATGGCCCGCCTCTTCGGGCCGTCAGGCCCCTCCGGTGCGCCTTCGGGCCCCACGGGCCCTGATGGGGTTGCTCCGGCGTCGCCGGCGGCTCCGGCCCCGGCGTCGCCCGTGCCTCCAGCCTCGATCCCGGCTTCGGCCCCGGCCTCGATCCCGGCTCCACAACCCCCATCGACGCCGGTCGACCTCACGACACCTCCGCCGGCGCCGATGTCTCCGGTGCCGTTCTCGACGCCGCCCTGGGCTCCGGGCGGCGTCGTCCCCAGTTCCTTCCGGCTCCGGACATGGACCCGGAGCGACGTCGCTCGACGCCGGCTCCGGCGCCGATGGGACCTTGGGTCCCAAATGTCCCTCCTCCTCCCTTATTTTGAACCAGAGGAGGACCAGGAGGACTGGGAGGGGTCTGATGACCCTCTGACGCGCAACTGTCAGTATGATGAGGACTGGACAGAGAGTCTAGGGGAGGCCAGTGGTCTGGATACTTCCCCTGACACTGGCATGCTGTCTCCTCCCGTGGCTACGGAGGAGGGGGCCAGCTTTAGTGACGGTGTTGCGTAGGGCTGCTGGGGCCTTACGTCTCCAGCTCCCTACTTTGACGGTCAAGCCTAACATCTTGACAGAGGTGCTTCAGCCGGCAGCCTCCTCTGCGGAGACTGTGCTGCCGTTTAACGACGCCCTCACTGGACGTTCTTTTGGGCGCCTGGTCCAAGCCCAACACAGGGGCTCCTGTGGATCGGAACGTGTCACGACGCCATCGCCCCGCTCCGGGCGACCCCCTGTTTCTTTCTGTCCACCCCACTCCTGAGAGCTTGGTTGTCCAAGCCTCCGCTTCCCAAACCGCCTTCCCTACCGCTCCTCCGGATAGGGAATCCAAACGCCTGGATCAGTTTGGGAAGAAAGGTTTTTCTTCCTCCAGTGCTGGCTTGCGGTCCGTTAACACCGCTTGTCTTTTGGGCCAATATACCCACTCCCTGTGGGATTCGGTGGCGGATGTTTTGCCCCAGTGCCCTGAGGAGGTCCAGGCACTGCTTTCCCGCGCCGATGCGGAAGGAAGGGATGCGGCCAAATACACTATCCGTTGTGGCCTTGACACCGCCGACTCGCTGGGCAGGTCGATTGCAACGACGGTGGCGCTCCGACGCCACGCCTGGCTGAGAACCACTGGTTTTTCAGGGATGTCCAGAATACTCTCATGGACATGCCCTTTGATGGAGTCGGTCTTTTGGGTCCAAAGCAGACCATGCGTTGGAGCGCTTTAAGGACTCACGGGCTACTGCCAAGTCCCTGGGCCTTTCTGCTACACGCCCTCCGCTGCCTTCTGCTTTCGCCCCTATCGTGGCCACGGTAGGGGCGCCCCTTCACGTCAGCGGCCCAGCCACCGGCCCGCGCAGCAGGCGTCTTCGCGTGGCCGAGGACGTGGATTCCGCCGTGGCGGATCGGGCAACCAGCGTGCGGGTCAGGCCACCACCTCCAACCCGTCCGCGGCCTCCAAGCCCTCCTAGTCCCTCCTTTCAGGTGCACGGCACGCCAGTAGGGGCAGGGTCCGCCATCACCTTCCCCACTGGCGCACCATCACCTCGGACAGGTGGGTCTTGGACATTGTCCGAAGGGGCTACTCCCTCCCTTCGAGACCACCCCCAGCCATGCCACCTCAATTCCACCGCATGTCAGGGGATCACTTGGTGCTTCTACAGAAGGAAGTCACGGCCCTCTTGACCAAGAGGGCCATCGAGCATGTTCCGACCCCAGAAGTAGGGCGTGGTTGCTACTCCCACTACTTTCTGGTGCCCAAAAGGACAAGGAGGACATGCGTCCTATCTTGGACCTCCGGAACGTCAATCGCTTCCTCCGGAAGGAGAAGTTCAAGATGCTCACCCTAGCTCAGGTCTTGACTGCCCTCGACCCTGGAGACTGGTTGGTAGCGTTGGACTTGCAGGACGCGTATTTCCACATCCCCGTCCTGCCGGCCCACCGGCGTTACCTTCGGTTCACGGTAGGCCCCGAGCATTTTCAGTTCACCGTGCTCCCCTTTGGCCTTACCATTGCCCCTCGGGTGTTCACGAAAGTGATGGCGGTGGTCGCAGCTCATCTGCGCCGGGCAGGGGTTTCAGTCTTCCCCTACCTCGACGACTGGCTGCTGAAGGCGGGCTCGTCCCAGGCAGTCGTCTCCCACCTCCAGACTACGGCCGAACTCCTGCACTCGCTGGGGTTCTCCATCAATGTGCCGAAGTCGCATCTGATTCCTTCTCCACAGCTCCTTTTCATCGGAGCAGTTCTGGACACGACGCAGTTTCGGGCCTATCCTCCCGAACGGCGAGTCCGGGATATTCAGGCTATGATTCCGATCTTTCGGCCTTTATCCTGGGTTTCGGTACGGATGACCCTGAGGCTGCTGGGCCTCATGGCCTCCTGCATCCTGCTGGTCAATCATGCCAGATGGCATATGCGGGCTCTGCAGTGGGACCTGAAGTTCCAGTGGGCGCAGCACCAGGGCAACCTGTCCGATCACGTCCAGATCTCGGAGGGGACTGCAAAACAGTTGCAGTGGTGGCTCTCGAACCGGCAATGGGTCATGGGCAGATCCCTCTCCCTTCCCCAGCCAGAGCATACAGTTGTGACGGACGCGTCCCTTCTGGGATGGGGCGGTCACATGGGAGAGGCGGAGATCAGGGGCCTCTGGTCTCCGGCGGAGTCCCGGCTCCATATCAACCTTCTGGAGCTCCGGGCGATCCGGCTTGCACTCAAGGCATTCCTTCCCTCTGTCAAAGGGAAGGTAGTGCAGGTGTTCACAGACAACACCACCGCCATGTGGTACTGCAACAAACAGGGCGGGGTGGGGTCTTGGACCCTTTGTCAGGAGGCTCTGCGCCTCTGGACATGGCTGGAACATCAGGGCATGTTCCTGATGGTTCAACACCTGGCAGGTTCTCTGAACGCCAGGGCGGACGAACTCAGCCGCAGGTGCATGATGGATCACGAATGGCGTCTTCACTCGGAAGTGGCGCAAGGACTCTTTCTACAGTGGGGAGAGCCTTGGTTAGATCTATTCGCCACCGAAGAGAACGCGCAATGTCATCAGTTCTGCGCGTTGGAATTTCCAAGGCGGCACTCGCTCGGCGACGCTTTTCGTCGCGAGTGGAGTTGCGGTCTGTTGTACGCCTTTCCGCCTATACCACTTCTACCCAGAGTGTTGAAGAAGATTCGGCACGACCGGGCCCAAGTCATTCTTGTGGCTCCGGACTGGGCTCGAAGAGTTTGGTATCCCGAGCTACTCAATATGAGCATAGATCCCCCGATCCGTCTGCCTCTTCGGGAGGATCTTCTGTCGCAGCAGCAGGGGACGGTCCTCCACCCGAACCTGTCCAGTCTACACCTGCTTGCGTGGAGATTGAGCGGCGGCAGTTGATTCCTTTCGACTTGCCTCCCGAAGTTTGTGATGTGATTCTGGCAGCCAGGCGTCCCTCCACTAAGGTGGTATACGCCTGCAGGTGGAACAAATTTGTGGCATGGTGCACAGCAAAGGCTGTGGATCCCCTTTCTGCCCCTCTTTCTGAGGTCCTTCTGTTCCTTCTCTCTCTGGCCCAACAGGGTTCTGCCCTGGGTACCATCAAGGGTTATCTTTGTGCTATCTCGGCCTTCCTCAGGCTCCCTGATCAGCCCTCCTTTTCAAGTCCCCTGTTGTTAACAGGTTCTTAAAAGGCATTACTCACCTCTTCCCTCCTGTTCCGTTTGTAATGCCTCAGTGGGACTTGAACTTGGTTCTTACCTTTTAATGTGCGCTCCCTTTGAGCCTCTGCATAACTGTCCTCTTCGTCTTCTGACTCTGAAGACAGCCTTTCTGGTGGCCATCACCTCCGCTCGGCGGGTGAGTGAGCTCCAGGCTCTATCTTGCAAACCTCCCTTTCTGTCTGTTCATCCAGACAAGGTTGTTCTTCGGACGCGTCCGTCCTTCTTGCCAAAGGTGGTTACTGCTTTCCACATTGGGCAGACCATCACTTTGCCCACCTTCTTTCCGCCTCCGCATCCTTCCAGAGAGGAAGAGAGGCTCCACCGTCTGGACCCAAAGCGTGCGCTCTCCTTCTATATCGACCGCACAAAACACTTCCGGGTGGATGACCAGCTCTTTGTTGGCTACGTGGGCGCCAAAAAGGTCGGGCGGTGCACAAGAGGACCATCTCCCGCTGGGTTACCTTGTGCATCAAGACCTGCTATTCTTTGGCCAAGAAGGAGCCTCCTGTTGGGCTGCGTGCCCATTCCACCAGGGCAACGGCTGCTACCACGGCCTTGGGCCGCGGTGTTCCGCTGCCGGTTATCTGTCAGGCAGCTACGTGGGCCTCGCTGCACACGTTTACAAAGCATTACTGCCTTGACAGTCAGGTCCGGAGGGACGGCTTCTTTGGCCGTTCTGTCCTCCAGGACTTCCTTGTCTGATCTTTGTTCGCAGACCCACCACCGGGGTTGGTATTGCTGGGGTATCTATTCTAAGGTAAGGAATCTGTCACTAACGTGTCTCTTTCAGATGCACAAGTTACTAACTTGTGTAACGATATATCTGTAAGAGACAGTAGTTAGTGACAGATTCCTTACCGCCCACCCATCCTCCCCGTTCTGCGAACTGATTTCTAGGGTTAAGGACATCCCTTTCAGGGCCCTAGTATTTTTCAGACACCTGTGTCAGCTTCTTGCATGGCTCTGCGTTCCTGGCGCGGAAAGTCGTGTACAGGACTGACGTCAGCGCGCAGGGGCGGCGCCTAAGTACTGCCCGCGACGTCATCCCGGCGATCACGACGCCGGACGACGGACGCGGAGCCGCACGACGCCGCCTACCGACGCGCAAGGGTACTGCTACGCAAAACTTTCCGGATCCAGCCTGACGCCTGGGGATATTCTAAGGTAAGGAATCTGTCACTAACTACTGTCTCTTACAGATATATCGTTACACAAGTTAGTAACTTGTGCTTCTCATGTCTTCAGGCTTTAAGGCCTGTGGGTCTTGTGCATGACAGATGTCGGCTAAAGACCCGCATTCCATGTGTATGTGGGCGTTGGGAGAACACCACGACTCCGAAGATTGGGGCTCCTGCCACAAGCTGAAGCCGAAGGTACTCAAGGAACGCCGAATGAAACATTTGGCGGCGTGACTGACGCAGTCTTCAGACCCTTCACGCCGGCCTCAATTGTCGATTTATTCGGAGGCACGGGCCGTTCCAGGAGTTGGAGCTGTTCAAGGAGACGTCGTTCTCCTTGAACAGCTTGAACGTCTAAAAGTAAGAATAGGCGATTGAAGTTGCGGCCTCTCTCGACTTCGCTGCGTGGGGACTCCGTCCCTCACGGCTCCTCCCGCTTGCCAGTTGAGGAGTCGAGACACGACTCGGCCCGCGCCTCCCCATCTTTCCGGGAGCCGGGCATTGATGGCTCAAATGAGGGAATACTATAATTCTCTGCACCTCATCTTTGGGCCTCCAACTTCCTCTGGAGTGCCCTTGGGTTCCATGGAAGTGAGAGCGGCTACACTGGTGGGTTTGCCCTCTTGTCAGTTGGGCCCTCTGAGTCGTTTAGTCGGTGCCAGTCGGCGTCGGCCGACTCCGCTTCAGCGCCGGTGCACAGCCCTTCGGGGTTTCAACCTTCGGTGTCCATCCTTGATCAGCCAACTCCGGCAATGATGTTGGTGGTGCCGGTCGAGGCCATTTTTACTCATTCTCCCGACGTTGAGGCGTCGCCTTCTCGGTGTTGATCGGCATCGGTACGAATTTGACAGAGCCAACTGGAGGAAATGTTGTTTTTCCACTTTCCTCTCATGGTTGTGCTTCTGAAGGAGGAGATGTGGAGGATTCTGGGCTATTACAGCTTATTGCTGACACTATTCCACCTCTTGTAGAGGAGAGTTGGCTTTCTGCATTTGTTGATGCTAGTAGGCTGGAATCTTCCCCAGCCTCAGGGTTACCCTCTCCTCCTAGTCTTGCTACTTAGGCGAGTTCCTCTTTTGTAGGTATGTTAAGGAGAGTGGCTATGGTTTTGGCATTATCTCTTCCTACGGTGGAAAAGTCCACTGATAACTTGATTGATGTCCTTTATCAATGTCAATAGTTTTTTTTTTTTTTAACGTTTTTTATCAAGGTCAGACAGGGGTGGTGCTTGTTCTCCCATATAGTGAGGCCATGTACGACATCTATTTGGGCACTTGGGCTAAGCCTGATACGTGGGTCTCGGTGGATTATGCTATATCTCACAGGCACTTGTCTGCTCCTGGAAATCCAGCTTGTCTCCTCAAGCATCCCACCTCTCATAGTTTGGTAGTTCAGGTGGCTTCAGCCTCACAGGATATGGATTCTATACCTAATGTTCTATCGAATTGAGACTCAAGGAGGCAAGATTTGTGTGGGAGGCATATTTTTGCGTCAACTAGTTCTGCTTTAAGGTCCATTAACATGTCTTGTGTTCTTGGGCATTTTTCTCACGCTTTGTGGGATTCTTTGCAGACTATGTTGCCATCGCTTCCAGATGGCCTCCGTTCTAATATAGAACAGTTGATTCGGGGTGGCCAACAGGCAGCTAAGCTGATTATTAGAAGTGGCATGGATACCACTGATTCAGTGGGTCGGCCCATGGCATCCTCTGTGGCGCTACGTCAGCGTGCCTGATTAAGTACCTCAGGCTTTTTTAGAGGCGGTCCAAGCTGCTTTGGTCGATATGCCCCTTTGATGGCACCCATCTTTTCGGTGCCCAGGCTGACACGAATTTGCGGCGTTTCTGTGATAGAAGAATTAAGACAGAGTCCTAACTTCTCTTTGTCTAATTATATACCTATTTGTTTTTTTCTCTATACTAGGGTTATATAGGGGATATTAATCTTTTGTTTCTTACATGGCTGGCCATGTTATGGCAGTGCCATGGTGGTATAAGTTCCGCCTGTTGGTGACAGAGGATGTGGTTTTCCTGTGGTTAGCAGATATTATTGTTTCAATACTGTCTTTGACAGGTTATGTGGTACAAGGGTACCTATTGTATAGGTTTTTTCCCTTCTCCTTTTTTCCTCTGGTGATGTACTTCATGCTCAAGGAGTCATTTGCTTTTGATATTTCTTGTGGTTAGGAAGTGTACTTATGTCACCTGCTCCTTTGGAAGCATATCGGTATGCTGGTATGCATTTCTTTTGACTTTCAGTATCTCTTGTAGGGACATCTTCCTTATGCCCTATGGGAGACCTTTTATACAGAGCGTATGCTTATTTTTACACCTTTCTGAATTTCCACTTCAGGGCAATTTTGGGTCTGATTTATTCAAAGTTTCCGTTAGGATATTCTTGGTTAATTGGTCTTTCAATAGATTGTACTCCTTTTCTCTAGTTTTGACGGGGTGCACTTTGCTTTGAATTCAGGTAGTGCATAGATTACTTTTGCGTTACGTTGTTTTTGCAAAGGTTATACTACCCTATGACGGGGTTATGCCAACTTTACTACGTTGTGTGTTCCTTGCCTGTGCAGGGGGTTTTGTCCCTTGATATGTATTTCTCTTTCTTGGAGACGTTCTATATGGCAGGTTCAAGGGCCCCTATTTTGGTATTCTTCTGAATGATTGTATTACTAATGCTTACTCCATTTATGGAGGTTCTATGGTTTCCTACTTTCAGTCTTAGAACATGGTTGTTCAGTGAACACTGCTTGTAATGTTATCTGGAAGGCAGTGTCAGACTATTTAAACCCTAGGGGATTAACTTATATGGCGATGTCCAGCATTTTCTTGGAGAATTTCTTCTTTTTAAAGAAGAATGTTCACTTCTATGGTTCTTTTCTTCCCTAAGAACATCCTGAGTTTTCCTTCCTTATATTTTGATTTGCTGGTGTAGTTACACTTTTCCTGTCAGGAGGTTGGATGTCCTCTGTCTCCTTGGGGACATTTTCTTCCTCTAATCTGCAATTGCTCTTTTTGTAACTCAGTCCTTTTAGGGGTCAGCTTTCAGTGTATGGGCTGTTCATTCTTGTGTTCTTAGGTTTCTATATTTATATGTATTGAGCCTTCGTCTGATTTACGGTCAGATTTTGGTCTGTCTGGTATACCTTATGGTCAAATATTCCAACTGGATATCACTTTTTAAGATTTTCATGGGTTGGGTTGTGCTTCATTTTGACCTATAGGGCCAAGTGTGGTGGTAAGTTTTTGCTGTTGGCAGGGTTACATTTTCCTGTGTTCTCTTTTAGGCTGATGGTAGGAACAGCTTTTCAGGATATTTTTGGACAGTTGGCATTATCTTAATACTAAGTCACCCAGGGCATGGACTAGTTTTTCAGTTCCATTCTATCTGTACCGGTATATGGCATATTACAGGTGTAATGTATCTGTGTTGTGCATATTTAGATACAACTCTGCTATATAGAAGAAGGCAGAATATGTATTATGTTCTTGCAAATCTTACTATAAGTTGCAATTTCCTTCTCTCTTCACTGTAAGTTTATCTGTGACTGTCATACCTTGTAGATATGCCTCTCTCTCTCTCTCTCTCTCTCTATATATATATATATATACTGGTGGTCGCCAGTAGATAGTTATAGTTAGGACCTATTTTCCATAGGAAATTCACAACATTCTATTTCCAATAACTTTGGCGCCGGTTGATGAATCTTCGCGAAATTTTCAAAACTCGTGTGGCGCTCCGGTCCGCTCCTATCTTGAAAGTTTCGGGGTGATTCGTCAAGCATGGGCCGAGAAAAAAGGGGGGTCCCAAAACGTGTTTTCCCCATAGGAAACTTTAGACACGGCTACAGCCCGAACTGCTGAACGGAATTACACCAAATTTGGCAAAGAGGTAGTTCTTGGTTCAGAAAGAACCCTTTTTGTTAAATGGTGTAAATCCGTTCAGTAGTTGCTGAGAAAATCAAAAGTAAAAACACATATATATCTATGGCAGCGGAGGATCCGCGCACCCTCCCGATCACGAGCTGTATGATAATTGGCTGTCAACACTCCAAACCATTAAGTGTTGGCAGCCATCTTGTGCCTCGGTAGAACCTCGGCACAAGAAATCAGAGAAACAAGCGCGCAAAACGCAAAAAGGGGGCAGGGTAGAAACACCCTGACCCCCTAGGCCTGCTTAGGGGGTCCCACAAGGACCCCCAGGGCCCCAAAAAAATAGTTTAAAAAAAAAAAATCGGCAAAATCCACGCAGGGTGCGCGGATCCGGCCGAGAAAAAAAAAAACAACGAAGCGCGGGCTCCCGCGAATCGTTAATATTCAGCCCCCGGGTGGGCCAAATCCCGGGGACTGCCACCCCCCGGGGCTTATTTTACATAATTGTGGGGGGGCTCACAGCCCCCCCCAGCCCCGGGGACCGCCACCCCCCGGGGCTTCATTGTTTTAAAAAAAGATACATGTTGGGGGGGCTCGAGCCCCCCACACGCCCCGGGGACCACCACCTCCCCGGGGCACTTAAAATGTAAATTTGGGGGTCCGTTACGGACCCCCGAGCACCGGGGACCACCACCTCCCCGGGGCTGTGCAACAGGTGGGATGGGGGCCGCACGGCCCCCCTCCTGGAGCCCTTGATGACATTGGGGACCGCCACCCCCCCGAGGGCCGACTCCTGCAGTGTCCCAGGGTGCCCACCCCCGGGACACTGTAGATTGCTATGGCAGGGTGGGAGCCTCGTGACTCCCACCCTGCCATAGCAAACTGCTTTGGTTTTTGGAAGAGAGAGCAGGAAACCTGCTCTCTCTTCCAAAAACCAAAGACGATTGCTTTTCCACACGGGGAGCTGCATCTTAGCAGCTCCCCGTGGAAAAGCAATGCCGGCTCCCGAGGGACGCGGGGAGCCAGCGGGACCGTGGGGGGATTGGGGACCCCCCCACGGTCCCCAACGGAGAGGGCCAGCTCCGGGGCTACAAGTGACCCGGCAGGGGGTCACGCAGCCCCCTTCCCCAAAATTTTAATAAAAAAATATAAGTAATTAAAAAACCCCTCCAAAAGATGTAAAAAAAAACCAAAAAAGGCCATGTCCCGGGGGATGGGGTCCCCGGGGCCGATTAAGGCTTCGGGAGGGGTGCCACGCGGCCCCCTTCCAAATTTTATTTTAAAAAAAAATTAAAATTAGGGGGCAGGCCCTGGGGGATGGGGTCCCCAGGGCCAATAAATTAGAAAAAGAAGGGGGGGCCACACAGCCCCCTTTGTTAAAAAATAAATAAAATAAAAGACCAGCATTGTGCCGGAGGCCACGCCCCCTCTTTGCAGCACTCTGCAAACGCGCCCCCTGGCGCGTTTGCAGTTGGGGAACGAATTCCCCTTGAATACTGGGGGTCCCTGGGGGCCAACTTGCCCACCAGGAACCTCCAGTATGCGCCAGGGAGCTGCGTTGCAGAGAGGTGTTGTGAGACCACGCCCTTTTTTACACCTCTCTGCAACGCAGCTCTGTGGCGCTTAATGGAGGTAGCTGGTGGGCTAGTTGCACCCCAGGGACCCTCAGGATTCAAGGAGAGTTAATCCCCCAGCTTAAAATGCGCCACGGGGCGCGTTTGCACAGTGGTGAAGGGAGGGGGCGGGGCCTGAGGTGATGTGTGCAAACACGCCCTGTGGTGCGTTTTAAGTTGGGGGATTAACTCCCCTTGAATCCTGAGGGTCCCTGGGGTGCAACTAGCCCACCAGCTTCCTCCATTAAGCGCCACAGAGCTGCGTTGCAGAGGGGTGTAAAAAGGGGCGTGGCCTCTGACCACCTCTCTGCAACGCAGGCCTGTGGCGCTTACTGGAAGTACCTGGTGGGCTAGTTGGGCCCCAGGGACCCTCAGGATTCAAGGTGACCTAATACCCCAACTTAAATCGCGCCACAGGGCGCATTTGCACAGTGGTGAAGGGAGGGGGCGGGGCCTCAGGTGACATGTGTGCAAACACGCCCTGTGGCGCGTTTTAAGTTGGGGAATTAATTCCCCTTGAATCCTGAGGGACCCTGGGGGCAAACTAGCCCACCAGTTACCTCCAGTGCGCCCCACAGGGCTGCGTTGCAGAGTGGTGGTCCAGGCCACATCCCTTTTACACCTCTGTGCAACGCAGCTCTGTGGCGCGCACTGGAGGTACCTAGTGGGCTAGTTGGACCCCAGGGACCCTCAGGATTTAAGGGGACTTAATCTCCCAACTTAAAACGGCCACAGGGCTTGTTTGCACACACGTCACCTCAGGCCCCCCCTCCCTTCACCACTGTGCAAACGTGCCCAGGGGCGCGTTTTAAGAGGAAGTTTTAATCCTCCTGCCCTATTATTTACTAGGGCCTTACAGAGGAGGTCATGCTAATCACAGGGGTACCCCAACGCATAGTGTTCCCTAGTGTATGTAGGTGTTTTCACTGTATTCTAAGTGTCTTTTAGCATAGTACTGGCTCTAGGCCTGGTTAGTCAGTCAGTTACCACCAGTACCCGTCTGAAAAGGTGTGGGCACAGGATGATTTTGCAGCAAGGCCTCTTTCTGCTCCTCTGTTGGTTCTTTCTGCACATGTCTTGCTTCTTCCTGCTCTTTTCTTCGTCTTTGTGGACTTCTGTTGCTTCTTTTTGCATTTCTTTTGCTTCTTTCTGTGCGTTTTTTCTTCTTTCTTCACATGTCCTACCTCTGTAGGCATAGTTAGAAACTAGCATTTAAAAAACCTTTGAAAGTCACTAAAAAAAACATAGGTGTCAGGCACGTAATAGTTCGAAACTAGCATTTAAAAAACCTTTGAAATTCACTGAAAAAACCATAGGTTTCAGGCACGTTATAGTTAGAAATTAGAATTTAAAGAACCTTAGAAATTCACTGAAAAAACCATAGGTGTTAGGGACAGTTATAGTTAGTTGGACATTGCACTCGTACAAAACCATAGAAATTCCCCCGTTATAGTTAGTTCAGCTAACTATAACTCGTGCCCCCGCAATGCACTGCTGATGACGTCACATATTACATCACTCATGACATGGTCAGTGACCTCACTGATGACATCTCAAATGACATCACTGATGACATCATCCAGTGACTGTGTGTTTCTGTAAAGTTTAATATATATATAGGGAAAGGCGTATTGAAGAATGAGTGGGTGTATACGTGTCTGAATGGATGATTTAGTAGGTGCATGACTGACTCTATAAGTGAGTGATTATACGTATCTTACTGAATGCATGGGTTAGTGACTAAACTGTGTGAATGTCTGTATCCGTCTGTCTGTTGGTGTGTAAGCGGCTGCATGGGTTTGCGAATAGCTACATGAGTGTCTACATGAGTTATTGATTGGTTGTCTGAGTATCTGTATGGGTGCCTGAGTGTGTGGGTGGGGTGTGTGTGACTGTGCATAGATGTGTGAGTGGGTGATTCACTGGGTGCATGGTTTCAAGAGTGCATCTGTGATGGACTGTATGGGTGGGTGAGTGTGTGTATGGGTGTGTTAGTGAGTGAATGTATATCTCAGTGGTACATGTGTGAGTAACTACATATGTGAAAGGCAGTACATATGTGTGTTGGAGTATATAAATGGGTATAAGTGAGAGTGTGTGATTGTGAGAGTGGCTGTATGGATGAGTGTGTACTTGTATCAGTGATTGTATAAGAGCGTAAGAATGTGCTAGTATTTGTATGAGTAAGTGAGCTGGTGTGTGTATAGGTGACTAAATGGCAGTGTGATTAATTATTTCCATGACTTGACTAGGTGTGTGAGTACCTCTATGGATGAGTGACGGTGTGTGTGTGTCTATATAGGTGTATGAGTGCATATGATAGTCCCGTACTGAGTGACCGTAAGTATGAGTGACTGTACGGGTGAGTGAGTGGATGTTTGTGTAGATCTGAGAATCAGTGAGTGGGTATGTAGTTATTGGTGTTGGAGTGTCTATGGTTTTGAGAATAGCAGTCTGTAATTTAGAGTGGGTGTATCAAAGGTTATATTAGGGTGTGAGAAGATGCATCAAATTATCACATGGATGATGTCATCAGTGATGTCATTTGAGATGTCATCAGTGATGTCATCAGTGATGTCACTGACCATGTCATGAGTGATGTAATATGTGACGTCATCAGCAGTGCATTGCGGGGGTGCGAGTTATAGTTAGCTGAACTAACTATAACGGGGGAATTTCTATGGTTTTGTACGAGTGCAAATGTCCAACTAACTATAACCTCCCTGAAACCTGTGGTTTTTTCAGTGAATTTCTAAGGTTTTTTAAATGCTAATTTCTAACTATAACGTGCCTGAAACCTATGGTTTTTTTCAGTGAATATATATATAGTTTTCAAACCAAATCTAGGTGCACAGCCTGTCTCCACGCTGCAACATAGAAACGGACCACTCGATTCCAAATTTGAAGTGCTTTATTCAGGTATCATAGTTTCCAAAACTTCTCCAGGCTACTGCCTTACGTCCACTATTTATATATTGTAAGAGGCTGGCTTAGTATATGGTGCACACTTATTTAAGTGAAGCACCGTGCACTAATCCAGACAACCCTTATGGTGATTTTAGTGGTCTTAGACAACCTTAGAAAGCTCTATAATTGGTAGCTGTGGAGAGCAGCCTTCAGGCTTAGTTCAGAAGGAGTTAAGCAACTCGTTTTGCCAATACTAATCATATAGTGTAGGTTAAACGAAAAAGAACCACACAGTGTAGTTACAAAAATAGTAATATTTATTATACACACTCACCCAGGAACCCCAAGGGGGATGTGTACAGAGTGGAAACACAGCAGCGTACTCAACGCAAGTCAATGGGGAAGTCACGGTTCCAGTTCGGAAGAAGGACTCTTCCCAGAAGACCCTGAAGAAACCCCGTGGAAGATGGAGGGTTGGAGAGTTTCTCCACCCGTGGATACCCAAGGAACCAGGATACCTACACCAGGGTGCATAGGTCCAAGGGACTAACCAAGTGCAGGAGAGTCAGAGCAGGCCCGAGCACGCAGGAGAGCCCACTGGAACCAAACAAGACCCTCAAGAGGACCCACAGGCCGAAGGCACAGGAGTCGCAAGAGGACGTCGAGCAGCTCATCAATGATGCAGGCCCACGGTGCAGAGGATGTGGTGAGGACGACTAGCTTGGTAGCAAGAGATGCTGGAGACTGGAGCTTCTTGAAGCCCAAACATCTCTGGAGAAGAGAGTTAACAAGCTTTGGCAACGGCAAGTCGACGTGGTGCACAGGGGTGCTGTTCCAGCGGTTCAGACGAGGGATACTGGCCTCAAACTCGGTGAGAAGACAGTGCAGACCTCGAGGGAGTTGCAGAACCACCACCTGGGTTGCTGGGCCTTGCGAAGTACGGATGACGTCAGGAGTAGCAGACCGGTCAGCTTAGTTGTGGTGCCTGCAGATGCAGGGGAGTGACTTCTTCACTCCAACGGAGATTCCTTCGGGGCTCTTTGATGCCCACAGGCCTGGAGAAAAACCTGAATGGAGCACATGCACAGACAACGCAGAAGACTGGCAGGACGACGAGACCAGGAGGAGCAGGAGTCTTCCCAGATGCAGTCTCGGTTCCCAAAATTATGTTCAACGAAGTCCAAAGTGCCCATATGGTAGAAGTAGAAGTGGTTTTGGATCTGAATCTTGTTCCACGACGAATCTGAAGAGCCACCCACAGGTAAGCCCTTAAGTACCCAAAGGAAAGGATTGGGACGATTGAAGGGTCCCTCCCAGAGGAGGTGCTGGACAGAGGGGGAGGATACTCCCATATCCTTTGACTAGTTTCGTGCCAGATCGGGAGCCAACGGCTCCCTAAACTGGTTCCAACTGGAGTGTGCAAGGAGGGCACCAAATGTGACCTTCAAAGCAGTCTGGTGGCGCTGACAAGTGCCCCCACCCCAGCTCAGTACACTAAGTCCTGTCTGGGAGGTGGTCACACCTCCCTGTGACAGGAAACCTATTGTTCTACCTTCTCCTGCTCGAGCCTGGCTCAGCAGCAGGAGGGCAGAATCATGTCTGTGGTCGACAGCAGCACTAGCTTGCTGTTAGACCCTGAAAGGCTGGTACCGGGAATACAGGGGGGCTTCCTAGGAGAGCCCCCAGTACGTGGGATCCTGCGTCTAACATTGGGATCAGTGTTGGGGTAGGATTCCAACATGTTTGATACCAAACATGACCGGTTTCGGTGCAGCCAATATATAGTTGGACATCTCGTAATTGATTTGATGTCCACTATATATATAAAATGACTGACCGCATTTATAAAGCCTGAATAATTGACTGCTGGGTTTGTAGGGGGTGTCCTGCTCATGCAGGGCAACGTCACACTTATAACCTTGCACCCTGCCTTCAGGATTGAAAGGCCTATCTTAGTGGTGACTTATAGGTTTTGAGTGCAGTGACCTCAGATATAAGGAGACTTGTATCTGTGGTGAGTGGTGCTAGCACCAGCTCGCACAGGCTGAAATGGCAGGCCTGTAGTCACAGTTTGAGTGGTCTCTCATGGGTGGCATAATACATGCTGCAGCCCATGGGAGAACCTATGGACTAACTATGCCCTGGGTACCTTAGTACCATATACTAGGGACTTATAAGTGGGCACCAGTAGCCAATTAGTAAGGTACCAAAGTACTTACCAAGGTCCAATTGAGGGAGAGAGCACAGTGACTGGGGTCCAAGTCAAACTAGTCAGAAAACAGAATGACACCAGAAAAAAGTGGGGGTAACCATGAAAGCAGATCCTACTTTCATATATATATATATATATATATATATATTCACTGAAAAAACCATAGGTTTTAGGGACAGTTATAGTTAGTTGGACATTTCACTCGTACAAAACCCGTGAAATTCCCCCGTTATAGTTAGTTCAGCTAACTATAACTCGCGCCCGCAATGCACTGCTGATGACGTCACATATTACATCACTCATGACATGGTCAGTGACATCACTGATGACATCACTGATGACATCTCAAATGACATCACTGATGACATCATCCAGTGACTGTGTGTTTCTGTAAAGTTTAAATATTTTTAATACATATAGGAAAAGACGTATTGAAGAATGAGTGGGTGTGTAAGTGTCTGTATGGATGATTTAGTAGGTGCGTGACTGACTCTATAAGTGAGTGATTTAACGTATCTTACTGAATGCATGGGTTAGTGACTAAACTGGGTGAATGTCTGTATCCGTCTGTCTGTTGCTGTGTAAGTGGCTGCATGGGTTTGTGAATAGCTACATGAGTGTCTATATGAGTTATTGATTGGTTGTCTGAGTATCTGTATGGGTGCCTGAGTGTTTGTGTGGGTGGGGTGTGTGCGACTCTGTGCATAGATGTGTGAGTGGGTGATTCACTGGGTGGATGGTTTCAAGAGTGCATCTGTGATAGACTGTATGGGTGGGTAAGTGTGTGTAAGAGTGTGTTAGTGAGTGAATGTATGTCCCAGTGGTACATGTGTGAGTAACTACATATGTGAAAGCCAGTATATATGTGTGTTGGAGTATATAAATAGCTATAAGCGAGAGTGAGTGATTGTGATAGTGGCTGTATGGATGAGTGTGTGCTTGTATCAGTGATTGTATAAGAGCGTAACAATGTGCTAGTATTTGTATGATTAAGTGAGCTGGTGTGTGTATAACTGTATAGGTGAGTAAATGGCAGTGTGTTTAATTATTTGCATGACTGACTAGGTGTGTGAGTACCTCTATGGATGAGTGGCGGTGTTTGAGTGTCTATATAGGAGTAAGAGTGCATATGATAGTCCTGTACTGAGTGACCATAAGTATGAGTGACTGTTCGGGTGAGTGAGTGGATGTGTGTGTGTAGACCTAAGAATCAGTGAGTGGGTATGTAGTTATTGGTGTTGGAGTGTCTATAGTTTTGCGAATGGCAGTCTGTAATTTAGATTGGGTGTATCAAAGGTTATATTAGGGTGTGAGGAGCTGCATCAGATTATCACGTGGATGATGTCATCAGTGATGTCATTTGAGATGTCATCAGTGATGTCATCAGTGATGTCACTGACCATGTCATGAGTGATGTAATATGTGACGTCATCAGCAGTGCATTGCGGGGCGCGAGTTATAGTTAGCTGAACTAACTATAACGGGGGAATTTCACGGGTTTTGTACGAGTGAAATGTCCAACTAACTATAACTGTCCCTAAAACCTATGGTTTTTTCAGTGAATTTCAAAGGTTTTTTAAATGCTAATTTGTAACTATAACATATCTGAAACCTATGGTTTTTTCAGTGAATTTCAAAGGTTTTTAAATGCTAATTTGTAACTATAACTGTCCCTAAAACCTATGGTTTTTTCAGTGAATTTCAAAGGTTTTTAAATGCTAATTTCTAACTATAACGTGTCTGAAACCTATGGTTTTTTCAGTGAATTTCAAAGGTTTTTAAATGCTAATTTGTAACTATAACGTGCCTGAAACCTACGGTTTTTTCAGTGAATTTCTAAGGTTTTTAAATGACATTTTTTAAATGTATTAATTTTTATATTAATTTTTTTCATACTGATTTACTACATTTTTAGCAACAATTTCTTTTACATAATTTATTATTTAAATTACATTGTAATTACATTATACATTACATTACAAAACATACTTTCTCAGAATGAATTACTTTAGTTTAAATACTTAGCACATAGGCAATAGACTTTTAAGTACAGTAGTTACAGTTGTTGCAATGGGCAACACATTTTCAAACACAATGCAACATTCAGCTCAATGTGAATTTCTAGTTAAATGCAATTAGTTACTTTATGGATTACTTTTCTAACCACAGGACTGGATCCTAGATTCAGTCCTGGGACATCTCCTGTAAACAGTTGAGTAAAAGCGTTTTGGTTACAGTCATGATTTTTAAGGAATATTATTGTATTTTAAAAGTTGACACTTAGAAACTTTTCCTCATAGAATCACCAATGTTATCCTATGGAAGGAAATTCACTTAGCAGGTAAAAACTGTTATCGTTACTTTTTCTTACTCAGTGTTGGATCCTGGATCCAGCACTGGTGCATCTCCTGTAAACAGTTGAAAAAATGCGTTTAAGTCATACAGGCGATTTTTAAGGAATATTTGTAGTTTGTGAAAATCGACACTTTGAAACTTTTCTGCTGAAAACCAGACAATGGATTCCTATGGAAGAATAGATAAGTTACTGGTAAGTACGGTTAAAATTACTTTTCAGGGTCAGTGCTGGGCTAAAAGATGCAGCACTGGGTTCTCTCCTGATAACAGGTGAGTAAATCGGAATTCGTATTTCGGCTGATTTTAGAAGAATAATTTAAAGTTCCAAAACTCCACACTTAGAAGAATTTTCAAGTGAAACCAGTCAATGTTAGCCTATGGAAGGAAATTCAAGTTACTGGTAAGTACGGTTAAAATTACTTTTCAGGACCAGTACTGGGCTGAAAGATGCAGCACTGAGGTCTCTCCTGATAACAGGTGAGTAAATCAGAATTCGGATTTCGGCTGATTTTAGAGGAATATTTGTATGTTTCAAAAATCAACACTTAGAAACTTTTTCAGCAAAAAGCAGGCAATGATATCCTATGGAAGGAAATTCAAGTTACTGGTAAGTACGGTTAAAATTACTTTTCAGGATTAGTACTGGGCTGAAATATGCAGCACTGAGGTCTCTCCTGATAACAGGTGAGTAAATCGGAATTCGTATTTCGGCTGATTTTAGAGGAATATTTTAAAGTTCCAAAACTCCACACTTAGAAGAATTTCCAAGTGAAACCAGTCAATGTTAGCCTATGGAAGGAAATTCAAGTTACTGGTAAGTACGGTTAAAATTACTTTTCAGGACCAGTACTGGGCTGAAAGATACAGCACTGAGGTCTCTCCTTATAACAGGTGAGTAAATCGGAATTCGTATTTCGGCTGATTTTAGAGGAATATTTGTAGGTTTCAAAAATCAACACTTAGAAACTTTTTCAGCAAAAAGCAGGCAATGATATCCTATGGAAGGAAATTCAAGTTACTGGTAAGTACGGTTAAAATTACTTTTCAGGACCAGTACTGGACTGAAAGATACAGCACTGAGGTCTCTCCTTATAACAGGTGAGTAAATCGGAATTCGTATTTCGGATGATTTTAGAAGAATATTTGCACAATGGTGAAGGGAGGGGCGGGGCCTGAGGTGACATCTGTGCAAACGCGCCCGTGGCGCGTTTTAAGTTGGGGATTAAGTCCCCTTGAATCCTGAGGGTCCCTAGGGGCCAACTAGCCCACCAGGAACCTCCAATATGCGCCAGGAGGCTGCGTTGCAGAGACGTGTAGAGAGGCCACACCCTTTTACACCTCTCTGCAACGCAGCTCTGTGGCGCTTTCTGGATGTACCTGTTGGGCTAGTTGGCCCCAGGACCCTCAGGATTGAAGGGATTTAATCCCCAACTTAAAACGCGCCACGGGGCGCGTTTGCACAGATGTCACCTGAAGCCCCGCCTCCCTTCACCACTGTGCAAACGCGCCCGTGGCGTGTTTTAAGTCGGGGATTAACTCCCTTGAATCCTGAGGGTCCCTGGGGGCCAACTAGCCCAACAGGTATATCCAAAAGCGCCACAGAGCTGCGTTGCAGAGAGGTGTAAAAGGGCGTGGCCTCTGTACACCTCTCTGCAACGCAGCCCTGGCGCATACTGGAGGTTCCTGGTGGGCTAGTTGGCCCCAGGGACCCCAGTATTCAAGGGGTCGTTCCCTCTGCAACGCGCCAGGGCGCGTTTGCAGAGTGGTGAAGGAAGGGGCGGGGCCTGCGGGCCCGATCGTTTTTTTTTTTTGTCTCTTGAAGGGGGCCTGTGTGGCCCCCTTCCTTTTTCCTGTTTTTGGGCCCTGGGGACCCCATCCCCCAGGGCCTTACCCCTTTTTAAAATTAAATTTAAAAAAAAAACGGGAAGGGGGCCGCGTGACCCCCTTCCCTGGGCCTGTATTGGCCCCGGGGACCCCATCCCCGGGGCATGGCCTCGATTTTTTTTTTTCTTTGGAGGGGGCTGCGTGGCCCCCTCCTCAGGCCATTTAAGGCCCCGGGGACCCCATCCCCGGGGCCGGCCTTTCCGTTTTTTAAATTTTATTTTTTTTTTGGGGAGGGGGCCGCGTGGCCCCCTCCCGGGCCACTACTTGCCCCGGGGATCCCATCCCCGGGGCTGGCCCTCTCCGTTGGGGACTGTGGGGGTCCCCAATCCCCCACAGTCCCGCCGGCTCCCCGCGTCCCTTGGGAGCCGGCATTGCTTTCCACATGGGGAGCTGCTAAGATGCAGCTCCCCATGTGGAAAAGCAATGTGCTTTGGATATTGGAAGAGAGAGCAGGTTTCCCTGCTCTCTCTTCCAATATCCAAAGCAGCTTGCTATGGCAGGACGGGAGCCGCGAGGCTCCCGTCCTGCCATAGCAAACTACAGTGTCCCGGGGATAGGCACCCGGGACACTGCAGGAGCCGGCCCTGGGGGTGGCGGTCCCCAGGGCCATCAAGGGCTCCAGGAGGGGGTCCGCGCGGCCCCCTCCCTTAAATTGCACAGCCCCGGGGAGGTGGTGGTCCCGGGGCTCTGGGGGTCCGTAATGGACCCCCACATTTATTTTATAAGTGCCCCGGGGAGGTGGTGGTCCCGGGACGTGTGGGGGCTGGAGCCCCCACACCTTATTCAAATAAAAAAGAAGCCTCGGGGGTGGCGGTCCCGGGGCTGCGGCAGGGCAGAAGAGCCCTCCCGCACTATTTTTTCAATAAAGCCCCGGGGGTGGCGGTCCCCAGGGCTTGGGGGCCCTTTGAGGCCCCCACACATTAAATTATCCCCCCACCATGCCCCCGGGACTTGGGCCACCCGGGGGCAAATGCTAATCCGAGCGCGGGAGACCGCGCTTCGATTTTTTCGGCAGGATTCGCGCACCCTGAGCGCATCCTGCCGATTTAAAAAATTTTTTTTTTTTTGCCCAGGGGTCCTTGTGGGACCCCTGAGCAAACCTAGGGGTCAGGGTGTTTCTACCCTGCCCCCTTTGTGCGCTTTGCGCACTTGTTTCTGTCCCTCGGTTCTACCGAGGGACAAAATGGCTGCCAACATTTCCTGAATCGGAATGTTGACAGCCAGCTGACAGCCAATTAACATGCAGCTCGTGATCGGGACGGTGCGCGCAGGGTGCGCTGAGGGTACGCGGACCCTACTCGGCCATAGATATCACTATCTTTTTACTTTTGATTTTCTCAGCAACTACTGAACGGATTTACACCATTTAACAAAAAGGGTTCTTTCTGAACCAAGAACTACCTCTTTGCCAAATTTGGTGTAATTCCGTTCAGCAGTTCGGGCTGTAGCCGTGTCTAAAGTTTCCTATGGAAAATTGCATGGGGAAAACGCGTTTTGGGACCCCCCTTTTTTCTCAGCCCCCGCTTGACGAATCCCCCCGAGACTTTCAGGGTAGGAGCGGACCGGAGCAGGCCATAAAGTTTGAAAATTTTGCGAAGATACGTCAACCGGCAAGAGAGTTATTTCAAATAGAATGTCGCGGATTTCCTATGGATAATAGGTTGTAACTATAACTATCTACTGGCGACCGCCAGTAGATAATATATGTACGTAGAGCATGAACTGTATAGATTTGGACATTTTTTGATCATTATTTATGGCAGATTCATAGCTGTATAATTACCATCTTGCCGTCTCCCCGGGTTCTATGCGTTGTGGAACACTGTAGTGGTCTTTTAATCTAAAGACGTTTTCTTCAAAGATAGACCTTGATTCGTATCAGTTTTTAGGTCTCTCCTAGGCAGCGCTTGCGCTGCCTCTACGAGACATGCTGTATCTAGGATATGGGCTTGAAAAAACACCCATCTTTTTCATTGGTTCCTGTGTTTTAGAAATGTTGGCTTTTCATTGGTGAATACACTCAGTAGTCCCTCCTTTTGGAATTTTGTATCCTCCCATGAGGACTGCCCCTCTTATATGTGTTCGTACTGTTCTGGTTATTTATACTTAGAGAGACCTCTTTTTTTTGGTTGGGCTGCATCTTTGCTCCTTAAGTGTTCTGTTTACTTGTGCAATGAAACTTTTGTTGCTTCATTTGCTTGCGGTCCGTCCCTTCATTTGCTTAGATCCTTGATCTCCCCGTGCCTCCCTCCCACCCCTCCCACAACACTGCTCCATGCCCCCACCACCCTCCAAGGCCACTGCTGTTTTGCTCAGAAACTGCTTGCCCGCCCGAGCTTTGAATTCTTATAATATTTTACACTTCTAGCTTTCATTTATATAGCGCACCTATCTATTCGCTTGGGGGAAATGAAACAATCAGACTGACACCGACTTGAACCGGGACCCCCAGCTCCCCAGTTTGCAGCTCTCACCGCTGTGCCATATCCTTTCTTTGGCCATGTTGCAGGGTGCAGCACCATATTTGGCCAAAAGAGGTCCCACGGACACCTAGTGACAGCCTGTGGTACTGCACCCTCACAACACCGCTTGTTTTTACATGGTGCCTGGTACGGGCTCGCCAGTGGCTGGGTATCGAGCCTCATCAATTGTTATTTTACCACAATTGTCAAAAACGATCAAGCTTCAGGTTCTACTGTATGTATGCGAAATAATTTATTTGCACTAAATTGATAAATTGTCCTCGTCAATTGTGCTTTACTTCTACCATTGTGGTTTCCTTGGTTGGGGATCGATAACATTTCACGGATTGGAAGCTCAGGTGGTGTATCTACAATATTTTTTATCTTAAGTTTCTCCCACCAATAGATAAGATCTGGGTTTTTTTTAAGGTGCGTCAGTATTTTGGCTAAAGTGATTCGTTGAACGTAGCGAATTCAAATCAGCAGGTTCCCACCCATCCCCCTGCCTGTGAATCCTGCTAAAAGCATGCAGTGGCTGAGCTAGCGCAATTGAATACCAAATTTCACTCGCACAAAGAAAAGATCACTTGACGAACCTCGTCTGTGCTGAGAGGTGGCCGAGTCAGAAAGTAAAGGGTACTTTAGTCCTTGTTTCTGAGAGATGTTGCAGCATTTAGCCTCATTCCATTTACTCGTTCTGTGGTTGGGTTAATTCATGCAACCAGGGCACGAGTCGGGGGTACACGTGGGTGGACGGCGTCCACCCACTATTTCACAGGGTGAACGCCGTCCACCCTGTCAAGAATTTATGCCCCACTGAATAATGTGCTGAACTCGTCCCGGTGTAATTTCCAAACACCAGGACACTTTCAGCAGCTTCTGCACATTGTCTGCTTTCCATCTTCAACAAGCAACAACGTGCAGGCGGGGACGGGGCTTTCTTATTTAAGACTCCTGCTAGGCCCATAACAAAGGCCAAATTTGAGGGGTCATCAGGCCTCCTTTTGTTTGATTCTCCTGGCTGGGAGCAGTCAGGAGCCTCATAGCTGATGCAAATGAAGCGGAGGGGAAACAAAGGCTCACACCTTGTTAGCACTTCACACATACTTAAGAGAGGCAGCTTTTCACTTTGTTCAGTCCCTTTTTAGGAGATATGCATGCATTGTAAGAATGTCAGATGTGTTGGTCTTTCCCAGTATTTACACAAAGGAAATTGCATTTATATAGAGCTTACTACACCTGAGGAGGCGTTGAAATAATTTAAGTACCACTATTTTTTCTTGTATAGCCCTACTCATCCCAATGCAGGGTGTCAGAGTGCTTTACATCAACACATGCATATTACATGTACAATAAATTATATACGTTTGTAAATGAATGTACAGGATGTGTTACATAAAACTGGGGGACTGCAAGGGGTAGAAGTCACATATCATCTTCCTTAGCTCACCGTGCTATTATCCTCGCAATGCGCTCAAACGTACACATGATACACCTGCTAAACATATATGTGAGGGCTTTAGATATGATGTCACTTCTTATGATGCCACTTCCTGTATAGTCGTGGCTTGTGATTCCACTTTCTATGATGTCAATTCCTATGATGGCATGTGTGATGTCGCTCGCCGTGATGTCGCGCGCCATGATGTCACTATGGGCATCGAGGCCTAGGAATGGGCCCCCACAACTGGGCACCAGTTGAAAACAGAAAAAATATTCCTATATTTCGATGAAGAATGCACAGAAAATAATTAAAACTGAAAATACTCACAAGTAGTAACTCAAGAGGGAAAATATCAGGAAAGCATATGAAGCCTTCATAAGAGAACAAAGGGGGGAATTGTGAAGCAGTAAATGGAACAAATTCAGCTTGCACACGGACAGCAAAGGAAAACTGTCAAACCCATGTCAGGATGTGGGGCACTGGACAGACGAGGGCTACTGGCCCCCCTTCGTGGTGGTCAAGATCATTTGCCACTGGTGTCCTATGGTCTATACTCCTATGGCTCTGTAAACTAGGTCAAGTACACCCTTTCTGCTTTTAACTGAGGGTAAGCAGTCAAAGGTTTCTCGACATGGTGATAAAGGGCCAAGAACTCAGAACTCACCAGGAAAGTAACAACCAAATTACTTAATGTCCAGCCCAGTGCTTATCTTTAGTTAAAATTAAAGTACTTTTAATATTACAGCAAATCAAAATAATATACACTCCAAAGATGGTTCATTAACACTGTTGCGGTCACACCTATGAGTTCTAGAGAAGTGATTGTGCCCCTTAAGGTTCCTGCTCCTCCAACTCTCTCTGTGAAGTTCCAAATATCTTTTGTAACTTTGGTAAAGTTATGAGAATAGGCATTGATTAAGCGAAGGTGCAGATTTCTAAAGCTCATACTGGTGAAGGTTAACATTCTATCAGCAGGATTCACCATTTATCAAATTAGGCACAGTACCTTAGTTCATGAAAGCTGAGCCTCTTGTGATCTGTTCAGTTGTGGATCAGTGGTGCAGAATGGTATGGTCAGCACCTTCGCACCCTCTCATTTCAGCATCGGTTTAGGGGTACCATGGATGGTTGTGTGCTAGACAGCGAGGCAGCAGTTGTGGCTTACTGGCTTACAATGGCTATGCTTCTTGAAGTCTAGTCGACTACTTCTGATGGAGGCACACAGCACACCTCCCTGAGTCTATAGAGGCCCCATGGTACCCATCCCCAGGGCAAAACAATTTATATTAGGGGAGGGGGCATATAGCCCCTCTCCCAAGCCCAAATTTCGCCAGGGATCCCATCTCCCGCAGTCATAACCAAGTTATAGGGGAGAGGGGGCACATATGCCCCCTCCCTGAGCCTTAAGAGGCCCCAGGGACCCCATTCCCTGTGGCCGAAATATAATAGTGGAGGGGGGCACATGACTCCACTCCCTGAGCCCAGGTGAGACTGGGGTCCCCATCCCTGGGGCCAAAGTCTAATTATAGAGAGGGGCATGTAACAATGGTTTTTAAGGGGCCCAAGGAGCCCCATCCCCCAGGACTTATTTCATCATAATTGGGCACTCACAAACCATAACATTGGGGGCTGCAAAGGGAAGCCACAGGGCCCTCGATGCCCCTGTTACCTCCCGCACCGGAGCCAGTATTGCTCCTACCCGGCAGGAGCAGCTGCTGCAGCCTGGTCAAGCCATACGGGAGCAATCAGAGTTTCTCTGCCAACAAGAGCTCCCACCCAGCAAACCACTGTGTCCCGGGGTGTGCTCCCTGGGACACAGTTAAAGAGTGCTCCTTTCCCCTTTTTTTTGTGTACAAGTTGGGCCCAGTGAATGAGGTACCGGAGCCCAAAATGGGCTCGAGGAGGGTAGCCCCACTTATGCCCCCTCACCAAATATTGCTTTAAAAAAATGGCGGGCCGCTAGGTATTTATTTTCACTGCCATTTCTTGGGAGTGCTGCAAGATCATGGCAAAAACGCACAATTTATTACTACTTTGGTCCTAGGGTGGTCCCTCTGGCCCCTCCCTCTCAACAAGAGCTATGGGGCAGAGTATCCCTAATAAATATATATATATATATATATATATATATATATATATATATATATATATATATATATATATATATATATATATATATATATATATATATATATATATATATATATATATATATATATATATATATATATATATATATATATATATATTATCTACTGGCGGTCGCCAGTAGATAGTTATAGTTAAAACCTATTATCCATAGGAAATCCGCGACATTCTATTTGAAATAACGTTGGCGCCGGTTGACGAATCTTCGCGAAAGTTTCCAACTTGTTGGGGCGCTCCGGTCCGCTCCTATCCTGAAAGTCTCGGGGTGATACGTCAAGCGGGGGCCGAGAAAAAAGGGGGTCCCAAAACGCGTTTTCCCCATTCATTTTTCCATAGGAACCTTTAGTCGCAGCTACAGCCCGAACTGCTGAACGGAATTACACCAAATTTGGCAAAGAGGTAGCCCTTGGTTCAGTGTCGTGCCTTTTGCTTAAATGGTGTAAATCCGTTCAGTAGTTCCTGAGAAAATCAAAAGTAAAGTCACATATATATCTGGGCGGAGCCTAACCACCCATGTCATCGTGAGATCTGATTGGCTGTCAGCACTTCATCCTGGAATTGCTGGCAGCCATCTTGGGACCAATATAAATGATAGTACCTCATTGAAATGCATTGTAGTGAATAGAAGATTTTGAGGGTCACCAAAAGGAGAACTATAAAGGGTGATAACAGGCTTTAGTTACATTAGAACTTATTTGTTGATGGTACCATACTAATTTTAGGAATTGTGGTGTATTCTAAGGTGATTTTACCATGTGAAAAACCTTCTGCTGGGATATCATGAATCATGTTTGAGAGAACACTATTTTCTCATGCTTGTCCCATGGAGGTTTGGAAGGTGCTCCAGAAGCTAAAATGAGAGCATATTTTCTGTAAATTCACATTATCTTTCTCACTCATGTGAGAATGAAGTCTGACATTCTCAGTAAAACATGTACATCCAACAAGGGCAGAGACTGTCAGTTGATTCCTTTGTGTTCTACTGCAGCTTCCCAGAGTGTTCTAAAGAACAACTAGAGTGCTAACAGCCTTACTTATGACAAAAGTATGGCACACCTGAAGCCATCTTGATTGGAATAAACTGGTAACACTTAAACAATTTAATTTAAAAAGGAACAAAATGATGGGGTTCATTTTGTCATAGAAATTATGGTTAGTGCTGTAGAAAGAAAAATTAGGACATGTTTCAAGTGTGATCTCAAATATCTTCCTGTTATATTTCAACAGGAGCAGCCTGCCAGTTGATGCCTTTGTGTTCTACTGCAGCTTCCCAGAGTGTTCTAAAGAACAACTAGAGTGCTAACAGCCTTACTTATGACAAAAGTATGGCACACCTGAAGCCATCTTGATTGGAATAAACTGGTAACACTTAAAACATTTAATTTAAAAAGGAACAAAATGATGGGGTTCATTTTGTCATAGAAGTTATGGTTAGTGCTGTAGAAAGAAAAATTTGGACATATTTCAAGTGTGATCTCAAATATCTTCCTGTTATATTTCAACAGGAGCAGCCTGCCAGTTGATGCCTTTGTGTTCTACTGCAGCTTCCCAGAGTGTTCTAAAGAACAACTAGAGCGCTAACAGCCTTACTTATGACAAAAGTATGGCACACCTGAAGCCATCTTGATTGGAATAAACCGGTAACACTTAAAACATTTAATTTAAAAAGGAACAAAATGAGGGGTTCTTTTTGAAATAGAAATTATGGTTAGTTCTGCAGAAAGAAAAATTAGGGCATGTTTTAAGTGAGATCTCAAATCCTCTTCTATTTCATTAGAAAATTCTGACATGCAGACTGAAACAATCACTTTCAATACCAGCAGCAGACTACCAGTTAACTCCCTGGTGAGCAGTAGCTTTACTCCAGTGATCTAATGAGCAACTAGAGTGCTAACATTCTGAATTTATGGCAGATGTGAGACATATCTGAATGCCTTCTTGATGGAATCAAAGTAAAAAACTGAAAGCATTTCCTACTGAGGAGACTGCAGTAAATGAAGAAATTAGGAAACTTCATAACAAAGAAGTCTTCCAAGATGGCCACCAGTGAAAAAAGAGCCCAAATGTAGCACAAATATTACTCAGATGTAGCCCACATATAGCCCAATGACAAAAGTGTGCAAAACACTTTTTATTTTTAGTTTTTTTGCAGTTTTATGTAGTGCAGACTGGTCAGGTATTGGAGCATTGCATCTTAAAACATGACCCCCTACACTACAAAAACACCACTGCACTACCTTAAACCCTAAAACACTACCCCCAGAACGACCCCCTACACTACACAAGCACCACTGCACTATCCTAAACCCTAAAACACTACCCCCAGCACGACCCCCTACACTACCCAAACACCACTGCACTAACCTAAATCCTAAAACACTACCACCAGCACGACCCCCTACACTACCCAAACACCACTGCACTACCCTAAAACATGACCCCCTACACTACACAAACACCACTGCACTACCCTAAACCCTGAAACACTACCCCCAGCAAGACCCCCTACACTGCCCGAACACCACTGCACTGCCCTAAACCCTGAAACATCACCCCCAGCAAGACCCCCTACACTGCCCGAACACCACTGCCCTAAACCCTGAAACACCACCCCCAGCAAGACCCCCTACACTGCCCGAACACTACTGCAGTGCCCTAAACCCTGAAACACCAGCCCCAGCACGACCCCTACACTGCCCGAACACCACTGCACTGCCCTAAACCCTGAAACACCACCCCCAGCATGACACCCTACACTGCCCGAACACCACTGTACTGCCCTAAACCCTGAAACCCCACCCCCAGCATGACCCCCTACACTGCCAGAACACCACTGCACTGCCCTAAACCCTGAAACACCACCCCTGCACGACCCCCTACACTGCCCGAACACTACTGCACTGCCCTAAACCCTGAAACACCACCCCCAGCATGACCCCTACACTGCACGAACACGACTGCACCGCCCTAAACCCTGAAACACTACCCCCAGCAAGACCCCCTACACTGCCCGAACACCACTGCACTGCCCTAAACCCTGAAACAGCACCCCCAGCAAGACCCCCTACACTGCCAGAACACCACTGCACTGCCCTAAACCCTGAAACACCACCCCCTGCACGACCCCCTACACTGCCCGAACACCACTGCACTGCCCTAAACCCTGAAACACCACCCCCAGCACGACCCCCTACACTGCACGAACACCACTGCACCGCCCTAAACCCTGAAACACTACCCCCAGCAAGACCCCCTACACTGCCCGAACACCACTGCACTGCCCTAAACCCTGAAACAGCACCCCCAGCAAGACCCCCTACACTGCCCGAACACCACTGCACTGCCCTAAACCCTGAAACACCACCCCCAGCACAACCCCCTACACTGCCCGAACACCACTGCACTGCCCTAAACCCTGAAACACCAGCCCCAGCACAACCCCGTACACTGCCCGCACACCACTGCACTGCCCTAAACCTTGAACCACTAGCCCCAGCACAACCCCGTACACTGCCCGAACACCACTGCACTGCCCTAAACCCTGAAACACCAGCCCCAGCACGACCGCCTACACTGCCCGAAAACTACTGCACTGCCCTAAACCCTGAAACACCATCCCCAGCAAGACTACCTACACTGGCCGAACACCACTGCACTGCCCTAAACCCTGAAACACCACCCCCTGCACGACCCCCTACACTGCCCAAACACTACTGCACTGCCCTAAACCCTGAAACACCACCCCTCAGCACGACACCATACACTGCCCGAACACCACTGCACTGCCCTAAACCCTGAAACACCACCCCAGCACGACCCCCTACACTGCCCGAACACCACTGCACTAAACCCTGAAACACCACCCCTGCACGACCCCCTACACTGCCGGAACACCACTGCACTGCCCTAAACCCTGAAACACCACCCCCAGCACGACCCCCTACACTGCCCTAACACCACTGCACTGCCCTAAACCCTGAAACATCACCCCCAGCACAACCCCCTACACTGCCTGAGCACCATTGCTCTGCCCTAAACCCTGAAACACTAGCCCCAGCACGACCCCCTACACTGCCCGAACACCACTGCACTGCCCTAAACCCTGAAACACCACCCCCAGCACGACCCACTACACTGCCCGAACACCACTGCACTGCCCTAAACCCTGAAACACCAGCCCCAGCACAACCCCGTACACTGCCCGCACACCACTGCACTGCCCTAAACCCTGAAACACTAGCCCCAGCACAACCCCGTACACTGCCCGAACACCACTGCACTGCCCTAAACCCTGAAACACCAGCCCCAGCACGACCGCCTACACTGCCCGAAAACTACTGCACTGCCCTAAACCCTGAAACACCACCCCCAGCAAGACTACCTACACTGGCCAAACACCACTGCACTGCCCTAAACCCTGAAACACCACCCCCTACACTGCCCAAACACTACTGCACTGCCCTAAACCCTGAAACACCACCCCTCAGCACGACACCCTACACTGCCCGAACACCACTGCACTGCCCTAAACCCTGAAACACCACCCCAGCACGACCCCCTACACTGCCCAAACACCACTGCACTAAACCCTGAAACACCACCCCCTGCACGACCCCCTACACTGCCGGAACACCACTGCTTTGCCCTAAACCCTGAAACACCACCCCCAGCACGACCCCTTACACTGCCCTAACACCACTGCACTGCCCTAAACCCTGAAACACCAGCCCCAGCACAACCCCCTACACTGCCTGAGCACCATTGCTCTGCCCTAAACCCTGAAACACTAGCCCCTGCACGACCCCCTACACTGCCCGAACACCACTGCACTGCCCTAAACCCTGAAACACCACCCCCAGCACGACCCACTACACTGCCCGAATACCACTGCACTGCCCTAAACCCTGAAACACCAGCCCCAGCAAGACCCCTACACTGCCCGAACACCACTGCATTGCCCTAGACTCTGAAACACCAGCCCCAGCAAGACCCCCTACACTGCCCGAACACCACTGCACTGCCCTAAACCCTGAAACACCAGCCCCAGCACGACCCCCTACACTGCCCGAACACCACTGCCCTAAACCCTGAAACACCAGCCCCAGCACGACCCCCTACACTGCCCTAAACCCTGAAACACCATCCGCAGCACCACCCCCTACAATGCCCGAACACCACTGTACTGCCCTAAACCCTGAAACACCACCCCCTGCACCGCCCCCTACACTGCCCGAACACCACTGCACTGCCCTAAACCCTGAAACACCACCCCTGCACGACCCCCTACACTGCCCGAACACCACTGCACTGCCCTAAACCCTGAAACACCACCCCTGCACCACCCCCTACACTGCCCGAACACCACTGCACTGCCCTAAACCCTGAAACACCATCCCCTGCACCGCCCCCTACACTGCCCGAACACCACTGCACTGCCCTAAACCCTGAAACACCACCCCCAGCATGACCCCCTTTACTGCTCGAACACCACTGCACTGCCCCAAACCCTGAAACACCACCACCAGCATGACCCCCTACACTGCCCAAACACCACTGCCCTAAACCCTGAAACACCACCCCTGCACGACCCCCTACACTGCCCGAACACCACTGAACTGCCCTAAACCCTGAAACACCACCCCCTGCACGACCCCCTACACTGCCCGAACACCACTGCACTGCCCTAAACCCTAAAACACCACCCCCAGCACGACCCCCTACACTGCCCGAACACCACTGCACTGCCCTAAACCCTAGAACACTACCCCCAGCATGACCCCTACACTACCCGAACACCACTGCACTACCCTAAACCCTAAAATACTCCCCCAGCACGACCCCCTACACTACCCGAACACGACTGCACTGCCCTAAACCCTAAAACACTCCCCCAGCACGACCCCCTACACTACCCGAACACCACTGCACTGCCCTAAACCCTAAAACACTCCCCCAGCACGACCCCCTACACTACCTAAACACCACTGCACTGCCCTAAACCCTAAAACACTACCCCCGCATGACCCCTACACTACCCAAATGCCAATGCACTACCCTAATCCCTAAAACACTACTCCCAGCACGAACCCCCTACACTACCCAAAGACCACTGCACTACCCTAAACCCTAAAACATGACCTCCTACACTACACAAACACCACTGCACTACCCTAAACCCGAAAAACTACCCCCAGCACGAACCCCTACACTACCCAAACACCACTGCACTACCCTAAACCATAAAACACTACCCCCAGCAGTACCCCCTACGCTACCCAAACACCACTGCACTACCCTAAACCCTAAAACACTACCCCCAGCAGTACCCCTACACTACCCAAACACCATTGCACTACCCTAAACCCTAAAACACTACCCCCAGCAGTATCCCCTACACTACCCAAACACCACTGCACTACCCTAAACCCTAAAACCCTAAAACACTAACCCCAGCACGACCCCCTACACTACCCAAACACCACTGTATTACCCTAAACCCTAAAACACTCCCCCAGCACGACTCCCTACACTACCCAAACACCACTGCACTACCCTAAACCCTAAATCTACCCCCAGCATGACCCCCTACACTACACAAACACCACTGCACTACCCTAAACCCTAAAACACTACCCCCAGCACGACCCTCTTCACTACCTAAACACAACTGCACAATTTGTTACAGGCGTTGCAACGCAGGCCTGTGGTGCTTACTGGAAGTACCTGGTGGGCTAGTTGGGCCCCAGGGACTCTCAGGATTCAAGGTGACCTAATCCCCCAACTTAAAACGCGCCACGGGGCGCGTTTGCACAGTGGTGAAGGGAGGGGCGGGGCCTCAGGTGACATGTGCGCAAACACTCCCTGTGGTGCGTTTTAAGCTGGGGAGCTAATTCCCTTTGAATCCTGGGGGCCAACTAGCCCACCAGGTACCTTCAGTAAGCACAACAGAGTTGCGTTGCAGAGAGTTGAAAAAGGTGCGTGGCCTCGGAACGCCTCTCTGCAACTCAGCTCTGTGGTCCTAACTGTAGGTACCTGGGGGCTAGTTGGGCCCCAGGGACCCTCAGGATTCAAGGGGACTTAATCCCGCAACTTAAAACGCGCCACGGGGCGCGTTTGCACACATGTCACCTCAGGCCCCCTCCCTTCACCACTGTGCAAACGCGCACTGGCTCTGGTTAGTCAGAGTCAGTTACCACCAGTACCCGTCTGAAAAAGTTGTGGGCACAGGATGATTTTGCAACAAGGCCTCTTTCTGCTCCTCTGTTGGTTCTTTCTGCACATCTTTTGCTTCTTTCTGTGCGTTTTTTCTTCTTTCTTCACATGTCCTACCTCTGATGGCATAGTTAGAAACTAGCATTTAAAAACCTTTGAAATTCACTTAAAAATCATAGGTTTCAGGCACGTTATAGTTAGAAATTAGCATTTAAAAAACCTTTGAAATTCACTGAAAAAACCATAGGTTTCAGGCACGTTATAGTTAGAAATTAGCATTTAAAAACCTTTGAAATTCACTGAAAAAACCATAGGTTTCAGGCACGTTATAGTTAGAAATTAGCATTTAAAAACCTTTGAAATTCACTGAAAAAACCATAGGTTTCAGACACGTTATAGTTAGAAATTAGCATTTAAAAAACCTTTGAAATTCACTGAAAAAACCATAGGTTTTAGGGACAGTTATAGTTAGTTGGACATTGCACTTGTACAAAACCCGTGAAATTCCCCTGTTATAGTTAGTTCAGCTAACTATAACTCGCGCCCGCAATGCACTGCTGATGACGTCACATATTACATCACTCATGACATGGTCAGTGACATCACTGATGACATCACTGATGACATCTCAAATGACATCACTGATGACATCATCCATGTGATAATTTCATGCATCTTCTCACACCCTAATATAACTTTTGATACACCCACTCTAAATTACAGACTGCCATTCTCAAAACCATAGACACTCCAACACCAAAAACTACATACCCACTCACTGATTCTTAGGTCTACACACACATCCACTCACTCACCTGTACAGTCACTCATACTTACAGTCACTCAGTACAGGACTATCATATGCACTCATACACCTATATAAACACTCACACACCGCCACTCATCCATAGAGGTACTCACACACCTAGTCAGTCATGCAAAAAATTAATCACACACCCATTTACTCACCTATACAGTTATACACACACCACCTCACTTACTCATACAAATACTAGCACATTCTTACGCTCTTATACAATAACTGATACAAGCACACACGCATCCATACAGCCACTCTCACAATAACACACTCTCACTTATAGCCATTTAAATACTCTAACACACATATATACTGCCTTTTACATATGTAGTTACTCGCACATGTACCACTGAGATATACATTCACTCACTAACACACCCATACACACAGTCACCCACCCAAGCAGTCCATCACAGATACAGTCTTGAAATCATGCACCCAGTGAATTACCCACTCACACATCTATGTATAGAGTCACACACACCCCACCCACACAAACACTCAGGCAGCCATACAGATACTCAGAGAACCAATCAATAACCCATATAGACACTCATGTAGCTATTCGCAAATCCATGCATCCACTTACACACCAACAAACAGACGGATACAGACATTCACACAGTTTAGTCACTAACCCATGCATTCAGTAAGATACGTTTAATCACTCACTTGTAGAGTCAGTCACTCACGTACTAAATCATCCATTCAGACACTTATACACCCACTCATTCTTCAATACGCCTTTCCCTATATATATTAAACATATTTAAACTTTACAGAAACACACAGTCACTGGATGATGTCATCAGTGATGTCATCAGTGATGTCATTTGAGATGTCATCAGTGATGTCATCAGTGATGTCACTGACCATGTCATGAGTGATGTAATATGTGACGTCATCAGCAGTGCATTGCGGGGGCGCGAGTTATAGTTAGCTGAACTAACTATAACAGGGGAATTTCACGGGTTTTGTACAAGTGCAATGTCCAACTAACTATAACTGTCCCTAAAACCTATGGTTTTTTCAGTGAATTTCAAAGGTTTTTTAAATGCTAATTTCTAACTATAACGTGTCTGAAACCTATGGTTTTTTCAGTGAATTTCAAAGGTTTATTAAATGCTAATTTCTAACTATAACGTGCCTGAAACCTATGGTTTTTTCAGTGAATATATATATATATATTACCTACTGGCGGTTGCCAATAGGTAGTTATAGTTAGGACCTCATTTCTATTCAAAAAGCATTTTTTGTTACCCAATAACTTTGGCGTCGTTTGACGAATCTTCGCGGAATTTTCAAAACTAGTGGGGCGCTCCGGTCAGCTCATGTCTTGAAGGTTTCGGGGTGATTCGTCAAGCGGGGGCTGAGAAAAAAGTGGGGTCCCAAAACGCGTTTTCCCCAGCCCGAACTGCTGAACGGAATTACACCAAATTTGGCAAAAAGGTAGGTCTTGGTTCAGAAAGAGCCCTTTTTGTTAAATGGTGTTAATCCGTTCAGTAGTTCCTGAGAAATTTTAAAAAGAAAAAGTTTCGATATCTGAGCACCGAGGAGGGTTCGCTGCCAACACTCCAAACCAGGAAGTGTTGGCAGCTATCTTGTGACTCAGTAACCGAGTCACAAGAAATCAGAAAAAAAACCATGAAAAAGAAGAAAAGGGGGCAGGGTAGAAACACCCTGACCCCCTAGGCCTGCTCAGGGGGTCCCACAAGGACCCCCCGTGCCAAAAAAAGCATTTTAGTTTTTTTAAACGTAAGAATTCGCGTTGGAGTCGCAAATCCTGACGTGAAAATAAAAAAACAAAGCGCGGGCTTCCGTGCTTCGTTTTTAAAAAGCCCCCGGGTGGGCCAGGACCCGGGGGCACTCGCCAATTAATTTGCGGGGGCCCACGGGTGCCCCCGCAGCCCCGGGGACCGCCACCTCCCCGGGGCTTATTTAATTGTATGCGGGGGCACTGCAGCCCCGGGGACCGCCACCCGGGGCTGTAAAAAGAAAATGCGTGGGGGGGTCGTAATACCCCCCAAGCTGCCCCGGGGCTCAGTAAAAAAATTAAAATGATGGGGGGGGAGAGCCCCCCCGACCCCGGGGACCACCACCTCCCCGGGGCTTTAAACACATAGGAGGGGGGCCGCGCGGCCCCCCTCCTGGAGCACTCGAAGGCCCTGGGGACCGCCACCCCCCAGGGCCGGCTCCTGCATTGTCCCGGGTGCCCACCCCCGGGACACTGCTGTTTGCTATGGCAAACTCTGCTTTGCTTCATTGAAGCGTGAGCAGGGAAACCTGCTCTCGCTTCAATGAAGCAAAGCAGAATTGCTTTTGAGCAAGGGGAGCTGCATGTCAGCAGCTCCCCTTGCTCAAAAGCAATGCCGGCTCCCGCAGGAGGCGGGGAGCCGACGGGACCATGGGGGCATTGGGGCTCCCCCCACGGTCCCCAACGCAAAGGACCGGCCCCGGGGAATTGGGTCCCCAGGGCCAGAAGTGGCCGGGAGGGGGGCCACGCGGCCCCCCTCCCTCAATAAAATAAAAACTTTTTTTTTTTAAAAAGAGGCACAGCCCCGGGGGATGGGGTCCCCGGGGCTCAGAGGCCTCAGGAGGGGGGCCACGCAGCCCCCCTCCTTAAAAAATATATTTTTTAAATAAATAAATGTGGCCATGCCCCGGGGGATGGGGTCCCCGGGGCCGAAATTGGCCTCGGGAGGGGGGGCCACGCGGCCCCCTTCCCGTTTATTTTTTGATTTTTAAAAAAAATAGGGGGCAGGCCATGGGGGATGAATATATATATATATTCACTGAAAAAACCATAGGTTTCAGGCACGTTATAGTTAGAAATTAGAATTTAAAAAACCTTAGAAATTCACTGAAAAAACCATAGGTTTCAGGCACGTTATAGTTAGAAATTAGCATTTAAAAAACCTTAGAAATTCACTGAAAAAAACATAGGTTTCAGGGACGTTATAGTTAGTTGGACATTTCACTCGTACAAAACTAGTGAAATTTCGCCGTTACAGTTAGTTCAGCTAACTATAACTCGCGCCCCCGCAATGCACTGCTGATGACGTCACATATTACATCATTCATGACATGGTCAGTGACATCACTGATGACATCTCAAATTACCACTGATGACATCATCCAGTGACTGTGTGTTTCTATAAAGTTTAAATATGTTGTATATATATGCCAAAGTGTATTGAAGAATGAGTGGGTGTATGTGTCTGGATGGAATATTTAGTAGGTGCGTGACTGACTGTATAAGTGAGTGATTAAATGTGTCTTACTGAATGCATGGGTTAGTGACTAAACTGTGTGAATGTCTGTATTAGTCTGTCTGTTGTTGTGTAAGCTGCTGCATGGGTTGGTGAGTAGCTACACCCTGAAACTTTCAAGACAGAAGCTGACCTGAGCGTCCCACTAGTTTTGAAAATTTCGCGAAGATTCATCAAACGACGCCAAAGTTATTGGGAAAACAAAAAACGCTTTTTGAATAGAAACGAGGTCCTAACTATAACTACCTACTGGCGACTGCCAGTCCTTTATATATATATATATATATATATATATATATATATAAATATATATTCTTTTTTAAATTGCAGGAAAGGCTTTAAGTCCTGAAATGGGTGCCAGCAACATTTTTCTTCATGTTGCTGGCAGCCAATCAGAGTCTTGCTCCCACAGACGCATGATGGCCCTAGGGTAAAAAAAAGAAAAACAAAAATTGGGTTCGAGAAACTCAAGCGAGAGTCCCTCGAACCCAGCTGCCCAGATATACAAATATTCTTGTATCCTAATTTTTCAAAAACTACTGAAAGAATTTAGACCAGATCACAATAAACACGTTGTTTGTGCCAACATCCAGCTTCCTGCCAAATTTGGTGAAATTCAGATCAGCAGGTTATGCAGTAGTCCTTAAAAAAAAAAAGTCTATGGAAAATGAATGAGGATTTTGCGTTTTGGGACCCCTCTTGCTAGGTTTCACCTTTGCTCTGTGCTTGTGAATTTGTTGTATTCAATATAATCTTAAAAGGGGCTTACATCCCACCCCTGCTTTTCATTGGTTCCTGTGCTTGCCACTTACTTTTCCTCCATTTCTACTGGCTGTAGCATACTATTCCTGTTGCTCTTCTAGTGCTCTTTCTTATCATTATCCCGTGGGCCAAGTACTCCTTTTTAATCCATGTTTGTGGAACTTTTTTTTTTAACATTTTGTCTTCACAGCGCTTGTGCTGTGCTTGTTTTTATTTCACTGTTCTTTCATTATTTTGTATTCAGTCTCGCTCCTCACATCATTTCGTTTCTTCAACATCTAAAGTTTCCTTTTCTTTATCTGTATAACCTCTGCTTTCCAGCATTAAAACGCGCTTCTCAGAATTAAAATGCACTAACGCACGAGGCTGAAGTTAATTTAGTGAAATTATTTACAAGCCTCTTGCTGCTGACTGACGTGCGAACGGAAGCTGAAAAATACTGGTTTAAAGCGGATTTGTCAGATTCCACTGTTAGGCCTTTCGCTACAACGTTATGTCTGTACAGTATATGGTGCTCTTCTAGGGTGAAAAAGTAAACACCATGGTTTGAGTGTAACAACTGCAGTCTCTGTGTTTTTGTGCGTGATGGAACACGTGAAGACCAGAGAAACAACGCACGAGTCCCTGCCTACCCTGTGTACCACATTTGTAGAGGGGCTGTATAATTTCATGGAGGCTAGTCACTTCGCCGATTCACACAAAGCACCTTGGTCGAGATGGAAGTCTCCATCACTAAGGCTGCTAAAGGGGTTATTTATTAATTTAGCTGAGTTTCAGTGTTCATTTTTTTCAGCGTTTACTGGTAGACCATGGACTTCGTAACACTAGGCACCAGAACAGCACCTGCTCTCGGTCTCTGGTTGATTGCTTGATTAAGTGCACAACACAATAAACACATTTTAGTAGATTTTGTGTTTTTAATTTGCCAGGAGTCGAGGCACTTGTATGTCTGTCTCCTGTGGGTTACGTGCATGTGAACCAACGAGTACATCCTACAGGGGATGGAGAGAAGAGACAACAACCCTCTCACTGCTGACTGCCGTGCACACGTGAGCAGAAAAATACTGGTTTCCCCAAGACATTTTTCATTGTGTAGTCATATTCTACACATGCGCACCTGAGTAAATAGGGCATCAAAATATGGGGAGCTTCAACCGACGGAACAATGAAATGCAACCGGTGACTTCCGAGAGTCCTTTTAGTGTTTTCATTCCGGCGTTGGTTGTCATGGCTCTAGTTCGACGGTGGCCTCTTTGTGGTGCTATGCTGAGGTGATGACAATGTGACCAGGTATGCAGACTTGCCGTGCCTCTCCCATTCATCACAGTGCCGGCAGCCTTTTATTTAAACATCTGTGAATAATGATGGGGTGAATGCAATATTCAGCTTTATTTCTCTTCTGTGCTGCTGAGGGATTTCTCTGAATTGTAAATACATGCCTTCCCCATTATAATCATTCTACTTAACCACCAGTTATGTTCAGGGAATGTATTTGCTTTTGTTTGTGTTTACATAAAATCTTACACCCACCAAGCTTGATTCATACTTCAACTTTAAAAGTTTTACGAGGAGTGCAGCATTTTATATGCACTATGTGTTAAGTAAAGTGCAGGTTGTCGCTTGTCGCATGTTGAAATGCCCAAAAAAGTCTGAATAACTGCCATAAAGATTGAAAGAACTCTCTCTGTCTCTCCACTTCCTCCTCCTTTCCCTCCTCCTCCTCTTCTCCTCCCTTTAGGAAAGTGCCACTTTTACCTAGTTACCCCCCAGGTTTTGCCTGACACATGATGCACTTTGACTTGGTGTGCCCAGGGTCCCAGCCAATCAGGTTCCCAAGGCCTGTGTTCCTTCCCAAAGCTGTACATTTGTACCCCTAATTGGCACATCTCTGGCCACAGGTAAGCCCCTTATAAAAGGTACCATGGGTACTAAGGGCATTGTTACAAGGGAAGGCCTCTAAGGGCTGCAGCGCCTATTGTGCCACTCTTAGGGTCCCTGTGTCTTAACACCCACACACTGCAGGCTCCCTGTTTTGGTGCAGAGGAAAGTGAAGAGTCGACATGTCACACATCCCTGTGTGCCATGCCTGCAATCCGCTGCCTGTGGCTTAAGTAAGCCACCCCTCTAGCAGGGTGCATTAGACCACAGGCGAGGGTACAGTTGCATGAGGGCTGTGCCCCTCTAGTGTCTAAGTCCATTCTTAGACATTGTAAGTACAGTAAAGCCTCAAAGAGTATACAGTCTGGGAGTTGGTCATTACGAACTCCACAGCTCCATAATGGCTTTACTGAAAACTGGGAAGTTTGGTAGCAAACTTCTCAGCACATTAAAGCCACACTGATGCCAGTATGGGATTTAATGTAAAATGCACACAGAGGGCATCTTAGAGATGCCCCCTGAAAAATGACCAGCCCTGTTGTGGTTCTTAAATGGCTGCCCTCCATTTGCCACCACCAGACAGGTTTCTGGACCCCTGGGTAGAGAGCCTCCGCTCTCTGGGTCCAGAAACAAAGCCCATCCTGAGAAGAGGTGTCATGCCTACACCCCCAGGATGGGCTGGGTCCACGAGAGGGGAAGCTTCAAAGGCCTGCCGCCTTTGTAAGCTGTCCCTGCCTTTTGCTGTCATCAGCAACTGGCTCCCACCGGTTCTGACCCCCACTTTGGATGGGAGAATCAGTGGAAAAGTCGAGCTAGGAGGAGAGGTGTGCCCACCTTTGCCAACCCCACCCATCAGGTGGGGAGGTGAGGAGATGCACACATCTCAGTCCCCTCCATCTTGGAGATAAGGGAACCAAACCAATTAGGAAGATGCTCATGCCCCCACCCACTGGAGGAAGGCATAATAGGGGGTGTACTCACCCCAAGGAAGGGACCCATTGGTCCTGACCTGCACACCACTGTAATGCCCCTAAATTTAGTATTTAGAGGCGACCCGAACCTTGCCTCCTTAGATTCGTTGAAGAAAGAAGGAGGACCGAAGAGCCGTGCTGACCCAGGAAGAAGAGGACACCAACTGCCTTGGCCCCCAGCCCTACTGGCCTGTCCCGACTCTGACCTGCCTACAGCTACAGAAGAAACCCCTGCATATCCAGCAGCCCCCCCGCCCCCCCCCCTACCAGGGCCTGGAGGACCTGCCCTACACTCAGCTGGGAGACTCTGTCTCCCGTGAGCACCGGATTTGCTCAACAAAGAGTCCCCCACAGAATCTGGATCCAAGCAGCTCAGTGATTGTGCACGACTCTGCACCCGATGCCAAGGCCCAGGTTCGAGTGCCCCAACACCAAGAGGAGGTCTCCCCAGTGATCCTGACGTGAGATCTGGTGATCCCGGATCTCCGTCAAGCCTCAAGACGATGTCTGCAGACTCAACCAGGAAGGTCCCTGCGACCGGAGCTGGTAAGAAGACCCGATGCCAAAAGCCACTCCTGCTCCCGGCGCCCCACAGCCTTGGTAGGCTCAACCGACGGGTGCCCAGGCATCCCCAAAACTCAACCTACTTCTCCAGCCAGTGGTCGCCTTCAGGAAGTCTCCTTGCCCGAGCCTGCAGCATCTTTTCCGAACCGAAGATCTTCATTGGAATCCACAGGGTCCCTTGCGTCTCCTTGGCACTTTACACCCGGCCGCCCCAGTGCCACTGGTGGTGCAGCTCCTGTGTTGATTGTTGGCCCCTGCAGTACTGATCTTAACCCCTGGAGCTTTGCTCCCACACCCGAGTGGCCTGCTCGTAAGCATCCCCTGACTGAAGGCCCCCTTAGCCCCATTGGCTAACATTGGGCTCCTGCACTCTGCACCCGGCCGCCCCAGTGCGCTGGTGGTGCAATTTGAGTGCCCATCTGAACCTTGGGAAACCTTGGCTCTAACCCGCCAAAACTATTCTTACAGGTCATCTGCTTACCGGCAAACCGATAACCTTCTTCTCTCCATAGGAACTAATGGTGTGATGTTTTGTTCCTAAAAATGTTCTGTGTTGAGCTGACTTTTGTATGAAAAAAAGTAACTATATGGCAAACCTTAAAAAGTCTTACTTACCTTTGTATTGAGGATCCATGGTGTGATATCTAGGCATATCACCCTGATTAGTCTAATCCAAAAGTAATCAAAAGTAATTACTGTGTAATTTAAACATTTTTTCAAGCATATACAAACCTGTAACGATTGCAAATCCATTCCCAATTGCATTACCTTGTAAAGTTTTACAATTTCAAGTACATTTACCTACCTGTACCAAGTCCTGCTTGGTTCTAGAAATAAAACATAAGTATATTGTTTTTATACTTACCCAATTGGTCTGGATTCTGTCTCTGTGTGTGTGTAATCAGTTCTTGATTGAGTGAATACAATAAATGCTCAACACACCCTCTGGATAAGCCTAACTGCTCACCCACACTACCACAATGAGAGCTGCTAATAGTTAAACAACAGGATGTGGGAGCACACCACTGACCTCTCAGGCAAGGTTCGCCCCTGGCATTCTGGTAAATGCAGTTTCTTGTAGTTCGCTCCGATATTTTCGAGTGTTTCGCCAAGGTTGGCGCAGATAGTGCTGATCTCTAGACACGTGTTTCTGGTTTATTAACCGTCATCAGTAGAGAATACAGTCTTGTATTTTGGGGTTTGCTGAGTAGGCTGCCAAACATTATATCAGGTCCGGTACCTCTCACTGGCACGCAGGTGCTTCATCCACGAGCTCGTCAGCTCAATGACTCACGGGAGTACTTTAAATAAACAACAGGATGTGGGAGCACACCACTGACCTCTCAGGCAAGGTTCGCCCCTGGCATTCTGGTAAATGCAGTTTCTTGTAGTTCGCTCCGATATTTTCGAGTGTTTCGCCAAGGTTGGCGCAGATAGTGCTGATCTCTAGACACGTGTTTCTGGTTTATTAACCGTCATCAGTAGAGAATACAGTCTTGTATTTTGGGGTTTGCTGAGTAGGCTGCCAAACATTATATCAGGTCCGGTACCTCTCACTGGCACGCAGGTGCTTCATCCACGAGCTCGTCAGCTCAATGACTCACGGGAGTACTTTAAATAAACAACAGGATGTGGGAGCACACCACTGACCTCTCAGGCAAGGTTCGCCCCTGGCATTCTGGTAAATGCAGTTTCTTGTAGTTCGCTCCGATATTTTCGAGTGTTTCGCCAAGGTTGGCGCAGATAGTGCTGATCTCTAGACACGTGTTTCTGGTTTATTAACCGTCATCAGTAGAGAATACAGTCTTGTATTTTGGGGTTTGCTGAGTAGGCTGCCAAACATTATATCAGGTCCGGTACCTCTCACTGGCACGCAGGTGCTTCATCCACGAGCTCGTCAGCTCAATGACTCACGGGAGTACTTTAAATAAACAACAGGATGTGGGAGCACACCACTGACCTCTCAGGCAAGGTTCGCCCCTGGCATTCTGGTAAATGCAGTTTCTTGTAGTTCGCTCCGATATTTTCGAGTGTTTCGCCAAGGTTGGCGCAGATAGTGCTGATCTCTAGACACGTGTTTCTGGTTTATTAACCGTCATCAGTAGAGAATACAGTCTTGTATTTTGGGGTTTGCTGAGTAGGCTGCCAAACATTATATCAGGTCCGGTACCTCTCACTGGCACGCAGGTGCTTCATCCACGAGCTCGTCAGCTCAATGACTCACGGGAGTACTTTAAATAAACAACAGGATGTGGGAGCACACCACTGACCTCTCAGGCAAGGTTCGCCCCTGGCATTCTGGTAAATGCAGTTTCTTGTAGTTCGCTCCGATATTTTCGAGTGTTTCGCCAAGGTTGGCGCAGATAGTGCTGATCTCTAGACACGTGTTTCTGGTTTATTAACCGTCATCAGTAGAGAATACAGTCTTGTATTTTGGGGTTTGCTGAGTAGGCTGCCAAACATTATATCAGGTCCGGTACCTCTCACTGGCACGCAGGTGCTTCATCCACGAGCTCGTCAGCTCAATGACTCACGGGAGTACTTTAAATAAACAACAGGATGTGGGAGCACACCACTGACCTCTCAGGCAAGGTTCGCCCCTGGCATTCTGGTAAATGCAGTTTCTTGTAGTCCGCTAATAGTTGTCTAATTTAGCCTCTGCTATACCTCTAGGGACTCCCTAGACTCTGTGCACACTATACCTTATTTTGGTATAGTATATACAGAGCCAGCTTCCTACACTCCCCTCCCATGGAACCTTGATACACATTTAATTGTGTTTTCATGACCCGGCACCCTGCCCCGCCAGCTCTCCACTCTCCCCTGCCTCAACTGCTCAATTATTTTGACATCTGTGTGCAATACCTCACGTGAGAGCACCTTCAAATATGCGAGAGCTGATTGAGACTATTAGTTGTAGATTTCTTACCTTAGCATTTCCCCCAGGCGTCAGTCTGGATCTGGAGATTTTCCATCAGCAATACACCTGCGCGTCGTTAGGTGGCGTTGGTCGGCTCGGCGTCAGTCGTTGGCATCGTGGGCACCGGGATGATGTTGCGGGACCTATATAGATGCGGCCCACGCGCCCTGACATCAGTTCTTTAGTTTTCCACGCCAGCCTAAGCGCAGATCCGGAGAGAGCTACTCCTTACCCATTTTTTGGCTAGTCTTTTAAAACTTTTTGTTGACATTTTTCCTTAGTCTTTGACTCCTGCCGTGTCGAGGATGTCCCAATGTTGGACCAGCTTCAAGCCCTGCGGCTCCAGTCACTGAGCGATATCCGTGACGGATCCGTACCTCATGTGCCTTTCATGTCTGGAGCGCGACCACGACCCAAAGTCGCGCTCCGAGTGCCGGGCCATGAATCCGGAAGATTTGCGGGAGTGATCCCGAAAGTTATTAGAGGCTCGGCGCTCGGCTCTGCGTCGCTCTCGTTCGACGGGAATGTCTTGTGGACAATCCCAGAGGCCACACTCCTCGTTGCACTCAAAGTCGTTGGGGAGATCTTCGAGTAAGTCAGGGAAACGCAAGAAGTCGAAGAAGCACAGGCAATCGTTGACTATTCCCCATCCATCGGCTGACGTGACGTGGGACTCCGAGCATCGTCGCTCGAAAGCTTCGTCTCCGGAGCAGCCTTCTGAGATGTGTCTGCGCCTCCCTGCCTTTCCGGGAGCTGGCACGCCTCCTGCCCAGATCCAGAAATTTTATGAGGTCTCTGTACTTCATTTTTCTGCAGCCCAGCTCCGCTGGTGCCCCTTTGGGCCCGCGGAGTTGACCCTGACTCCGGAGGGACCCCGTGGATCCGGTATCGGATCGACGCCGGTCGATCTTACTTGACCTTCCCCGACGTCGATCCCGTCGACGACGCTTCCGGTGTCGACCATGCCCCTGGTCAGCATCTACCCCATCCTCATCCCCAAAGTGGAAACGGAGCCGGACCAACGTCAGTTCCGACGTGGAAGGAACTTTTGTTCCTGTGTTCATTCCTGGCTTTCATTTTGGGCCAGAAGGTGGTGAAGAGGAATGGGACCCTTTAACCGACCAGCTTAACCAACCGGACTGGCGAAGTCCCTGGGTGATGCCAGTGGTCTGGACACTTATCCTGACACTGGCTTGCTTTCTCCCCCTACTGTGGCTACGAAGGAGGGAGCTTCCTATGCTGTGGTGGTGAGAAGGGCAGCCGAGGTCCTTGGCCTTGAGCTCCTTTCAGTGGCAGACAGGAATAACCTCCTTACAGAGGTGATTCAGCCTGCGGCTTTCATGTCCGAACCACTCTTGCCGTTTAACGAAACTCTTACTGATGTCCTTTTGGGCATTTGGATGAAAATAACTGGAACCCCCTGCAAGAGTAATATAACAATTCCTAGGGCAGGGCAAATCTATAATGGAAAAAAGCTCCCTAGGCAATTAACAGTCTACAATTTCAACAGACCATTGTATCAGAAACAGATTGATATAATAAACTCAGTGTGACCAAGCAATTATTGTTTAAAAATTCATGATTTTAATTCATAATAATATAAAACATAGTGGAACATGAAATGCACATGCATCTGTATACAACCTCATTAGAGATTCAGAAACACATAAACTTACCTAAACACAATGTAAAAAACACAATACATATAATGCTTAGACAGTGGCAATGAGATGGATCTTCTCCTACGCGCGTTTCGGCGCACTCTCCGCCTTCATCAGGAATGCCACACAAATACCTAAAACGATAGTTAAAATGTGATAAAATACACTGAGATTTATAATGACTATATGGTTGATCCACACAATGCCTTCACCATAGACATAAAAGTAGCGATATTAGAAGATGACAGGACAAGCAAGGATATGTTCCCCATACCTACACCAGAGCCAGGTGTGAAAACTGAAGGAAAGTGATGGGTATTTTTTCAAAATAGAAAGATGAAAGTAATTCCACTCAGAGCGTGCTTAAAGAGAATAGGCCAAACCAATGTGTGCATACAGGTATGAATTCAGTTATAACGCTTATTGCAATATAGAGCGTAAATCTTGAGTAAATTCCAACTACTGTTTGATCAAAAACAATACTTTGACTCAATGAAAAAGGGACTTCAGCCTGTGAGAGAATTAAGACAGATTATAAATGCCTGCCCTCAATTCAAGATTTCCTTATTCTAAAATTTCTGTAGGGGAATAGTTACCCTTTTCAAGCTGTATGTCGAGTATATGTTTTGTGAGAAATTGGTTTATGAACTCGTTTCTAGATATTTCCTTGAAGTTTTCTGAAAAAACAATGGATCTTTTCATTAAGAAATACGGCCTTAGTTCAGAGCATGAAATATATAATAATTATCAACAAGGCATAATACCTGATAATGTGGCAAGGAAGAATAATTTCGAAATGCCACTATTTGAAGAACCGAATGAATCCAATTCATACGTTAATTTGTATAGTGTTTGTTTTAGGCGATGTCCTCAAACAACAAACATACTGTGGCACTAGAAATGTCGAACATACACAAAGTTAGTGAATTCCTTCATTCCATGAAAGTGGGGCATTCATCAGTGCCCGATAAGACTGTAGGCATTAAAAGTTATTAGACTAACCTAGCTCTACTATCTCAAAAATGTTGGCACATTATTATTCTCCTCTCTCTGCTTTATAACCCTTATATTAAATCCTATTAAAGTTAAACACCATGGCTGTGTTTTAAAGATAAAGCAAAATAGGTTACCTACTAGCTGTATGCTAATAGTTGCATTTATTAATGACTAAATATTTCAACCATTCTCCTAGATATACGGGTTTTTCACATTCAATGCGAACGATAGACTGTAATTAGAGCTGTCGCAAAAGATCAGAAACGTGGGCATAGTCTAACAGATTATCTAAAAATGGGACTATCCGTTGGTGTGTTCCCTATATCAATATCAATTCTTATTCGCTGGACAGTATATATATAAAAGACCTGGTCAAATACCCATTAATTATTCGTATTGGAGATAACTTCGAATATACTGTCTATTCGTATCCGACATGACCCCAAATGTGCGAAATTTAATCTCTCTGTTTTCTTCATGGGAGATAGGACTTGTACTAAAAAAAGAGGGGGGGGAGCTCGCTCTCCCACAATCCCACGTAGAGCCCGCCAGAGAGTCTTACCTGTGATATGAAATTCCACGCATCTACGCAGGATCGGGACGCGTGTGTGCTGGTGAGCCGATAAACGAGATTCCGGCAATTCAACTTTATTTAAAAGAAACCGTTTACGTAACGTAAACTGGTCAGGTGATTAATTTAGTTGTCCCGACGTGTATAGTAGCGGAAAGGACCACTAGAGCGCGACCCTTATGCGCCGTGAGCTGACGCAGGTACACTTCCTGAATACGGGTCATGTGACCTTAATAAAATACAAAGGGTACAATTCTTGAATAAGGGTCAGTATGACGTTAATAAAGTATCGGACATTTGCAATATACACGGTAATTTTCTAGTTTAAAGGGTCGAAACTATCTCACTTCCTGAATACGGGTCATGTGACCTTAATGAAATACAAAGGATACAATTCCTGAATAGGGGTCAGGATAACGTTAATAAAGTTAATCGAGAAATTTGAAGTCCCTTGTCCTAAATCTTTTCTTCTCAAATGCCTAAGTATTGTGTTGACAGAAAACACTTTTGAATTTGGCCATACCTCTTTTTAAACAGATTAAGGGCGTAAGCATGGGAGCTTCAGTGGCACCATCTATAGCAAATATTTATATGGCTCTCTTTGAAACAAAATTCATCCACAACGAGATTGCCCCATTTTTTGAGTCTGTCTCTCATTGGTCCAGATATATAGATGATATCCTTTTTATCTGGACCGATGTGGAAGAAAATCTACAAGAATTTCTGCAATGGCTTGTTAACCTCGCAGACGTTAATCTTAAGTTTACTACACATACCAGCAAACAGCATGTTGAGTTTTTAGACATCTTAATTAGACACAATACAGGTGTACTGGAAGTTGACCTGTTTGTCAAACCTACTGTGAGAAATACACTCCTCCATTTTAATAGCTATCATCCGCGAGCCCAGAAGCAAAGTATCCCTTTTGGACAATTTTTGTGACTGCGGCGCAACTGTACCAGGTTGTCCGATTTTGACTCTCAGGCCATTGACATGAAAGCCAAATTCGTGGCAAGAGGATACCCTCAACGGTTGGTTAGGGAAACCTACAAACGTGCCAGATTCTATGATAGGGACCCCCTAGTAACATCTATGACTCGCCCCAAACCAATTCAACTTGTATGTGTCACTAAACATTCAACGTTAAAAGTCAAGGTCAAACAAATTATTAATTCCAACTGGCACATATTAAATAGTGACCCAGATCAGGAAATTAAATTCGCTAAACCATTATTTGCACACCGTCGCAACAGAAACATAAAAGACATGATAGTCCATTCACGTTTTACTACTGGCCAGCCTCTTGTCCAAAGGATCATTGACGGAAGCACACCAGTAAGAGGAACTTTCAAATGCTCCTCTTGTAAATCGTGCGACACAGTGATGGAGGGAGAAGTTTTAGTCCATAATGGCTACACGATTCATGCAAAACAATTATGGAACTGCAAAACTCAAAACGTCATCTACCTGATCTTGTGTCCGTGCCAATTGGGCTACGTAGGAGAGACATCCCGTGCAGTCAGTATCAGAATTACAGAACATCGTTCTGCTATTCGGACAGCGAAATTGACTGCCCCCTAGTAAAACATTATTTAGACCTTAATCATAAACCTGAAGACATGCAGTGGCGTAGTTTTAGAGAAAATCCAAGTTGCAGATGAAAATGGAGGTCAAGAAGTTCGCAAAAAAAGAGAAGTCTTTTGGATCTTCTCTTTAAATACATATAAATGTGGGCTAAATAATGAATTACCTTGGGAGAATGCCATTTTACCGTAGATCCTTAATTTTCTGAGAATTTAGCTTAAGGAGAATCGGTTTGTAATGGTGACAATAAACTGAGATAGTGTCAACCCTTTAAACTAGAAAATTACTGTGCATATTGCAATGTCCGATACTTTTTTAACGTTATACTGACCCTTATTCAGGAATTGTATCCTTTGTATTTCATTAAGGTCACATGACCCGTATTCAGGAAGTGAGATGGTGTCGACCCTTTAAACTAGAAAATTACCGTGTATATTGCAAATGTCCGATACTTTATTAACGTCACACTGACCCTTATTCAAGTATTGTACCCTTTGTATTTTATTAAGGTCACATGACCCGTATTCAGGAAGTGTACCTGCGGCAGCTCACGGCGCATAAGGGTCGCACTCTAGTAGTCCTTTCCGCTACTATACACGTCGGGACAACTAAATTAATCACCTGACCAGTTTACGTTACGTAAAAGGTTTCTTTTAAATAAAGTTGAGTTGCTGGAATATCGTTTATCGGGCCACCAGCACACGCGTCCCGATCCTGCGAAGATGCGTGGAATTTCATATCAAAGGTAAGACTCTCTGGCGGTCTCTACGTGGGATTGTGGGAGAGCGAGCTTCCCCCCCCTTTTTTTAGTACAAGTCCTGTCTCCCATGAAGAAAACAGAGAGATTAAATTTAGCACATTTGTGGTCATGTCGGATACGAATAGTCAGTATATTCGAAGTTCTCTCCAATACGAATAATTGTTGGGTATTTGACCAGGTCTTTTATATATATATATATATACTGTCCAGCTGAATAAGAATTGATATTGATATAGGGAACACACCAACGGTTAGTCCCATTTTTAGATAATCTGTTAGATTATGCCCACGTTTCTATCTTTTGCGGTAGCTCTAATTACAGTCTATCGTTCGAATTGAATGTGAAAAACCCGTATATCTAGGAGAATGGTTGAAATATTTAGTCATTAATAAATGCAACTATTAGCATACAGCTAGTAGGTAACCTATTTTGCTTTATCTTTAAAACACAGCCATGGTGTTTAACGTTAATAGGATTTAATATAAGGGTTATAAAGCAGAGAGAGGAGAATAATAATGTGCCAACATTTTTGAGATAGTAGAGCTAGGTTAGTCTAATAACTTTTAATGCCTACAGTCTTATCGGGCACTGATGAATGCCCCACTTTCATGGAATGAAGGAATTCACTAACTTTGTGTATGTTCGACATTTCTAGTGCCACAGTATGTTTGTTGTTTGAGGACATTGCCTAAAACAAACTCCATACAAATTAACGTATGAATTGGATTCATTCGGTTCTTCAAATAGTGGCATCTCTAAATTATTCTTCCTTGCCACATTATCAGGTATGCCTTGTTGATAATTATTATATAGTTCATACTCTGAACTAAGGCCGAATTTCTTAATGAAAGGATCCATTGTTTTTTCAGAAAACTTCAAGGAAATATCTAGAAACGAGTTCATATACCAATTTCTCACAAAACATATACTCGACATACAGCTTGAAAAGGGTAACTATTCCCCTACAGAAATTTTAGAATAAGGGAAATCTTGAATTGAGGGCAGGCATTTATAATCTGTCTTAATTCTCTCACAGGCTGAAGTCCCTTTTTCATTGAGTCAAAGTATCGTTTTTGATCAAACAGTAGTTGGAATTTACTCAAGATTTACGCTCTATATTGCAGTAAGCGTTATAACTGAATTCATACCTGTATGCACACATTGGTTTGGCCTATTCTCTTTAAGCACGCTCTGAGTGGAATTACTTTCATCTTTCTATTTTGAAAAAATACCCATCACTTTCCTTCAGTTTTCACACCTGGCTCTGGTGTAGATATGGGGAACATATCCTTGCTTGTCCTGTCATCTTCTAATATCGCTACTTTTATGTCTATGGTGAAGGCATTGTGTGGACCAACCATATTGTCATTATAAATCTGTGTATTTTATCACATTTTAACTATCGTTTTAGGTATTTGTGTGGCATTCCTGATGAAGGCGGAGAGCGCGCCGAAACGCGCGTAGAAGAAGATCCATCTCATTGCCACTGTCTATGCATTATATGTATTGTGTATTGTGTTGTTTACATTGTGTTTAGGAAAGTTTGTGTTTCTGAATCTCTAATGAGGTTGTATACTTTGTAATTCTATGTGTTTTTTTGTATTGTCGTATTTTAAGAAACAGATACATGCATGTGCTCCCATCATGGCCACTCGGAACTGATGCTCCGTGGCGAACCCTCTTTCCAGCTTCCGAATCGGCCTTTTCACCGCATTGCCAACCTTCCTCTACCAAGTTTCCACAACCGGAACTTAGACGGATCTCGCAAAGACTATTTTCACCCTTCCCTGATCGGCCTCTGCTGCAATATCTGCTGTGACGTCCCTCCCTCCGAATAATCTAAGATGGTGCCCAGGGAGCTGCTAGCAACTGCCTGGGGCTGAATGAAGCGCACCGTAATGCCATCGACCAACGCTCCAACCAGCAATCTACCCTCGACCCTCACCTCAAAGGGCCTGCTGCCCCCCCACGGGGGTGAATCCGCCGCTTTTGACCCATCTCGCCTACCAGCTCTGCTAACATGGCACGGTCACTGCTGTAGTGGGAGGGGCACTCGAGCAGGGCCGGCAGTGCCCTACGAGATACACAGCAGACACTCTCTTGAGACGGTGAGTGGGTGAATGAAAAAAAAAACCAGCCATATATGATCCCAATGTGGGTTTTGAGAACCTGATGGCGCCTAATTCTACCCTCTATAAAACTCGGCGACTTCTTTCTAACCGGAACTTACGGAGCCTGACCCTAAAATGGCGCCCAACAAGGTATTTCTGCCGGTGAGGGACGATGTCCCATTAGACAATGGGGGTCCCGATGTTCTACTAGGATAATTGACATAGCTGAGTAAACAAACCAAAGACCCAGAGACATTCCCAGCTACAGAATCATGGAAATCAACTGACCCGACTTGCCTGACTACAAGATGGCAGCCAAGTTACACACCCTTTCCTATCCTGCCACCCTTGCCATCTCCACTCGCCCGTCTCTGAACTCAAGACTTTCGGTCTCTTCCTGATCCTCGCTCTTATCCGGCGGAGTCCGATGTAAAGCGCTCTGATACCTCCGGGTCTAGCCAGCGCTATATAAAACTCAAGTAAATAAATAAATTATGAATTAAAATCATGAATTTTTATACAATAATTGCTTGGTCACACTGAGTTTAATATATCAATCGGTTTCTGATACAATGGTCTGTTGAAATTGTAGGCTTTTGGGCACTTGGTCCAAGCGCAGCACAGTGGCTCCTGTGGACAGGGCAATCGCCCGCCGCCACTGCTTCGGGTGACCCAGCATTCCTGACGCAACATCCCTCCCCTGAGAGCTTGGTGGTCGAAGCCGCATCTTCAAAGAGTGCATTCCCTTCTGCTCCCCCAGATAGGAAATCCAAGAAGCTGGATCATCTTGGGAGGAGGAGGTTTTCTTCCTTCAGCTTGGCATTGCGGTCGGTGAATACCGCTTGCCTCTTGGGCGATACTCCCATACCATCTGGGATATGGTTGTGCAGGTGCTGCCTCAGGTCCTGGAGGAGGCCTGGGCCGTTCTCTCCCAGGCAGTTGCTGATGGGAGAGATGCAGCCAAATTCAATATATGCTGTGGACTGGATACCACCGACTCATTGGGCAGAAAGATTGCCATGTCAGTAGCACTCAGACGCTATGCCTGGTTGAGGACTCCTGGCTTCTCAGGGGATGTCCAATCAACTTTGATGGACATGCCCTTTGATGGCACTCGTCTTTTTGGCGACAAAGCAGACTTGGCGCTTGAACGCTTTAAGGATTCTCAGGCTATGGCCAGATCCTTGGGCCTCATGGCAGCCACCCGTCCACCTCAGTCTGCTTTATGTCCCTTTCGTGGCTACGGAAGGGGCGCCCAGCCACATCCTGTCCAGCCCAGCCAGTGGCACACGCAAGCTGTCTAGCCTCTGCGTGGCCGCGGACGTGGGTTCCTGCATCCTCATGGGTCAGGGTACCAGCAGGTGGGCCAGTCCACCCTTTTTCCACCCTGCCACTGTCTCCAAACCTTCCTAGTCCGATGTTTCATGCCCATCATATGCCAGTCAGAGGCAGGATTTGCCATCACCACCTCCGCTGGCAGTCCAGCACGTCGGACAGGTGGGTTCTGCAAATAGTCCAAAGGGGCTACTCCCTCCCCTTCAAGACTAGCGCACCCTCAAAGCCACCTCCTTACGACCGCATGTGGGAGGATCATTTGGCACTCTCCGCAAGGAGGTTTCGGCTCTTTTGGTCAAGAGAGCCCGCATAGAGAAGGGTCCCTGTGCCTGAAGTAGGTTGTGGTTGTTATTCCCGCTTTGTGCCCAAAAAGGACAAAGGCCTGCATCCTATCCTAGACCTCTGGACCCTCAACTTCTTCCTCCGGAAGGAGAAGTTCAAGATGCTGCCTTCGACCCAGGAGACTGGATGGTAGCGTTGGACTTGCAGGTCGCTTATTTCCATATACCCGTCCTGCCTTCCCACAGACGTCACTTAAGGTTCATGGTGAGCTACAAGCACTTTCAGTTCACAGTGCTCCCTTTTGGCCTCCACCATTGCCCCTCGGCTGTTCACAGAGGTGATGGCGGTGGTCGCCTCTCATTTTTGCAAATCAGGGGTTCCAGTCTTCCCCTATCTCGACGACTGGCTATTGAAGGCGGGCTCACCCCAGACTGTCATCTCCCACCTCCAGACTACGGCGGACCTCCTGCACTCGCTTGGGTTCACTATCAATGTGCCGAAGTTGCACCTGACTCACTCTCAGACGCTTCCTTTCATCAGAGCGATGCTGGACACAGTGCAGTTTCAGGCCTATCCTCCCGAGCAGCGAGTCCAGGATATTCGGGCTATGATAAGTGTTTCAGCCTCTATCCTGGATTTCGGTGAGAATGACTCTGAGGCTGCTGGGCCTCATGGTCTCCTGCATCCTGCTGGTGCAGCATTCCAGAGGGCATATGCAGGCTCTGCAGTGTGACCTGAAGTTCCATTGGGTGCAGCATCAGGGGAATCTTTCAGACTACGTCCATATATCCGAGGGAACTGCACAGCAACTGCAGTGGTGGTTAACTGGGTCAGAGGCAGATCGCTCTCCCTTCCCTAACCAGATCTAACGATGGTGACAGATGCGTCACTTCTGGGATGGGGCGGCCATCTGAGAGAGGCGGAGATCAGAGTCCGGTCTCCATATCAACCTTTTGGAGCTCAGAGCGATCAGACTGGCACTATAGGCATTCCTTCCCTCTCTCAAAAGGAAAGTGGTGCAGGTGTTCACGAATAACACCATCGCCATGAGGTACTGCAACAAATAGGGCGGGTGGGGTCGTGGACCCTTTGTCAGGAGGCTGTCCGTCTCTGGACATGGCTGGAACATCAGGGCATGAGCCTGGTGGTTTAACACCTGACAGGCTCTCTGAACACCAGGGCAGACTAACTCGGCTGTTTGTGCCTGGTCGATCACGAATGGCGGCTCTATCCGTAGTTGGCGTAATGTCTCTTTCAGCGGTGGGGAGAGCCTTGGTAAGATCTGTTCGCCTCTGAAGAGAACGCGCAATGTCAGCAGCATTGCGTGTTGGAGTTTCCAGGGCAGCACTCGCTTGGGTACGCTTTTCATCGCGAGTGGAGCTTTGGCCTCCTGTACGCCTTTCCGCCTATACCATTTCTGTTCAGAGTGCTCAAGAAGATCAACCACGACCGGCTCAAGTTATTCTTGTAGCTCCAGATTGGACATGAAGAGTATGGTGCTCCGACATTCTGAGCATGGCCAGCGATCCTCCGATCAGACTTCCCCTTCTGGAGGATCTTCTGTCGCAGCAGCAGGAGACGGTTCTGCACCCAAACCTGTCCAGTCTCCGCCTCCTTGCGTGGGAGATTGAGCGCCGGCAGTTGGCAGCTTTCGACCTTCCACCTGAAGTCTATGATGTTATTGTGCTAGTCAGGCGTCCCTCCACTAAAACAGTATACGCCTGTAGATGGACCAAATTTCTAGCATGGTGCTGTTGATCTCCTTTCTGCCTCTCTTTTCGAAATTCTCTTGTACATACCTTCTTTGGCCCAGCAGGGAACTGCTTTGGGCACTCTTAAAGGATATATTGCAGCTATCTCTGCCTTTCTTATGTGTGCTCCCTTTAGGCCCCTTCATAATTGTCCTCTCTGGCTGCTATTTCTCAAAACTGCTTTTCCTTATTGCCATCATCTCTGGTCGCAGAGTCAGTGAGCTTCAGGCTCTTTATTCCAAGCTTCCCTTTCTGTCTGTTCATCCAGATAAAGTGGTGCTTCGAATGAAAGCTTTATTCCTTCCTAAAGTGGTCACGCTCTTTCATGTGACACAATCCATCACTTTGCCCACCTTTTACCTGCCCCCGCATCCCTCCAAGGAGGAGAGACTCAACTGTCTGGACCCAAAATGTACATTGTCTTTTTATCTTTATCGTATCAAAGACTTACGGGTGGATGATCAACCTTTCATTGGCTATGTGTGCGCCAAAAAAGGTCGAGCTTTGCAAAAATGGACCATGTCTCGATTGGTTGTCCTCTGCGTTAAAATCTGCTATTCTTTGGCGAAGAAGGAATCTTCTGTGGTGTTGCGTGTTCACTCCACTAGAGCTACAGGGGCAACCACTGCGTTAGCATCTGGAGTCCCACTCCTTGATATTTACCAGACGTTATTTCCTGGACAGTCAAGTCCGGAGAGACTGCTACTCTGCCCGTTTGGTTCTCCATGACTTCCTCGTATGCTCTTGGTTCGCAGACCCCCTCCGGGGACGGTATTGCTGAGGTATCTGTTCTAAGGTAAGGAATCTACAGCTAATAGTCTCTAACAGGTGAACAAGTTACTTACCTTCGGTAACGATGTATATGGTAGAGACATTTATTAGTTGTAGATTCCTTACCGCTCCACCCATTCTTCCCGCTCTGCGAACTGATTTCTAGGGATAGGGACTCCCCTACAGGGCCCTAGTTTGTATGCACCAGTGGTCAGTGTCTTTGATGGCGCTGCGCTTCTGGCGTGGAAAGTCGTGTTAAAAACTGACATCAGCGTGAATGGGCGGCATCTATATAGATCCTGCAACATCATCCCGGTGCCCACGACGAAAGCGGAGCCGACCGACGCCACCTAATGATGCGCAGGGGTATTGCTGACGAAAAATCTCCAGATCCAGACTGACGGCTGGGGGAAATTCTAAGATAGGGAATCTACAACTAATGTATGTCTCTACCAGATACATTGTTACCGAAGGTAAGTAACTTGTTCTTCAGTATGCATGATCAAAAACTGCCCCTTTTGTTAAATATCTCTCAAAGCAGAGATCTAATCTGATTTTCTAAGGTGATGCGCTTCCGTATTTTATGGAAATACGCTTTTTTGAATTTTAAGGACTCTATAATGTTCTTACATAATGTTTGTTGCATGATTTAGATGCCAAATACAATCAGTATGTTTAATGAGCACAAATGAAGTTACTGTAATACCTCTCCCAATATCAAAGATGCCTTCCCAGAGAAGCAATATACTTAAAAATATGTCTTCTGATCGTTTAATGGTAAGGCATGTTTTAGCTTTTATCTACTGTAATGTAAAGCCGATCTGAGTTAGCAATTCTCCTGAGGTAAATAAAATCAGCCCTTTCTAATACCGCAAGAAACATTATTTACTGAGATAATACACTAAGGTAGCAAGTACTAGATAAAGCGAATAGCCCAACAACTATTTCCAACTCTTTAATTGCTTGTTACCCTCCAGCTTACCGCGTCTTTGCCTCTTTTCGACCCTGGTATCTCCAAATGCTAAAAAGGCCAGGACTTGCTGAGAGTATTTCACAATGATAAGAGGGACTGGAAGGCATTAGTCCCAAGGTTCCGAATTGCTCTCTCGCAGTCTTGTCTTCGGTCCAACCTTCCTAAACCCCCTACAGCCTCAGTGCTCCTCTAACCGGCCCCACCCCCGCAGCCTTGTCACTCTCAGCACTCCACGGACTCAGCTAGCCTTTGGAACCCCTTTCCAACCTCACTCCTCCTCTCACCCTTCTACAGCACTTGTTGAGCCCCCTTCGGCCCCAGGTCCTCTCTGAGCCCCCTGCAGACTCAGGTGTGAAATCGTTGATATAGCCATCTGTGAAATGCTCTGTTTTGCATCAGGGTACTGCCACATGTGGACTCTTTATATGGCCTCTCTTTATGCTGCTCCCTGCTTTTGTACGCAATTTTATTTTGTATTCAACAATAAACAAGTCCAAACACTTTTTTCAGTGTTTCAGTAACTTATATTGCACAACTGCTCCCCAAGCTAAAACTTACAACAACAAAAAATCTGACACATTGGCATTTTTAGTTTTTGCCTGCCCAGTGCTTGCGCTTTTAATAAAAAAAAAAAAGAAAAGAAAAGAAAAAAAGCATTGGCAAAGCCAATAGGTTTCACCTATTAGAAACCTTGTGGCTTTGTCAATATTTTTTTACGTGTCGCATAACAGCTGAGCTGCCATGCTACGTGGCCATGCTACGTGGCTTAAAGTAAAAAAAAAAAAAAAAGGTGCTTAAACTTGGTTAATGCTGGCAGCATCATAGCGCTTTTTGTCTTTTTACGATGAGCTTTGTTGCACAGCAGCACAACTGCTTTGCAACATATAAAAAAACACTGACAAAGCCAATTAAGCTCAGCGGTAGATGGGAGACTGGTGCCACTGTGGTCACTGAGGCACACCGACTGGTAAGTACGTACTTAAAATACATAAAGCTTGCACACTCTGAAATTGTGCTTGTGATCTTTTATATAATGCCTTCCTTTAATGCTATCAGTTGTTGCGCACAGGGAAAGGAAGCACTGTGTCAAAAAGTGACTGTTCGAAAATAGCACCACATCTGATGTAGAGAAGCTGCGTTTAGGTTTTCCTGGGCACCCGATGCTTTGAGTTGCACCTTATTACCACACTAAGCTGTTTTTTAACCTTATTTACCTGTTTGCCTTCAAAACGCTAAGGTATAAAAGGCCCTGCCCAAAAAATAAATCTACCCCTTCTTGACCTGCCTACAAGGACACATATTGACAAACTGCTTTTAGGGGTTTTGTTTGACAAAAAGCACTCTTGGCTAAATATGGGGGCCAATAGGGCTCATGTGATGGAGAGAAGTGTGACAGCCATCTTTAATTTTATCAAAAAGTTGGGGTCAAAACCCATCGAGTCAATAAAAAAGGTATATAGTGCGGAGACTATTTCTGCTGTTAACTATGGGGCAGGGGTCTGGGTTATGGTCGCAACTGACTGCCTGCAAAGGCTAGAGGATGGATTTATTAAGCGGTTATTGGGCCTTCCTCGCTCCTGTTAGAACTACAATTGCCATATCGAACTAGGTTCACCATATGTGTCGGATAGTATTAGGCTTGCCCCCATCCTACTATGGCAGTCGATCTGGGGGAGGGATACTGTCAATCTAACCCAAACGATAATAAAAGATAGTTTATCGTTGGATAACGCATATAAGATCGTATGGTTGCAGTATGTAAAGTCCATATTGACTTCTCTCGGTCTGGCCGAGTTGAATACAAACCCTAGTAGCTGCTTGAAATTCCCTAAAATGAGATTAAAGGCAATTTTTGCATTAAAAGCAGAATACGAGAGGAAAGAAGAAAACTATTTTAAATCTTCTGTAAGGTTATATCAAATGACCCCGCCCACTATGGAGGGGGACTACTCCTATTTAGATTGGGTGGAGAATTTACAACATAGAGTCATCTTGGTGAGGTTCCGACTTAATCTAATCCCCCTGATGATGAGTTTCCCACCGAAGAGGTATTCGCTTAGTGATTTAACAGCATGCCCTTGTAATGGTATTTCTGAGCAGTCTGATCTTCATTTAATCTTCTTTTGTTGTTATTATAAAGAACAAAGGTCTTTTGCGTCAGTATCATTTTAGCCAATGTCGCCCAGCACTTTATTTGTTTAAAAAACGTAATGACCCACTCGTATCTTTTGCATTAGCTTCATTCCTTTGGTCCTGTATGAAATGGAGGAGAGCTTGCCTAGCTTGGGAACCCTGAGCCCACTTAAGATGTGAATGTATTTATATTAGTCGCCACTCAGCACTTTAGAACACCTATCTTTCCAGGTTCCTAGGGGTGAAAGATTACAAGATTTATTTGGAATTTTAAAGGAATTAGTAATTGTTTTTAATGTATTTTAAACTGATTGTAATTTTGTTTTATTAATGTAATTTTTAAAATAATATATCTTTATTTGCATTTTGAAAGGTATATATACATCTACTGGGCAGTCTATGGTGAGGCCACTAGTTTTTTTACTCGCTTGCTGGCAATCACTCTGTCTATGTGTCCGGTGTATTGTAACCCTGCGGGACTCACACTGTTAGCGCGCTGCTCTCATGTGTTTGCTTTGCACCTTTTAGCCCATTTTAAACTTTTAAACTCGGATTCACTTTTTAACTTACTGTGTTGCTGACATTCGCCCCGTTCCACCGCGGCTGGGTGCCGTTTGTTGTGGAGGGCGTTAATTGGTCTGTGTGCCTCCCTTCAGCGTGACGCATTTCCGGGTTGCAGGGGGCGGTACTGGCCATCAGCGCTCACCTATTTAATATGGTGGGGCCGCGTACGCGTAGCAGTCTATGGTGAGGCCACTAGTTTTTTTACTCGCTTGCTGGCAATCACTCTGTCTATGTGTCTGGTGTATTGTAACCCTGCGGGACTCGCACGGTTAGCGCGCTGCTCTCATGTGTTTGCTTTGCACCTTTTAGCCCATTTTAAACTTTTAAACTCTGATTCACTTTTAACTTACTGTGTTGCTGACATTCCCCCCGTTCAACCGCGGCTGGGTGCCGTTTGTTGTGGAGGGCGTTAATTGGTCTCTCTGCCTCCCTTCAGGGTGACGCATTTCCGGGTTGCAGGGGGCGGTACTGGCCATCAGCGCTCACCTATTTAATACGGTGGGGCCGCGCACGCGCGCAGCGTGCGCGCCTAAGGCAAGCCCGTCTGCGCCCGTCCGCGCCTGGCCGCCGCCAGATATGTCGACAATCTGGGTAGAGACAAGCCCACTTATACTAGCGGCGATTTGTTGGCTATTAGGGAGGCAGCGAAACCTTGTGCTCACTCTCTGGGCAGGGTGCCTGAAGGTCCCTTCTGTTGTATATACTGTGGCTTTGACTCTTGGGCCATTAACCTGCCGTTTACGAAATCCCTCTCGGTGGGGCACAATATTAAGATCTGCAGTTTGAATTGTCGCTCGCTAGTGAAACATTTTCTTGACGTTTACGAGCTACTGCAGAACGAAGATCCTGATGCTCTCTTCCTAACGGAAACCTGGCTGTCTGCCGATACAGTAGCTGAGCCCGGCCTGGCGCTCCCCAATGGCTTCAATATCATGACTTTTAACAGAGACTCTAGGGGGGGCGGGATCGCATTAATTTTTAAATCCCACTATACCTGCACCTTTGCCAAAATGGCTGTGGCAAGCTATGAGTGTGCACGTTTTGGGATCTCTTTTAACGCAGGTTTTACCATGTCGGGACTGTTGATCTACCGGCCCCCAGGCCCCAAGAGTTCCGGACAGCTCTCATAGAATCAGTTAGTTCGTTGGTAACGAAAGCAGCCAACTTTACTATCATTGGCGACCTGAATTTACATTTAGATAGTCCTCTGGATTCGGAGATAGGGAACTTTCTGGAGGATTTTGAGGCCTGTCAGCTGGTTCAACTGGTCCAAGGCCCCACTCACTGTGCTGGCCATCTGCTGGATCCAGTCTTTTCGAATCTCTGCTCCCTCACAGTCAATCCCCCAGTCCCGGTGTGCTGTTCGGACCACTACTTGATATCTATGATTCTTACGGGGGTAGAGCCTTTTCAGAAGATGGCTCAACACTCCTCCTTCAGGCGCCCGTGGCACAAACTAAAGACCGAACAATTTCACGCCCTTCTGTCTATAAATGCCCTTAACTTACCAGATGAGCTGGTTGAGGCTGACAAAGCACTGTCGGACTGGATCCGACAGTCACTAGACGTGCTCATTCCAGCTAGGTGGTCTAAGTGCCGCAACACCATGTCCAGTCCATGGTATAGTGATAAACTTGCCAGCATGCGTAAAATCTGCAAAAGGTTGGAACGGGCGTGGAGATGTGACTATGACTCTTTCTCCAAGGGGCGGTATCAGGCAGCTATTAAGGATTACCACAGGGCCATCCAGTCAGAGCGGGCAGCCTATTACGCAGCTGAGATCAAGGGCAGTAAAAACCCCACCAAATGCATCTTTGGTATACTCAAGGATCTTAAACAGGCAGGGCTACCCCCAGCACCTCGCATTATATCAGACGAGCAATGTGAGGCTTTGGCCACCTTTTTCATGGAAAAGGTGGAAAATATCTATTATTCTTTACCACCAGCTCCTTTAGCTCTGGGTCCAGCACTCAGTTCCTGTACCACCCACACTCTTGCGTCCTTTCCATCAATCTCTCAGGACGAGCTGCGTGTGCTATGCAGCAAGGTGAAATCAGGCTCCCCTGCTGACCCCCTTAAACCGGAGCATTTTATGAACTCCTTACCCATGCTCCTGTCTCCTCTGTGTCAGGTGATCAATTTGTCCCTGTCCAGAGCAATTGTCCCTAGAACATGGAAGCAAGCAAGGGTGACTCCCCTGTTAAAAAGCCCTCCCTGGACACAACCAAATTGGAGAATTTTCGTCCCATTTCTCTCCTGCCTTGGATATCTAAGATTGCGGAGTCCCAAGTCAACTCCATTCTGACAGGCTACCTGGAAGACAATAACATCTTGGACATCTCTCAGAATGGCTTTCGCCCTAGCCACAGCATGGAGTCAGCCCTCCTAGTATTGACTGAACATCTGAGGGCCGCATTGGATGAGGGACGTACGTCGGCACTGACTGTATTAGATCTCAGTGCTGCGTTTGATACGGTCTCTCACCAGATTCTGTTGCAACGGCTGGAGGAGGCGGGGATCACGGACTTAGCCCTTGACTGGTTCGCCTCCTTCCTCTCTGAGAGAACCTTTCAGGTGTCGGCCCCCCCGTTTTCCTCCCGGATCCATAATATTCATCAAGGGGTGCCACAGGGCTCAGCACTGAGCCTTACGCTGTTCAATTTGTATGTTCAACCTCTGGCAGCGGGGGCTAGGAGTAGAGGTTTGACACTGGTATCATACGCCGACGATACTCAGTTGGTAGTGGCACTTTCTGGTAATTGAGCACAGGATGCCTGTATGTTTCGGAGCAATCTTATGGCCATCTCTGAATGGATGTCTGCCAACTGTCTGCAGCTTAACGCAAGCAAGACTGAAATCCTGTTGGTTGGGCGGGACGGTGAGCTGTGGAGGGAACATTGGTGGCCCACTACCCTGGGCTGTGTCCCCACCCCCAAACAGATAGTAAAGAATCTGGGTGTTTGGGTGGACTCCGCTCTCAGTTTTCAGGTCCAAACCAAGAAAGTGGCAGGGACCTGCATGGGTATTTTGCGGGGGCTTAAACCATTGCTAGGTTATTTTGACCCGTCCACTCGGCAAGTTATCATTCAGACTGCCATTCTGTCGAGATTGGATTACGCCAACTCGCTTTATTTGGGTTCCAACAAGTCAGAGATCTTAAGATTACAGAGAGTCCAGAATGCGGCGGCCAGAATCCTCCTTGGCCTTCCAAGGACTTGCTCCACCTCTGTTGCCATTCGCCGACTACATTGGTTGCCAGTGGCCAGACGTGTGGAATTTAAATCTCTGTGCATTGCTTTTAAGATCTTGAAATCCTCCCCCCCGGCCATCTTGGCCACCCTGCTCTCGCCCTACATTCCCCCCCGCCAACTTCGCTCGATGGGCCAAAACTTGGCGGTGGTTCCGAGGGTGAGGAGAGCACGGGCTGGGGGACGTGCTTTCTGCACACTGGCGGGCAAACTTTGGAACTCGCTCCCACTGTCCATTCGTAGCCTTAACAATTATTTGGCTTTTCGCAAGGCCACCAAGACCTATCTTTTTCCCCCACTGTAGGTTTTCTTGCCTCCTGGTGGCCTCTCCTCTTGACTGTTTTAGCGCCGGGACGCTCCTTTGCTGGAGCAGCTGTGCGCTCTATAAGCTATATAACATAACATAACAGGTAGTCATAAGGTATCTACATTTCACTGGATTATACTTATTCTACATCAGGTTCGTGTCGCAATACAAAGGCATCAACTCTGTAGATTTCCTTTCATACATAAAACAATGCATATGTTACTCCTGTATTCTGTACTTTGACTTATGTGTACTTAAGGGAGTTACTCTTGCCCATAGCTAAGGATACATTTCTGTTTTCTCATGTACTATTAATGTGTAACGAACTAAAATAAACTTATGGTGGTGTCCTCCCTGGTGTTTCCTCTGCTACAGGGACTTTTCTTGTGTGCTTCTCAAATGAGGTGGGGGTTGTCTAGGTCGATATATTGTGCCTGCGGGTGGGAAAGCTGTGGGCCAAGGCCCGCCTCTCTATCTATGTAATTTTTATCCCTGTATCTCTTCTGGTCCCTCTGGCCCGGGACTATTATTTCTCAGCTCTTCTGTTGTAGCATCCGGTCTTTCTGTGTCTGTTTCATGTCTAGCTTCCCATCCTCTTAACATCTCTGTCCATAATTCTGCTAAGTGTCTTCTATGAATTCCCTGATCGTCTTCTTTCTGTAGTGCCCTTAGTTCTGCTGTGGCCCATATGTCCATGTTTTTTTCCCATGTCGTTATTGAGGGGGTGATATGTGCTTTCCAATGTTGGGCTATCTGTCATCTCGCTAGGATCAGCGCTAGGTCTATAAATCTGTTCCCTATTTTCTTAGCTTTCGATTTAGGGAATAGGCCTAGTAAGCAGACCTCGATTGTTTTTGGCAGGGTGTGGGCTAGCGTTTTCCCAATCATAGTCAAGATAGCTTTTTTATTAATGTAATTGATTTTAGATTGATTTTAATGTCTTTCTTTTTACTCTGTGCACTTTATGTGCAGTAGAAATACTGCGAAATAAAGATAACTCACTGACTGACTGACAAACTGCTTTTCTTTTGATTTCTTGGCCAGTTCTTAAGATCCTCTCAGTGTGGTGCAAGAGAATTCACAACTTTACATCGCCGTCCAATCCCATTTATATTCCAGACAGTGGCTAAATCTGTCTTTCACACCATCACCGTACGGTACAGGACCGCTTTATATAACCACCAGATACTGCACAATATGTCTCAAAAAACAAGCCATAACACTTATACAGAGTTTCTTTAACTTATATTGCACAACTGCTCACTGTAGGAGACTGGCTTGGTATATGGTGCACACTTACTTAAGTGAAGCACCTTACACTAATCCAGGCAACCCTTATGGTGATTTTAGTGGCCTTAGACAACCATAGAAAGCTCTCTAAGTGGTAGCTGTGGAGAGCAGCCTTCAGGCTTATCCATAAGGAGTGTTAAGCAGCTTGTTTTACCAGATATAATCATATTGTGTAGGTTAAATGAAAAAGAACCACACAGTGTATATATAAAAATATGCCTATTTATTTACACAACACTCACTAACACATTGGTATATCTCCCACCCAGAGATATCAACACAAATACACAACAGTACTTCAATTGCAAATAAGGTAAGCAGCACAAAATACAGTGGTCTCCAGGAGGAGACCAAACCATATACAAACAAAAGTGGAATGCGAACTGCAACCGAAGTTGGGACTTTGACCAGGAGACTCAGAGGAGCTGGTGACACAAGGAACCACCCAAGGAAAGTACCCAGGAATCCCACGGAGACTCTGTGCAGAGTGGAAACACAGCTGCGTACTCAATAGAAGTCAACTGGAAAGTCGCGGTTGCATTTTTGAAGGAGGAGGACCCTTCCCATTGGACCTGAAGAAACCCCATGTAAGACAGAAGGTTGGAGAGTCACCCCACCTGTGGATAGCCCAGGAAACAGGATACCTACTCCAGGTAAGCTGGGTGCATAGGTGTGAAGTGATGTCAGAAACTGTCGTAGACCCCAATGGAGGACTTGAAAAAAAATGCTGCTGTTGAAGACTGTGCAAGATTCTGGTGGAATCCAATGGTGGATTCTTGAAGAGGAGAACCTGCAAGCAGAGTGGACAGAGTCTATGCCACTCGGAGGTGACCAGGATGCACGGAAGAGCAATGCCCATTAATGTTGGGAGGTTCAGGAGTGATGATGGTGACCTTGTTGTTGCAGCAGTGAGGACCAGGCGACACTGAGGAAGACCAGGAGCCGTGCTCGAGCAGTCCCATGTCAGAAGTCGAGAACCAGGGGGTCTGTGTCCGGCGGGAGCACCAACAAGCCTTGGCAGCTACAACAGACGTGAAAAGAGAAGGAACAACGTTGGGACCATCAAGGTCCAAGGGACTCACCACAAGCAGGAGAGTCAGAAGGCCCTGAGCAAGCAGGGGAGCCCACTGGAGCAGTAGAAGACCCTCAAGAGGACCCACAGGCCGAAGGTAAAAAAGTCGCAAGAGGACCTTGAGCCGCTCACAAAAGACGAAGGCCCGCAGGGGATGCGTTGAGGATGCTGATCTTGGCAGAAAGAGGCCCGCAGGGGATGCGTTGAGGATGCTGATCTTGGCAGAAAGAGATGCTGGAGGCTGGAGCTTCTTGCGGCCTGAAGATCTCTGGAGTGCAGAGCCAACAAGGCTTGGCAATTGTAAGTCGACACCGTGCACAGGGGTTCGGTCCCAGCAGTTCCAACGAGGGATACTGGCCTCAAGCTTGCTGAGAGGACAGGTCAGGCCTTGAGGGAGCTGCTGAACCACCAACTGTGTTGCTGAGCCTTTTGAAGTCCGTGGGATGTCGGGAGCAGTAGACGGGTTAGCTTTGTTGCGGTGCCTGCAGATGCCGTGGAGTGACTCCTTCCCTCCAAGGGAGATTACTTCGGGTGTCCTTGATGCCCACAGGTCGGTTGAAGATCCTGGAAGAAGCACAGACACGGAAGATAAAGAAGACTTGCCGAACAGCAAGACCAGGAGCAGCAGGAGTCTTCCTTGATGCAGTCTCAGTTCCAGGCGAAGTCCAAGTGTCCAGACGGTCGAAGAGTGATGTGGTTTCAGACTTGAGTCTTGTCCCATAATGAATGAGTGCCCACCAACAGGTAAGCCCCTTTATACCCTAGGAAAGTGGTAAGGACAACTAAGGGGGCCCCTCCCAGAGGATACTCCCATGTCCTGTGTCCAGTTTCATGCCGGAGCCAAGGGCTCCCTGAACTGGCTCAAACTGCAGTATGCAAGGAGGGCACCAAATGTGCCCTTCAAAGCAGTCTGATGGCACTGGCAAGAGCCCCCACCCCAGCCCAATACACTAAGTCCAGTCTGGGAGGTGGGCAAACCTCCCGGTGACAGGAAACAAATTGTTCTCTCTTCACCTGCTCGAGCTGAGCTAAGCAGCAGGAGGGCAGAATCGTGTTTAGGGTCGGCAGCAGCACTAGCTTGCTGGCAGACCCTGGAAGGCTATTAACAGGAGTACTGGAGACTTCCCAGAGGATCCCCCCAGTGAATGGAATCATAACTCCAACACCGGGAATGGTGTTTGGTTCCAACATGTTTGATACCAAACATGCCCAGGTTCCGCACAGCCACTATATAGTTAGCCATTGCGTAATGATGCAAGCCCACTAAATGTATCAAAATGGCTGTCCGCACTTACGAAGCCTGGAGAATCGACTCTGGGGTTTGTAGGGGTGTCCTGCTCATACATGGGCATCCACACACTTATAACCCAGCACCCTGCTTTCAGGTTTGAAAAGCCTGCCTTAGGGGTGACTTATAGGTTTTAAGTGCAGTGACTCAGATATAAGAAAACTTATATCTGTTGTAAGTGGTGCTAGCACCAGCTTACACAGACTGCAGTGGCAGACCTTGTAGTCACAGTTTGAGTGGCCTCTCATGGGTGGCACAATACATGCTGCATCCCATGGGAGACCCCTGGTGTACCTATGCCCTGAGTACCTTATACTAGGGACTTATAGGGGTACACCAGTAGCCAATTGTGGAGGTACAGAAGTAATTACCATGTCAATTTAGGGAGGAAGCACAGTGATTGGGGTCCTGATTAGCAGGATCCCAGTCAGACTAGTAAAAAAAAACATACTAACCCCAGCAAAAAGTGGGAGCAACCATGAAATCCGATCCTACTTTCCTACACTCACCAACTTAAAACTTACCAAAAAAAAGAATTATTATTAATCACATAGGCGAAACCTAATGCATTTACCAATGCTTGTTATCGCCCCCACCTGATAGATCACCCCGAAACTTTCCATGAAGATGCTAAGGTGGATAAATGTTTTTTTGGACCGTTTCGTGAAGATTAGTCGAACAACGCTACATTTATTAGCAAACCAAAAAGTGCTATGTCTATGGAAAAGCAGACCTAACTATAACAAATGTTATAGTTGGGTGAATTTGTCAGTGGCATTAATGTTTTTAGCTAAAAAAAACACAGAAATTCACCAGTTATAGTTAGCATTTCTAACTATAACTTGCGCCCCTTCCATACACTGCTCATGACCTCACATATGACATCATTCGTGACATGTTCTATGACATAATTGATGACATCTTAAATGACATTATTGATGAGTTCACTGGTTACATCATCCAAGCTTTGTCTTCCCGCATATTACTGTTTAAATATTCTGTGGCATTAAAGGTTTAGCAGTAAGTTCGAAATAGTTCAGGAGAAGATCGGGCATCATGACTACAAACACAGAAACAACTCCCTTGGGTGTTAAAAACAAGCATCTGAAAGAGACACGTTAGTGATAGATTCCTTACCTTAGAATATCCCCAGGCGTCAGGCTGGATCCGGAAAGTTTTGCGTAGCAGTACCCTTGCGCGTCGGTAGGCGGCGTCGTGCGGCTCCGCGTCCGTCGTCGGCGTCGTGATCGCCGGGATGACGTCGCGGGCAGCACTTAGGCGCCGCCCCTGCGCGCTGACGTCAGTTCTTCTTTTTCCGCGCCAGCAAGCGCAGATCCGGGAAGAGCAGTGCCCTGGTCAATTTTTGACCATACTTTTGGTGATTTTTTCACTGGTTTTTCCAACTTTAAGGTGTCGTAGGGATGCCCGGCTTCAAGCGATGCGGCGCCTGTGCGCGGATGATGTCCGTCACCGACCCGCATTGGGAGTGTCTCTTCTGCCTCGGCCGAGGCCACGACACCGAGTCTTGTCCCGAATGCCAGGCCCTCAACCCGAAAGCTTTGCGAGAGCGGTCTCGAAAGCTCCTCGAGGCCCGGCATTCGGCTCCGCGGAAGCCCCGGTCGCGTGAGAGGTCCAGGGGTCGCTCGCGGAGTGCACACCGGTCGTCGACTTCTTCGTCCGGTAAGTCTAAGCACAAGAAGTCCAAGAAGCATCGTCGCTCTCGGACTTCGCCTCGCCGGTCTCGCGACTCGGCTGAGGCCCCTCCCGGCACCGTCCCCGCCCCCGCGGCCCCGGACTTGCCTGTGGAGTCGCCCCCGTCATACCCGCCCTTCCCGGGTTCGGGGGCGGATCCGGCCAAGGTACAGGAGTTCCTGTCGGCCATGGCCCGCCTCTTCGGGCCTTCAGGCCCCTCCGGTGCGCCTTCGGGCCCCGCGGGCCCTGATGGGGTTGCTCCGGCGCCGCCGGCGGCTCCGGCCCCGGCGTCGCCCGAGCCTCCGGCCTCGATCCCGGCTCCGGCTTCGGCCCCGGCCTCGATCCCGGCTCCACAACCCCCATCGACGCCGGTCGACCTCACGACACCTCCGCCGGCGCCGATGTCTCCGGTGCCGCTCTCGACGCCGCCCTGGGCTCCGGGCGGCGTCGTCCCCCAGTTCCTTCCGGCTCCGGACATGGACCCGGAGCGACGTCGCTCGACGCCGGCTCCGGCGCCGATGGGACCTTGGGTCCCAAATGTCCCTCCTCCTCCTTATTTTGAACCAGAGGAGGACCAGGAGGACTGGGAGGGGTCTGATGACCCTCTGACACGCAACTGTCAGTATGATGAGGACTGGACAGAGAGTCTAGGGGAGGCCAGTGGTCTGGATACTTCTCCTGACACTGGCATGCTGTCTCCTCCCGTGGCTACGGAGGAGGGGGCCAATTTTGGTACGGTGTTGCGTAGGGCTGCTGGGGCCTTACGTCTCCAGCTCCCTACTTTGACGGTCAAGCCTAACATCTTGACAGAGGTGCTTCAGCCGGCAGCCTCCTCTGCGGAGACTGTGCTGCCGCTTAACGACGCCCTCACTGACGTTCTTTGGGCGCCTGGTCCAAGCCCAACACAGGGGCTCCTGTGGATCGGAACGTGTCACGACGCCATCGCCCCGCTCCGGGCGACCCCCTGTTTCTTTCTGTCCACCCCACTCCTGAGAGCTTGGTTGTCCAAGCCTCCGCTTCCCAAACCGCCTTCCCTACCGCTCCTCCGGATAGGGAATCCAAACGCCTGGATCAGTTTGGGAAGAAAGGTTTTTCTTCCTCCAGTGCTGGCTTGCGGTCCGTTAACACCGCTTGTCTTTTGGGCCGATATACCCACTCCCTGTGGGATTCGGTGGCGGATGTTTTGCCCCAGTGCCCTGAGGAGGTCCAGGCACTGCTTTCCCGCGCCATTGCGGAAGGAAGGGATGCGGCCAAATACACTATCCGTTGTGGCCTTGACACCGCCGACTCGCTGGGCAGGTCGATTGCAACGACGGTGGCGCTCCGGCGCCACGCCTGGCTGAGAACCACTGGTTTTTCAGGGGATGTCCAGAATACTCTCATGGACATGCCCTTTGATGGAGTCGGTCTTTTGGGTCCAAAGCAGACCATGCGTTGGAGCGCTTTAAGGACTCACGGGCTACTGCAAAGTCCCTGGGCCTTTCTGCTACACGCCCTCCGCTACCTTCTGCTTTTCGCCCCTATCGTGGCCACGGTAGGGGCGCCCTTCACGTCAGCAGCCCAGCCACCGGCCCGCGCAGCAGGCGTCTTCGCGTGGCCGAGGACGTGGATTCCGCCGTGGCGGATCGGGCAACCAGCGTGCGGGTCAGGCCACCACCTCCAACCCGTCCGCGGCCTCCAAGCCCTCCTAGTCCCTCCTTTCAGGTGCACGGCACGCCAGTAGGGGGCAGGGTCCGCCATCACCTTCCCCACTGGCGCACCATCACCTCGGACAGGTGGGTCTTGGACATTGTCCGAAGGGGCTACTCCCTCCCCTTCGAGACCACCCCCCAGCCATGCCACCTCAATTCCACCGCATGTCAGGGGATCACTTGGTGCTTCTACGGAAGGAAGTCACGGCCCTCTTGACCAAGAGGGCCATCGAGCATGTTCCGACCCCAGAAGTAGGGCGTGGTTGCTACTCCCACTACTTTCTGGTGCCCAAAAGGGACAAGGAGGACATGCGTCCTATCTTGGACCTCCGGAACGTCAATCGCTTCCTCCGGAAGGAGAAGTTCAAGATGCTCACCCTAGCTCAGGTCTTGACTGCCCTCGACCCTGGAGACTGGTTGGTAGCGTTGGACTTGCAGGACGCGTATTTCCACATCCCCGTCCTGCCGGCCCACCGGCGTTACCTTCGGTTCACTGTAGGCCCCGAGCATTTTCAGTTCACCGTGCTCCCCTTTGGCCTTACAAGTGCCCCTCGGGTGTTCACGAAAGTGATGGCGGTGGTCGCAGCTCATCTGCGCCGGGCAGGGGTTTCAGTCTTCCCCTACCTCGACGACTGGCTGCTGAAGGCGGGCTCGTCCCAGGCAGTCGTCTCCCACCTCCAGACTACGGCCGAACTCCTGCACTCGCTGGGGTTCTCCATCAATGTGCCGAAGTCGCATCTAATTCCTTCTCCACAGCTCCTTTTCATCGGAGCAGTTCTGGACACGACGCAGTTTCGGGCCTATCCTCCCGAACGGCGAGTCCGGGATATTCAGGCTATGATTCCGATCTTTCGGCCTTTATCCTGGGTTTCGGTACGGATGACCCTGAGGCTGCTGGGCCTCATGGCCTCCTGCATCCTGCTGGTCAATCATGCCAGATGGCATATGCGGGCTCTGCAGTGGGACCTGAAGTTCCAGTGGGCGCAGCACCAGGGCAACCTGTCCGATCACGTCCAGATCTCGGAGGGGACTGCAAAACAGTTGCAGTGGTGGCTCTCGAACCGGCAATGGGTCATGGGCAGATCCCTCTCCCTTCCCCAGCCAGAGCATACAGTTGTGACGGACGCGTCCCTTCTGGGATGGGGCGGTCACATGGGAGAGGCGGAGATCAGAGGCCTCTGGTCTCCGGCGGAGTCCCGGCTCCATATCAACATTCTGGAGCTCCGGGCGATCCGGCTTGCACTCAAGGCATTCCTTCCCTCTGTCAAAGGGAAGGTAGTGCAGGTGTTCACAGACAACACCACCGCCATGTGGTACTGCAACAAACAGGGCGGGGTGGGGTCTTGGACCCTTTGTCAGGAGGCTCTGCGCCTCTGGACATGGCTGGAACATCAGGGCATGTTCCTGATGGTTCAACACCTGGCAGGTTCTCTGAACGCCAGGGCGGACGAACTCAGCCGCAGGTGCATGATGGATCACGAATGGCGTCTTCACTCGGAAGTGGCGCAAGGACTCTTTCTACAGTGGGGAGAGCCTTGGTTAGATCTATTCGCCACCGAAGAGAACGCGCAATGTCATCAGTTCTGCGCGTTGGAATTTCCAAGGCGGCACTCGCTCGGCGACGCTTTCGTCGCGAGTGGAGTTGCGGTCTGTTGTACGCCTTTCCGCCTATACCACTTCTACCCAGAGTGTTGAAGAAAATTCGGCACGACCGGGCCCAAGTCATTCTTGTGGCTCCGGACTGGGCTCGAAGAGTTTGGTATCCCGAGCTACTCAATATGAGCATAGATCCCCCGATCCGTCTGCCTCTTCGGGAGGATCTTCTGTCGCAGCAGCAGGGGACGGTCCTCCACCCGAACCTGTCCAGTCTACACCTGCTTGCGTGGAGATTGAGCGGCGGCAGTTGATTCCTTTCGACTTGCCTCCCGAAGTTTGTGATGTGATTCTGGCAGCCAGGCGTCCCTCCACTCAAGGTGGTATACGCCTGCAGGTGGAACAAATTTGTGGCATGGTGCACAGCAAAGGCTGTGAATCCCCTTTCTGCCCCTCTTTCTGAGGTCCTTCTGTTCCTTCTCTCTCTGGCCCAACAGGGTTCTGCCCTGGGTACCATCAAGGGTTATCTTTGTGCTATCTCGGCCTTCCTCAGGCTCCCTGATCAGCCCTCCCTTTTCAAGTCCCCTGTTGTTAACAGGTTCTTAAAAGGCATTACTCACCTCTTCCCTCCTGTTCCGTTTGTAATGCCTCAGTGGGACTTGAACTTGGTTCTTACCTTTTTAATGTGCGCTCCCTTTGAGCCTCTGCATAACTGTCCTCTTCGTCTTCTGACTCTGAAGACTGCCTTTCTGGTGGCCATCACCTCCGCTCGGCGGGTGAGTGAGCTCCAGGCTCTATCTTGCAAACCTCCCTTTCTGTCTGTTCATCCAGACAAGGTTGTTCTTCGGACGCGTCCGTCCTTCTTGCCAAAGGTGGTTACTGCTTTCCACATTGGGCAGACCATCACTTTGCCCACCTTCTTTCCGCCTCCGCATCCTTCCAGAGAGGAAGAGAGGCTCCACCGTCTGGACCCAAAACGTGCGCTCTCCTTCTATATCGACCGCACAAAACACTTCCGGGTGGATGACCAGCTCTTTGTTGGCTACGTGGGCGCCAAAAAGGTCGGGCGGTGCACAAGAGGACCGTCTCCCGCTGGGTTACCTTGTGCATCAAGACCTGCTATTCTTTGGCCAAGACGGAGCCTCCTGTTGGGCTGCGTGCCCATTCCACCAGGGCAACGGCTGCTACCACGGCCTTGGGCCGCGGTGTTCCGCTGCCGGTTATCTGTCAGGCAGCTACGTGGGCCTCGCTGCACACGTTTACTAAGCATTACTGCCTTGACAGTCAGGTCCGGAGGGACGGCTTCTTTGGCCGTTCTGTCCTCCAGGACTTCCTTGTCTGATCTTTGTTCGCAGACCCACCACCGGGGTTGGTATTGCTGGGGTATCTATTCTAAGGTAAGGAATCTATCACTAACGTGTCTCTTTCAGATGCACAAGTTACTAACTTGTGTAACGATATATCTGTAAGAGACAGTAGTTAGTGATAGATTCCTTACCGCCCCACCCATCCTCCCCGTTCTGCGAACTGATTTCTAGGGTTAAGGACATCCCTTTCAGGGCCCTAGTATTTTTCAGACACCTGTGTCAGCTTCTTGCATGGCTCTGCGTTCCTGGCGCGGAAAGTCGTGTACAGAACTGACGTCAGCGCGCAGGGGCGGCGCCTAAGTGCTGCCCGCGACGTCATCCCGGCGATCACGACGCCGACGACGGACGCGGAGCCGCACGACGCCGCCTACCGACGCGCAAGGGTACTGCTACGCAAAACTTTTCCGGATCCAGCCTGACGCCTGGGGATATTCTAAGGTAAGGAATCTATCACTAACTACTGTCTCTTACAGATATATCGTTACACAAGTTAGTAACTTGTGCATTATGTGCACATTGCCCGTGACTACCTGTTTTTCCGTCCTAATGTCTCCCTTGCTGTGTGCTCAGACCTGTGTGTTAAGCAGTTCACCACCAGCTCACATTTTTTGTTAGCAAGTGAGTAAAACCTGATTTCCATCCACCGCCCCCCCCCCCCCTCCCCGCCCCTTAGTTTAGCAACTGGGATAATACATCAGAGAGTGAACAGAGGGTGCTCTGAGACAGCAGTAATCTGCTGTTCGCTATACACTTGTTTTTGACTAGGAGAGCGAGGAAAGTTTTGTACAAACAGTATTGTTAGAGGGCAAAGTTTGTTAGGCCCTACCTACAGAACTCCAAAGTGTGGATTGAGCCTGTCTGTCTCCTAGGAGATTCTGAATTGAGGAGCAGCTTCTAATTCTCTGGCCAGCAAACATTGCCTGTGGACGCAGAGACCTATTATAGGCTGCTATTGGATGCTACTTGTGTACACTGATTGGTGGTTGCATCTGGTGTTTCTATTGGATTAGGGTTAGTGTTCTCATTGGTTGGGTGTTTGAGAGTACTGATTGGTTCCTGGTTGATGTAAGGTTTAGGATTAGTGAGCTGATGGGTGGATAAGTTTAGGGTTTCCGATTGGTTCCTGGGGCTGGGCTTTCTATTGGGCTTAGGGTTTCCTGTGTGATTGCTTCTGGGAATAGGGTTAGTACTAGGCCTGGGGTTAGGCTTTCTATTGAATTTAGGGCTTAGGGTTTTCTCTGTGATTGGCTGCTGGGAATAGGGTTGGGACTAGGGTTGGGGTTAGGCTTTCTATTGGACGTAGGGTTTAGGGTTTTGTGCCTGATTGGGTGCTTGGACTAGGGCTGTGATTGGTTGTAAGGGTTTGGTCTTCTATTGGTTCTAGGGTTTGGGCTAGTGTTCTGATTAGTTAGGGTTCCCATTGGCTGAAGGGGTCACCTTATTACTAGGGCTATTTAAGGCCAGGGTTCAGGGCGTCAAGGCTAAGGACGGAGAGGACAAGGCCATTTGCCTGTTTGAGACTGGTCAGGACTAGGGCTAGAAATGCTGCCCAATTTCACATACACCTGCACCCACCCTACACCACCCACATCCACAACCAGAGTAACACACCCACAGCTCATGTTCTCCACCCTTTTACTACAAACTAACCCTATGCAAAATTCTTTGTCTCTGCACCCACTACAAAACCCCACAAATCACACCTATACACCCTCCAGTCCCAGCTGCCACACATTTCCACCATCACTTACAAACAGTACACAACTCGTCCTATACCACTAATCAATGCTCTCATGACTAACACAACCCATTTCCACACCATACTTAACTACATCCCATTCAAACACACACTCTCTGCTCTAAATATTCCTAACAGACCCCTTTTTCTCACTAGCAAACCTCTACTCAGCCTTCCATCATTTCTCCAACCAACACCCTCCTCTTCTGTCTACAACAATAACACAACTGCACAACACTTACACTCCACTGCACCACACATATTTCTTCTTTCAGCAAACAAGTATAAAGCAAACAATCTAAACTCTACTTCATCTTCTCTTGCATACAACATACACTCTACTCACAAACACATCACCACCCCCTTTATCTTACAACTTCCACTCACAAACAATACTTTACATACAAATCCATCTCATAAAACAAACACATCAGCACCTCCATTCATTACTCCTCAAAAACAAAACATATCACGCACACCAGCACAATAAAATCTCTCAAGTGCAACACCTCATGATACTTACCATCGCAAACTACAAACATACACCCACATTTCAAACTACACAAATGAACAAACTTCAATGCCAAGCTTTCTCTCTTCCACCACACCTAACACATATACAGCAACACAGCAACTCTCTTTTAACTGCCTCTCATCCATTGGATAATTTAGAACCTTACTACATGACGCACATGCTGCATCACCGCCACTAACTCGTACACCTTCCACCCTAAACAGACGGAAACAAAATAAGCAACGTGCCACACCTCACAACTTTGCTTCTCTATGTCTACTGCACAACAAGATTATACCAAACAAACAACACAGCGCACCAACTCACTCTCAAACACCATCTCCACCACCTACACACGTAGACCCATCAAAATGCTTTCTTAGTCTGCTGCCGAAAACACGATACAGAAAAGCTACACATTGCTATCCTCATATGCCTAATACCAACACTAAGGACACACCTGCTGCAAGCCCACAAAATACTGCTCACTCCTCTACAAAACAGTCACACTATCACCAAAGCACATTCTCTAAACTGTCTACTAATAAATGCTCGATTGCTCTCTAAAAACAAACATCACATCTATGACCTTCTCACTGACGCAAAATCAGACATACTATTCATAACTGAATCATAGTTGGGAGATGATATGGCTCCAGTCCTACATGAAGCAATTCCTCTAGGCTATCAAACAATCACGCAAAATTGTATAGGCAAAAAAGGAAGTGGCCTAGCTGTTGTGTTCAGGCAAACATTACATATCACTAAAGTTGACGACATCTCCCTAAAAAATTGTTAGGCCCTTTTCACCAGATGTAATCCTACAACGTCTTCCTCCTGTAACTTCCTGCTCCTTTACAGACCTCCACCTAACAATGCGACATTTCCTGACACACTTCTAGACACAATTTCAAACCTGATAACACTACACTCCAACCTATGCATTCTGGGTGACCTCAACATTTGATTTGACAAACCCATTATGCCCCTTCCCGTGGTCCTAGACACACTGAATCTGCATCAGATCGTCCACGAACCCACACACATCGCTGGACACATCCTAGATGTAATTTTTGCTAATACAGAACTAGTTACCTTTCAAACGATGACTCCAGTCACATGGTCAGACCACCATTTGCTTGCCTTCCAACATAATATAACACTAAGCAACGCACCTAAAACCACCTTACATGCATCCACTTATCAGATGTGGAACAAACTAAATTTGGAACACTTAGAAACACAACTAACATCCAGTAAAGATCTAGAAACAATAAATTCTGTTCAAAAAGTATTTAAGTGGCTACAGGAAGCTTTTGATATCCTGATACCACTAAAAACCACACAACAGAACAAAAGAAAACAAGCATCTTGGAGAAATACAGAGATGAAAGAGATAAAACAACAAATTAGAAAGCTGCAACATGCCTGACTCAAAACAAACCCCAATCAAGACAAACTTCCCCTTACAGAAAGATAACAGATTATACAAGTCAGCTGTCAAAAGAGCAAAGAAAAGATACTATTCAGACAGAGTTAAAAATGGTAAATGTGCAAATAAAGAATTCTATAAAATTCTCAAGAATTGCGTAAACCAAATTGCCTAGAAGGAGCTCATCCTGTTACTCAAGATTTTGCAGACAAACTGGCAAATCATTACTCGGACAATAACAATGAGCCTGTGCACACGTAGACAGTATCTGCAAAACTGTTCTCTGTATCGTATCTTTTCAAGAATGGGGAAGCATTGTTACATAAATACAGTGAAATAAAGATGAATGATCAAGAGTGTTGTTTGCTCTTCTTTTTAATCCAGAACGGTTGCCCAGCCTACACGTGTTTCGTTTGGGGAAGTACCCCAAGACTTCTTCAGGGCTTCTGGCAAAATGAAATGAGATTATAATCTCTCTGCCGGTTGTACTTCCGTCCCGGCTGGCGAAGGAAAGTGAGTATTCTTGTACAGTAATAAGTCCGTGTGTCGGGACCATGTGATGGAGCCGAGAGTGGAGGCTTCACTGAGGCAGTGAGTACGCTGCGTCCATCAAGACCGGCAGAGAGATTATAATCTCATTTCATTTTGCCAGAAGCCCTGAAGATGTCTTGGGGTACTTCCCCAGACGAAACACGTGTTGGCTGGGCAACCGTTCTGGATTAAAAAGAAGAGCAAACACTCTTGATCATTCATCTTTATTTCACTGTATTTATGTAATGTTTCTCCATTCTTGAAAAGATACGATACAGAGAACTGTTTTGCAGATACTGTCTACGTGTGCACAGGCTCATTGTTATTGTGTGTGACCATTGGTCTCTCATTTAGGGGGATCAGGGTTAACCCCCACCTGTGGCACGTCCTCCGTATATTGAAGCTACACAACACGCACACTCGTTGTTGGCGCCACCGACCTACCACATACGTTGAAACACTGTCCTTTGTGCATTACTCGGACAAAGCAGACACGTTGGACTCATACTTAAAACAGAGTCAAAGCATCAGCACTAACCCTTTAACAAAACAACAATCCAAGAATACTCTAAACCAGCTTATCCGTTCCTTCCAGCACATTTCACACAATGAATTTATGGACCTGGTCAAAGCAAGCAGGCCTGTCGGCATCCATTCTGACCCGGGTCCACCGCAAAACTTCAAGACAATTCTTTTAACAACCTCTGCTGCCACTCCAGTAAGGAGAATCATCAACAACTCCTTAACTACCGGAATATTTCCAGGAGAACTCAAAAAAGTCATAAAGTTTACCCTTGCGTATGATCACACCTCTCCAGTATATACATGCAAAACATAAATTCTGATCTATAGTGCTCACATTTTGTCTAAAGCCTGCCTGCCAGTCAGAAAGTATATTCTCATCCCTGACCCACTCCTGTATGCGTACCAAAATCTGTTTACAAAGTATTTTTTGTATGGAGTCAATCAGGCTTATAGCCTATAGTTTGCCGGATTTGCCCTATCCCCCTTTTTAGGTCTCGCCTGGCGACGCAGCGCGAAGCGCTGTCGCTAGCGAGATCTATTGTCACTGACTTGCTTCGGAAGGGAGACAGGAGCTGTGCACGCGCAGGCCGGACTGGAAATGTGAACACGCACGTACAGGCACGCGATGTGCACATCTCCTGTCCCCCTTCCGTCCTCTCCAGCCGCAAAACATGAGCTGTGCACGCACTCCCCAGCTGTCCTTGCACCCCCTCCAGTGACAGTCAGCCACCACCACCACCCACACCCACCTTACTGTCGTTCCGCCATGCTTGAGCGCGATGCCCTGCAGCGTGTCCTCAGAGCTCACAGGGTGCTCGGTGTACCTAGCAGCCCATGCGGCCGCCGTCACGCTGGCCGTGCTGCGAGCGTGCCAGGCTCAAGGACAGTTCAGCCTCCGATTCTGAGTCGGAGCTCAGCGCAAATAAACAGCGTGTCTTCTCCGGCGATCCTCAGCTTTCGCCGGGACAGCCGATGTGCACGCTCACGGTGTCTCGTGCGCTCCCACCGCGCGCGCTGGTTCAGAGTGCCTGTCGCTTTAAATATAGTCCACACGCCCAGCAATGTGTGCAGCCTTGCTGTGGTTAACAGGAAGTGTTTCGTTTCGACAGATCTCCCTGGAAGACGGAGCTGCACGTTGGTTTTGTAGCTTTCGAGGTACGTTATTTTCTGTATGACGGTGAATTAAAAACAAGTTCATTGTTTTTTTGCTTAGTAATCGCTGAATTGATTTTTTTTAAAATTACTATTCACTAAAGTATTGCACGTTTTGCTTCCCCCTTCCGCTACATCATAAGCCCTCCCCCCCTATCCTCTTAGCACAAACGCACCGTTTCCCTACATTCGAAGGCTCTGCCTCCCCCGCAAAAATCAGTCTACTGGAAAGGGGAGGACTGTGTTTACGGATACGGAGGGAGGACTAGCCTGATGTCTAAACCTCTCATGTTACCGGAGTGTGGGAGCTGATGCACCTCTGTGCTGGGACCCATAACCTACTTGATGTCCGCTTGTTTAACGTGCTCTTGGGCTGCATCTGGAATGCTTTCATGACAGTGAATTTCGTCATTAAAGCATACACACATTCCTTCCACAAACGTGCTGTAAAGCGGTCACAAGGCACTGGGGAGAAGACTAATGCTTGTATGCCTGGTGTTCTGTTTGTTTAAAAAAATAATGTATTACAGCCTTGCTTCTCCCACCCCGTCAGGTCTTATCTTTGTATAAGCCCTTGAAACCCCATGCTCCCCAAAATCCTTTATTGCTCTCCCACCCACTAGCCCCTCCCTGGCTGGCTACAGGCCACTCGGTCTTTGACTGCTGTCCACTGCTCCCACACCAGATGGCACCCCAGCCCCTCACTGTTGGGTTCTTTAATTAAATAAACAAAGACAATATTACCAGAATTGTAAATGAAGTTAATTGTACCAGTGCTCAAGAGAAAATGCATTTATTGCTTTTACAGGTCGGTAAAACTAACACAAACAAAGCCCTGGCTCTGCTCTGCAACCTGTGCTTTGCCACAAGCTCACACCATAAGCTATGTGTGCCGCTGTGTATGCTGCACAAATAGCGCTTAGTTAAGAAAAGAGAGCCTATGTGCTATAGGTGGTGATTAATGCTCATTTTAAATATTTCCCTGTGTTCTGTGCCAAATATGGTAGCTCAAATTTACGGCTTGCAGAAGCTTACTTTTGTCACCACTGGACCCGAGTCCTGCAGCTGCCTCTCTAAAGAAGTCATGGTGTGTTTCAGATCATATTGCATCCCTACACTGAGAACGTGCTGTAATATATAACATTTCCCCATACCTACTACTGGTAAGCTTCCACTGGTGTGATGAAGTGCTCGGTCTTGGAACTATTTTTTCCTGCTCATGTTGGTACGTGTATATTTTGTTTGCAGCTCCTCCTTGCTTAGGGCTCAAATTTAATAGACGTTTGTGTTTCCAACATTTTCTGGTGGAAGCAACGTGTTTAACTATTCTAAATTAGTGCGCAATGAAAGGCTGACTTTCTTTGTAATTATGTTTCATCATTTTTAAAGTAACACAATCCACACCATGCCACATAATTCCAATCAGCATAATTTCACTCAACGCCACATACTCCCACGCCACACAGTTTAACTCTTCACATTTCCATTCCACACCACATAATTCTACAACAAAGCACATAATTCTACTCAACAATTACACAACACACCACAGTCATCCAATCCACAGCACAAAAATCCACATCATGCCACAAAATTCAACATCACACCACATATTTAAACTCCACTACATACCACTCCACAACACTAAATATCATGTCACATAATTACACTCTATGACGCACAATCCAACTCCACATAATTCTTGTACACTCAATACCACATAATTACTATCCACTTAATTCCACTGCACACCATGCCACATGATTCCATTACACTAATCCACTCCACACCACGCAATTCCACCACACACAATTCCACAACTAACAATACCAATTCAACCCACATAATTCCACTCCTCACCCACACCACCTAAAACAAATAGGTAAAACACATTGTCATTTACAACGCCAATAGCTCTAACTCTCACCAATGCGAGACCTATTGCATTGCAAATGCTTGTTATAGATTGTGATAATTTCCGCTAGTTTCCAGGAAGGCAGAATCTCCATACCAGCTAATATTGTGTTAGTGAGCAAATTGATATAAGGCCCCCAGATTTCCGGGCATTCTCTATACAAATCATTGGGCAGTCTGTCAGGTCCTGGGGTACGGCCTACAATACAGGAATTAATAGCTGTTAATGTCTCACTAAGCGAGATTGTCAAATTGACACCCTTAGTAATAAAGCTGGTATGGGTACCTTCTGCACCATTCTTGTCATTACCACCTCTGTGGGAATAAAGATGTTCGTAGTGGGCCACTCAATCTGAAGGCTGGGTGCAAAAATCGAGGGTTTGCTTGCGACCATTAAGACAGCCAAACGCTGCCTTCCAAAATGCCTTGTTATCTTTGTTACAAAGTGCTTTATGCAGGTCGGCACACATGGAACTCTCCCATTCTCTTTTGGCTCTGTTTATCGCTTGATGGTATAGGTTTGTTTTCTTATCTATATCTGGCTGGATTTTAGTCTTAACAGCTGTAATGAGCTCACATTTGGCTTCCCTACATTCGGTATTATACCAATTTACATGTTTGGTGATAGTAATCCCCCTATGCCTGTGTTTGCCCAATTTATCTCTTGTAAGGGCAATTAACTTTTCATGGAAGATAGCAAACTTCTCAATTCTAGACGGAATCGGGAGCTTGGATAGTGACTCATGTGTAGTAATGACGCTGTTCTTGATCACTTCTAATACCTCAGGATTTTTTCATCACCCAGTCCCACCTGATTGTCTTGCAAGTATTAGTGTGTGAGAATGCACCCGTATCTTTATTTCTGTATAATATCTGGGCTCGGGGAACTGCATTTCGTATCAACATAAAAAGAGCATTGTGGTCACTATCCTGGCGCTCAGTTATATCCATGTCTACAATTGCCGGCCAAAGTTTTAGATCTGCCAAAAAATAGTCAATTCTACTACTGTGACCTACCCATTAAAGTTCACATTTCCTTGTCTGTCTGATTGACATCTACCATTGGTTGCCCTCAGATCAAAGTTTAGAGTCATGGCCAAAATTTGGACCGCCTTTGTCGTCCACCCAACTATAGGAAGATCTAAAGAGGGAATACCCCATTGGCTATCCTGGTCCTGCGTGAGATCAAGTAAAGAAACAGCCAGGGGTTCAAAAGTGGCATTCAGATCCTTGGCCACCAAAAGCCTATCTTTATCTGGGCTCTCCAGCAAAGCTTGCTCCAAGTCACTAATTACCTTTATCTCCTTACTGCTGTTCTCCACTCTATGATAAGCATTATAAATTCTTAATATCAGCCCAGACCGAAACGCCATTCTAACCGCTAGTATAACACTGGAAGCAACGGGCACCGGGGATATTCTGCACTGGAGTAAGGTCTTAATCCATATGCACAATCCCCCTGAGCGTCTACCCCTTGCGGATTGGCTAGCAGCAACACAAAAGGATGTATTGGAAGAGACAAATATCGAATGTTTCAATAAATTCACCCCATCATCCTCTAGTAGCTTTGTCAATCCTGCTACATTCCATGACAAGATTTTAATATGAGGGTCCAGAGGCGGAGAAGAGCCAGTTAGAGATGGCAAGTCTGGTGCCCCTATGATGCTACCCCCGCTGCTTGCGACTAGGGGCATACTTACTAAAGACTGAATCTGATCCCTCTATCTATTCTCTGTATTACATATCTGAGTCCCCCCTACCCACTGGAGCGGACTAGTTGGTGTTTGAACTATTAGCGAGTGGGATTGCACTTCCTCCACCTGGGTACCAGCAACAGACTTACAACAAAGAAGTGACTGAGGCTGCAGTCAGTGCAAGGGGGTAATCAACCCATTGTTGACTGCCTCCTTCCCAATCCTAACCTGTGGGAGCTTTAACTCACTCAGTATAATGGGATCCCGAAACTTTATTTGGATCTGTGTTTTTGCATTAGCAATGCAACGGGCTTCAACTGCGATAAGACCTTCCACCAACTCACTATTATCAAATGAAATACGCAATTTATCAAGCACTGATCAGTGGTGCACAACCTTACTACTCCTATAATATCACTCCTGATTAGTGCATAGCATTGTCTGGTTGTTCTAAACCAATGAATTACCTTGTTACTCAAGGAATCTGAATCTTTTCTGACCCCAGTAGCTAGCTTGGGAACATTATCAAGGAATATCATGCCTGGCTGACCCCCCACATTGTCCTGGGTGTAAATACGGTTTTGAACTTTTCCTCTTGGCTAACATCTCCTTACTTTAGCAGAACTCTGGATGCGGTCATAAAGCAAGGGTTGCTGCCGCTGGGTCAGTGTAAATGGTTCCCATTCGAGTGGACTCGACCAAGAGTGAGAGGGTTGGGGCCAACCTTTCCTGGCGGCCAAGCACACCTTTTCCCGAGCTACAACTGGCTGTTAATCAATAGTATTTATCAGAACTGGGGGGACATCTAAGCTGGAACATAAACTATTAGGCACCTTTTATTTACTATAAAACCCTCCCGAGCCCCTGTGGGGGGTAGACATCTGATCGATTCGTTTTTTCCCTTCAAGGCTCTCAACCGTCCTCTGAAGTGTTTTTATTTGGTCCCTTAATTCCCCAATTACACCTATCCTATTTTGCATCATATTTTTAATAGTACAGCAGTCCCACAGTTAGTAGTGCATTGGACATCTACTTTTATTTTCTCATCTAGTATGGCAGCATCCTCAATAGGGAGGGGCAAAAACCGATTGCTGCACTCGATAGTTGATTCAATAGATAATGAATTTGACTGAATGGAACTAGAATTTGATTGAGAAACACACAAATCGTTTTGTGGGACCTGGCTAGGACGAGGTTGGGATTTGGGTTTGGCTTTTTCAAATATTTTATGTACCCGTTTAGCAGATGCTACATCATTTTTAATTGGGCTGGGCATTGGGGGATGCAAGTTCGAATTAACCAGATCTGTGCATTCCATTAACAAATAATCTATCCTATTCATTACCTCATTTTCTCTCACAGACACTTGCGCTTTCTTCCCTTTGGGGACCCTATGCCCACCCTCCACAGTCTTGTGTTTGCCCATTCTCAACAAAAAATGGTTTCGAAGGAGGCAGCACTAATGGAAAAAAAATGTATATATATAATGCTCTTTAAAGATAAGTTCTCCTCTAAAACCTCTGCCCGCTTAGTTCTGAATGACCCCAAGAACATATGAGCCCAGAAAAAAGGTACCTATGAGTACAATAATACCTACAATCATAAACTCATAGACTTCGTGTCACTGATTATCGTAATGGCATGAGAATGTCCCAAGGTAAAATTTTAGAAGAGAGCGGTCTTTAAAATCAGTCAGCGAATGAATGCAGAACAGTCTTTATAACTGGGTACAGTTCAGCTCCCACAACATTTTTCAATGATGCGGGACAGTACCTTGATGCCAAACAACGTCGAGTAGAACCAAAATGTCCCAGGCCAAAGAGGGGTGGCCCAGCTCAGCCTCGATTAGCAGCGGACGGGCCCGCTCTTGGCCTGGTCTTCGTCCGGGCACGTGCCCGGGTGCGTCCCGCGCTGCGGGGGTTGAGGCAGCGCTTTGTAGCGCGATGGCGGGTGCCTCCCCATGTCAGCAGCTGAGGCCGGCCAAGAGTGAAGCTGGGTGTGCCCTGGGACAGCGAGTCCCACTAGGGCAGAGTCAGGAGCAGCAAAAAAGCAGACCGCGCTGTGGGGGTTGAGGCAGTGCTTTGTAGCGCGATGGCGGACACCTCCCCCTGTCAGCAGCTGAGGGCGGTCAAGAGTGAAGCCAAGTGTGCCCTGGGACAGCGAGTCCCACCAGGGCAGTCTCAGGAGCAGTAAAAACGCAGACCGCGCTGAGGGGGGTGAGGCAGCGCTTTGTAGCGAGATGGCGGGCGCCTCCCCCTGTCAGCAGCTGAGGCCGGTCAAGAGTGGAGCCAGGTGTGCCCTGAAACTGCGAGTCCCACGAGGGCAGAGTCAGGAGATGCAAAAAAGCAGATATATTTATTACTTTTCTTCTAATTAAGCATATTCAATGCACCACCCTATTTTTCACCCTATACCGCTCTCAATATATCCTCCACCTCAACTCTGACTATCTCAAACCTTTCTACTACTCTTTTTAATGCACTACCCTATACCTCTATTAATATATCATCTACCTCCACTCTCTCATTCATCCCAAAGTCCATACCACTACTATGATTCCAAAAATAACCCTTTCTTGTCTCTTCCCTACTCTACCCCTCCTTGCATCATCTCATACCTCTTTTACTATTGCGATCCCCCAAAACAAGCCTTTCTAAACCCTTCCTTCTGACTCTTCCTCCTCTACGTCCCTTTTACTCATCCCGGGCCTCCTCCTGATGCTCTGAGCTCCAAAACTAAAAAAAAGTAATATTTCACTATACTAATTCACCACTAATCCTTTATGGGTTCCGGAGTAGCATACTACTTACCAAAAAAGTGCTTCAGCACCCCTATGAGGGGTAGCAAGCGCTATATAAATGCAAACCTTTGTCCCTCTTCTATCCCTCCACTATCCTTCCCAATTCAAATAACTGACTAACATATCCACCACTCAAATCACTTTTATTTCACTATACTAATTCACCACTAATCCTTTATTGGTTCCGGAGTAGCGTGCTACTCGCAGAAAAAGCACTTTAACGCCTCATCAGGGGTAGTAAGCATAATACAACATTGTCCCTATAGCATACACTTTACAGGTAGCTTAGTTAACATTAACAATGAACCACAGATATATGGGAAACCCTCATTGAGTATGATGTTAAATCTGTATACAACTGTTCAGAGAAAGTCAAAATAGTGAATACCAATTCCATAACAAATACCCTACTACAGACAGCTTTTATCTGTATCAAACCTCTGACACACACCGAACCTACATTAAGAAATGTAGTTGGTATCAGTAGAGAACTGGAATAAGAGCATGTGCCGAATTGCATTATACAAGCTGCAGCTCCCAGTCGAGAAAGGGGGCTTTGGGCCCGTAACTTCGAACATTAATATTTAGCGTTGCAATTACTGTGGCCTACCTGCTGGTTAGCAGGATGACTACTGGAAGAACTGGGACTGCCCACTGCCGATCATGCGCAATGCGGGGTACGAGAGACTTTCATACCACAAGATAGAGTACCCCTAGAGACCAACAACCTACTGCATGTAGCGCACAACAGCTTTTGCAGGAGTCTGCGCTTAATGCCGACCCTAACACAATTCACTCCTGATATCTGTATCAGTTCCATCAGACCTTTCTAGGACCTAATGAGGCAGGAAGGACTGGCGGCATAGGAAGCTGCTGGAGCGGGTACCCTAGGCACCCTGTTCCATAATGGTGTGCTCATGCCATTTGAGTAATTCCTGACCGATTGCAACTTGCCGGCAGGCCATTTCTTGGCTTATGGCCGGTTGCAACTGAAATGCACCGGCTATGGCACATTGTTGACATGGAGCTGGAGCAGCACCCTCTGCAATGCCGGATAAATCCCTGTGGAAGCTCCAAGGCAGATGAAAATTCGGGGGGCCCCTTGCAAATAATCTCCTAATAAGATTTTAATTTTAGCAACCAACAATTTTAATAAACCAATTTTATTACACAAAACTAAATATTAACAATTATTAATGTTATTAAACATTTTTTTTTTAATAAACAAACACAACTAAAAATATTAATTTCTCTCAATTTGTTTGTGGTAAAATCTTTCAGGATATCTTGGAAGTCTACCTTTTGCAAGACGTCATATTCAGAGGCCATAATGGCAAGTGAGTTCAGTCATTCTTGTGTGACTTCATTATAACTCAGTAAAGCTAATTTAGTGACGCAAACGTCGGGTATATATACTTGCGGTGTTCTCGAAGCTTCTACTTGCAAATATTCTACTAGGGTCTGGAGTCGGGGGGAACCCTGAACTCGCAAGACACACTTAACTCACATAAAGCTTCGTTTCTGGAGGGTACTCGTGCGTGCGCTCTAGTGGGATAACATTGAACTAAGTAGTTTGCACATCAGTCGCTAGATGGAGATGACCATCACTACTGTATATCACACGTACGTAGTTTGCACCAGATTTTTTTGCAAACTGACAGCTGCCAGAAGATGAGTCTTTAATGTAAAGTTTTCGTTTCTTTGAGTTGATTCATTTTTTTCTATCCTTTGGAAACAATTTAAGAAAGCTTTATTGTAATTTTCTTTCAAGATCAAATCAATATTATTTTGATCAGTTGTCGTGGGGTCCATAGGCCGGTGCCTACATTGCCCATTTGTTTAATCGGGAACTTACCCTCTGGTACATACACTTCATACTGTAGATGGAGGCCACTGGCTGATCACCTGGCGCACTCGAGTTCTGGCATAAACATTGCTGGATGCGTTACTACTGACCAGAAGGAGCTGTGAACATAACATAGGCCGGGAATTTACACAAAAATAGTGCAATAGGATTTTGGTGTATCCACGTAAACTTTCTCATAATGACAATCATTGACTGATCAATTAGTGTGTTATTCTGTGGCTTCCTTTTTACTACTCTCATGGAAGGTTAGAAAAAGTGTGTAATCCTTAATGAATTATGCATTTTTTCTCCGATTTTAAATTGTTGTTTTAAATGTCTGTACTATGAAAGCTGCATTTTAAAGGCTATTTTTATAATGTATATTTTTGTACTGTTATGATCTTAATTTCTTAAGTATCAAATAAAGTGATTTGACTGACTGACTGACAAGTTCCAATACATTCAACATAACATTATACATAGGGCTTATCTCACCTCAGCAGGATGCACAGGGTATTTAGATGTGCTTCAAACTGCCCTCTGTGTCATGTGTCGGTCGTCTACATGGCTCATATGTTCTCGGGTGCCCGGTGGCTGCGACACTGTGGCGAGAGGTCACAGATGCACTGTAAGCACCATGGTGAGTGGAGTCCTGGGCCTGTTCAAGCACAAGAAAGCAGGGAGCGCTACCAACCATTGAATTGATCTGGCATTGCTCATAGTCCACAGGTCCATTGCTATGCATTGGAAGACCAACAGCTACCGAGTTAAAGCATTGGTGCGCAGCGAGACTTCATTGGGGTAAAGCTGAATCTATGACGCTTCGACAGGAGGAGATCTGGGGGTTGCCTAGGGTCCCCATATTTGCAGACTGGGACAATCTGCTCCATGAGATGCAAGAATTTAAAGAGGATCTCCCTGGTTAAAGAGAAACAAAGCCCGGGTACTAGCTGGCTCTGAACACTAGGAGCCTGGTGATTTCCCCAGTTCCCTTCTCCTAAAGAGGAGCCATCAGTAGACGTTGACATTATATTGTGGGATGATATTATCCAGCATGCACTAGCACAATCCTAAAGTGCTGAAGCGCAAATACAGGAGGGAGGATTGCTCTAAGGGAAGACAAATGTATTGATTCTAAATGTTTATACCTGGAAATGCAACTGTTATAACCTAAAAGTTACATTCATTATTTGTTTATAAACTGGGACCAAGTACTCTTGTTGGACTAGCTATATTGACATGCATGAGCAGCAAGCATAGTGGGATTGCTATCTGTATGCTTGTTACTTGCTTATGTGATGTTCTAACAAAAATAAATACAAATAGTTTTTTGTGGAAAGTTTTGTGAAGATTCGTCAAACAGGCCAAAGTTATTAGCAAACCAAAAACATATATCAAATACTTTATTTCGGTATACATGCCATAAAAGTTTTCACATACGCAGTACTTATAAAACAGTCCATCATTAGTAATACATTCCCCTGAATAAATATTAAGATTTCACAATTTTGACTTTAAATGAATAATAATAAGAGAGTAAAATTAGATTGTGACATCTATGGGGTTAAAATGCGTTGCAAAATAGAAAGTTCATATATACAAAAATAATACAGTCAAGTTGCCAGATTATACACATTAAAACCTCCTTGGTTGGTAGCGTTTTTTGACAGAGCCAACCTCTGCTAGGTTTAAATACTCAAATTTGATCAACACTACCTAATGCTCAATGGAGGACTCTCATTTGTGTCCTAGTTCTGTTACTTAAGGTTGGTACAGGGTTATAGCAGAGACACAATGAGGCAAAATCAAATATATAAACCAGAAAAGCTGGCCCCCCGCCATGATCTTCCTTCTTGAGCCTTTTTCCAGATGCCCCACATATGACCAAGAAACTTGGCGACTGCACAGACAAACAATGGTCTAGTATCTGTTTTAAGAATTTGCATGGCCTCCGATAGTTGCGTGTGCCCATTTGTTTACAAGTTGGTTTTAACCATTTTGATCTGGGATGTGCATAGGCTGGACAGGCAAACATAACATGAGCCACGGGTTCCGTAGGTGCCTTGCAGCAGGGGCAAATTCGTAATGTTGGTGCTTTACTGTGCCATCTGCCTAGGAAGTCGTTCAAAGAGAGAGTACCAATCATGAACTGAATATACAGTTCTCTTTCATATGGTGTTTGTATTAGGTCGAGGTAGGGCTCCAAGGAGCTGACCTGTTTGTTAGTTTCCCCCAAGAGGACATGCAGCAATCTACTTCTGAGACCCAATCCCATAAGTGCCTCCTTACTATATTTTTTGAAACCGGGATGGATTGGAGTTGTCCCAGGCTCCCCGTTGCTCTATGTCCGAAAGAAGCCGCCTTATGTTGCTTAAACATCCAAGATTGTTACAATCATCTAGACAGGTTACTTCCGCCATGGCATTAGCATATGGCGAAAATTCCAGGGTCCTCCTGATTCTAGCCCAGAATGGCAATGGGCGGAGCTTAGCTATGTCAGTAATGGATTGTCATTCCATGTCTAACATTAAGGGATGAAGTGGGGTCCTCAGGGGCAATATCACTAGACTTCTTAGGAATTTATGCTCTGATCTAGTTAGCTCCTCTATTTTGTCGAAACCCCACAATTCTGACCCGTACAAAGCAGAACTAACTGCTTTTAAGTTGTAGACTTGCAGGACTACGGCAGCCGGTCTGCATCTTTATTATGTGGGGTTTCCAGCACATTTTCTTGGATAGCTTTACACCTAGGTAGTCAAATGTACTTACTCTTTCCAGTGGTGCCCCTCCCAGGGTTGGCCTGCCCGTATAGGATTTGTGGGGATTTAGGATCATGAAATTTGTTTTCGACGTATTCATCTCGAGGCCCTCATGATGCAGAAGTGTTTGAATCGATTTAGGAGTAGCTGTAACCCCCCCTGGGGTTTTTGACACCAACAGGGTGTCATCTGCGAAAAATAGGGTCAACATTTTTGCCTGCCTAAAGGTGGAGCATCGGCAGGCTATTGGGAGAGAAATCACACTACTCCATTCATATATAGGGAAAAGAACGTGGGCGCCAGTACGCACCCTTGACATACTCCCCTGGTGACTGGAATTCAGTATGTGAGTTGCCCCTGCAAGCCCCACCTCACCTGTGCAAAGTTGTCTTCATGAAGCCGTACAACCAGATTGAGCAGATCGATTGGAATTCCCATATCTTTAAGGACTTGCCACAGCTTCTGCCTGGGAACTAGATCGAAAGCTCTTTAGATCAATGAAAGCTACGTACAAGGTGCCCTGACCAATGACCACAACTTTCCAATATAGGAGGAGGAGGCAAAACACCTGATCTATTGTCCCTGTTTTTTCTCTGAAGCCTGCTTGGTATGCTGATAAAATGGCATTTTCGTCAGCCCATGCCTGAATCTTTTGTAGGAGAGCTCGACAAAATACTTTTTGTAACGAGCCTGGAACCGGAGCACCTCTAGCTATAGCATTCGAAAGTAGTAAGATGTAACGAGACCAGCTAGAGATGTCATATAGAAAGTGGTCCCCTATATATATATGGATATATATATATATATATATTCACTGAAAAACCACAGGTTTCAGGGAGGTTATAGTTAGTTGGACATTTCACTCGCACAAAACCAGAGAAATTCCCTGTTATAGTTAGTTCAGCTAACTATAACTCGCGCCCCTGCAATGCACTGCTGATGACTTCACATATTACATCATTCATGACATGGTCAGTGACATCACTGATGACATCTCAAATGACATCACTGATGACATCATCCAGTCACTGTGTGTTTCTGTAAAGTTTAAATATGTTTTATGTATATATGCCAAGGTGTATTGAAGAATGAGTGGGTGTATAAGTGTCTGGATGGATGATTTAGTAGGTGCGTGACTGACTGTATAAGTGAGTTATTAAATGTGTCTTACTGAATGCATGGGTTGGTGAGTAGCTACATGAGTGTGTATATCGGTTATTGATTGGTTGCTTGAGAATTTGTATGGGAGACTGAGTGTGTGTGTGGGTGGGTGTGAGCTGTGTGACTCTACATAGATGTGTGAGTGGTTGATTCACTGGGTGTATGGGTTCAAGAGTGCATGTGAAAACAGCTGTATGGGCGGGTGAGTGTGTGTATGGGTGTGTTGGTGAGTGAATGGATGTCTCAGTGGTACATGTCCAAGTAACTACATAGGGAAAAGGCTGTATGTGAGAGTTGGAGTATAAATGACTATACGTGAGAGTCAATGATTGTGAGAGTGGCTGTATGGATGAGTATGTACTTGTAGCATTGATTATATAAGAGAGTAAGTATGCGTTAGTATCTGTATAGGAGAGTAAATGGGAGTGTGATTGATTATTTGCATGACTGACTAGGTGTGTGAGTAACTCCATGGATGAGTGGCGGTGTGTGAGTGTCTGTATAGGTGTATGAGTGCATATGATAGTGTTGTATTAATGAGTGACTGAATGTATGAGTGATTGTATGGGTGAATGAGTGGATGTGTGTGTAGACCTAGGAATCAGTGAGTGCGCATGTAGTAACTGGTATTGGTGTGTCAATGGTTTCGAAAATGGTAGTCTGTTTTTTACAGTGGGTGTATCAAAGGTTATATTAGAGTGTGAGGAGGTGCATCAGATTTTCACGTGGATGATGTCATCAGTGACGTCATTTGAGATGTCATCAGTGATGTCACTGACCATGTCATGAATGATGTAATATGTGACGTCATCAGCAGTGCATTGCGGGGGCGCGAGTTATAGTTAGCTGAACTAACTATAACGGGGGAATTTCTCTGGTTTTGTACGAGTGAAATGTCCAACTAACTATAACCTCCCTGAAACCTGTGTTTTTTTCAGTGAATTTCTAAGGTTTTTTAAATGCTAATTTCTAACTATAACGTCCCTGAAACCTATGTTTTTTTCAGTGAATTTCAAAGGTGTTTTAAATGCTAATTTCTAACTATAACGTCCCTGAAACCTATGGTTTTTTCAGTGAATTTCAAAGGTTTTTTAAATGCTAATTTCTAACTATGCCTACAAAGGTAGGACATGTGAAGAAAGAGGAAGAAAAGCGCACAAAGAAGCAAGACATGCAGAAAGAGGCAACAGAAGTCCAGAAAGACGAAGAAAAGTGCAAGAAGAAGCAAGAGATGTGCAGAAAGAACCAACAGAGGAGCAGAATGTCCTCCTATGCCCCCAACGTTTTGCTGACGGGTACTGGTGGTAACTGACTCTGACTAACCGGCCCTAGAGCCAGTGCTATGCTAAAAGACACTTAGAATACAGTGAAAACACCTACATACACTAGGGAACACTATGCGTTGGGGTACCCCTGTGATTAGCATGACCTCCTCTGTATTTGCCATGAGTTAGTGCATGGGTCATTGCATGAGTGCATGGGTACTGACTGGATGATTAGAGTAATGCAAGGAGAGTGCACGGTGAATTTATAAGTGCTTCGGTTTTGGCGGAGTGATTGGATAAGTACATGGTGCTCGCTGGGTGATCGGAGGAGTACATGGGTAGTGACAGGGCGATGGCTGGACTGCATCAGTAGTGGTCAGGGTATTGTAGCAGTGCATGAGTTAGTGCATGGGTCATTGCATGAGTGCATGGGTACTGACTGGATGATTAGAGTAAAGCAAGGAGAGTGCACAGTGAATTTATAAGTGCTTCGGTTTTGGCGGAGTGATTGGATAAGTACATGGTGCTCGCTGGGTGATAGGAAGAGTGCACGGGTAGTGACAAGGCGCTGGCTGGACTGCATCAGTAGTGCTCAGAGTATTGTAGCAGTGCATGAGTTAGTGCATGGGTCATTGCATGAGTGCATGGGTACTGACTGGATGATTAGAGTACTGCAAGGAGAGTGCATGGTGAATCTATAAGTGCTTGGGTTTTGGCGGAGTGATTGGATAAGTACATAGTGCTGGCTGGGTGATTGGAGGAGTGCATGGGTAGTGACAAAGAGATGGCTGGGCTGCATCAGTAGTGCTCAGGGGATTGTAGCAGTGCATGTGTTAGTGCCTGGGTCATTGCATGAGTAAATGGGTAGTGACTGGATGATTAGAGTACTGCAAGGAGAGTGCATGGTGAATTTATAAGTGCTTGTGTTTTAGCGGAGTGATTGGATAAGTACATGGTGCTCGCTGGGTGATTGGAGGAGTGCATGGGTAGTGACAGGGCGATGGCTGGACTGCATCAGTAGTGCTCAGGGTATTCTAGCAGTGCATGAGTTAGTGCATGGGTCATTGCATGAGTGCATGGGTACTGACTGGATGATTAGAGTAATGCAAGGAGAGTGCATGGTGAATTTATAAGTGCGTGGGTTTTGGCGGAGTGATTGGATAAGTACATGGTGCTCGCTGGGTGATAGGAGGAGTGCATGGGTAGTGAGAAGGCGATGGCTAGACTGCATCAGTAGTGCTCAGGGTATTGTAGCAGTGCATGAGTTAGTGCATGGGTCATTGCATGAGTGCATGGGTACTGACTGGATGATTAGAGTAATGCAAGGAGAGTGCATGGTGAATTTATAAGTGCTTGGGTTTTGGCGGAGTGATTGGATAAGTACATGGTGCTCGCTGGGTGATAGGAGGTGTGCATGGGTAGTGACAGGGCGATGGCTAGACTGCATCAGTAGTGCTCAGGGTATTGTAGCAGTGCATGTGTTGGTGCCTGGGTCATTGCATGAGTACATGGGTAGTGACTGGATGATTAGAGTAATGCAAGGAGAGTGCATGGTGAATTTATAAGTGCTTGTGTTTTGACAGAGTGATTGGATAAGGACATGGTGCTCGCTGGGTGATAGGAGTGGTGCATGGGTAGTGACAGGGCGATGGCTGGACTGCATCAGTAGTGCTCAGAGTATTGTAGCAGTGCATGAGTTAGTGCATGGGTCATTGCATGAGTGCATGGGTACTGACTGGATGATTAAAATACTGCAAGGAGAGTGCATGGTGAATTTATAAGTGCTTGGGTTTTGGCGGAGTGATTGGATAAGTACACACGTCACATCAGGCCCGCCCCTCCCTCCACCACTGTGCAAACACGCCTCCTGGCGGGTTTTAGGTTGGGGATTAATTCTCCTTGAATCCTGAGGGTCCTGGGGCCAACTAGCTCACCAGGTACCTCCAGTAAGCGCCACAGAGCTGCGTTGCAGAGAGGTGGTCCAAGGCCACTCCCCTTTAACACCTCTCTGCAACGCAGGTCTGTGGCGCTTACTGGAGGTACCTAGTGGGCTAGTTGGATGCAAGGGACCCTCAGGATTCAAGGGGATTTAATCCCCCAACTTACAACGCACTGGAGGCAGTTTGCAATGACAGGGCGGGAGCCGCGAGGCTCCCGCCCTATCATTGCAAACAGCAGTGTCCCGGGGGTGGGCACCCCGGGACACTGCAAGAGCCAGCCCTGGGGGTTGGCGGTCCCCAGGGCCATGGAGGGCTCCAGGAGGGGGGCCACGCGGCCCCCCCTCCCACCTATTGCACAGCCCCGGGGAGGTGGCGGTCCCCGGGGCATGTGGGGGGGCTAGAGCCCCCCCACACAGGTATATTATAAAAAAAAAAAAAGCCCCGGGGGGTGGCGGTCCCCGAGGCTTGGGGGAGCCTTAGAGCCCCCCCCCAAACTTTAATAAAACAAGCCCCGGGGGGTGGCGGTCCCAGGGGCTGCGGGGGGCCCGTGTGCCCCCGCAAATAGTGGTGTGCGAATCTTGCCAATTTTTTTAAAAAAAATGCTTTTTTGGGCCCTGGGGGTCCTTGTGGGACCCCCTGAGCAGGCCTAGGGGGTCAGGGTGTTTCTACCCTGCCCCCTTTCTGCGTTTTGCGCACTTGTTTCTCTGATTTCTTGTGCCTCGGTTCTACCGAGGCACAAGAGGCTCGTGATCGGGAGGATGCCGGATCCTCCGCGGCCATAGATATACATGTGTTTTTACTTTTGATTTTCTCAGCAACTACTGAACGGATTTACACCATTTAACAAAAAGGGTTCTTTCTGAACCAAGAACTACCTCTTTGCCAAATTTGGTGTAATTCCGTTCAGCAGTTCGGGCTGTAGCCGTGTCAAAAGTTTCCTATGGGAAATTGCATGGGGAAAACACGTTTTGGGACCCCCTTTTTTCTCGGCCCCCGCTTGCCGAATCACCCCGAAACTTTCAAGATAGGAGCGGACCGGTGCGCACCACGAGTTTTTGAAAATTTCGCGAAGATTCATCAACCGGCGCCAAAGTTATTGGAAATAGAATGTTGTGAATTTCCTATGGAAAATAGGTCCTAACTATAACTATCTACTGGCGACCGCCAGTAGATAATATATATCTATATATATATATATGTATAATGTATACTCCTCTCTGTCTCGTTGCTCAGACAAGAACACAGCACTGCAGACTCGGCTACAATTCCAATTCTTTTTTATTATTCTTTCAAACCACCATTCGTGCAAAAAACGGTCTACTCGTTCGGACACCTAGCCTTCTACTGGACCATAGAGTCCCATTGTCTAGATCGTCATTTAAACTGCTCTCGTGCTGTAACCCCTCATTGATGTTCATTTTGCAAAAACTAGACTGCGAGTCTTAATTTTGCTTAATGCCAATTTCTATACTCGCCATTATCCATTCTTGTAAAGTACAATACATCTTGAATAAGCAAATTTTCATTCTGACAACATGTTTAACATTTAATCACTAGCTAAGATTTAAGAAACTGTACTTACAAATATTGTATCGATATATCTATCTACAAATGAGATAAAATATCAATTGCTCTATAAAGTGCGAGTGCTTACTAAATAAATGCAAATAAAGTCAGAAATACATCTTATTTTATATAATGGAGATGATGTTCTTTTTCATTAAACTATATATATATAAATAAATAAATACATAACCAACATTTTGTTAATTGGGCTGATTATGTGCAACATATCTGGGGTTGGATATTCTACTCTCTTTACCCCCTTTTTTTCATTATTTTCCTTCTTGTTTAAATTTTTCTACATATCTAATAAGAATACACGGCAAGAGAGTTCTATTCTTAGTTATTTTCTACCAATCCTTCCTTAGTAAAGTACTCAGGGATAGTTTTCCAGAAAGGATTACCAATTTTTGGGTGTAAACAGATAGTTAAGATTTAATCTTCAGATATGTCTAAAAGGAACACATGATGAAGAAGGACCAAAAAATATAAGATGAACATTTCTAACCCTTGTAATGAATTTGACATTCCTGTGATGGAAAGATATATCCAAAAATTGGAATAGAGTTATCCTGGTTAAAACTTATATTCAGTTTTATCGTCCACATCCAATCTTGAATTTGGCTATTCCAAATGTATTCTAATTTCTTCAAACTCTCTCCATATGATTAAAATAAGATTTCAACCTGAGTTTAACTAAAGTCATCATCATCAATATTTCTTTATTCGGTAAATAAAATCACCATAAAAGAGTACAAATCCATATAATAAAATCAAATTCATCAAAAGACAATGAAAAACAAACAATATGGTTGCTTATAAAAACAGGAAACACATAAAACACTTAATCAGGTCTCGATTCCCTCGATGCCCAGACAGCCCGTAAAAAAGATAAAACAGTAAAAATGACCTGGACCATGGGTAGCATCTGTAAATACAACAAGGCAGGCCTAACTTGTTTAAAGTGCAACGGTTTAAGCAAAGGAATTAAAAAACGATTCCTCGGCCAACTGTAATAATAAGAGCAAAAACATTTTAAAGTGAAGCATATCCTGTGGAGACACGTTGTCACAGCCACAGGATTTCCTTCCCTCCAGCCGGACCCACCCGCGCGGGAAGGCCAAAAAATTATGTAATTAATTAAACATGAACCTGCCCAATAAAAACCTATCATGCTTTGAGCGAACCAGGCCCAGTTATGGCTCCAACCCCTGTACAGTTTTTAGAAGCAGGCCTACCTAAAGAAAAAAAAAGATGCCTTAACATGGACTAACCATGGAATACTCAATGTCTGATCCAAGTACAAACAGTCCTCAGGAATCAGCCGACTTAACTTCAGCTACCCCCTGCTCCACACCTTTATCCAGCACAAAAGCTGGCTTAGGGTGATTAGGTCTGAGACATAATCAAGCCCCAGTGCTGTGTGCAAGGAAAAAGCTGGGGTAGGCTGGGGGACCTGGACCAACTTGCGCAAGAAGTTGTTCTCCATAGTCTGGATGATCCGGTCAGCCTTAGTATATCCCCAGACCGCACTACCATATCGCAGCTGTGCAATACACTTAGGTTGATACATTTTTAAAAGGTCCCTTGGTGCCCTGGAGCCAAGCCTCTGTGCAAAACTAAAAACAGCCCCCATAGTTCTAACAGACTCTGATCTTTTAGTCTTTCCCCATGGGTTTCCAGCAGTTTTTGGCGTCAAATAAAACTCCCAGATAGGGGAGGGCATTGACTTTGGACAGGGTAATATTTGATACCTTAAAGGTCTTGCTGCTAGTGGATCAAGGGCCCACTACCATTACGTAAGATTTCGAGAAATTGACTGAAAAGTCCAGGAGTCCCATAAAAGACACATACTTAGCTAGTAGTAAGTACAACCCCTGTGCGGTCCGGGCAATCAGGACCGCATCGTCCGCATATAGCAATATGGAGAGAAATCTGTTATTGATCTTGGGGCAGTCGGCCGGCACCGATAGAAGCGCAGATTGCAGCTCATTCACATACAAAGTGAACAAAAAGGGTGCCATTATGCACCCCTGGCGAACCCCACAGCTTGTTGAGAATGGTCAGGTGCTCCTCTTGAAGAGAAGCGCACCGAAGCGGAGGTTGTTGAGTGCAGATCATATAGTAATGCCACAGTGCTAGAATCGACCCCCAGCTCACTAGGCAGAACCCACAGTTTAGCTCGATTCACCTTGTCCAAAGTGGACGTCAAGTCCATAAATGCAAGATGTAGGGATTCTGTCCGAGCCATTGTGTGTTTGTTGATAATAAGATGGAGATTGAGGCATTGGTCAGCTGTTGACCTCCCCGCCCTAAATCCATACTGGACGTCACTCAAGATGTTATTATCTTCTGTCCATTCAGACACCTATTTAAAACCTCCCTAGAACCTTGACTGAGGTATGCAAAAGTGAGATTGGCCGATAGCATTATGGGTTCTCTCTGTCCCCCTTCTTGAATATGGAGACGATCATGGTGGTAGACCAGGCAGGTGGCAACCCTTCCTGTGCAGTCGTATTTAAAACCTGCGTTAATAGCGGAGCCCAAACCTCAATATTAGCTTTAAACAAGTCCGGCGGTATGTTATCTGGGCCAGAGGCCTTGTTACTGGTCAGGGCTAGAATTCCCCGTTGGATTTCATCTAAAGTAAAAACCACTCGGTCGCTGATTTTGGACAGTGCCCCAGGAGTTTTACCATCCACCCCCCCCTCGTGGTCATAAATACCTTCAAATGAACCACCCAGTGTTGTTCCTGAATATGATGACATAAAAGCAGGCCAAAATTCTCAGAAAAACAAGGCCTGTTTACAACACTCCACAAAGGGCAACTATCCCCTGTGTCACAGGCTCGACATAGCTCTTCCCAAGCTACCTCCTGTAACTTGTGTCAACACTCCTTTTGGGCCACCTTATAGGCGCGCCTACAATTTCTAATCAATCAATTGCCCTTCCCTCGGGCACTGCTTCAAGGCTGTCTTCAAATTGTGCAGAGTTCGTGAGCATTCCCTGTCAAACCATTTTAGGATTTGGAATTCCCCCGTACTAGTGGTTGTAACCGTCAAGAGTTTGCTAATCCCACAGATTATTCCTTCATATGTCTCCAATACCTCCCTCCCCCCTGCGTCACTATCCAAGCACGTGTTAAAATCATGGCGACAGGAAGAGAAAAAAGACTTTTGTAGATGCTGCAGGTCCACCTGAGCCCACTTAAGCCTTCTCCCTTTATCCATAGCGGACAAGCTCGTAAGGGCTGCCCTTGGCTGTGGTTTTGGGCCCATGGCAATGTCCAGAGTTAGGGATAATGGATTATTGTTGCTAAAAGGGCTAAAAAAGATATCAAAATGAGAAATGAGGAGGTATAGTGGTGTGGAAACCATGATAAAATCAATAAGCGTTCCTCTAAGCCTCCCTTTGTAGGTTGGGCAAATAGCAGGATTCAGTGAATTCGCCAATTTTGCCATGGTGAGGGCCAGGTTGTAAGTATCTAAAAGCTCATTTAGCTCCCGACCCTCCTGTGAGTGAACAAAATGAGGCCTTCAGTCAATGAACAGCTACCATTAGAGGCTGGAAAGATTACACAGGTGACAATTGAAATCGCCAGCCAAAACGATTAGTCGTTGACCATCTCCCATTTCTAAAATAGAACTGAAAGCGCTATCCAGATGAGGAATTCCGGGGGGCTCGGAACATCCCCCCTTGTTATTATAAAAATTAATTAAGACCATTGGGAAATGACCAGGTAATGTAAGTCGTACACCCTGCAGTGTTTGAGCGCGCCACTTGAGATCCGAGGTAAACACACTCAACTCAACTTTAACAATCATGATTAAGCCCCCCTTAGCCCTACTTGCCGTGGAAGACACCGCCAGTACAAAATAAGTGGTGAATCCCTCCAGACAAAAGTTATTATCAATTGCCCACATTTCTTGGAGACAGATTATATGGGAGGGTTGGACATAAGAAACCCACCTAGGGTCACTGAACTTGGGAGCAAGACCTGCAACATTCCAGGACAGCACTTTGAGACCCATAAGTTGCTGGGAGGGAGCTATCTGGGAGGCGTCCTGGATTATTTGAGACTGGTAAGGTTGAATTGGAGCCCGGGTTATAGAACACTGGGGAGCATCAGTTTGAAACAGTCAGTCACAGGTCTCAAACCCGCTCAGGGGAAAAAACCTATTGGCAGTTGGTATTGCGGGGGGGGGGTAGCCTAGTAGCAGGGAGATCGGTTGGCTGGACAGGGCCTCCTACCAGAGGAGTAAGAATAAGAAACAGTAGAGAGGCTACCCGGTCTATAGAAAAAACCCTGGGGCAAGGCAACTATCCCTGATGGGCTTCTTGTCGTACGGGTGGTGATAGCAAGTAATTCACCTGCTAGCCAGGGGTTATTAAAATTAACCACCACACAGTCACCTGCCCATGGTTTCCTATCTTTGCCTATCCAGCCTGTCCTTCGTACCATGATAATAGCATCCGCAAGGCTCCTTCTAGGAATGAGATGTGAGCTAATCCAGTGTGTCACCTTATTTTTAAGTTCTTGGTATGATTCACCTTTAGCCCTAGAACGGAGGGGGCCGTTCCCTAGGACCATTACATACGGTGTTACTGCTAGGGGGTGATTTATCATCCCTCCCAGGTTTATGGGAGGCTCAGACCGCGGGCCTGCCCCAGATTTATCCCAAGGTTATGGGAGGGAATCAGTGCTATAAGAGCCTGAGTTGCTTCCGCATGCCCATACTTTAAACCTAGTTGGGGGGACCCCAACACTACACCACCAGCTTCGATGGTTGCTGCTGCAACAACCCTCCCAAGAGTGAATTCCCCTGCCCCCGTGAGTCTTCTTCAGAATCCCCCCCCACCCTCCCCCCAATGGGCAGACCCATCCCTCCCTTTGATCATCAAGGAAAACAGTTCGGAGGCCCTATCTTCTATGTGAGAAAGACTCAGCAAAATTGAGGCCAACTTATTGTTTAATAATGCCTCAAGGTCCCCAATTGAGACATTCCTATGAAGGGAGTCTGTATCCTCTCTGAGAGAAGTGGAGATAGGAGGAGCCGCCTGAGAGAACTCTACAGAGGGCTGGATAGATATGCGGGCCATCCTTTTGCGTTTTCGCCTTGGACTGATTGCTGATGTAGGCGAGGGTAAAGGACTGTCTTTTCCCGGGATGGCCCTCACAAGATCTTCCACACGCACCCCCACAGGGTCCATATTCTGGAGGGCTCCATCAAACTTCTACATGTAGGTGGACCGGGGGCAGGGCATGGGAAGTGTCCCTGTCCAGCGAGAGCCTCCTCTCAATGAGTTCTATTTCTTTAAACACGACCCCCACTGCCTGATGCAGGAAACCTTCTATGGTTGACACACAGGGGGTGGTGGCTGAGGTTTTGGTGGGGGGACATTTCTTTCTGCCCATGGTTGCCACACATTTCAACACCATTTGGAACCACTTCACCACTTAATCCAATAGGTAGCAACAAGATTAAACAAATCAGGGATATCAGTAAGGCACTCAAGGGATATTCAAGAAGACAGTCACGGACACTGGGTTGAGACTCCCAGAGTACCAAAATACCTTGTTCTTGGCCTCCTTCTTGGTGAGAAATCTCCATGCCGCAGGGGCAATGACCTCAAAACAGCTCCAGTGGGGTTGAGCCAATGGGGGTGACCCCGCCCCATATCTTCCTGCAGCTGACAGACGCAGACAGGCCCGCTCTTGACCCGGTCTTTGCCCAGGCACGCACAGTGGGAGCCCCAGGCAGCAATTAAGGGCGACTCCAGGTGCAGAAGTGACAGGAGCTGAGTGCGGCAGCAGCCACGAGCGTTGCTGGGGCCTGAAGTCTCCTGCCCCCACCACCGCGAAGTCAATCCAGGCTTCCCCTACTAATGCATATTATGCATTTGTTTTTTTTATCTTCTCTCCATTTAAATGAAAGAGTACACGGAGACAGTGTGAATTTATTTCCTTTGTTTCTCTCACACACTAAAGTAATTATTATCTATAGCCATATCCATTAGTCCATTTTTACCCCGAATATATACATTCAATTAGGGAACAATTTGGACATCAAACTTGTGAAAGAGAGGTTTGTCACAGTTCCTCAGCCCCTTATATGATTTCTCGCTAAGTACATCTTCTAAGTATGTTGTTGTTTTAACTGACTAGATCTAACATGCCTAAAGTGCCTGTGCTCCCTAACCAACTAAATGTTTTTAGAAAGTGCCAGTGTCTTACTTTTCATTACATTTTATCAAAAAAACAGTTGTCTAAAATGGAGTCAAATCAAGCAAACAGACAATTCATCCTTTTCTTCTGTTAATAACCCTTCCTGAATGACCTTTCATTCCTCTATAAATCTAAAAATGTATTCATTCATAAGATAAGATACAGAGAAAGTAATCAAAGATATTGAGAATAATAGCATAAGGGAAACAAGAGTGCCAAATCTTTAGCAAAATGCAAAGTCATAAAGTCATTATTACAATGTGTCATCATCAAGTAGTCTGTGTAAAATCATTATGATCCCAAATGTATATGTAATTCTACATCCAAATTATGTCCACGTGAAATTTCAGTCCCCAGTGCTATAATTAGACGTGATTCCATACGTCTAGGGATAAGGTTCTATCTCCTCCCCATTCTTCCACTCCGATATGTTTTATTCCAAAATATTGAAGCTGTGAATTGTGACTCTCATGATGTTCAGAGAAGTGTTTAGCTATCGGTTAGGAGAAGTCACAATTCTTAATTGCATGTGCATGCTGAGCTATATATATATTTTTTTTTACCACCAATTGCCACTATCACTGCCGAACAACTTCATGGGCGGGTGCATCCATCGTGACTGTGGCCGTCACCTATTTACCAAGAAAAATACCCACCAGGGAGTCACTTGAGCACTCTCGGTTTTAAGCATTCAATTTTAATAATAGCAGACGCGTTTCGGTGATTCCACCTTTTTCAATGCCTTAGTATAGAACAATATATTTGCTCCACATTTAAAACATTCCTGCCCTCTTGACATTGGACAGGGAACATGCCGTGAGGGAAAGCGGACTACAAGCTGGCCATTCCAATGTTCGTTTTCGGGTCCGCCATCGCAACCTACAATGTTTATCTGAAAGAGACAATTAGTTATAGATTCCTTACCTTAGAATTACACCCAGGCGTCAGACTGGATCCGGAGAATTTTTTCGTCAGCAGTACCCCTGCACGTCGAAAGGTGGCGTGGGTCAGCTCCGCGTTCGTCGTTGGCGTCGTGGTCTCCGGGATGACAACGCGGTAGCTACTTAGACGCCGCCCTCGTGCGCTGACGTCAGTTCTTTCTTTTTCCGCCCCAGCTAGCGCAGATCCAGAGAGAGCGGTACCTCCAGTCATTTTTTGACTTCTTGCCAACCTTTGTCGACATTGATTTTGAGTCTTCGACTCCTGGTGCACGTCAGGGATGCCCGGTTTCAAGGCTTGCGGCTCCTGCAGCCGACTGATGTCAGTAACGGATCCTCACCGCGTGTGCCTGTTTTGCCTGGAGCGCGACCACGACCCCAAGTCGTGCTCCGACTGCTGGACCATGAATTTGAAGTCCTTGCGAGAGCGGTCCTGAAAGCTTCTCAAGGCCCGTCAGTCAGCTGCGTGCCGTTCGAGGTCCCGATCGCGTGGGAGGTCGAGGGACCGCTCGCGGAGCCACCACCACCGGTCTTCGCACTCCTGAGGTAATTTGAAGCACAAGAAGAAATCGAAGAAGCACCGTCACTCTTCGACTTCTCCCCATCGGTCGGCCGACACGACGAGTGATGTGGGTGGTGCCCCTCCCGCGGCTCCGCGTGCAGAGCCCCAAGGGTCGACTCCGAGTTTCCCTCCCTTCCCGGGACCCGGAGCGACCCCTGCCCAGCTTCGCACCTTTTACGAAGCGATGCATGCCATCTTTGGGCAGCCCGACTCCGCTGACGCGCCTTCAGGCCTCGCGGACTCGGCTGGGGGCCCTGGGCCTTCTACGCCGGCGGCTCCGGCCCTAGCACCGCAGGTCCCCCTTGGATCCAGGCCTGGATCCGGATCGGCGCCGGTCGACCTGATTACACCTCCCCCGGCACCGATTCCACCGGCACCACATCAGCAGCTGACGCCGGTTGTGTCCCCAGCCGGCGTCGACCCCTGCCTTCACCCCGATGTAGACACAGAGCCGGACCGGCGTCGACCGACGCCTGATCCGGCGCCGATGGGTACTTTTGTGCCCCTGTTCTACCCTGGCTCTTTGATACCAGATTGGCAGCCAGAGGAGGACTGGGAGGGGTCTGGAGACCCTTTGACTAACCAGCTGGGTTATGAACCGGACTGGAGAGAGGAACTGGGGGAAGCCAGTGGTCTGGATACCTCACCAGACCATGACATGTTGTGGAGGAGGGAGCGTCTTACACCGTGGTGTTGCGTAGGGCTGCCGAGGCTCTCAACCTCGAGCTACCTACGGTGGCAGTCAGGACTAACCTCCTGACAGAGGTGCTTCAACCGACAGCGAGCTCTGGGCAGCCCCTGCTACCGTTTAATGAATCCCTCACTGACATCCTTTTTGGCACCTGGTCCAGGCCCAACACAGGGGTTCCTGTGGATAGGATGATTGCCCCATGCCACCGCCCGGCCCCGGGCGACCCCACTTTCCTCTCCCAACACCCCACCCCTGAGAGCTTGGTGGTCCAAGCCTCAACATCCAAAGGCGCATTCCCTAACACACCACCTGATGGGGAATGCAAAAAGCTGGACCATCTTGGGAAGAAGATGTTTTCTTCCTCCAGCTTGGGACTGCGGTCGGTAAACACTGCATGTCTGTTGGGCCGTTACATCCACTCCATGTGGGATACGGTAGCGCAAGTGCTGCCCCAGTGCCCGGAGGAAGCCCGGGCCGTACTCTCCCGTGCAGTTGCCGAAGGGAGAGACGCAGCAAAGTTTACCATTCGCTGTGGACTGGATACCGCTGACTCGCTAGGCAGGACGATTTCCACGTCGGTGGCCCTTTGACGCAACGCCTGGCTGAGGTCGACTGGCTTTTCAGGAGATGTCCAATCCACTCCTATGGATATGCCCTTTGATGGCCGTTGCCTGTTCGGTGATGAGGCAGACAACGCGCTAGAGCGCTTTAAGGACTCTCGGGCTACGGCCAAGTCCTTGGGCCTCTCCACCTCCCGTCCTGCGCAGTCTGCTTTTCGCCCCTTTTGTGGCAACGGAAGGGGTGCCCCGCCACGTCCCGCCCAGAGCCACCGGCCAGCGCAAGCTGTTCAGCCCCTGCGCGGCCGGGGATGTGGGAACCACCGCCGTGGTTCTGGGGGCCAGCGGGCTGGCCAGTCCACCACAGCCCCCTCTGCAGCAGCCTCCAAAACCTCCTAGTCCAACCTTTCAGGGCCACCAATTGCCAGTGGGCAGCAGGATTCGCCATCACCTGCCCCACTGGCGCACCATCGGGTCAGACAGGTGGGTTTTGTAAATAGTCCAAAGGGGCTACTCCCTCCCCTTCGAGACTACCCCTCCATCCATGCCACCTCAGTGCCATTGCATGCCGGAGGATCATCTGGCCCTTCTCCAACTGGAAGTTTCAGCACTCTTGGCCAAAGGAGCCATCGAGCGAGTTCCTGCCCCAGAAGTAGGTCGTGGTTGGTATTCCCACTACTTTCTGGTGCCCAAGAAGGACAAAGGCCTGCATCCTATCTTGGATCTCAGGAACGTCAACCGCTTCCTCCGGAAGGAGAAGTTCAAGATGTTGACTCTGGCTCAGGTCTTGTCTGCCCTCGACCCTGGAGACTGGATGGTAGCGTTGGACTTGCAGGACGCTTATTTTCACATCCCCGTCCTGCCGGCCCCCCGGCATTACCTGCGGTTCACAGTAGGCCACGAGCACTTTCAGTTTACCGTGCTCCCCTTTGGCCTTACAAGCGCCCCTCGGGTGTTCACGAAAGTGATGGCGGTGGTTGCAGCTCATCTGCGCAGATCAGGGGTTCCAGTCTTCCCCTATCTCGACGACTAGCTGTTGAAGGCGGGCTCACCCCAGGCTGTCGTCTCCCACCTCCAGACTACGGCCAACCTCCTGCATTCGCTGGGGTTCTCCATCAACATGCCGAAGTCGCACCTGACTCACTCTCAGAAGCTCCTCTTCATCGGAGCGGTTCTGGACACTACGCAGTTTCGGGTCTATCCTCCCGAACAGCGAGTCCGGGATATTTGGGCTAGGATTCCGATCTTTCAACCTCTATCCCGGGTTTCGGTCAGGATGACCCTCAGGCTACTGGGCCTGATGGCCTCCTGCATTCTGCTGGTGGACCATGCCAGGTGGCCTATGCGGGCTCTGCAGTGGGACCTGAAGTTCCAGTGGGGTCAACATCAGGGGAACCTGTCTGATTGCATCCAGATCTCGGAGGGCACTGCACACCGATTGCAGTGGTGTCTAACGAACCAGGATTGGGTCGACGGCAGATTCCTCTCCCTTCCCCAACCAGAGCTCACAGTGGTGACCGATGCATCACTTCTGGGATGGGGCGGTCACATGGGGGAGGCGGAGATCAGAGGCCTCTGGTCTCCGGCGGAGTCTGGGCTCCACATCAACTTTCTGGAGCTTCGGGCGATCCTTCTTGCACTAAAAGCATTCCTTCCCTCTGTCCGGGGAAGAGTAGTGCAGGTGTTCACGGACAACACCTCCGCCATGTGGTAATGCAACAAACAGGGCAGGGTGGGGTCGTGGACCCTATGTCAAGAGGCTCTCCGTCTCTGGACATGGCTGGAACATCAGGGCATATTCCTGGTGGTTCAACACTTGGCAGGTTCCCTGAACGCCAGGGCGGACGAACTCAGCCGCAGGTGCATGATGGATCACGAATGGCATCTTCACTCTGAGGTGGCGCAAGGTCTCTTTCAGCAGTGGGGAGAGCCTTGGTTAGATCTATTCGCCACCGAAGAGAATGCGCAATGTCAGCAATTCTGCGCGTTGGAATTTCCAAGGCGGCACTCGCTAGGCGACGCTTTTCGTCACAAGTTCAGTTGCGGTCTTCTATACCCCTTTCCGCCTATACCACTTCTGCCCAGAGTGCTGACAAAGATCAAGCGCAACTGGGCCCAAGTCATCCTTGTGGCTCCGGATTGGGCACCAAGAGTCTGGTATCCCGAACTGTTACATGGCCATCGATCCTCCGATCCGACTGCCTCTTCAGGAGGATCTTCTGTCGCAGCAGCGGAGGACGGTCCTCTACCCGAACCTGTCCAGCCTCCACCTCCTTGCGTGGAGATTGAGCGGCGGCAGTTGACAGCTTTTGACCTTCCTCCCCAAGTCTGTGATGGTATCTTGGCAGCCAGGCGTCCCTCCACTAAGATGGTATACGCCTGCAGATGGATCAAATTTGTGGCATGGTGCACAGCAAAGGCTGTGGATCCCCTTTCTGTCCCTCTTTCTGGGGTTCTCTTGTACCTCCTTTCTTTGGCCCAGCAGGGCTCTGCTCTGGGCACTCTTAAGGGCTACCTCTCAGCCATTTCAGCCTTTCTTAGGCTTCCTGATCAGCCTTCTCTTTTCAAGTCTCCTGTTGTAAATCGCTTCCTTAAGGGCATTACTCATCTTTTTCCTCCTGTTACCTTCGTAATGCCTCAGTGGGACTTGAACTTGGTTCTTGCGTATCTTATGTGCGCTCCCTTTGAGCCGCTACATAACTGTCTTCTCAGGCTTCTGACTTTGAAAGCTGCCTTTCTGGTGGCCATCACCTCTGCGCGCAGGGTGAGTGAGCTCCAAGCTCTTTCTTCCAAACCTCCCTTTCTGGCTGTTCATCCGGACAAGGTCGCCCTCAGAACTAGACCTTCCTTTCTTCCCAAGGTGGTTACTTCTTACCACATTGGTCAAACCATCACTTTGCCCACCTTCTTTCCGCCTCCGCATCCTTCTAAGGAGGAAGAGAGGCTCCACCGTCTGGATCCAAAATGGGCGCTTTCCTTTTATTTGGATCGCACCAAACACTTCTGAGTGGATGACCAGCTCTTTGTTGGCTACGTGGGCGCCAAGAAAGGTCGGGCCGTGCACAAACGGACCATCTCCAGGTGGGTCGTTTTGTGCATCAAAGCTTGCTACTCTTTGGCAAAGAAGGAGCCTCCGGTGGGACTGCGCGCCCATTCCACCAGGGCGACGGCAGCTACCACTGCTTTGGGACAGGGAGTCCCCCTTAATGACATCTGTCAGGCAGCTACGTGGGCATCTCTGCACACGTTCACAAAACACTACTGCCTGGACAGCCAAGTACGGAGAGACGGCTTCTTTGGCCGTTCTGTTCTCCAGGACTTTCTGGTGTGAACTTGGTTCGCATACCCACCTCCGGGGTTGGTATTGCTGGGGTATCTATTCTAAGGTGAGGAATCTATAACTAATTGTCTCTTTTAGATTAACAAGTTACTTACCTTCGGTAACGATATATCTGTAAGAGACATAGATTAGTTATAGGTTCCTTACCGCCCCACCCATCCTCCCCGTTCTGCGAACTGACTTCTAGGGTCAGGGAATCCCTTTCAGGGCCCTAGTTTTGTGCACCAGTGGTCAGTGTCTTACATGGCTGTGCGCTTCTGACGTGGAATGTCGTGTAAAAGAACTGACAGCGCGCGAGGGCGGCGTCTAAGTAGCTACTGCGACGCCAACAATGAACGCGGAGCCGACCGACGCCACCTTTCGACGCGCTGGGGTACTGCTGACAAAAAAATTCTCCGGATCCAGTCTGACGCCTGGGGGTAATTCTAAGGTACGGAATCTATAACTAATCTATGTCTCTTACAGATATATCGTTACCGAAGGTAAGTGACTTGTTCATCAATCTCTAAGCGAGCATTCGTGTCAACTCGTATATTTCGTTTTCGTAACGATTGTCCCTTGGTAGAAACGAGCCATTCAGGAATAAATGCTTTCTTTTGCAGGTCGTATTTCCACTCACCAAATGTGGGCTCATTGAAGAGTCGAAACCCTTGCCCTGCCGTGCTCTGACCTACAACAGGTCCATGTTCGTAGGAGCTGGTTTGGTAACCGGATTCCATTAATTTTTGTAATGACGACCTAGTGTTGACGATCACTGGAGTCTGGTGGTCAGCGGCGGTTTGACTCTTTGACTCTCGCCGAAACGCATCTGCTATTATTAAAATTGAAGGCTGAAAACCGAGAGTGCTGCAGTGACTCACTGGTGGTATGTGTATATATATATTCACTGAAAAAACCACAGGTTTCAGGGAGGTTATAGTTAGATGGACATTTCACTCGTACAAAACCATAGAAATTCCCCCGTTATAGTTAATTCAGCTAACTATAACTCGCGCCCCCGCAATGCACTGCTGATGATGTCACATATTACATCATTCATGACATGGTCAGTGACTTCACTGAGGACATCACTGATGACATCATCCACGTGAAAATCTGATGCACCTCCTCACACTCTAATCTAACCTTTGATACACCCACTGTAAAATACAGACTGTCATTTTCGAAACCATCGACACACCAATACCAGTTACTACATGCGCTCTCACTGATTCCTAGGTCTACACACACATCCACTCATTCACCCATATAATCACTCATACATGCAGTCACTCATCAATACAACACTATCATATGCACTCATACACCTATACAGACACTCACACACCGCCACTCATCCATGGAGTTACTCACACACCTAGTCAGTCATGCAAATAATCAATCACACTCCCATTTATTCATCTATACAGATACTAACGCATACTTACTCTCTTATATAATCACTGATACAAGTACACGCTCATCCATACAGCCACTCTCACAAACACTGACTCTCACCTATAGTCATTTATACTCCAACTCACACTGCCTTTTCCCTATGTAGTTACTTGGACATGTACCACTGAGACATCCATTCACTCACCAACACACCCATACACACACTCACCTGCCCATACAGCTGTTTCCACATGCACTCTTGAACCCATACACCCAGTGAATCAACCACTCACACATCTATGCACAGTCGCACACCTCCCACCCACCCACACACACTCAGTCTCCCATACAAATTCTCAAGCAACCAATCAATAACCGATATACACTCATGTAGCTACTCACCAACCCATGCATTCAGTAAGACACATTTAATCATTCACTTATACAGTCAGTCACGCACCTACTAAATCATCCATCCAGACACTTATACACCCACTCATTCTTCAATACACCTTGGCATATATATAAAACATATTTAAACTTTACAGAAACACACAGTCACTGGATGATGTCATCAGTGATGTCATCAGTGATGTCATTTGAGATGTCATCAGTGATGTCATCAGTGATGTCACTGACCATGTCATGAATGATGTAATATGTGACGTCATCAGCAGTGCATTGCGGGGGCACGAGTTATAGTTAGCTGAACTAACTATAACGGGGGAATTTCTATGGTTTTGTACGAGTGAAATGTCCAACTAACTATAACCTCCCTGAAACCTGTGGTTTTTTCAGTGAATTTCAAAGGTTTTTTTAGTATTAAATCGTTTTTATTGGTGGCATATAATGCATAGATCCATATGCAAGTGCATACAACCCCCTGGGCCGGCCCAACATAAGAAGTAAAGGCAAGACGTAAAGATGTGGGTGTGATTACCGGACATTAAACACAGCAAGCCTCCTACAACCCAACAGTGCCGGCCGCGTCTGAAAGAGTGTAGAAAAACGGTAACCAATGTTAAGAGCATTCTAGGAGGCAGGCGAGGACCATAGCGGCTCCGGAGTTGTGGGAGGATCCCAACATGGCCAAAGACTCTCTGAAATAAGCCTCATGTAATTTTACCATAAACAAGACAAAACCTAACCCGTAGAAACAATAAAAACCCCAATTAAATCGTCACCCGCCCTCCACCCCGTCTCCTCAGTGAGCTGTTCATAAAGGGGCAGGGGACTCGACAGTGCATGGTCCTGGGTGCTGTTCGGGGCCTATCGCCTCGGACAGCGGCAAGGGGCACGTGATGCGCTCACTCAGGGGAGAACAGAGACGTCCTCCGAGATCAGTTTCAGAATGCGGAGGTATTGTGGGCAGGACAGTTCTCGGAATTCTGTGGTGAGAATAGTTAGAAAAGGGGCCCAAGTTTTGGCAAAGGCATCACTCTTCCCCACCGCTGCCATGGAGAGCTTCTCCATTGCCAGGAGGCTCCAGAGCTGGTGCACCCAGTGTGTGTGCTCCGGGACCAAGTCTGATTTCCATCGTACCAGAATGACCCTCAGTGCGGCGTTCAGCGCAAGCACCATTTGTCTCCCCCTAAGCGAGCGCACAGGAAAGGTAAGCGCATTGGGGAGGCCTAAAAGTGTGTACGCTGGGAGCCGGGGTATGAAGGTATTAAAGGCAGCATCGATGTCATCTAGAATCTGTTCCCAATAGCGAGTCAGTTTGGGGCAGTGCCAAAGCAAATGAATCAGCGTCCCTGGATTACCACAACCTCGCCAACAGAGGCCGTCGCATTGAAGTTGCCATTTAGCTAGCTTTGCGGGGGTATAGTACCAAAATGTTGCGATCTTAAAGGCAGTCTCCGTGTGGCTCGAGGAAAACGTGGTGTGGTGCGTGCGATAAAAGATATCCTCCCACTCTTTATTCGATAGCTCGTGTTCTAGCTCTACCTCCCAACGCCTCTGGCCCGCAGTGCGTTGTCGAGGGGGTGGAGGAGAGAAAGGAGTAGATTTCGGAGATAAGGTGCTTGTCGTCTTTCTTGGACATTAGCCATTTCTCAAATGGTGACCACGGGCGAAGTGCGAGGGAGCGCACCGCGGCATCTGAGATCCAGTGAGTCATCTGGGAGTGTAAGTACAGTTCGGTCATGGGCAAATTGTAGTTCTATTGAAGTTCCCTAAAGGGGATAAGTCCTCTATGATCGAAAAGGTGTCCCATTCTTTTACAACCCCCTTCTATCCATCGCGAGGCGGCGCCGATATGCATTCACGGCTGAAAGGCAGGGTTCATAAAGAGCGGCGTCATGGGAGAGGGAAATGTGGTCAGGTTTGCCCTACGGGAGACTTTGTCCCAAGCAAGCATTGTAGGGCGCGTAACCAGGGAGGAATAGAGGCCCCAGGCACGGTCCGGTCTCGGCATCCATACGTCGTGCCAAATATGATGGCCTGCCGCCGTCTGGTCCATGAAGACCCAATATTTCTCTGTTATGGGGCGGTTCCACTCTTAACAAGAACCGCAACTGTGAGGCATGGAAATATTGCGTAAGGTTCGGGAAGGCTAGGCCACCCAGTTTCTTAGGGCGTTGCAGCTGCGTTTTTGACAGACGGGGTGCGTTTGGGCCCCAGACAAAACCCTCAATTGCCGATTGCATCTGTCTCAGGATGTGTGGGGGGGGTTCTAATGGCAGTGTTTGAAATAAATACAGGGCCCTAGGGAGTACGGTCATTTTAACCGCGGACAGTCTCCCGAACCAAGTCAGAGGAAGACGACGCCAACGGGTCAAATCTGCTCGAATCCGTTTCAGGAGAGTCTCGTAATTCCGCTCTGCGGTCTGTGCCAAGCTCCTGTGGAGAACCAGGCCCAAGTAGGTAATGCTGTCTTACACCCACTCGAAGGTAAAGCTATTTCGAAGTGAGCTCACCGTCTGCGGGGCGGCAGTGAGATTGAGAACTTGTGATTTCATCATGTTGATTTTACACCCAGAGAACTGGCTTGAACGTCTGTAGGTCGTCCACAATAGCCAGCAGAGAGGTCAGCGGCTGTGCCATCGAGAAAATGAGATCATCCGCATACAGGCTAATAAGGTGGTGGTCTAAGCCGAAGGGAATGCCACGTGCAAGGGGGTTGTCGCGGAGTCGTTGGGCCAGAGGCTCCATATAAAGCGCGAAAAGTAAGGGCGAGAGGGGACAGCCCTGTCTTGTACCGCGCCCTACGTCAAAGTGGTCAGAAAGGACTCCGTTGACCCTTACCGAAGCCTGAGGCATGCTATAAATGCTCCCAATCCAGTTCCGAAACCTCGGCCCCAGTCCGAAATGCTCAAGAGTAGCGAAGAGATACGGCCAGTGTACCCGGTCGGATGCCTTCTCCGCGTCGATTGCCAACAGAAGGGCTTCTTCTTTTGACCGGTGCACTTTGTCGATCAGGTGACATATACGTTTGGTGTTGTCCCTACATTGCCGTCCTACGATGAAACCGGATTGGTCCAGATCCACAAGGCCCGGCATATGGGGGTTAAGTCTGTGCGCTAGAATGCTAGAAAAAAGTTTGGCATCTATGTTCAGTAATGAGATTGGTTGGTAGGAACTGCAAAGTTCCGGATCTTTGCCCGGTTTGGGGATAACCGTAATAGAGGCTTGCAGCATGGATGGGGTGAGGGCTCCAGTATCCGCGAAGGAATTAAATAAGCGGGTTAACAGAGGAGCGAGTTCAACGCAATAAGTTTTATATAAAAGAGCACTAAATCCGTCGGGCCCTGGGGCCTTCTGTAACTTCAGCCACGTAATTGCAGAAATCACTTCTTCTATGCGGATGGGCGAATCCAAAGTCTCAGATTCGCCCGCCGGCAAAGGCGTCACCGCAGAACCGCCAAGGTATAAAGAGGGATCAGAGCGTAGGGAAGGGTCAGCAGTATATAGAGAGCTATAGAAGGAGCGAAAAGTCGAGACTATTTCGTCATTACCGGTGATAGAACGTCCAGAACTGTCACGAAGCGTTGCCACGGAGTGGGCTTCCTGTTTGCTGCGAAGGCAGTGAGCTAGCATGCGGCCTCCTTTTGTTGGAGCCCACAAAATATTTGTGCTTCAGACGAACCACCTCATGTTCTGCCCGGTCTAGGTCGAGTTGTCGGAGCTGGAGTCTCTCCTTCTCCAATTGCTGCCACACTCGGGGAGGGGGGGGGATGGGCGCCTGTGCATTTGTGTATGGCCTCAAGTTCCTTTACGGACGCCTCTAACTCAGCTCGTTTCGTCCGCCTTGTTTTATTCTCGAAGGCCGCCTTCGCTATAAGAGCCCCTCGCACCACCTGTTTAAGCACCTCCCAGACTGCGGAGAGCTGTGTGTCTTCACGATCATTAATCACGATGTAGTCCAAAATGCATCGCCTAATGTCCGCGACTACATCAGGAGATCTAAGCAGTGAGTCTCGCAGGCGCCAGCGCGGCGTAGAGGCAGGACATTGAACAGGGAAGCGCAGGGAAAGGGTAATATGCGCGTGATCCGAGAGGGCCCTAGCCTCAATAGTGGAACCTGTAATGAGGGGCCAAGCAGCTGGAGTCACCAAGAAATGGTCAAGCCGCGCGTATGTTTTGCGCGCTGCCGAGTAGTAGGAAAAGTCCCTGTCCGATGGATACAAGCAGCGCCATGCGTCCCTAATCCCAGCCTCGCGCAACCAGTCTCCTCCTGACGCAGAGAGGGCGCCGGCGCCCCCCGAGCGAGAACCAGAGCGGTCCACCTCCCCATTCATCACTAGGTTAAGATCCCCGCCTATTATCACTGTAGCATCTGGAGATTGCAAGACCTCGGAGCAAGCGTCAAGCAGGAACTTCTCTGGGTGTTCATTAGGGGAGTAAATGGAAGCAATCGTGAATGTGGAGGTACCGACCTGAAGCCGCAGCGCCAAGAGACGCCCTTTGATCTCTGCCACGGTCCCCAATACTGAGCCCTTGAAGTGCCTAGCAATTAAGATGGTGACCCCACCCCGCTTGGAATTGGTTGAGGACCAGTGCTGGTGGGGGAAATGGCCATGGCGCATACGGTGAGTGTCAGTGGGAAGTAGGTGGGTTTCTTGGAGGTAGCATATGTCCCCCCTGGAGTTTTCTAAGAGGGATAAAATCGCCCTACGTTTAACCAGATTGTTAAGGCCCCGGACTTTGAGACTAGTGATTTTAAGCTCCAGATGGGGGCATGTAAATCAGAGAAGCATTGGTGGGGAGCAATCCTGCTCTTGAGGGGAAAACAGCGCCACAGACATGGTAGCGGAGGATAAACCAACTTGCACGGGTCCCTTGTGTATGAGTGACCAAGGGACTCACTGAGGAGACGACCCACCCTACCCCAACACAGATAACAAAACCCTGAAAAATAAACAGCAGTGAAATCACTGTCAAACAGGAATATGGCCCGCAACAGCGCGGGAGTGACTCCTGTCCGTCAAAAGGGCACAGTTTGAGGACATGTTGGCAAACCAAGTCCATGGGAGTGGAGAAGTGCTGATCCCCCGGCCCGCACGAGAGAAAGGACCCATCATCGAGCGATATCAGAGAGTCAGGCAGGGGAGGTATTAGCTGGACTGTTTGTCAGTGAGGCCAGGACATTTTCCCTCTCCTTTGCTTGAGCAGCTGCATCTGGGCCACGAGATGGTGGGGAGGCCCTGCCCACCGTGTGCCAACGGTCCGGCCTGTCACCACGGGGTGTAGGAGATTTCAGTGGGCGAGATGTGGTTGGAGGTAGGAGGCCCAAGAGAACTGAGGCTTCTTGGAAAGATCGTAACTGGCGCAGTTTCCCCTCAAATTTAAAGATGATACGGAAGGGATGCCCCCATGCATAGGAAATCCCCTTTTCCCTCAGGTGTTGTGAAATGGGCCTGAACTCTTGCTGTTTGAACAGGGTGACTGCAGAGAGGTCCTGATAGAGTGTCGGAGCCAGGCCACGAAATTGCAAGGGGTGTGAGTCTCTGGCTTTGCGGAGAATAAGCTCCTTCAGTTGAAAATTGTGGACACACGCCACAGAACTGCGTTGCAGAGAGGTGGTCCAAGGCCACTCCCCTTTTTACACCTCTCTGCAACGCAGCTCTGTGGTGCTTACTGGAGGTACCTAGTGGGCTAGTTGGACCCAAGGGACCCTCGGGATTCAAGGGGACTTAATCCCCCAACTTACAACGCGCCAGAGGGCCTGTTTGCACAGTGGTGAAGGGAGCGGGTGGGGCCTGATGTGACAAGTGTGCAAACGCGCCCCGTGGCGCGTTTTAAGTTGGGAGATTTAGTCCCCTTGAATCCTGAGGGTCCCTAAGGCCCAACTAGCCCACCAGGTACCTCCAGTAAGCACCACAGAACTGCGTTGCTGAGAGGTGGTCCGAGACCACGCCCCTTTTTACACCTCTCTGCAACGCAGCTCTGTGGCGCTTACTGGAGGTACCTGGTGGGCTAGTTGGACCCCAGGGACCCTCAGGATCCAAGGGGACTTAATCCCTCAACTTAAAACACGCCACAGGGCGTGTTTGCACACATGTCACCTCAGGCCTCGCCCCTCCCTTCACCACTGTGCAAGCGCGCCCGTGGCGCGTTTTGGGTTGGGGGATTAAGTCCCCTTGAATCTTGAGGGTCCCTGGGGTCCAACTAGCCCACCAGGTACCTCCAGTAAGCGCCACAGAGCTGCGTTGCAGAGAGGTGTTAAAAGGGCGTGGCCTGGACCACCTTTCTGCAACGCAGCCCTGTGGCGCTTACTGGAGGTACCTGGTGGGCTAGTTGGCCCCCAGGGACCCCCAGTATTGAAGGTGAATTCATTTCCCAACTTAAAACGCGCCACAGGGCGCGTTTGCAGAGTGTTGCTGGGAGGGGGCGGGGCCTCCGGCACCATCGAGTGTTTTTTTAAATTATTTTTTTGGGAAGGGGGGCTGTGTGGCCCCCCTTCTTTTTACTTTTTTGGGCCCTGGGGACCCCATCCCCCAGGGCCTGACCCCTTTTTTAATTAAAAAAAAAAATGAACGGGAAGGTGGCCGCGTGGGCACCCCTCCCGTGGCCAGTTCCGGCCCCGGGGACCCCATCCCCCGGGGCATGGCCAGATTTTGTTTTAGTTTTTTTATGGAGGGGGGCTGCGTGGCCCCCCTCCTGAGGCCTCTATTGGCCCCGGGGGACCCCATCCCCCGGGGCCGGCCTTTATTTAAATTATTTTTTTTGTTTTATATTTTTGGGGAGGGGGGCCGCGTGGCCCCCCTCCTGGGCCACTTCTAGCCCCGGGGACCCCGGGGCAGGCCCTATCCGTTGGGGACCGTGGGGGGAGCCCCAATGCCCCCACAGTCCCGCCGGCTCCCCGCGTCCTGCGGGAGCCGGCATTGCTTTCCACATGGGGAGCTGCTGACATGCAGCTCCCCGTGTGGAAAAGCAATCTGCTTGCTTCATTGAAGCGAGAGCAGGTTTCCCTGCTCTCGCTTCAATGAAGCAAGCAGTTTGCAATGACAGGGTGGGAGCCGCACGGCTCCCGCCCTGTCATTGCAAACAGCAGTGTCCCGGGGGTGGGCACCCCGGGACACTGCAGGAGCCAGCCCTGGGGGGTGGCGGTTCCCAGGGCCATCACAGGCCCCCCTCCCAACATTGGCAAAGCCCCGGGGAGGTGGTGGTCCCCGGGGGTCCGTAACAGACCCCCAAATTTACATTTTTAGTGCCCCGGGGGGGTGGCGGTCCCCGGGGCGTGTGGGGAGGCTCGAGCCCCCCCACACAGGTATATTTAAAAAAAAAAAAAGAAGCCCCGGGGGGTGGTGGTCCCTGGGGCTGCGGGGGGGCCGTGTGCCCCCCGCACATAATTAAAGACCTGGGGGGTGGCGCTCCCCTGGGCTTGGGGGGGCCTTGGCGGCCCCCCCACACATTTAAAAATTAGCCCCGGGGGCTGGCGGTCCCCGGGGCAGTGTGGGGGGGATTGGCCCCCCCCTACACATTTTTTCAGTGCCCCCGGGACTTGGCCCACCCGGGGGCTTCAATCCAACGAAGAATGGGAGCCCTTCGTTTTTTTTGTTTTTTCCGGCCGAAATTCGCGCTCGGTGCGCGAATCTCGCCGATTTTTTGTTGTTGAAAAAAATGCTTTCTTGGGCCCTGTGGGTCCTTGTGGGACCCCGTGAGCAGGCCTAGGGGGTCAGGGTGTTTCTACCCTGCTCCCTTTCCTTTTTTTTCGCGTTTGTTTTTCTCTTTTCTTGTGACACGGTTCTACCGAGTCACAAGATGGCTGCCAACACTTCCTGGTTTGGAGTGTTGACAGCCAATTAGAATAAAGCTCGTGGTCGGGAGGGTCCGCGGATCCTCCGTGCCTCTAAATATCGAAACTTTTATTTTTGATTTTCTCAGCAACTACTGAACGGATTTACACCATCTTTAAAAAGGTCACTTTCTGAGCCAAGCAGCACGTTTTTGCCAAATTTGGGGTAAATCCGTTCAGTAGTTTCGGCTGTAGCCTTGCATAAACTTTCCTATGGGAAATAGATTTTTTGACTCTTATTTTTTTAATTTCTCTGGAATTACTGAACGGATTTACACCATTTAAAAAAAGGGCGCTTTCTGAACCAAGCACTACCTTTTTGCCAAATTTGGTGTAATTCCGTTCAGCAGTTCGGGCTGTAGCCGTGGCTAAAGTTTCCGTTGGGAATTAACATGGAGAAAACATGTTTTGGGACCCCCCTTTTTTCTCGGCCCCCGCTTGCCGAATCACCCCGAAACTTTACAGATAGGAGCGGACTGGAGCGGGCCATAAGTTTTGAAAATTTCGCGAAGATTCGTCAACCGGCGCCAAAGTTATTAGGAAAAGAATGTTACGAATTTCCTATGGATAATAGGTCCTAACTATAACTATCTACTGGCGACCGCCAGTAGATTATATATATATATATATTATATATATATATATATATATATATATATATATATATATATATATATATATATTCAAGTAGCAGATTGAGCAGTCCTGCTGGTAAACTGGCAATAGGTCACAAGTGAAAGAAAAAAATAATCAAAAATGGTGGCTAGGATTGGAACATTCTTTAAAGGGGACAATGTTGCATCAGTGAATGAAGGAGATGTGATCACGTAGAGCCCTCTTCTGGATTTTGTACAAGTGAATCTGGCATCACACTCTGTAGATTTTTGTTCCATCTTCTGGGTCACTTGTTCAGATAATAACGTATGTTGGATTTTTAGAGGTTGTCTTTTCTAGTATTGTTGTCATTCTATCTTGAATTATGCCGATCAAGCTGTGAGGGACTGTTGTGTGAAGGGTAGCCTCAGCCATACATCTTTTTGTCAAGGCATGCTTTTGATGTTGATAGATGTAACTAGATTTTGATTATTGGTCATTCCTGCATATTTTGTTTTATTTTCCTATTTAGCATTATTAGACAAATGTACACTTGAACTTATTTTAAAAGATTTTTAAAAATAGCACACATACAATATAGTTGATTTTATAATATAACAATTTGTTTCCTTAGGAGGAGTATGATGCATTGCCAGTTGAGATTGCTGAATCGATTCCACAAACATCCTTGCCTGAGGTGGAAATGAAGCCTGAAGATTTTATAGTTGATGTAACTATTTAAATTTACACGATTTCTTGCAAGCATAAGAATGAAAAAATACCAGTGAAATCTTTACAAGATACACCGGCGTTCAGTACAGTGAGGAAATGTTTCATTTTCAGATTGTATAGAGTAGCTAAAATTTTGTATTTTTTTCATGCTTATAAATTTTGCCCAACATTTATTTTGATTATTTGATTTGCATTTTATTAAGAGTGCTACAAGTAAAATACGTGTCAGCATGCTGTTCATATATTAGTACAGCTGAGATGGAAAAATCCCTGACAAAACCAGAATCCGCAATCTTTACAGTACTAAGAACAACTGATAATATAATAACGCACCATCAAAAACAGGATTCATGCACGTAATAGTCACAGAAAGGTCTAAGTTGAATGGGGTTCGAATTTAGATTAGGAGTTAAAGAAAAAATGTTAAGTATAGTTTAGAAGCAAAGCATTTGAAGTGCAATAGGAGATGAAAGCCGGTAGAAGCTCATAGAGTGTAAGGATTGTTAAAGGTGATAGAAGAAGAAGAGAATTAGAAGCCGATGAGGGGACACAGAGCATGCCACAAAGGGTGGTGGGAGTGAGTTCTGGAAGGAAGGGAGAGATGAAGCAGGAGTTTCAGGGAGAGGGGAAGAAAGCCACGAAAATTAACAGTGCATGAATTGCAAACAGTAAGGGGTACTGACTAGTCCAGATTGTTTAAACAGGTGAGTTCAGCTTTTAGGGGAAGAAAAGAGTCTCTAATTTTCTCAGGTCATCCTGTAGAGTTGTAAATGGACAAAGAAGCCGTTGGAAAGTATAGAGGATGAGCCTTATGTTGTTGATTTCAAATGAAACTCTGTCTAGGCTTATCAGATGTTTGACGCCCCCCAAAATATTTAGGCATGATCAAATGTATTTGGCATGTGGTAGTGGGGAAGCAAGAAGAGATCCTTGAAAAAAGGGGTAATGTGATTAAATGTGCTTAATGTGATTGAATTGGCTTGTACTGTACACGAGTGATTGCTGAATGTTTTAAGCAAAAAGCTGTCACGATCTGTGGCCTTGGCTCATTTTCCTGCCCTATGCACACTATGGTGGCATCACCTTTCTTATGTATGTATAGACATAATCCCAGAATATTAGTATTACATTTGTCTTAATATCAGTCAGGTCCTTTGGCACAAGAGCATTTAACTGGCCTGAGAAAAGTTCAGAAGTCGGCACAGCAAGCCGTCAAAAAAGCTAAAACTAGATACAGATTATATTCTGATCCTAAAAGAACTCCTGCATACACATACATGGTGTGTGAGAAAGTAAGCTTATTCACTAAAAATCTACATTTGAAACAATCCTCGAAGCGATAACCACAATTTGTTAGTCCATTTCCTATCATGCAGATTCTTAATCCAGTTGCTGTATGGTTGAAATACCATATTATCTGTGTCTTTGTTGAAACCCTGTTCTGTGCAAACACTTTTTTCTCCAAATTCTGTGCCCAATCAGGTGAATACTGAAAAACATTGAGTTACATAAGATTCTACGTGCAAGAATTTTTGTAAAAAATTGCAATAACAGTTAAATTTGGAAGGGGTTTAGCCATAAGGAGGATTCATAGGAACCGGCTTCTTATCTTCTTTCTTCACTTTTTCTACCTGACTTTTATGCTACAAACTCATACAAGCAGGAGCTCCACCACCAAGACAGTTTTTTGGGGGTGAGATGAGGGCTCGGTCATTAGTTGGCTCACCGTCCTACACTTGGCAGGTCTGTAAGCTCAAAACTCCAAATTTGTTAGTCCATGTTCATTCCAGGGTAGGAAAGACTGGTACTGCTCCCTGAATGATTGTGCCATTTGCCAAAAAGCTTTGCGTCTCTGGAGGATGCTCTATGATTTGGCACCTGAACACAAGCTACAATTTCTAATGAGTCTGCGGAATACTTGGAAATTGAACTGGCCATTTTGAAGTTATCAAATTCAGGTTTCTTCATGGTTAAAGAGTCCTTGCTAGATAGCGAGGACCTTCTTGCTAGACCATGTGAGATTCTTGATGACTATGTGTTTTCTTTTAATAGCACATTGTGAACCCCCAAAGTGTTTAATGTATTTTGATTACATGCACATCGGGGACCAAACCTGCCCACTCAGTTCAGAAAGCCTAATTAGCCAAGCTGATCGGATGGACACGCATCAGGTGCACTGCTGGTATGGGAAAGGTAAGCCCATCTGTGCCCTATCGCATACTGGCTTGGTTCAGGACTATAAACCTCAAACAGTAAGTCCTGAAAGGACTCTTTCTTCTAGTGCTCAGAGCCCCTCCACTGTGCTGTCACCCTATTGACACCTCTAACCTGCTGGCAGCATTAATGTCAGTTCTAAGTTCTCCGCGATGCTAGCTCAAAACACTGAATGCCTGAAACACAGAGCACTTTTAAACACCAATGTTGAGTAAAGCATCTCACCTCAAAAATAAATCATCTGAATATTAAATACATATTGATGAATGCTAGATCCCTTGTGTTCATAATATTAAACTCCATGATTATCTCACTAATAATCAAATTGACTTAATCTTTGCAACTGAGAAATAGTCAAACAGTTCACTCCTGATATTTCTCTGGCAGTGCCACCGACATATACATTTTTGTAGATAGACGTCACCGTATTGCTAAGAAAGGCAGCTTACTTGTAATCATCAAAGAAACATTACAGCTTAACGTACTAGACACCCCACTTCTAGCTGGCACTAATACTATCACCTGACCTCACTCTAAAAACACTCTTGGTTTATAGAACACCCTCACAATAATAACTTTGTTACCGCTACCCTTGATCTTACTGCCTCAATCTGCCTGAACCCCAGTGTTTCTTAGTCTAGGTGATTTTAACTAATATTCTTACTCTAAAGGTAACAAAGACGCCAAACTTCTAATTGACAGCTGTACCTATTTCATTTTGGTGCAACGCCCTACTTATAATAAAGGGCATACATTAGGTATGTTCTTCACTCCCCCAATCTTGTATTCGCAAGTGAATCACTTTAGCGTGGTGAAATCACTTTTTTGTAAAGTTTCGCCTTCCATGCATGTGTCCTCAAACTATGATTTGGCCTCCCTTGGAAAAACGACAGTGGGCTAAAATGTCTATTGAGATAGTGCCCTTATAGTCACCCATCCTCCACACTCTCTTCACCTGAATAACAATATCTCCACTTTCAGGAAGTGGATCACATTTATATTAGAAACCTCCATTCCAATGAAATCCACTAAGGTGCGGCGTTCTCACCCCTCTACAGCTTGTTTTTTGCAGGACCTCAGAGAAGCAAAACTCTTCATATGCTTTGGGGCTGATTACGACTTTGGCGGTGTGGGAGTGAGGCAGTTGTGTGCCGCCCCACTCCTGCACCGCCAAAGTCGACTGCCGCCCGCCAGCATTTGGCATTCCCACGGCGGTGCCTTTGAAAAACACACCGCAATGGGAAGGCCAATGAAAGTTCTTCCACGGCATGGACTGTTGAGTCCATGCATGCAGGAACTGGGCCTGCATGCACACAGGGGGGCCACCAGGTGCCTCCCTGCATGCATCCCAGTGTACAAGGGCAACAAGGGGGCCTGTAGGGCCCCTATGTTTCCCCACCTCCAGCCTTTTCATGGTGGGCTCACTGCCATGAAAAGGCTGGTGGTAGGGAAACTCAGAATATGCTTGGCAATGCCGTAGAGGCACCGCCAAGCATATTACTGTCCCAGACCGCTGTGCCATCGCAAGGGAACACGTTTCCCTGGCAGTTGTGGTGGTCCCAAAATGGTCCGACCGCTGTACTTGTAATTCGGCGGTCGGACCACTGGTGCGACAGTCCCCGACCGCCACCGCACCTCCACCACGAGTTCAGCGGTCGTAATTGGGTCCTTTTGTAGATAAATATCACATTACCAATCGAACAACAAAAACTTCTATCTAATTGTATTGCATGATTATAAAAAGAATATTCCTAGCACAAGAATACATTTTTACAGCAACTAGAGTCGCTTAGCTCCAAATAAAGTCACATTTTTTTATAAAATCCTGAATAACGTCAGTTCACCAGAAGGATGTATTTCCTAATGTATGGCTTCACAATCTCTCTATGTGATAGTTTTTCTACTTTTTTCTTTATAAGATCATGGATATCCCTCTAACCTTAGAATCTAGCTGTCATTTTACAGATATCTCGTAGACAATTTCACATTCTGTTTCACATAGGTTTGAATGCTTTCCTCTTTTTAAGAAGATTTAAGGAAGATTTTGTGTTTTCTAAAATGAATACCCTAGTAAGTAAATGTAAGTCCGTTTTTATATAGCGCAGCTACTCACCCTTACGGGTCTCAAGGCGCTGGGGGCCGTAGTGGAAATTAAGTGAGCTATTGCCCAGAGTCACATGGTGCTGAGCTGAGCTGCCGCCGGAGCCGGGGATGAACCGTGAACCCTGAACTCCAAAGTCAGCTGCCCTGGCCGCTGCACCACACCTCTCCGCTAGCTAACTTCTGGATCTTTCGGACACCCTTGGAGGCTGTGCTTTTAGTTATCTGACTGCCAAGGATTGAAACCAACTTCCATGTCTCCTCTGCATGGCTGCCTCTCATCTCTCCTTTAGGAAACAAATTAAAACCTATGTATTTACTTTGTAATTTTTGTCCCCTTTTCCTTATTTTGATCATTACTATCTTTCAGTGATCTTAGTGCAAGGTCACTCATGTCTGGGTAACCATTACACTTTATAAATGGCAGAACAAGCAGTCTATCATCAATCATTTTGAAGTCAAAGCAGAATAAAGAGAAGTCTCAGGAATTTAATTGTATCTTGGAGACTAAACTGAAAAGTTGAAGTACCGTTTCAGGGATAACCCTGGAATTAGAAAATGTACTTGAGAGTTAAGCTACATGAGGAACAGAATGGTTCTTCATGAACTTTAAAGAATGTTGACAGTGTTATGATGCATGTCTTGTATTTAGGTTAGTTGTATATATTTAGGGTAAACAATAATTAATTTGGGGGTGTTAAAGTGCGGGATTCCGACATAGCCGCATGCTAAAGTCGCTCTGGAGGTCGGGTGCCTAATGTGGCATGTACCAGAAGGCGAAAACTGTACTGCTCTGTCGACAGATTATGCACGCTCACACCGTGCAGGCAGCTGCCGGTTGCATGGTAGATATGTGTGCAAATCCTGGTAAGGCAGACTGAATCGGAGTGAAGCCTCGCTGCTACCTTGCCTCATTTGGGTGATGCCGCTCCTTCTTTGCTGAGGAGCAGCTGCTGCTGAAGTGGTGCACGCAACTGGAATCTAGGGGGTGCGACCTCAACTCAGGCCTGTACTCCTGGAACTTGTGACAGGTGGTAACCTACCATGAAGTCAGGAACTTCAGCTGGAGGTGCTGGGGCCGAGACAGGTAAGTAGCTTGGCTGCGAGGTGGCCCACGGCTGTGCTGCTCTTGTTCTGAGCACCATCTTGCATATAAAGATGTAATGGTGAACAGTGGAAGCATATATTGAAGAAGGCATTAGCTAGCTAATTAAATGCATTGTTTGGCCATAATACTCTGCAGTAAACAACAGACTGTGATCTAGGAGGAAGCGTGAAAGGCGACTGTGAGAGAGGCTGTGCCTGACATGTTTTTTTATTATGGCCTTTCCTTCATTAGTGCAACGAGGTACCAGAGCGTGCCACTGCCTCTTATATAAGCACCTATAGATCTGCTTGTGACTTCCCCACTGGACGTGAGGTGGAAAGCGGGATCTATTCTGCTAGAAGTCATGCGAGCCTTGAAAATCAGTGTATCGGTGTACTGTGCGCCATTTTTTCTGTTCTGGAAGGGCCCTTGCATTTATGATATCAGTTAATAGTTTGGGCATGGCAGTGTGCTCAAATCTTTAGAACTGGACACTGTCTATCTGTCAACTAACCCTGGTTATGCCACCTGTTGTAGTTGACCACTCTTTACTTAAAACGCACTGGAAGCCCATTGGGCATCGCTGTGGCGATCATATTCTGGAGTAGTAGATATGTGTAGGATCCCTGCACTGCAATGGGTAAAAAATTACAATAAGCTGCCGCGCTTAACATTTAAACCCAGACTTAGAGCAGAACTGGCTGGTTCTGGGCAACAGGCTGAGGGCATGAGTTTGCAGAGCTCCCCCGTGGCAAAATAAACACTTGATTTAAAAATGTTGCATCACATGATTGAACAAAGCGTTTGCTCTATTGGCAACACAATTGACACCCTTACCAACCAGTTATAATTTATGTCTGCTAAGATGGACAAGCAAGGCTAACGGCTGACGACTGTAAACCAACGCTTATTGTACGTTGAGGATGGCCTGCAGGAAAAGTACGACAAATTGATAAATGTGGAAAAGGGTTTGTCCATCATTAAGGCAGAGAATGAAGACTTAGAGGCAAGGTCGTTAGAAATAATTTATGGATCCTGGTATGCCTGAGTCTATGAAAACCAGTAAGCTTGAAGACTACATCATACACAGGCTGATTTTCATATTCACAGGGGAGAGTTTTTCCCATTTGTTCTCGATTGAGTGGGCACAGCGTTCCCTAGTACCACATCCTCCACCAGGAATGGCTGTACACCCGATCATAGACTTGAACTACAATGGTGTGGTACCCACATTCTACCTGGATTTCACCATTACTGTATAAGAGGCCAGACAAGAGTACCTGTCACTCAAGAAAACAGGTGGGAATTGAATATGCCATGTTATATCTTGCTAAACCTAAACTCTCTCTCTTGAGGGCAAATATCATGTGTTGCACAACCCTTGAAAAGCTGCTGTTTTTCTGAACAAGAAGGGGAGAAGGGTCACATGCCTGGCTCCCCTGCCACAGTTTGCTTAGCTAGGCTCAGTGACTCAGATCAATGACAGACAGCTAATGCTACAAAGGGAACTCCCATGCGTCATGTTTAAAAAATGTTTTTACATTTAATAGCTATTTATTGTTTTTTGATACAACAATAAACAATAATAGCTCACCAGTCTCGCGTTCATATAATAGTGAAATCAAGGTTCAGGGCCATCAGATCATTAGCAATTCTGAGATAAGGTGGAGAAACATTACAATTGCTACAGCATGGCCACTGTAGCAAAGTGCCCTTTTTTGCATGGTTACCTCCCACTGGTTGCCTGACATCTGATGCAACCTGAGTTGATGTGCCCTGGGTCCCTGCCAGTCAGGTTCCCAGGGCCGCCTGTGTTCTTTCCCAAAACTGTACCTTTGTATCCACAATTGGACTATACATGTTCACAGGTAAGACCCTTGTAAAAGGTACCATGGGTGCCAAGGGCACTGTGACCAGGGAAGGCCTCTAAGGGCTGCAGCATCTGTTGTGCCACCCTTAGAGGCCCTGTACCTTAACACCCACACCCTGCCATTGCAGGCTGCGTGTTTTGGTGCAGAGAAAAGTGAAGAGTCGATATGGCACACATCCCTGTGTGCCATGCCTGCAACCCACTGCCTGAGGCCTAGATAAGGCTCTCCTCTAGCAGGGTGCACTAGTCCCCAGATGAGGGCACAGCGGCATTAGCACTGTGCCCCTACAGTGTCTATGTGCATTCTTAGACACTGTAAGTGTAGTAAAGCCATAAAGAGTATATGGTCTGGGAGTTGGTAATTACAAACTCCACAGCTCCATAATGGCTTCAATAAAAACTGGGAAGTTTGGTAGCAAACCTCTCAGCACATTAAATCCACACTGATGCCAGTGTGGGATTTAATGTAAAATGCACTTAGAGGGCATCTTAGAGATGCCCCCTGAAAATCGACCAGCCCTGGTGAGGTTCCTGAATGGCTACCTGCCATTTGTCACCACCAGACAGGTGGGTCGAGAGCCTCCGCTCTCTTGGTCCAGAAACAAAGCCCATCCTGGGCAGAGGTGTTATACCTCCTCCCCCAGGATGGGCTGGGTCCACGAAGGGGAAGCTTCAAAGGCCTGCCGACTTTGGAAGCTATCCCTGCCTCTTGCTGCCTCCAGCAACTGGCTCCCACCGGCTCTGGCCCCCACTTTGGGTGGGAGAATCGGCAGGAAAACCTAGCTAGGAAGAGAGGTGTGCTCACCTTTGCCAACCGCACTCCTCAGGTGGGGGACGCGAGGTGAAGTACGCATCTCAGTCCACTCCATCTTGGAGAGGGGGGACTCGGCCAATTAGGGAGAGGCTCATGCCCCCTCCCACTGGAGGGTGGAATAATAGGGGGTGTACCCACCCCAAGGAAGGGACCCATTGGTCCCGACCTGCACACCACTTTAACGCCCATAAATCTAGTATTTTGGGGCAACCCCAAACCTTGCCTCCTCTTATTCGAGGAAGAAAGAAGGAGTACCGAAGAGCCGTGCTTACCCTGGATGAAGAGGGCAACTACTGCTTTGGCCCCAGCCCTACCGGCCTGTCTGCCTCCGACCTGCCTACAGTGAAGAAACTGGCGTGTCCAGCAGCCCCCCAGAGCCCGGAGGACCTGCCCTGCGCTCACCTTACAGATACTGTTGTCTGTGCGCACCGGATTTGCTCAACAAAGACTCCAAGACCAGAATCTGGATTCCAGTGACTCTGCGATTCTGCACCCGACTCCCACGGCCCGAGTTCAAGTGGCCCAACACCACAAGGAGGTCTGCCCAGTGATCCTGACCTGGGATCTGGTGATCCCCGACCTGCCTCAAGACTACGCCTGCAGCCTCAGCCTGAAGGGTTCCCCCGACCGCGACTGGAGCTGGTAAGAAAACCCGATGCCAGAAGGCCCAACCAATGGTGTCCATGCATACCCAAGAACCCAACTTACCTCTCCAGCTGGTGGTCGCCTTCAGGAAGTCTCCCTGCCTGAGCCTGCATCAACTTTGCTGAACCGAAGGTCTCCATTGAAAAGCATAGGGCCCCCGACGTCTCCTTGGCATCCGGCCGCCACAGGGCCGCCGGTGGTGCAGCTCCTGTGCTGATCATTGGTCCATGCAGTGCTGACCTTAACACCAGGAGCTTTTCTCCTTAACCCGAGGGGCCTGCTTATAAGCAGTCCCTAACCGAAGGCTCCCTTATCCCCGTTGGTTAACATGGGCCCCTGTACTCTGCACCTGTCCACCCCAGTGCCGCTGGTGGTGCAACTCAAGTGCCTATCTAGACCTTGGGGAACCTTGGTTCTATTCCCCAAAACTCCCACTTGTAAGACGTTTACTTACCTGCAAAACCGATAACCATTTCTTCCCATAGTAACCCATGCAAATTTGGGCCTAAAATGTTCTAAGTGCTGAACTGTTGTTTTGTATGGGAAAACAGAAACTTTAACTTTAACTCAAAACTAAGAAAAGTCTTACTTACCTTGTATTATGAGATCCTTAGGTGTGGTATTTAGGCATACCACCCCCGGTACTCAAAGTAATCTAAAAGGGACTAAAAAGTATTCTAAAAGTAATTGCTGTTTAATTCAAACTGCTTTTTAACCCCTTCGGTGCGTATGACAGAGTGGTTCCGTCATGCGCATCGGTTGCGCTGTGCGCATGACGGAACCACTCCGACATAGCCCCGCCCGCGCTCAGAACCTTCAGCACAGTGCGGAAATCCGCGCCGAAGGGGTTAAAGTGATACCAACCTGTAACAATTGCAAATGCATCCTCAAATGCATTGTGTAAAGGTTTACAATTGAAAGTATATTTTACTTACCTGTACCAAGTCCTGCTTGGGTCTAGAAATAAAATACAAGTATACTTTTTTTAGGTCGAGCCTAAGCCAGCTCGCAAGCGCTGCTCTGGGGATGATCTGTTGTAGTTCAGTACGGGAGAGAAGCCCCGCCCATATTTTTCATTGACTTCGGTCTTTGCCCTTTCTAAATGCTGGCTTCTGATTGGTTAATAGGTGTGTTAGTCCCGCCTTAGTACCTCCTTGTCTTCATTTGAAACCTCCTATGGCTACTGGCCCCTTTACTTAGGTTGTTACACAGCACAAGTGTTATTTATTCTTGTAAGCACTATTTTCTGTATTGAGTCTCTCCTACTTCAAGCGCGCTGTGCGCGCTCTCACTTTCTAAGCAGCCGGACAATCGCGGCCGCTTGTTTGCAATGCCATAGGTCTCGCATTTAAATCCGAGATCTATTACATTGCAAATATTTTTAATATGGCTCCCTTCACTTTCGGCAGGATGCATGTGATTCATTACCCACTAACATCCTAACAAACCCAGGGGCAGTCTGTCTGCTTCTGAGGGGGGTGCTGAGACGTTCAGTGGCCTCGTACTCTCCATTTATCCCTGTCCGCCAGAGGTAGTTGTTTGTCTTCGTCAGAGCTGGACACAGTAATCTGGGGGAAGAACCTGTGCTGGGCCCTCCTGGTAAATGGAGCTCGGGACCCCGCCCTTCCTGGAGGCTCTCTCCGAGCCGGGGCCTTCAGACAGCGTGCTGGCCTGTAATTTGCATGGCTGATGAGCCCGTAGCCGGTGACAGAGGAAGCTTCAGTCAGCTGGCTCCTCTGTGACCGCCATAGACGGGCCCGCCGCCTCCTCTCTCACGTGCTCCTTTGTGTGTTCTGTGCGAGTTTGTGTGTGAGGCGGGCTTGCGCGAGGGATAGTAGGGTCCTCCCGCCCGGGTGACCCACCTCTGGCCCCAGATTCATCGCAGCTGATGGCAGCTCGCGGGCATCACAATGTTTGCCCCTAGGTACAGCTTGTCAACCTTCATCATTTTTGATATTTTTCATTTTTGCTTTTTCCATGAAGCAAATGTGACGTGCTGAGTTTGTCGTGTGACACGACATACTCGCTCTTGGTGGTTCATTTTAAAAGGGGAAGCGACTGGAGGCGTGGAACTGGTGCTAGGTACCAATATGGCGGACAAAATGTCCGCTGCTGTCATCCCTTCTCTTGGAAAGCACCACCAGCTCCCCAAATACACTCTGCTTAGAGTGCATTCCTTTGTTGGTATCTTTCACTTACTGATTGTATTTCCTGATATTTGTGCAGCGCTCTTACCGTTTGAGGCCCAAAGTGTAATATGTTCTCTTGTTCCTTGGTGGCTACTAGCTGGGCGTGTTTTCTCCTTCTGGAGTTTGTTTGGGAGGTTCATGTGTTTTCCCTCCTTCTGAGGACTGGAACAATGTGTGCGCGTTCAATGGCTCTGACCCTCTCCAAGGGCTGCAGTTAGTGTCTCCTGGCTGGTTGGGTCGATTTTGTCTTTGAGGGTGTTTTTTGTTTGGTTCTTGTGTTGTGAATGTCCCAGGCCGACTCTGTCTCCAATTAGGGTTTGTTTATAAGGTTAGCATCTCACGGTTACACCCCCCGCTACCCCTCCCCCCCCTTCCCTGCCCCTGGTTTCAGTGTATGTTTTGGCATACATGTCCTGAAGGTAGTGAACCTCCTCATCAGTCATCTTGCATTTGGTTTATGATCTTTAATACTGAAATTCCAAATAAAGTACATATGTTGTGGCAGGAGAGGCACACTGGCAGTGCCTCAAATGTTAAATGGATTTTCCCTTCCTAAAATGCGTTTACCGTTGCTTACTCGGAATGTGATATATATCCCTTGGTTGGGTAAACCCCACGCTGGCTTACCCGGTTGTAAACCAAGCTTCCCGTTTGTACTGTTACATCTTGTTTTGGGTGGGAATTTTGTATTCAAGTACAATTGGGTTTACAGAGAAGGTTTGAAAATTCATGTAGTACTGTATCATACATGTGACTGGTCAACTGGAATTTCCATTGTAGGTTGAGCTGGGGTGTAATCGCACAGATCAGCTGCCTCCTTTAGGTTAGTTTCTAGAGTTCTGATTCTTCACAGAATTAAAACCAGTGCACCTTGCTAAAACCACAAGAATATCGCATAGGCAACTTTGGAGTTATGGATAGGACTGTGGGGCTTTCTGGTTTGGGGGTCATCCTGCAGATGGTTATTTACATGCCTTTTGCCGTTAGTTTCTCACACAAAAACATACGTAAGTTCATTTTCTGGATGGAAATTGGGATCCCCTATATTTATTGGGAAAGTATGGGACTAGGATTAGCAACTTTGCAGTAACGAGCGAGGCTATGTTGCAGTAATATGAGACCGTAAATACTTACATGGTCCCAAAGGCGAGACCTATTGCATTGCAAATGCTTGTTATACTTACCCAATTGGTATGGATTCAATCTCTGAGTGTGTGTATTAGTCTTTCTTGAGTGAATATAATAAATGCTTACTTAACACACCCTCTGGATAAGCCTAGCTGCTCGCCCACACTACTACAAAGAGAGCAGTTAGTACTTACCGAATTTAGCCTCTGTATACCTCTGGGGACTCCCTGGATTCTGCGCACACTATACCTTACTTTGGTATAGTATATACAAAGCCAGCTTTCCATAGCCGCCATGTTCATTGAAGGTGTCATCCTACGCACGTCTCCGCTCCTTTTGGCTATGTGGGGTGGGGGAGCTTTAATCCAATTCTCCTATGTTACCTCCCATCTCAGCAGTACTAGCTCCCTTTCTGCATTCTCAACTCTGAAAACCTTATGTAGTCATCGTTCCTTTGTAATAGCCCACTCCCTCAGGTCCGTGCTCCATCACCCCAAGGAAGGGGAAACCTTTGCGAGCCAGTGCATGGCAATTCGCCTTTTGGCCAGGAGCTAACCTAGCTTCAGGAGTGGTACCAAACGGAGAAGGCAGTTTCTAACTCCTAAGGCCAATTGTAATTTCATCACTTTATTGAGCTTGTGCACTACCCCTTCCAGAAGTCTTGTAGGGCAATATGCATATGTAGGGTCATATGCAGTAATGTCGTTGGCGCACAGTTGCAGTTTGGGCAGTTCTAAGATTTTGCGGGAGACATTTAATGTAGGCGTTGTGGTGTAAGCTAAACTTGTTGCAGGTAATAAAACTGTAAGCTTGAATTTAGCATTACTGGCCACCTCTTGTACTTGTGCACATGCTATCACCCTGTCCTTGTCTGTCATTGGATCTGGTAGCGCCTTATCCCTTTCACCTCAGGCTTTAGGCAAACTGGGGCATCTGTCTTCATTCAGTGTGATGTATATGCATAAGATCAGCCCTCTTCTGAGTCTATGATCAAGTATTAATTCAAACATTTGCCATTCTATCAGTTCTTGCGGAAAGTCCGTCCAGATCTCCTGAATGATACTAGACAGTTTGGCAAACTTCAAAAATTGCTCCGGGCCATGGTTAAACACTCATCGTGATTCTCTAAACATTATGAATACTCCGTCCATGTGACAGTCACCCATGGTTTGGCATTCCCCCTCCAGCCAGGGTCTTATATTCATGGTATTCTGTATCCGTCAGAAGGGCAGCATCCTAGTGCATGGAGGTCTGCGTAACGTACATTCAACTGCCATCTCCCAAGCCTCTGCAACCTGCCTTACCAGAAAGGGTCAGTCCTCTAGGACCCTCGATCCCCGAACAGTTGCTGTTGGAGCTCAGTTGCCTCTAGCACTCCAGCCAGCAGTCGCTTTTTTATGTTTTGTCCCTCATGACACCACTGCATTGCATATTGAAGTAGCCCTGCCAGGTGGTACAGTTGGAGGTCAGGGAGTCCTACGCCTCCCTTCATCTTATCTAGTTTGTGTCTCTAGTTTTACTCTGCTTCGCTTGCCTGCCCATGCCAATAAAATCAGGAGGGTGCTTAATTCTTAAACTGTCTTCCTTGGTAGGACACAGAATGAGTTCCAGAGGACAAATAGGCAGCACGGCATAAACACGATTTTGCTAATCTCACCCTACCAATGACTGATGGCAGGAGCGTGCTCCAGAACTTGATCGAATCATTATCACTTTACCCAAGTATACTGATCTCTGGTGCGTGGGCTCTCTGTATGCCAAGTTATTGGAACACCAAAGTTTCTCAATTAAGCTCTGGGACTGTTAGCTCTTCCCTTCCTTCGCTAATCTGCGCCCTCCACTCCACTCGACACAGCACCGTCTTATGTTTAATACGTCGGCCTGTAGTCTCACCAAATCTCTTCAGCCTCTTTAGTAGTATGAAAATCGACCGATCCAGCTGCCTCAGATCCACAAGGGTGTTGTCTGCATACATTGATGCAATATGCATGTTGCATCCCACCTGTGTTCCCCAGTCCGCCAAAACATCTCTCAAGTACACTGCCAGCAGCTCCATGGCCAGAGCAAATAGAAGTGGGGACGGGTTAACCCTGCCTCATTCCCTGAGTGACATCTATGCCCCCGAGACAACACCTCCTGTGCAGATCCATGCCACAGGGCGAGCATATATGGATAAAGGAAGGATTGTAATGCTGGAATAAATAAGTGTGTCATAATTTACCCTATTGTTACCTTAATTAATCACCGGCAATTGCTGCATGATTCCTGCAAGTTTATTTTGTATACGTAAATCAAGCTTATATTGTACCCCTCCTACAGTAAATGCCTGGATTAGTCAAACAAAGACAAATATACACAAAACAATTAGCCATATTACATATACATAAAACACATCAAAAGAACCTTAATATGGATAAGGAACGATTAACACACAATCTTTACAAATACATCAACCATATAACAAAAACTTCTACCCCCAATGTGCCAACAAGAGAATTGACTTTTTTTTCTTTTTTCTCTTGGTCTTCCTATTGTTTTATCGATTTTGGATGTGTTAATTTTGTCACAGTCCAAATTGGAGATAGTCTATGGATTGTGCACACATAAGGAAACGTTTTCTCCTCTCTATTTTTAATGTGTGTACCAAATGGCTTTAACCAGGTTGAATCAAATTTATAGAGACTCCTCCAACATATGTGTCAAAACATCTCTCAAGTACACTGCCAGCGGCTCCATGGCCAGAGCAAATAGAAGTGGGGTCAGGGGTTAACCCTGCATCGTCCCTTGAGTGACATCTATGCCCCCAAGACAACACCACCTGTGCAGATTCAGATGGTGTAGTGAGCAAAAGAATGATGGATTAAACCCAGATCCTTGTGACTGGGGGTGAATGTTTGCATTGTCGAGCATTCTGTCCATCAATTGTTTCTTTTGCATATGTTCCCCTAAGTGGGAAGGGTATGCCCAGACGTGGGTCCTGTGCTCACTACGCCACTGGATTCAAGCTGATGAAGGGTGATACCCTGAAAACGGTCCCAGGATGCTTGTTTTCGGTCCATGGAGGACCTTGCTTGGCAGTTCGGGCTGGAAAGTTCCCACAAGGAACAGGGTCAAGACTGATTTGCATATGGCTGGGTCCAAACTGGGGTGGTGTGGTGAGCAAAAGAATGATGAATTAAACCCAAATCCTTGTGACTGGGGTTGAATGTTTGCATTGTCCAGCATTCCGTCCATCAATTGTTTCTTTTGCATATGTTGCCCTAAGTGGAAAGGGTATGCCCAGACGTGGGACCCATGCTCACTACACCACTGGATTCAAGCTAGCCTGGTTGATGAAGGGTGTTAGACCTGTCAGCCCTGGGGTGGTCTTCCCCTACCTTTTTTTCCTTTCCCTTTTTGTGCGCCTTTTCTGACCGCCCTTTTTGTTGGACATAGGACTCTGGGCACCTTACCGCTGCTAAACAGTGCTGAGGTGCAGGTGCTCTCTCCTAAAGACATGGTTGCCACAGGCCCCTGCTACTGCGGTGAGGCCACCGTCCTGTCTGCGCACTAGTAGTTGGAATAGGCTGGGACTGGATGCTACTGTAACCCTTACGGCCCCGCCTCTTGTCACCATAGACAGACAGGACAGAGGGAACAGGGAACACCACAGAGCCCCTAGATTCTTCCAGAACCTTCCAACCCCCCAGGTTGCCGCCAGAACTTGCCGCCTTTTTGGTCACATGACTTTAGGGTATAAGAGGGGGGGTTCTGGCCACACATCCTTGTTACACTGCTGGACCAGGGAGGATCCCGGCTAGAGTAAAGACTGCTGCGCTGGGAGGATTGCCACATGGCTGAGGCTGACTGCTCCTAGGACCTGCTGCCCCACCTTGCTGAGCTGCCCTACGGCCGGCTGATTTTGCCTGCCAGGGAGACTGAAGAAACATCCCCAGGGTGACTCCACAATCTACTGCTGACTGTCCCTTGCCTGGTGAGGGGGAGTCCCTAAGGATCGCCGTGAAATCTACCTTGCCGGCACTGCCTCTGTGGCCCCGTGGGTGTGAGGGGGACCCCATTACCCCTAACTCACCGCCGCCACCCAGAACCGGACTGTATGGTGTAGCGCTGTGAAGGACCTGAAGTGCTGTGCCCTCACAACCCTCGCCGCTGCTGGAGGGCGTCTAAAGCACTGTCCCGCGCTGGGGAGAGAAGGTGCTGTGTCCCTGGATTCCTCGCCGCGGCCTGGGGGGATTGAATCTGACCCGGGAGGCGCTGGAAAGTAACTGTAGCTCCAGAGGCCAGGGAGTCACGGCTGCCGCCCGGGCCCTGGGGGGGCGCTGTCTCGCAGAAGCGCTGTGGCCCGGTGCTCGCCGCCGCAGGCCGGGCCCTACGGTTGTGTGGAGGAGCGGAGTTCTACAAGCCAAGGGTCACCGCTGCGTCCCGGGAGCGCCGACCTAGTCATCACCCGCCTTCCGGGGAAGCCGCGCGAGGATTGGCTCCTGCGTCGGCTGTTGCCTGGCAACCCGGGGGCTCGTCCTGCGGCCCGGCAGTAGTGGAAACCTGGAAGAGCTGCCCCGTTCCGTCCTCACGCGGACGAGTGGAGAGCCCAGCGCCTCGGAGTCCAGAGGAGCCTCGAGCCGGCACCTGCCCCCAAGTAAGGTAGCGGGTGCAGCGAGCTGCTGCACCCCGGGAAGCCTGGGCGGGTTGCAGGACAGGGGCCAGGCACACGCCAACCTCACACGGGCGCTGGAGACCCCATTTAACAGCCCGGCTGAGTCGTTATGAAAGAGGGGGAAGCAGGCTCTGATCACGTACGGCCCCCGAGACCATCATTCCCCCGCCGAAGCCATCTAGGGAGTGAAAAGGCCCTGCGTACAGGTTCTTCCTCGGGGATACCACCGAAAAGACTGAACTGTTGATTCTCAGGAACAGTGTCCTTTACCAAAGAGTCACCGAATCTGTATACTGGTGAGATAAAAGAGACTCCTTGCGCCGGACTATTTTGATATGGGGGGGTTTCCGCGCAAGGAAAGGCCTGATTCTAAGTGCATTATGCTGTAAGTGCCTTCCCTGAAATTGTACTGAATTCCTGTATGTAAATTGCTTCCTTCAGTGAATTGAGGTTACTAGAACCCCTTCTCTCTGCGAGCACCTTTACCTTGTGTACCGTGAGATTCTTTCCGCTTTGGAACGTGACAAGAAGTTAGATAAAGAAACTTGTTCTTCTGCATAAAGCTGGAGTGGTGTCGCCTTCTTGTGCGTGCTTTACTGTGTCAGTGTGGACGTGTGCTGCACAATCACTTTACACATTGCCTCGTGCATGCCTACCTGCCTCGCGCCAAGCTACCTTGTCGGAATCGGTGGTCCCTACTTGGACTAGGGCGCAGACTCCGGCCAACTGGAGACCCCGGTTCTAACATTGGTGTTCAGCGGTGGGATTAGGACTTGTGCTTGTGGAACACCCTACATTGACCCAGTGTGCGCCACAACCCTACACCTGACGTAACGCAGGCTCGAAATTCTCCCTGACTGCCTGATTGCAAGTGCTCTTGTTCAAAGCCTGTTTGCCTAAGTCCCAGTGGTTTTCCCTGAGAACGTCTGAGGCCCTACCTAGCAAGATGGAATTCGAGCTGGCCAGCCTGGAAACGTACACGGTGGCGCAGCTTAAGGAGTTTTGCCTGGGGAAAGGGGTGTTCTTCAAGCGAGGCGCCAAGAGGGAAGAGCTTCAAAAATCCTTGATAACATGGGCATTGGCCCACCCGGATGGGAGAGGGGACGAGGGGCGGTTAGAGCATGGCGCTCCAGGAGAGCTGGACCTACTGCATATAGATACTAGCGACAATGTATTGCTAGGGCCAGGAATGCGTTCAAGGGCAGGTAGTAGTGTCTCAGTAAGGAGCTTGTCTTCAGAAGAATTAGAGGACAGGAGGGAGGAGAGACAGCTTAAACTAGAGCTTGCCAGGTTAGAGAAGGAGCGTGAAGAGAAGATGCTAGCTATGGAGTAAAAAAAACTTGCCCATGAGCTCAGCCTGAAGGAGCTGGAAATCAGAGCCCTCCAAATAGGGGCTAACGGCAACAAAAATGGTGGCAGCGTACCTACTGAAGCTTCACATGAGTCCAGGTTCTAAATGCCTAAAGATGTTGTGGCCAGTTTTAATGTGGGGGATGATATTGACAAGTGGCTAGCAGCCTATGAGGTGTCCTTAAAAGCCCATGGGGTCCCCGAGAGTTACTGGAGGGGTAGCCTGTACAGGTACATGCCTCCGGTGGGGAGGGACACACTCCTTACACTAGACAAGGCAGATCAGACCAACTATCCTGTTATGAGGGAAGTGCTAGTCAAGAAGTTTGGTCTTACCCCTGAGAAGTATAGGCAGAAGTTTAGGAATAGCCACAAACTTCCCACACAGAACTGGGTAGATTTCTTGGATTACGCCCGCAAAGCATTGGAGGGTTGGGTGCGGGGCAGCGAGGTAACTGATTATGAAGGGCTGTATGATTTGTTCCTAAGAGAGCACCTTCTAGAGAAATGTTTTCCAGAGCTGCGCCAACACCTGGTTGACCGCAAGCTGACCGATCCGAGGGAGCTTGCGGAAGAAAGGACACCTGGGCCAGTACCAGGGTGTCCAACAAGGGATCTGGGGGGGACCCCCAAAAGGGTGGACAGGGTTTCCATCAGAAGAAAGAGGGGGGAGATAAAAAGGAGTTCTCCAAAGGCCCCCAAAACAGATCGCAAGGGAGAGGGTTTGGATCCCAGCCCCCATCTGGCTACCAGAAGCCTACTTATCCTGACAAAGGTCAGCAGCCCAGAACTGTCCGGTGCTATGAGTGTGGGGAGGTTGGACACTACAAGGGGGATCCCCAGTGTCGAAAAAGGACCCCAGCCCCTACTGGAGGTAAGAACCCTGGGGTGGCGAGTGTAGCGCTGGGGGAGGAGCTGCCCCTAGATGATGGGGGGGGGAGTGGGCAGGGTTGACCCTAGTATCCCTGGGAGACAGTGAGATGGTCCCAATACTACCAAGTATAGGCAGTGGGTCTTCCTCAATGGTCGGGGTGGAGGCTCTGAGGGACACAGGTGCCAGCATGACGATGGTAAGGAGTCAGCTGGTGTCCCCGGAGCAAGTGGTGCTTGATGTATTCCACCCAGTTGTGATGGCTGACAACAGGGAGGACCACTATCCCGTAGCCCAGGTTCCCTTTGAGTGGGGAGGGGTTTCAGGCCTTCTAAGAGTTGCAGTAAGCCCTGCCATGCCAATCGACTGTCTGTTGGGAAATGATCTTGAGCACACTGCCTGGAAGGAGGTAGAGCTCAAAGCGCATGCAGAGATGCTGGGATTACCAGAATGGACCTGTGCAATTACCCGGTCCATGGCTGCCCAGAAAGGGAGTCAACCAGGGCTGGAGCCTGGGACAATGGCCCAGCCAGCTGCTAACAAGGAAAACGCTTCGGAGATCGCACCATGTGAGATGGATGGGGGCACCTGCGGCGGTCGCACCGGAGTCCACGGAGGGTGACGTTGTTCCCGTGGGGGACTTGCCAACCCCTGCAGAGTGGCAGGTGGAAGGAGGGCCTACCCGGGAGGAGTTTTGTCGGGCACAGAAGGAGTGCCCCACCCTTGAGGGCATGCGGCAACAGGTCGAAGCCCAAGCAGCAGGAAATGGTTCAGGAAATTACCACATCTATTGGGAGGATGGCCTCCTTTACAGTGAGCCCAAGGCTCCGGTGCATAGGTCAGCTAGGGTCTTAGTGGTCCCCCAGTGCTATCGGGCCTTTCTTGTGGAGTTAGCGCATGAGATCCCCTTGGCGGGACACTTGGGCCAAGACAAAACTTTTGCTCGTCTAGTCCCACATTTCTATTGGCCCCGGATGAGGATTTCCTCTGATACCTTTTGCAGGACCTGTGTGACCTGTCAAGCTAGTGGAAAGACAGGGACCAAATTGAGGGCCCCCCTGGAACCACTACCGGTCGTTGGTACCCCCTTTGAGCGGGTGGGCATCGACATTGTTGGGCCAATGGATCCGCCGACCTCTGCTGGTCACCGGTTTATCCTGGTCCTAGTGGACCACGCCACCCGGTACCCGGAGGCTATCCCTCTGAGGACCATCACGGCACCTGCGGTGGCGCGGTCCCTGATGGGGATTTTTACCCGAGTGGGTTTCCCCAAAGTGGTGGTGTCGGACAGGGGCACCAACTTTATGTCCGCCTATATGCAGGCCATGTGGAAGGAGTGTGGGGTGACTTACAAGTTCTCCACCCCTTACCACCCCAGACCAACGGGCTTGTTGAAAGATTCAACAAGACCCTGAAAGGCATGATCAGGAGTCTGCCTGAGGGCCTGAGGAAGAAGTGGGACGTCCTCTTGCCCTGCCTATTGTTTACCTACAGGGAGGTGCCGCAGAAGGGGGTGGGCTTCAGCCCCTTTGAGCTTCTGTACGGACACCCTGTCAGGGGACCCCTCAGCCTGGTGAAGGAGGGGTGGAAGAAGACTCCTGGGACCCTTCATGAGCTACATGTTGGCGTTCCGCAGCCAGATGGCTGAGCTGTGGAAAGAGGCATCTGATAACTTAGAGGCCAGCCAGGCGGTCATGAAAGAATGGTATGACCGGAATGCCCATCCTGTGGAGTTGGATACTGGACAGAAGGTGTGGGTCATGGAGCCCGGAGAGCTTAGTGCCCTCCAGGACCGATGGACTGGCCCATATGAGATACTGGAGAAGAAGGACCAGGCCACTTACGTGGTGGATCTTAAGACCCCAAGGCAACCCCACCGGGTGTTGCATGCCAACCGCCTCAAGCCACACCAGAAGAGGTCTGAGCTCACTCTCCTGCTGGTGACTGATGGGAGCGAGGAGGAGGAGAGTGAACCTCTTCCAGAACTTCTGGCTTCCCAAGAGAAGGATGGATCGGTGGAGGGAGTGGTTCTCTCCCCGTCCTTCACACTTGAGCAACAGAGGGACTGCCGCCAGGTATTGGAGTGGTATTCTTCGTTGTTCTCCCTTATCCCTGAGATTACCCACCTGTGTACCCATGATGTGGACACAGGAGACAGCCCCCCTGTCAAAACCAAGTCTTACCGGCTGTCGGATAAGGTGAAAGCCAGCATCCAGAGTGAAGTCACTAAGATGCTGGAGTTGGGGGTGATTGAGCCCTCCAACAGCCCCTGGTCCAGTCCGGTGGTGTTGGTACCCAAAGCGGCCCCACCGGGCACCACACCTGAGCTTCGGTTCTGTGTGGACTACTGAGGACTCAATTCAGTGACCATGACGGATGCTCATCCCATCCCTAGGGCGGATGAGCTCATTGATCGGCTGGGGGCTGCTCGATACTTGAGTACCTTTGACCTCACGTCAGGGTACTGGCAGATCGCCCTGATGGAAGGAGCCAAGGAGAAGTCTGCTTTCTCCACCCCAGAGGGCCACTTCCAGTTTAGGGTGATGCCCTTTGGACTGAAAAACGCTCCTGCCACCTTCCAGCGGTTGGTGAACCGAGTACTGTCTGGTTTAGAGGCCTTCTCCGCTGCCTACCTGGATGACATAGCCGTCTTCAGCGGCAGCTGGGAGGAGCATCTGTCTCACCTGCGGAGGTGCTTCAGGCCCTGCAGCAGGCGGGCCTGACCATCAAGGCTAGCAAATGCCAGATCGGACAGGGATCCGTAGTCTACCTGGGACACCTGGTGGGCGGGGGTAAGGTGCAGCCCCTACAGGCCAAGATCGAAACCATCCTAGCCTGGGAGCCCCCCAAAACCCAGATGGAGGTCAGGGCTTTCCTGGGCCTCACTGGTTACTACCGCCGATTTGTCAAGGGGAATGGCAGCATTGTGGCCCCCTTGACGGAGCTAACACCTCCAAGAAACAACCTAGGAAAGTGATCTGGACCCAAGCTTGCCAGAAAGCTTTTGAATCCCTCAAGCAGGCTTTGTGCACTGCTCCGGTGCTCAGGGCCCCGGACTTCTCTAGTGAGTTTATTGTTCAAACGGACGCCTCTGAACATGGCATTGGGGCAGTACTCTCGCAACTCAACGAGGAGGGCCTGGACAAACCCGTGGCCTTCATATCCAGGCGGCTACTCCCCCGGGAACAACGGTGGAGTACTATAGAAGGAGAAGCTTTCGCGGTGGTCTGGGCTCTGAAGAAGCTGAGGCCATACCTCTTTGGCTCCCACTTCCTAATTCAGACCGACCACCGGCCCCTCCTGTGGCTCATGCGAAAACCCTAAATTGTTGAGATGGTCCATTTCCCTCCAGTGTATGGACTTCAGGGTGGAACACCGACCCGGAGTGGACCACGCCAATGCTGACGGTCTCTCTAGGTTTTTCTGTCTTAGTGACGAGAACTCCCTAGAGGTTGGGTAGCTCTCCCCACTTTCGGGTGGGGGGGACGCGTGTTAGACCTGTCAGCCCTGGGGTGGTCTTCCCCTACCTTTTTTTCCTTTCGCCTTTTGTGCCTCTTATCTGACCGCCCTTTTTGTTGGACATAGGACTCTGGGCACCTTACCTCTGCTAAACAGTGCTGAGGTGCAGGTGCTCTCTCCTAAAGACATGGTTGCCACAGGCCCCTGCTACTGCGGTGAGGCCACCGTCCTGTCTGCGCACTAGTAGTTGGAATAGGCTGGGACTGGATGCTAATGTAACACTTACGGCCCCGCCTCTTGTCACCATAGACAGACAGGCCCCGGGGGTGTGAGGGGGACCCCATTACCCCTAACTCACCGCCGCCACCCAGAACCGGACTGTATGGTGTAGCGCTGTGAAGGACCTGAAGTGCTGTGCCCTCGCAACCCTCGCCGCTGCTGGAGGGCGTCTAAAGCACTGTCCCGCGCTGGGGAGAGAAGGTGCTGTGTCCCCGGATTCCTCGCCGCGGCCTGGGGGGGATTGAATCTGACCCGGGAGGCGCTGGCAAGTAACTGTAGCTCCAGAGGCCAGGGAGTCACGGTTGCCGCCCGGGCCCTGGGGGGCGCCGTCTCGCAGAAGCGCTGTGGCCTGGTGCTCGCCGCCGCAGTCCGGGCCCTACGGTTGTGTGGAGGAGCGGAGTTCTACAAGCCAAGGGTCACCGCTGCGGCCCGGGAGCCCCAGGAGTGCCGACCTCGTCATCACCCGCCTTCCGGGGAAGCCGCGCGAGGATTGGCTCCTGCGTCGGCTGTTGCCTGGCAACCCGGGGGCTCGTCCTGAGGCCTGGCAGTAGTGGAAACCCGGAAGAGCTGCCCCGTTCCGTCCTCGCGCGGACGAGTGGAAAGCCCAGCGCCTCGGAGTCCAGAGGAGCCGCGAGCCGGCGCCTGCCCCCAAGTAAGGTAGCGGGTGCAGCGAGCTGCTGTACCCCGGGAAGCCTGGGCGGGTTGCCGGACGGGGGCCAGGCGCACGCCAACCTCACACTGGCGCTGGAGACCCCATCTAACAGCCCGGCTGAGTCGTTATGAAAGAGGGGGGAAGCAGGCTCTGATCACGTACGGCCCCCGAGACCATCATTCCCCCGCCGAAGCCATCTAGGGAGTGAAAAGGCCCTGTGCACAGGTTCTTCCTCGGGGATACCACCCAAAAGACTGAACTGGTGATTCTCAGGAACAGTGTCCTTTACCAAAGAGTCACCGAATCTGCATACTGGTGAGGTAAAGAGACTCCTTGCGCCGGACTATTTTGATATGGGGGTTCCGCGCAAGGAAAGGCCTTATTGTAAGTGCATTATGATGCTGTAAGTGCCTTCCCTGAAATTGTACTGAATTCCTGTATGTGAATTGCTTCCTTTAGTGAATTGAGGTTACTAGAACCCCTTCTTCTGCGAGAACCTTTACCTTGTGTACCGTGAGATTCTTTCCGCTTTGGAACGTGACAAGAAGTTAGATAAAGAAGCTTGTTCTTCTGCATAAAGCTGGAGTGGTGTTGCCTTCTTGTGCGTGCTTTACTGTCAGTGTGGACGTGTGCTGCACAATCACTTTACACATTGCCTCGTGCGTGCCTACCTGCCTCGCGCCAAGCTACCTTGTCGGAATCGTTTGGTCCCTACTTGGACTAGGGCGCAGACTCCGGCCAACTGGAGACCCCGGTTCTAACAAAGGGTGATGCCCTGAAACCGGTCCCAGGATGCTTGTTTTCGGTCCAAGGAGGACCTTGCTTGGCAGTTCGGGCTGGACTGTTCCCACAAGGACCAGGGTCAAGACTGATTTGGATATGGCTGGGTCCAAACTGGGGTGGTGTGGTGAGCAAAAGAATGATGGATTAAATGATGTTTCTTTTGCATATGTTTCCCTAAGTGTGAAGGGTATGCCCAGACGTGGGTCCCGTGCTCACCACCACTGGATTCAAGCTAGCCTGGCTGATGAAGGGTGATGCCCTGAAACCGGTCCCAGGATGCTTGTTTTCGGTCCAGGGAGGACCTTGCTTGGCAATTTGGGCTGGACTGTTCCCACAAGGAACACGGTCAAGACTGATTTGCAGGATCGGACTGGCCATAGCGGGCACCGGGCGTTTCTTCGGTAGGCCGCTAGGGTGGGGGCCGGTTTTGTGTCCCTGGGGGCCGTTTTGTTACCGGGTGTCGGCAATATCGGCCCCGGTAACAAAATCAGCCGAAACCGGCCCTCGCAAACTGCTCGGCTGCACTCCCCTCACCCCAGGGGGTCCGGCTGAGCAGTTTGCCAGGGCCGGTTTCTGTTCCCAGTCCGGCCCTGCTGATTTGCATATGGCTAAGTCCAAACTGGGGTGGTGTGGTGAGCTAAAGAATGATGGATTAAACCCAGATCCTTGCGACTGGAGGTGAATGTTTGCATTGTCCAGCATTCCATCCATCAATTGTTTCTTTAGCACAGGGCGAGCATATAGCAGCTTGGCCCATTGTATAATTTGTGGGCCAAACCCCATCTTGTGGAGTGTCCTCCATGGATACTCCCAGTTTAGGTGTCAAATGCCTTCTCAATATCTAACACTACCACCGCCCCTGCTTTCCACCTCTCTGAGTCATATGCATGACATATGACAACTTTTGAGGTTCATGTGTATCCAAGCAAACACAAAGAGATGATGGACGGAGCGCGTAAACTTTTCAGACACTCACCCCAGTCACAGATCTGTGTTGAATCCATCATCGTATGTGTATCCCCCTGCCAGGTAGAAAGCCACATTGGTCCTCCTCAATCAGACTAGCCACCACTCTGCAGAGGCATGTCGCTAAGGCTTCAGAAAGTATTTTACTGTCATCATTGAGCGATAGGATCCCGAGTCCCTGGGGTCTCTACCCGGTTTTTGCAGCAGAATGATCTTGGCTTCTCTCATGGAGTCCGGGAACTCTCCGACCTGCCTGGCCTCTCATAGGGTTTCCAGCAACTTAGTAATTAGTTTAATGGAATAGGTTTGGTAGAACTCAGCAGGGAGTCTATCAGGGCCTGGCGGCCTTCATCTATCAAGTTCCTTGACTGCCTCTGTTAGCTTACCATTGTCAAGGTCTGCATCTAGGACCTCATATTGTTCCCCCAAAAGTCTGGACAGTGCCACCAACTCTAGGAAACTAATCACTGTGGACAGCAGATGTGGCGCTATTTCCCTACATTGGTCCTGTAGTTTTTCACCCTCAGCACCTCGTTAATCTCGGTCTGTGTGGCTACACTCCCACCATCAGATCTGGCCAGGACCAGTATCACAGGGGGTGGTCTTTCCTCTTAAGCAGGCAGGCCAATAAGCAGCCCGTTTTGTCACTCTCAGCATGAAGTTTTTGTCGGTACTCATGTCTCGTGAACAGATCTAATCGATCCCACAGAGCAACAAGTGTGTATAGCGATCATCTGGCGTCTGAAGTTCGCGGCCACCACCGGTTCATCTGCCTGCATTCTGGCTAACTGCAGTTCACAGTCTAGTAGTTCTCTTCCCAGTTGCCAGTGTGTACCACATTTCTTGGTGATGCACTCTGCCTGCACAACCACTTTGAGAACCTCCCACTTTGATCCCCTAGTGGTGGTCCATGTAGTTTCAAAATAGCCAGTCAGCGCTTCTCTGAGCTCTGCCCTATAGGCTTCATCTTCCACAGCTTCCTGGCCTAGGCTTAAGAGGGGATACAAGGCCTTGTCCTCCTCAACCAGTAGGAGCGGGGCATGGTAAGAGAGAAATCTTGCCAGGTACTGTATTACTCCCACCCGGTGTGCAGTCGTCTCTGTGAGTAAAAAACTAGTGCGTCTACTGTAAGCATCACAGACTGGGGTGTAGCACGACTATACCATACTGTCCTGGTGTGTTTCCCTCCAAACTTTCACAGAATTAAGTTTTGTCATTGTCTCCGTAAGCGCAGCTGTCATGTTGGGTTTCATTCGCTGTTTAATTGTGTCCTGAACGTCCAAGCAGACAGACACCTCCAAAGTTTCCTGTCTGTAGGAGTGGTGTATCTATGTAGGGGATCAATTCCTTCCCAATATTAACAGAAATCTTTGTCATTCGTCTTAAGGGCATTGACGTTAAGGATGGATAGGCCTCTGCCATCCATGGTGCCATAAATCAAAACATATCTGCTCTCTGTCGGACTTGAAGTAGCGCATCTGGAAAGGGACACTGGGGAAATCCAGATTGAGACCCTATCGCGTAGTTGGAAAAGGTTGTGAACTAGAACGGTCCCCTCCATTTTTAGGTCTCGCCTACGCAGAGCGCATGCGCTGCATAGGCAAAAAGACCTTTAGCAATCGCTTCAGCTTTTCAGCCAAAAAAGTGCACGCGTTCCATTGCCTTCAGTGGCAACGCGTGCACGTTTGGCGATTCACTTGCGGGAGCGAGCGGCCCCATATGGTAGCAATTATCGCTCCTGGCGCTGCTCGCTCCCGCAAGTGAAATGCTTTCACTTTTGCCAACACTTTTTTTTTACCTTTAGCGCGCGCTTGTTATTGTTGAATGGTCTGTCTAGCCCTAGTTCCTTTTTTTTATTACTTTCTTGCCGCCTTTCTTTCTTCTTGGCTTATTTTCGTCCTTTTTCTTTCTTTCCTTCTTTTTTTTTTATTCCACACTTTCTTGCCGTTTCTTTATTTTAATATTTCCATTTGCTGTCTCTTTCGCACTTTGCTCTTTGGTTTCTTGTTCTTTTATAAATTTCGCTTTTGTTCCTTCTTCCTATCTCTCTTTCATTCCTATTTCCATTTCTTTATGCTCTTTTATACAGTTCTTTAATTCGTTACCCTTCGCCTTCTTTCATTTTTCATCGTTGATTGACGTCTTTAGTTATTCTTGTTGAATCATTTCAAAATGAGCAATTATTTGCTTTCCGTGATTTTTGAACGTTTACTTTCATAGTTTTCTTTTCTCTGTGTCAGTCCAAGACAGACCTCTGTGTGTCAGAGTTTGGGGGGCACCCTATCTGTCCTACAAAACGTACTCTGAAATGGAAATAATTTTTTTAAAAATACCTAAGACCCTAAACATCCAGTTTCGCCAACACCCACAACACACAGAAGAGAAAGCAGCCGAATCGTCAATACGTGTTAGTAAAATGTTATTTTCAAATAGAAATATGGGTCGGAAGGACAATATATGCGAAATTACAAATATAAAAAAGTGGAAAACAAATTGCATCGTTCATCCACTGACTAATCTCAAAACAGAGGCATGCTGTTTAAAAAGGTCTCTTGCGATTGGTGCTTCTATATTTTAAAAGTGTTAAAAGTGCAAAACCTGTTCTATGTAACCTTAGATGCCAGCCTTGCCCTGTTCCTCTGAGTAATCACGTCCGGGCACAGGAGGGACCGATATTACAAAACGCCCTATGGCCTGCCCCGAACCCCCACCATCATCCCTTCAATCAGTGGCGCCCCCTTTCAGCAGTCCTCTGGCATTTATTGTTTATTGTCTGATGCAACCCCAGTCTTTTCCTCTTTATTAACTGCATACTTCTTGTGTATTACGTTGTCACAGGCTGGTTCGACGGTTCTCTCTAGCGCCAAGACGTCGAGGCATACGAGGAGCTTTAGAAAGCAAAAGCAAGTACTTGACTGGGACAGGGGTACCGCCGTTGTACAGCCAGCACTGGACTCCACTACAGACCTCGGACAGGAGCCCCCTTCAGTGTCCCGCATTTGACACAGACCTCGGAAATAATAATTCTTCTCTAAGGTGGCTGGGCAGCATCCGATAAGGCCCACCAGAAGATTAGACTGTCCCTTTATATTGCAGTAAAACTATTAAAAAGCGCTCTCTCCTGGCGCCTGGCGCCTTTAGCCGCTGTGCCTGTCGGAGTGACCGTCGGCACCCTCTGTCACTACACTAAGCACAACTTGCACGCAAACTTTACAGTACTGAACACAGCAGCTACATTGCTCTACAACATACCGTAAAAACATTGCCACTATCTCTGACTAAACATTGATAAGGTCCCAAAGGCGAGACCTATTGGCTATGCCAATGCTTGTTTCCTTAGCTTCTGCTCCTCCCCATCTCAAAGGTGAATCTCTTGGAGGAGTGCTGTATGCACCCCTTGCCGCCTAAAGAATGACTGTATCCTGTGCCTTTTTACAAATGTGTTTAGCCTTTGAACATTCCAAGTGACCATATTAGTTGTGGCCGTCATCCTGCCTCGCCAACTGTCCTCAAGGACTGCCTTGAATCCCCCAGAGTGACATCTCCTCCCTGTCCCCCCAGGTCCCTTCACCATGACATCCCTCCTTCAGAATCCTAATCCGTACATAAGACTCTGATATCTCTGAGCTATCCAATCTTTCCCCTTCCCACAGCCCGGGTTCCTTCTGCCAACGGTGTATCCTAATCTATAAAGGCTGATCTCCCTAACCCCCCCCCAGTTTAGAATATATGGCGTACAGTGGTATTTATCACTCGCCCAGCTACTTAGAGCTATAATACGAGAGTCACATCCAGAAACCCTGCGCCTGGGGTAGAGATTCCCCCACCATCGAGGGCCAGAGAGAGGTGTCACCCTTGTTTTCCCTATGATGTACACTCAAACCCTATTAACTGAAAAAACAAAAGTTTTAGTAACCCAATAGTAATACAAAAAACAGATCTGTTAAGTAACAATTACTTTGGATGTGGACATTTTGGTGGCTTCTACGGATGCCCCAATATCTTTGCAGAACAGGACAAATCTCTATCCCCTCAAGAGGGGTTGGAGGTTGGGGGCTGACCAATGGTATAATTCGGCGCTGCCAATATCGTAAGTTCAAAGACAAACACAGTTCTCTCGTAGGCCGACTCTCATTACGGGGGCTGCGCAGCCAGTTCCACCGCAGCCCGATTCAATTCAATACTGCCTTCTCCTTCCTGAGGAGCCCATCTGTAGGAGAGTAGGATCTGCCTCTTATGTTGCCCCCACTTTTTATCTGCTGTTACACTGGTTTCTGGCTATAGTCAGGCTGGGTCCCTGCCAATCAGGGCCCCAGCCTCTCTGTTCTCTCTAAACGATTTGGAGTGCACTCTAGGTGCACTAGTGATTGGATACTGTGGTGCCTTATGAGTCCCTAGTATATGGTACCTTAGGTGCCAAGGGCATAGGTACTTCACAGGCCTACCAGGGGCTGAAGCATGTATTATGCCACCCCTGGGAAGCTGACTAAATCTGACACCACAGGCCTGCTACTGCAGCCTGGGTGAGGTGGTGCTAGCACCCCTCACTGAGATATAGGTTCCCTATATCTCTCCTGCACACACATTTGAACCTATCAGTCACCCCTAAGGCAGGGCCTATCAATCCTGAGGGCAGGGTGCTTGGCTTCTATGTGAGGGGGTGCCTCTGCATGAGCAGGGCCCCTCTGCAGCCCTCAGAGCCTATTCTCTGGTGCTGTTTGTGGATGCGGTTAAACCATATACTCTTAAGTGCATTATATCCTCGACGTAAAATGCTAACTTTGGAATGACTGCATCAAAACATGTCGTGTTTGGTGTCAAACATCTTGGAATACTACCCCCCCCCGCCAATCCTGGAGGGAGAGACATGTACGCGCTGTGGAAACACGGTAGAATCCTAAAGAGCCCTGGCATCACAAAATGGATGCCACCAGCCGCAGACACGGGGCTGCCCTCCTGCTGATGACCGAAACTCGCAGTGGAGGAAGCCCAACAAAAGGTATCCTGTCACAGGGATGTGTGACCACCTCCCAGACACAGTTTAGTGTATTGGGGCTGGGTGGGTGCACTCCTAGAGTGCTTTGAAGGCCTGCACTGGGGGAGCAGAAGGCTCCTCTGTGCATATGCCAGTTCAACCCGGCTCAGGGGCTACCTGCCCCTGCTCTGGCGTGAAAATGGACAAAGGGAAGTGGGTGTAGCCACCCACTCCCCTGACCCTCCCATAGGTGGGGTCTTAGAGCTAGTCCCTCCCTTCCTTGTTAGTATAAGGTAGGGAGCCCTTGAACCTGAAGATTAGATATCCCTGGACGACGCTCTAAAGAAGAATCCTGGCCCTTCGACGTTCCACTACCTTTGGAAGACAGAAGAATCTTCCTTGGAGTCAAGGAGTGACTCCCCTGCTTAGCAGGCACCAAAACCTACAAACGACGGTCGCAAACTACGCCGCTCCCGCCGAAGTCCGAAGTCCCTGCAGCCCAAGAAGTGGATTTCCTGACTTCTCCAAGGCCATCGTGAGTCCCCAGCGAAGCTGAGGCAAGTGGACCCCACGAGTGACGAGGAACCGCGACCCCTGGGTACCGTGCACTATTGTCGAGTGCAACCCTTCACAACGTTCTACGAACCTGTGCATTGGACCACGTGTGGTCCCAGCCTCCAGCAGGAATCCCTCTGAAGATCAGAGGCCTACACTGTCCCGAGTGACCGTGGGCCCCTGTTGAGCGAATCCTCCCGAGGCGTCTTTGCGTTCCCTTGCCAGCCGGCTCGTGGGTCCCCAGAAGACTTCTTCAAGAAACCTACAGGCTCCCCTGGTTGCTCCAGGCCTGCCCTGACTTACCCTCGCTGGGTGAGTTCCCCAGACCTTGCTGGTCTGCGCCATCGACTTTAGTTCCTTTCTCCGAGACTTGCTGTTACCAAGGCTGGTTGGCTCCAATCGAGTTGCCGACACCACAGTAAGCTGCAGACATCGTGGGACACGCCGAATCCAGCTCCTGGTCATCGTCGACGCCTCCTGGACCTCGTGGCTGAAGAGTCAAGGCAACCGTGATTGACCTGAATCCTGCGACGACGGTGGGCATCCATCGTCCCTGCCCCGAGTCACTGCCAAGTGACTTTGAACACTGTCCCCTCTGCTTTCAGGTCATCCTCTTCCCGAATCCAGGCTTGGATTCCACCGGACACTTCCTCAGACATCCACAAGCAGCAAGTCTTCTTTGTTCGCCATTGAAAACGACGCCGCGACCCGACACCAAAGGACACCTACGCACCCGGCTTCCCTGGGTGAGGTAACTCCAGCACTACGGTGCTCCTGTGGGTGTGGGCCCTAGAACTACTTACCCTGTAAGTGACTTGCTTGTAGGGCCATCCGAAGTATCCTAAAACTCTTTATTTCCAACCGCGACTTGCCCCATTGAAGTCAACGGCGATCCGTGCCTGTGTATCCACACTGCACGCGTCCCCCGTGGGTCCTTTACTTACCTGCCTTGGGTGGTTTCGTGAGGCCCCAGCACTTCTGAAGGCCCTAGGCCTTGTCTCCCTGCAAGTCGTTGTTTCTAAGTCTCTTGCTTAGTATATGGTCTGGTACGCCCCTAGGGCCCCAGCCATATTGTGCTTAATTTATTGAGAACTGTTGATTTGTGCATATGTTCCTGACTTCTAATCTCATAAAGAGATTAGTAGAGAGTTGTTTATTAATAAATACATATATATTTGATATATATACCTGTGTGGTGTCTTTTCATTTGGTGATTCAAGAGATTATGTGGTAAAACAAGCTGCTTTACATTCCTTCAAGACTTAGCCTGAAGGCTGCTCTCCACAGCTACCACTAGGATAGCTTTCTATAAAGGTTGTCTTAAACCTATCTACCATAAGAGTCGATTTGGACTGGTGCAAGGTGTCCACTTTAATTAGTGAACAGCATATACCAGGCCAACTTCTCACATTGGTGGGCAGCGTGTGGGATTCCAGCTTGCTATTGTTTTACCAGAAAATCTCTATTTGAATTACTAACTGAAAACCACTATAGGTACTTAAAGTACATATAAAGTCAAGCTTAGTATCAATAAGTTCTACTGAACTTAGAGCTGTGTGCCAAGGGATAGCACACCCTTTCCACAGCTCAAGCTATGATCAGTAGGCCACAAACTAGTGTAGGTAGTACAACACTGCACAACACTAGAATGTCCGTAAAAGGTGGAGCCAGTGGGTCCACCCAGCCTCAGTATAAGGACATGGCTTTCTCTGACTTGAAAGCCATGTGTGTTGAAAGACACCTAAAGCTAGGACAGAGTCCCTCCACCCTGCATCTGATAGATCTGCTAACAACAGATGACCTTAGATTAGCTCTAGGAGCTAAGGGGTCTGAGTCAGTGGGTGGGTCAGTTATAGTGTCTGGGTCAGATGATGAAAATGCAACTGACCAGGACTCTGTGATTGAAGGGCCAGGCTCCAAGGGGCCTGAAAAGGACAGAGGAATTCTCCCTAAGAGAGCTGACAGAGAGGAGGAGAGGCACAGATCCCCTTCCAGGGAATCTGACCACTCTTATCACTCTGGCAGAGAATTTGTCCAGCAGAGGAGCTCATACTTTTCCTTAAGAGAGACCTCCTCTGAAAGAAGGTGCAAACTACTCCAGTATGAGGAGGCAAGAATTGCCCTCAGAACCAAGCAGTTGGCACTGGATAGGGAAGCCCTGGAGATCCAGAGAGCTTCTAGAAGAGAGGGGTTAGAACCCCCTGGTGGCAGCAACAGTGTCCCTAGAGGCAGAGAATTTATTCCAGACCATAGGAACCTGAGCAAGGTTGTTCCTCCCTACCAGAGTGGGGATGATATCCACAAGTGGATAACTGCTATGGAGAGGGCCTGTAGAGTACAGCAGGTCCCCCAAAAGCAGTGGGCAGCAATCTTGTGGCTCTCCTTTTCAGATAAAGGTAGAGACAAGCTCCTCACTGTTAGAGAAGAGGATGCTGATGATTATGAAGTCCTGAAGAGTGCACTGATAGATGGGTTTGGCTTAACCACTGAGCAGTACAGGTTGAAGTTCAGAGATACCCAAAAGGCACAGACTCAGGACTGGACTGACTTTGTTGATTGTGCAACCAAGGCTCTGGAGGGTTGGCTGGTTGGCAGTAGGGTTACTGATTTCAAGGGATTGTATAATCTGATAATGAGAGAACAGATCCTTAATAATTGCCAGAACCAGTTGTTGCATCAGTACCTGGTGGACTCTGATCTGACCTCTCCCCAAGAATTGGGAAAGAAGGTAGACAAATGGGTCAGAACCAGGGTGAGGCAGAAAACCCAGATCCAGGGGGTGACACAAAGAAGCAGGATTCTAAGGGCTCTGAGAAAGGTGGGGATAAGGCAAAAGACCAGAAGTCTTCACAAGGGCCCCAAAAATCTGCATCTGGTGGGGAGTCACAGTCCAACAAGGGAAAAGGCCAAAAGAAGTCATGGTGCAAATTCTGTAAACAGAAAGGGCACTGGACTTCTGATTGTACCAAGTCCAAAGACCAAACCACCACCACTCATGCCCCTAAGGCAACTGTTCCCCCTAGCTCAGCTACTGGTGGAGGTGGTACTCAGAATAAGGGTGTAGTAGGGTTGACCCTGGGTTCTGAAGTGGACTCTGACCTAGTCAGAGTAACCACTCAGGCAATGCTGATTTGTGATGAAAACATTGATATGTCCTTCCTAGTAAGCCCCAGTAATCTGGGCAAATACAAACAGCAGCCTTTAATAAATGGCAAACAGGCTTTGACATTTAGGGACACAGGTGCTAGTGTCACCATGGTGGCAGAGGATCTAGTGGACCCTGGACAGATCATCCTGGGTGAAATGTACCAGGTGACCAATGCAAGCAATGTCCAGACCAACCATAGTCTGGCAGTTGTGAATTTCTCCTGGGGAGGGGTAACTGGCCTCAAGAAGGTTGTAGTCAGTGCAGACCTCCCTGTAGAATGTCTATTGGGCAATGATCTAGAGACTTCAGCCTGGTCTGAAGTAGAGTTATGGACTCATGCTGAGATGTTGGGCATCCCTGCAGAGGTATTTGCTGTGACCAGGTCACAAGCAAGAATGCATGACACTGAACCAGCTCTGGATCCTGGAACAATGGACCAGATGCTTCCCAAGAGGAGGAGCAGTAGGGTTAAGGCAGTGCCTTCCCCTCTGTCTCAGATCAGAGATTCACCTCCAGAGGGAGGTGAAGCAGATCCTGAAGAAGGAACTGCCCCAGAGGGACTTGAGCCTGATCAGGTTGAGTTCTTGGGGGCAGGGGGCCCTTCTAGGGAAGGTCTGAGTAAGGAGCAACAGTGCTGCCCCTCTCTTGAACCCCTCAGACAGCAGGCTGCTGCTGAGGCTGCTGGGAGTGCTAGTGGGTCCCATAAAGTTTATTGGGATGAGGGACTCCTATATTCTGAAAGTAGAGACCCAGCCCCTGGAGCCACCAGGAGGTTGGTAATACCTCAGAAGTTTAGGGGTTCCTCTTGACCTTAGCACATGATATCCCTTTAGCAGGTCACTTGGGCCAAAACAAGACCTGGGACAGGCTTGTTCCACATTTTCATTGGCCACATATGTCAGAGGACACAAAGGAGTTTTGTCGCTCCTGTGTCACATGCCAAGCCAGTGGTAAGGCAGGTGGCACAACAAAGGCCCCCTGATACCACTACCTGTGGTGGGGGTACCCTTTGAAAGGGTAGGGATTGCCATTGTTGGTCCCCTTGACCCTCAAACTGCATCTGGGCACAGATTTATCCTGGTGGTAGTGGATCATGCCACCAGGTACCCAGAGGCAATTCCTCTGAGGACCACCACAGCCCCTGTGGTGGCAAGAGCCCTCATTGGAGTTTTCTCCAGAGTGGGTTTTCCAAAGGAGGTTATATCTGACAGAGGTACAAACTTCATGTCAGGATATCTGAAAGCAATGTGGAAGGAGTGTGGTGTAACTTACAAGTTCACCACCCCCTATCACCCACAATGCAATGGGTTGGTTGAAAGGTTCAACAAAACCCTGAAGGGAATGATTAAGGGACTCCCAGAGAAGCTTAGGCGGAAATGGGACCTTCTTCTTCCTTGCCTACTATTTGCATACAGAGAAGTTCCACAGAAGGGGGTTGGCTACAGCCCATTTGAGCTTCTGTTTGGGCATCCTGTGAGAGGTCCACTGTGTTTGGTAAAAGAGGGCTGGGAGTTACCTCTCAAGCCCCCCAAACAAGATGTGATGGACTATGTACTTGGTCTCCGCTCCCGGATGGCTGAGTACATGAAAAAGGCAACCAAAACCTGGAGGCCAGCCAAGAATTACAAAAAGCTTGGCATGACCAAAAGGCTGTACTGACTGTATACCAGACAGGACAGAAAGTGTGGGTGCTGGAGCCTGTGGCCCCAGCAGCCCTCCAGGACCAGTGGAGTGGCCCCCATACCATAGTTGAACAGAAGGGAGAAGTCACCTATCTGGTGAATCTTGGAACTCCCAGGAGCCCCCTGAGGGTGCTCCATGTCAACAGATTAAAACCATAGGTTGACAGGGCTGACATGGGCTTGCTCATGGCAACTGATGAGGACCAGGAGGAGGAGAGTGACCCTCTCCCTGACCTGCTCTCTCAGAACCCTGATGATGGGTCAGTAGATGGTGTTGCTTTGGCAAGCAGCCTCTCTGACCATCAGCAAACTGAGTGCAGACAAGTTCTGCAACAGTTTAGACATATGTTTAGCCTGACCCCTAGTCAGACTACCTGGTGCACCCATGAGGTGGACACTGGAGACAGTCTGCCTGTCAAGAATAAGATCTACAGGCAACCTGACCATGTCAGGGACTGTATCAGGACGGAAGTCCAGAAAATGTTGGAGTTAGGTGTCATTGAGCCTTCAGATAGCCCTTGGGCTAGCCCAGTAGTCCTGGTACCCAAGCCTCATACCCAGGGTGGTAAGAAAGAAATGAGGTTTTGTGTAGACTACAGAGGCCTCAATGCAGTCACTAGGACTGATGCCTATCCCATACCAAGGGCAGATGAGCTGATTGATACTTTGGCCTCAGCCAAGTATTTAAGTACATTTGACCTGACAGCTGGCTACTGGCAGATCAGATTAGCTGATGATGCAAAAGCCAGGACAGCATTTTCGACCCCTGGTGGGCACTACCACTTTGTGGTGATGCCCTTTGGATTGAAAAATGCACCTGCCACTTTTCAGAGGTTGGTGAATAAAGTTCTGGCAGGGATGGAGACTTATTGCTCAGCTTATCTAGATGATATTGTGGCCTTTAGTTGCTCCTGGCAGGATCACCTGGTCCACCTCAGAAATGTTTTGGAGGCTCTGCAGAAAGCAGGCCTCACTATCAAGGCCACCAAGTGCCAGATAGGGCAGAGTCAGGTTGTGTACCTGGGCCACCTTGTGGGTGGAGGCCAGGTTCAACCTTTGCAGAGCAAGATCCAAACCATAATGGAATGGGTTGCTCCAACCACCCAGACACAGGTGAGTGCCTTCTTAGGCCTGACTGGGTACTATAGGAGGTTTGTCAAGGGATATGGATCTATAGTGACCCCCTTGAATGATCTGACCTCAAAGAAAATGCCAAAAAAGTGTCAGTGGACAGCTAGCTGTCAAAAGGCATTTGAAGACCTAAAGCACGCCATGTGCACTGCCCCCATCTTACAGAGTCCAGACTACACCAAAAGGTTCATTGTCCAAACAGATGCTTCTGAGCTGGGTGTGGGAGCTGTACTGTCTCAACTGAATGATGAAGGTCAAGACCAGCCAGTAGCTTTCATTAGCAGAAGGCTGACTCCTAGAGAGAAACGTTGGTCAGCTATAGAGAGGGAGGCCTTTGCTGTGGTGTGGGCCCTGAAGTAGCTGAGGCCATACTTGTTTGGCACTCACTTTATAGTTCAGACTGACCACAAGCCCCTCCTATGGCTTAAGCAGATGAAAGGTGAAAACCCAAAACTTTTGAGGTGGTCCATTTCCCTACAGGGGATGGACTATACAGTGGAACATAGGCCTGGGACCCAACATGCCAATGCAGATGGACTCTCAAGGTATTTCCACTTTGAACACGAAGACTCAACTGGTCAAGGTTAGTTTAGTGTCCCTGCGTTTGGGGGGTTGTGTAGGAGAGTAGGATCTGCCTCTTATGTTGCCCCCACTTTTTTCTGCTGTTACACTGGTTTCTGGCTATAGTCAGGCTGGGTCCCTGCCAATCAGAGCCCCAGCCTCTCTGTTCTCTCTAAACGATTTGGAGTGCACTCTAGGTGCACTAGTGATTGGATACTGTGGTGCCTTATGAGTCCCTAGTATATGGTACCTTAGGTGCCAAGGGCATAGGTACTTCACAGGCCTACCAGGGGCTGAAGCATGTATCTGAAAGAGACACGTTAGTGACAGATTCCTTACCTTAGAATATCCCCAGGCGTCAGGCTGGATCCGGAAAGGTTTTTGCGTAGCAGTACCCTCTGCGCGTCGGTAGGCGGCGTCGTGCGGCTCCGCGTCCGTCGTCGGCGTCGTGGATCGCCGGGATGACGTCGCGGGCAGTACTTAGGCGCCGCCCTGCGCGCTGACATCAGTTCTTCTTTTTCCGCGCCAGCAAGCGCAGATGCGGGAAGAGCAGTGCCCTGGTCATTTTTTGACCATACTTTTGGTGAATTTTTTCACTGTTTTTCTCTTCAAGGTGTCGTAGGGATGCCCGGTTTCAAACGTTGCGGCGCCTGTGCTCTGATGATGTCCGTCACCGACCCGCATTGGGAGTGTCTCTTCTGCCTCGGCCGAGGCCACGACACGGAGTCTTGTACCGACTGCCAGGCCCTCAACCCGAAAGCTTTGCGAGAGCGGTCTCGAAAGCTCCTCGAGGCCCGGCATTCGGCTCCGCGGAAGCCCCGGTCGCGTGAGAGGTCCAGGGGTCGATCGCGGAGTCCACACCGGTCGCCGGCATCGAAGTCTTCTTCGTCCGGTAAGTCGAAACATAAAAGTCCAAAAGCATCATCGCTCTAGGACTTCGCCTCGCCGGTCTCGCGACTCGGCTGAGGCCCCTCCCGGCACCGTCCCCGCCCCGCGGCCCCGGACATGCCTGTGGAGTCGCCCCCGCAATACCCGCCCTTCCCGGGTTCGGGGGCGGATCCGGCCAAAGTGCAGGAATTCCTGTCGGCCATGGCCCGCCTCTTCGGGCCTCCAGGTCCCTCCGGTGCACCTTCGGGCCCCGCGGGTCCCGATGGGGTTGCTCCGCGCCGCCGGACGGCTCCGGCCCCGGCGCCGCCCGTGCCTCCAGCCTCGATCCCGGCTCCGGCCCCGGCCTCGATCCCGGCTCCGCAACCCCCATCGACGCCGGTCGACCTAACGACACCTCCGACGGCGCCGATATCTCCGGTGCCGTTCTCGACGCCGCCTGGGGCTCCGGGCGGCGTCGTTCCCCAGTTCCTTCCGGCTCCGGACATGGACCCGGACCGACGTCGCTCGACGCCGGTTCCGGCGCCGATGAGACCTTGGGTCCCAAATGTCCCTCCTCCCCCTTATTTTGAACCTGAGGAGGACCAGGAGGACTGGGAGGGGTCTGATGACCCTCTGACACAACAGTGTCAGTACGATGAGGACTGGACAGAGGGTCTAGGGGATGCCAGTGGTCTAGATACTTCCCTGACACTGGCATGCTGTCTCTTCCCGTGGCTACGGAGGAGGGAGCTAATTTTGCAACGGTGTTGCGTAGGGCGGCTGGAGCCTTACATCTCCAACTCCCTGCTGTGGCGGTCAAGGTTAATCTCTTGACAGAGGTGCTTCAGCCGGCAGCCTCCTCTACGGAGACTGTGCTGCCGTTTAACGACGCCCTCACTGACGTTCTTTTGAGCGCCTGGTCCAAGCCCAACACAGGGGCTCCTGTGGATAGGAACGTGTCCCGACGCCATCGCCCAGCTCCGGGCGACCCCCTGTTTCTCTCTGTCCACCCCACCCCTGAGAGCTTGGTTGTCCAAGCCTCCGCTTCCCAAACCGCCTTCCCTACCGCCCCTCCGGATAGGGAATCCAAACGCCTGGATCAATTTGGGAAGAAGGGTTTTCTTCCTCCAGTGCTGGCTTGCGGTCCATCAACACCGCTTGCCTTTTGGGCCGATATACCCACTCCTTGTGGGATTCGGTGGCGAATGTTTTGCCCCAGTGTTCTGAGGAGGTCCAGACACTGCTTTCCCGCGCCATTGCGGAAGGAAGGGATGCGGCCAAATACACAATCCGATGTGGCCTTGATACCGCCGACTCGCTGGGCAGGTCTATTGCAACGACGGTGGCGCTACGACGCCACGCCTGGCTGAGAACCACTGGTTTTTCAGGGGATGTCCAGAATACTCTCATGGACATGCCCTTTGATGGAGTCGGTCTTTTGGGTCCAAAGCAGACCATGCGTTGGAGCGCTTTAAGGACTCACGGGCTACTGCAAAGTCCCTGGGCCTTTCTGCTACACGCCCTCTGCTGACTTCTGCTTTTCGCCCCTATCGTGGCCACGGTAGGGGCGCCCCTTCACGTCAGCAGCCCAGCAACCGGCCCGCGCAGCAGGTGTCTTCGCGTGGCCGAGGACGTGGATTCCGCCGTGGCGGATCGGGCAACCAGCGTGCGGGTCAGGCCACCACCTCCAACTCGTCCGCGGCCTCCAAACCCTCCTAGTCCCTCCTTTCAGGTGCACAGCACGCCAGTAGGGGGCAGGGTCCGCCATCACGTTCCCCACTGGCGTGCCATCACCTCGGACAGGTGGGTCTTGGACATTGTCGGAAGGGGCTACTCCCTCCCCTTCGAGTCCACCCCCAGCCATGCCACCTCAATTCCACCGCATGTCAGGGGATCACTTGGTACTTCTGCAGAAGGAAGTCACGGCCCTCTTGGCCAAGAGGGCCATCGAGCATGTTCCGACCCCAGAAGTAGGGCGTGGTTGCTACTCCCACTACTTCCTGGTGCCCAAAGGGACAAGGAGGACATGCGTCCTATCTTGGACCTCCGGAACGTCAATCGCTTCCTCCGGAAGGAGAAGTTCAAGATGCTCACCCCTAGCTCAGGTCTTGACTGCCCTCGACCCTGGAGACTGGTTGGTAGCGTTGGACTTGCAGGACGCATATTTCCACATCCTCGTCCTGCCGGCCCACCGGCGTTACCTTCGGTTCACGGTAGGCCTCGAGCATTTTCAGTTCACCGTGCTCCCTTTGGCCTTACCAGTGCCCCTCGGGTGTTCACGAAAGTGATGGCGGTGGTCGCAGCTCATCTGCGCCGGGCAGGGGTTTCAGTCTTCTCCTACCTCGACGACTGGCTGCTGAAGGCGGGCTCGTCCCAGGCAGTCGTCTCCAGACTACGGCCGAACTCCTGCACTCGCTGGTGTTCTCCATCAATGTGCCGAAGTCGCATCTGATTCCTTCTCCACAGCTCCTTTTCATCGGAGCAGTTCTGGACACGACGCAGTTTCGGGCCTATCCTCCCGAACGGCGAGTCCGGGATATTCAGGCTATGATCCCGATCTTTCAGCCTTTATCCTGGGTTTCGGTACGGATGACCCTGAGGCTGCTGGGCCTCATGGCCTCCTGCATCCTGCTGGTCAATCATGCCAGATGGCATATGCGGGCTCTGCAGTGGGACCTGAAGTTCCAGTGGGCGCAGCACCAGGGCAACCTGTCCGATCACGTCCAGATCTCGGAGGGGACTGCAAAACAGTTGCAGTGGTGGCTCTCGAACCGGCAATGGGTCATGGGCAGATCCCTCTCCCTTCCCCAGCCAGAGCACACAGTTGTGACGGACGCGTCCCTTCTGGGATGGGGCGGTCACATGGGAGAGGCGGAGATCAGAGGCCTCTGGTCTCCGGCGGAGTCCCGGCTCCATATCAACCTTCTGGAGCTCCGGGCGATCCGACTTGCACTCAAGGCATTCCTTCCCTCTGTCAAAGGGAAGGTAGTGCAGGTGTTCACAGACAACACCACCGCCATGTGGTACTGCAACAAACAAGGCGGGGTGGGGTCGTGGACCCTTTGTCAGGAGGCTTTACGCCTCTGGACATGGCTGGAACATCAGGGCATGTTCCTGATGGTTCAACACCTGGCAGGTTCGCTGAACGCCAGGGCGGACGAACTCAGCCGCAGGTGCATGATGGATCACGAATGGCGTCTTCACTCGGAAGTGGCGCAAGGACTCTTTCTACAGTTGGGAGAGCCTTGGTTAGATCTATTCGCCACCGAAGAGAACGCGCAATGTCAGCAGTTCTGCGCGTTGGAATTTCCAAGGCGGCACTCGCTCGGCGACGCTTTTCGTCACGAGTGGAGTTGCGGTCTATTGTACGCCTTTCCGCCTATACCACTTCTACCCAGAGTGTTGAAGAAGATTCGGCACGACCGGGCCCAAGTCATTCTTGTGGCTCCGGACTGGGCTCGAAGAGTTTGGTATCCCGAGCTACTCAATATGAGCGTAGATCCCCGATCCGTCTGCCTCTTCGGGAGGATCTTCTGTCGCAGCAGCAGGGGACGGTCCTCCACCCGAACCTGTCCAGTCTACACCTGCTTGCGTGGAGATTGAGCGGCGGCAGTTGATTCCTTTCGACTTGCCTCCCGAAGTTTGTGATGTGATTCTGGCAGCCAGGCGTCCCTCCACTAAGGTGGTATACGCCTGCAGGTGGAACAAATTTGTGGCATGGTGCACAGCAAAGGCTGTGAATCCCCTTTCTGCCCCTCTTTCTGAGGTCCTTCTGTTCCTTCTCTCTCTGGCCCAACAGGGTTCTGCCCTGGGTACCATCAAGGGTTATCTTTGTGCTATCTCGGCCTTCCTCAGGCTCCCTGATCAGCCCTCCTTTTCAAGTCCCCTGTTGTTAACAGGTTCTTAAAAGGCATTACACACCTCTTCCCTCCTGTTCCGTTTGTAATGCCTCAGTGGGACTTGAACTTGGTTCTTACCTTTTTAATGTGCGCTCCCTTTGAGCCTCTACATAACTGTCCTCTTCGTCTTCTGACTCTGAAGACAGCCTTTCTGGTGGCCATCACCTCCGCTCGGCGGGTGAGTGAGCTCCAGGCTCTATCTTGCAAACCTCCCTTTCTGTCTGTTCATCCAGACAAGGTTGTTCTTCGGACGCGTCCGTCCTTCTTGCCAAAGGTGGTTACTGCTTTCCACATTGGGCAGACCATCACTTTGCCCACCTTCTTTCCGCCTCCGCATCCTTCCAGAGAGGAAGAGAGGCTCCACCGTCTGGACCCAAAACGTGCGCTCTCCTTCTATATTGACCGCACAAAACACTTCCGGGTGGATGACCAGCTCTTTGTTGGCTACGTGGGCGCCAAAAACGGTCGGGCGGTGCACAAGAGGACCATCTCCCGCTGGGTTACCTTGTGCATCAAGACCTGCTATTCTTTGGCTAAGAAGGAGCCTCCTGTTGGGCTGCGTGCCCATTCCACCAGGGCAACGGCTGCTACCACGGCCTTGGGCCGTGGTGTTCCGCTGCCGGTTATCTGTCAGGCAGCTACGTGGGCCTCGCTGCACACGTTTACAAAGCATTACTGCCTTGACAGTCAGGTCCGGAGGGACGGCTTCTTTGGCCGTTCTGTCCTCCAGGACTTCCTTGTCTGATCTTTGTTCGCAGACCCACCACCGGGGTTGGTATTGCTGGGGTATCTATTCTAAGGTAAGGAATCTGTCACTAACGTGTCTCTTTCAGATGCACAAGTTACTAACTTGTGTAACGATATATCTGTAAGAGACAGTAGTTAGTGACAGATTCCTTACCGCCCCACCCATCCTCCCCCGTTCTGCGAACTGATTTCTAGGGTTAAGGACATCCCTTTCAGGGCCCTAGTATTTTTCAGACACCTATGTCAGCTTCTTGCATGGCTCTGCGTTCCTGGCGCGGAAAGTCGTGTACAGAACTGACGTCAGCGCGCAGGGGCGGCGCCTAAGTACTGCCCGCGACGTCATCCCGGCGATCACGACGCCGACGACGGACGCGGAGCCGCACGACGCCTCCTACCGACGCGCAAGGGTACTGCTACGCAAAAACTTTCCGGATCCAGCCTGACGCCTCGGGATATTCTAAGGTAAGGAATCTGTCACTAACTACTGTCTCTTACAGATATATCGTTACACAAGTTAGTAACTTGTGCATTATGCCACCCCTGGGAAGCAGACTAAATCTGACACTACAGGCCTGCTACTGCAGCCTGGGTGAGGTGGTGCTAGCACCCCTCACTGAGATATAGGTTCCCTATATCTCTCCTGCACACACATTTAAACCTATCAGTCACCCCTAAGGCAGGCCCTATCAATCCTGAGGGCAGGGTGCTTGGCTTCTATGTGAGGGGGTGCCTCTGCATGAGCAGGGCCCCTCTACAGCCCTCAGAGCCTATTCTCTGGTGCTGTTTGTGGATGCGGTTAACCCATATACTCTTAAGTGCATTATATCCTCACAGTAAAATGCTAACTTTGGAATGACTGCATCAAAACATGTCGTGTTTGGTGTCAAACATCTTGGAATACTACCCCCCCGCCAATCCTGGCGGCGGGGGTAGCATTCCACCCTTCTAGAGGGAGAGACATGTACCCACTGTGGAAACACGGTAGAATCCTAAAGAGCCCTGGCATCACAAAATGGATGCCACCAGCCGCAGACACGGGGCTGCCCTCCTGCTGATGACCGAAACTCGCAGTGGAGGAAGCCCAACAAAAGGTATCCTGTCACAGGGAGGTGTGACCACCTCCCAGACAGGGTTTAGTGTATTGGGGCTGGGTGGGTGCACTCCTAGAGTGCTTTGAAGGCCTGCACTGGGGGAGCAGAAGGCTCCTCTGTGCATAGGCCAGTTTAACCCGGCTCAGGGCTACCTGCCCCTGCTCTGGCGCAAAAATGGACAAAGGGAAGTGGGTGTAGCCACCCACTCCCCTGACCCTCCCATAGGTGGGGTCTTAGAGCTAGTCCCTCCCTTCCTTGTTAGTATAAGGTAGGAGCCCTTGAACCTGAAGATTAGATATCCCTGGACGACGCTCTAAAGAAGAATCCTGGCCCTTGACGTTCCACTACCTTTGGAAGACAGAAGAATCTCCCTTGGAGTCAAGGAGTGACTCCCCTGCTTGGCAGGCACCAAAACCTACAAACGACGGTCGCAAACTACGCCGCTCCCGCCGGAGTCCGAAGTCCCTGCAGCCCAAGAAGTGGATTTCCTGACTTCTCCAAGGCCATCGTGAGTCCCCACGAGTGACGAGGAACCGCGACCCCTGGGTACCGTGCACTATTGTCGAGTGCAACCCTTCACAACGTTCTACGAACCTGTGCATTGGACCACGTGTGGTCCCAGCCTCCAGCAGGAATCCCTCCGAAGATCAGAGGCCTACACCGTCCCGAGTGACCGTGGGCCCCTGTTGAGCGAATCCTCCCGAGGCGTCTTCGCGATCCCTTGCCAGCCGGCTCGTGGGTCCCCAGAAGACTTCTTCAAGAAACCAAAGGGCTCCCCTGGTTGCTCCAGCCCTGCCCTGACTTACCCTCGCTGGGTGAGTTCCCCAGACCTTGCTGGTCTGCGCCATCGACTTTTCTTCCTCTCCCCGAGACTTGCTGTTACCAAGGCTGGTTGGCTCCAATCGAGTTGCCAACACCACAGTAAGCTGCAGACATCGTGGGACACGCCGAATCCAGCTCCTGGTTGTCGTCGACGCCTCCTGGACCTCGTGGCTGAAGAGTCAAGGCAACCGTGATCGACCTGAATCCTGCGACGACGGTGGGCATCCATCTTCCTTGCCCCGAGTCACTGCCAAGTGACTTTGAACACTGTCCCCTCTGCTTTCAGGTCATCCTTCTCCTGAATCCAGGCTTGGATTCCACTGGACACTTCTTCAGCTCCCGCAAGCAGCAAGTCTTCTTTGTTCGCCAGTGAAAACGACGCCGCGACCCGACACCAAAGGACACCTATGCACCCGGCTTCCCTGGGTGAGGTAACTCCAGCACTACGGTGCTCCTGTGGGTGTGGGCCCTAGAACTACTTACCCTGTAAGTGACTTGCTTGTAGGTTCTCCTGAAGTATCCTAAAACTCTTTATTTTCAACCGCGACTTGCCCCATTGAAGTCAACGGCGATCCGCGCCTGTGTATCCACACTGCACGCGTCCCCGTGGGTCCTTTACTTACCTGCCTTGGGTGGTTTCGTGAGGCCTCAGCACTTCTGAAGGCCCTAGGCCTTGTCTCCCTGCAAGTCGTTGTTTCTAAGTCTCTTGCTTAGTATATGGTCTGGTACGCCCCTAGGGCCCCAGCCATATTGTGCTTAATTTATTGAGAACTGTTGATTTGTGCATATGTTCCTGACTTCTAATCTCATAAAGAGATTAGTAGAGAGTTGTTTATTAATAAATACATATATATTTGCTATATATACCTGTGTGGTGTCTTTTCATTTGGTGATTCAAGAGATTATGTGGTAAAACAAGCTGCTTTACATTCCTTCAAGACTTAGCCCGAAGGCTGCTCTCCACAGCTACCACTAGGATAGCTTTCTATAAAGGTTGTCTTAAACCTATCTACCATAAGAGTCGATTTGGACTGGTGCAAGGTGTCCACTTTAATTAGTGAACAGCATATACCAGGCCAACTTCTCACACCACCTATTGTGTCGTGGGCCACTCGTGGCAGTAGCTTTCTGTGTCAGTCACAGTTTTCCCCGGTCTTTCCGTGGCTTTTGTCGCCGTGACTACCTCTCCAAGAGCTCTGGCGTCTTCTCTTTTTGTCTGTCTGCCTTCGATACCAAATTTTCCATTCTGACGGACCACCGCGTGGGGCTCCGACTGTATGCTCCCTTGGTGTTCGCGCAGCCGTCGGACAGACAGCCAAGTCCTTCGTCTCCTCGGGTCTCCATTATCGAGAATCTCTGCTTGTTGAGAACAGGGGGCGGCACCCACCCTGGGTTTCTACCCAGTCCCGGGGGCGGCACCCACCCTGGGTTTCTACCCAGTCCCAGGCCTCTGAAGGTGTTGTAAAAAAGTATGATTTGCCCCCATGAATGGCCTCCAACTTCTCGGGGAATAGCTTTCAGCTTTTGTTTGACAGCAGTGAATGACTGTCCGAGGTGCTGGATTTGCTGTGTGTAGTTCGAGAATATACGAATAGCATGATTATCAAATGTCTGATCTCCTGACTCTCGCACCGCACCTAGGATCGTGTACCTGTCCCTGGGACAGTGAGGAGTTTTGCTATCAGTGTTTCTGTCGATGCGCTCGGCGAGTACTGGGGGCCAGTGACATGTGGGCCCTTTGAAATACAAAAAACAGAAAGCGCATTTGGGTCCAGCATTATTTAAAACCGTCATTCCAAAAGCAGTTCTGGGGAATCCCACGATGCGGAGGTTGCAACGGCGCGAGCGGCCCTCAGCGTCCTTGACCCTATTCGCCAACTTTCTGGCGAGCTCTGTAAGCGAGTCGACCATCACCGTTAGAATCCAGACTTCTCCTGCAAGGCTGTTACATCCTGTTCGGTGGTCCGGGGGCCAAGGATCTCTCAGCCACTTTGCGAAGGCCCACTCACAGTAGGTTGACATCCTCTGAGATAGTGTCTATTTTTGATTCCAATGCTGAGCATGAGATTTCTATTGCCAACAGCATTTGGGCTTCTGTAGAGCCCTTCAGCGCCTGTGCTGCTAGTTCATTCTCAGTCTCTGATGCACCCCCTCCTCCTCATCAGTCTGCCCCAGCGGGAGCAAACTGGTCCATTTTAGTTTGTTGGGTGCCCCGCTGTGTTCTATCCTTGCCCATTGTATTGTATTGTATTGTAATTGCATTTATATAGTTCTTCCTACCCCTGACGAGGCGTCAAAGCTCTTTTTCGGCGAGTAGTACGCTACTCCGGAACCCATAAAGGATTAGTTTTGAATTAGTATAGTGAAATATGAAAGTAATTTGAGTAGTGGATAGGTTAGTCAGTTATTTGGATTCAGAAGGATAGCGGAAGGATAGAAGAGGGAAAAAAGGTTTGTATTTATATAGCGCTTGTTACCCCTGATGGGGTGTTGAAGCGCTTTTTTGGCGAGTAGCACGCTACTCCGGAAACCCATAAAGGATTAGTGGTGAATTAGTATAGTGAACTATGAAAGTAATTTGAGTGGTGGGTATTAGTCAGTTATTTGGAGTGAGAAGGATAGCGGAGGGATAGAAGAGGGAAAAGGGTATGCATTTATATAGCGCTTGTTACCCCTGATGGGGTGTTGAAGCGCTTTTTTGGCGAGTAGCACACTACTCCGGAACCCATAAAGGATTAGTGTTGAAAATTAGTATCGTGAAATATGAAAGTAATTTGAGTGGTGGTAATGTTATTCAGTTATTTGGATAGAGAAGGGTAGCGGCGGGATATAAGAGGGAAAAAGGTTTGCATTTATATAGCGCTTGCTTCCCATGATGAGGTGTTGAAGCGCTTTTTTGGCGAGTAGCACGCTACTCTGGAACCCATAAAGGATTAGTGGTGAATTAGTATAGTGAAATATGAAATTTGAGAAGTGGACATGTTAGTCTGTTAATTTGATTGAAAAGGATAGTGGAGGGATAGAAGAGTGAAAGATTTAGACCTTTTTTTTTTTTTTTTAGAGGTCATAGCAGTAGGAGAAGGCTTGGGATGAGTAAAAAGGGATGTGGAGGGGAAGAGTCAGAGGGAAGAGCTTAGAAAGGCTTGTTTTGGGGGATCGGTATAGTAAAAGAGGTGTCCGATGATGCAAGGAGGGGTAGAGTAAGGGAGAGTCTAGAAAGGGTTTTTTGGGGGATCATAGTAGTGGTATGGGGTCTGAGATAAATGAGAAAGTGGATGTAGAGGTTATATTGATAGAGGTATAGGGTGAGAAATAGGGTAGTGCATTGGATATGCTGAATTAGAAGCTGGGAAGGCGATAAGTGGGAGAGCCTGAGAAGTGCCTTAAGCACTCGGGACATGAGGACTTTCTGGAACTTAGCAAATAATGGATGTCCAGAGGGCAAAACCGCAATAGAACCAAACATAGGGGCAGAAGCTTGGAAGGCCCATTTTGAGTCCTTATATCTAAGAGCAGAGGGTGATGCAGGGCAAGCTATGAGTGCCCCCATTCCCAGTTAAATTCCCAGTTAATCTCTCGTGATGCCCCAGTAATCTCCTTAAAAGAGATAATGGATCCCTTAAGCAGGGTAACTCCAGCCAAGGCTCCAGGTTTAGATAAGATCCCTGGTGACCTGTTCGTAATGAGCCTAACATCTGGGCCCCTTACCTATGGACCCTGTTTAATGCTATCTTGCAGGGAATGCCGATCCCTTACACCTGGTTGGGGGCGGAAATTATCCCGATTCATAAAAAGGGCTCACCACTCCTTCCTGTCAACTATCGCCCCATCAGCCTCATAGATGTCACTCAGAAGATATATGCACGAGTGCTGCTGGGCCGACTACAGAGTTGGATGGAGGAGTATACCATTCTTAGCCCCTACCAGGCTGGTTTTAGAGCAAGAATGTCCACAATAGATCAAATTTTTAGATTACAACTACTGCATTGGAAGACAGTGTTCCTGGAGGGTGGCAGCCTCTATTTGATCTTTGTGGACCTAAAATCGGCATTTGATTTGGTCCCCAGAGACAAACTGTGGGCCATTTTACTGAATTTGGGGCCCCTCCATATCTCTGTTACCAGCTGAAACGGCTCCACAAATGTAATTTTGCCCAAATCAGGCATGGAAAAAATGGTGAGCTTACTGATCCCATATCAATAGACAGAGGTGTACGACAAGGCTGTGTGTTGGCCCCGACCCTCTTTTGCCTTTTTATTAATGGCCTAGTGGAGGCCTTGATTGCAGGGAGGGATATAGATGCTCCAAGGCTGGAGAACCGCAAGGTACCAGCCTTGATGTTCGCCAACGATACCCTCCTGCTATCAAAGTCTCCTATGGGAATACAGAGGGCCTTAGACACCTTTCATTCTTTCTGCAAGAGCAGGGGTCTAGAGATTAACTTACAAAAAACCAAATATATGGTTTTTAATGCAGGTAAAACCACACGACCAAATCCCCAGCTAGATGGGAAACCACTAGAGAAAGTGACAGTTTTTGAATATCTGGGAATTACACTTACTGAAAAAATGGAGTGGGGTGTACAAGCCTAAAACTGGCCCAGACAATGGGGGGGGGGGGTGTTTAGCAAAGATTCTTAGGAAGTGTACCCATAAAACAGTTGGACCGGTGATTGAAATTTACAAAGTACAAGCAAGGGGTGCGGTCTTGTATGGGGCAGAAATCTGGGGCCATCACCCATCCGACCCTCTATCTAAGATCGAGAATTCCTTTGTCAGGCAACTTTTGGGTATTCCCATAAGCACACCGCTTACTCCGCTCCGAATGGATCTTGGGGTTGGACCAATTGTAGAGGATGTTGCCCTTAGACCCCTTTTATAGTGGCAATGCCTTTGGAGCACCCCAGAATTAGCTGTTTATAGAGTAGAGTTGAAGGAAGTGTTCAGCTTACAGAGAGTGAGCAAAATCTCATGGCTGGTTTACATTAAAAATTCTTTAACAGCTATGGAAATGGGCGACCTATGGGTTAGTGCTGAAGAAAGTTGTCTGACAACATCTAGGAAGGCCCTGTAAAGAGCTTTAGGGTATACAAATTCGCTCAGATACAGGGGAGCTCTGTGACTGGGACATTGACCGCAGCATTTTTAGAGATAAAACAACAATATAGGTTAGAACCTGCCCTTGATGATATTCAGCCAGCCCTTGCTAAAAAGCTTTATTTACAGTTTAGGTATGGAGTACTCCCATTACGCGCTTTTACAAAACACTGGGGGGGTACTCCAATTCAGGGATGTCCGGTATGTAATAATGTACCGGAGAAGGATTACCATGTATTATTCTTTTGTCCGGCATACAAGAAGGTGAGACACCGATGGTTACTGCAGTTGTGCAGAAACCTCGAAACAAATCATTGCTCACAGGCTTTTAGGATACTAAAATACGACACCAGTATGCCCATTGCGTATTCAGTTTCTCGTTTTCTATTTTCCATGTGGTGTGCACGTAGAGCTATTTTAAAACTAGGGCTTCCCTAACTTGATCATTTCATTCTATCACTATGATTGGTCTTTTTTAAATTTTATCCTGCAATACTTTAACGTTACAAATGTGTATCTTTTTAATTATTTACTATATTTTAAATTTCTATTTTTTATTGGATTTTATAAATAATATAGTAATGCACATGCACTTTATCAATTATGAAAGCCTTACTGGGAAAATTAAGCGAATGAATTGTGCTACATCTTTTATCTGTGCTTTTAAGGCCTCAGTGGCCGAAATAAAGAATTCTTTGACTTTGAATTAGAAGAAAGTGATAAATATATAGATTCATTAGTACATGGTAGGTATATGTAGATTAAAGATATTGATAGAGGTATAGGATGAGAAATAGGGTAGTGCATTGAATATGCTTTTTTAGGAGAAAAGTAATAAATATATAGATCCAAGTACATGGAAGGTATATAGATGCATAAATGAAGTAAGTATATGTAGATTAAAGATGCATTAGATAAACTCTGGTTTTCAAGTGTTGTACTTAAAAAAAAATGTTATTTATTTTTTAACAACATAATTATTCTACATGTTTATACAAAGTGTTAGACCTGGTATCATTGGCGTGAGTCTCCCTTCCATTTTTACTGATTGCCTCCTCTGTTTTGATATGTTTTTGCTGGTTTTATGCTTTGGGCACTGTGCCACTGCTATTCAGTGCCACAGTGCAAGTGCTCCCTATGTTAAATTGATGTATTGATCAGTGGCTCCATGATTGGGTTATTTGATTTGCTTGTCAGACCCTAGTATAGTGCACCAGGTGTGCCCAGGGCTTGTAAATCAAATGCTGCTGGTGGGCTTGCAGCACTGGTTGTGCCACCCACAGAAGTAGCTTGTAAAGCGTGTCTCAGGCCTGCCATTGCAGAGCCTGTGTGCAGTCTGTGACTGCCATGTCGACTTGGCAAGTACACCCACTTGCCAGTCCCTAAACCTTCCCTTATGTTCATATCAGGCACCCCTAAGGTAGGCCCAAGGGCAGGGTGCATTGTAAGTATAAGGTAGGACATGCCCTGGTGTGTGCGGCATGTCCTAATAGTGAATTACAGCCATTTTCGTTTTTCACTATTGCAAGGCTACCTGTTCCCTATAGGCCAGAATGGGCAGTTTGATTATTACATCTTATAATCCTAACTGACCCAGGGAACATGGTAGAAAAACGCATTTAGTATGCCTGAACTCAGAATGATAAAATACATCTTTTAGTGGAGTTGATTTTAACATTCTGTGTTTGAAAATACCACTTTTAGAAAGTGTGTATTTTCTTGCCTAACCTTCAAAACGTGCCTCTGCTAGTTTGTGCGTCTGGCTTTGTGAGTGACAGGGGCTGGGGGTGGCTCCAGGAGACAGGGTGAGTCAGCCCAGGGCTGAATAGAGAGATCTGCATCCAAGTGGTGGGAGGAGTAAGCACCTGGGTCTGAATAGGGCTGTGCCTGCCTTCCACAATGCTGGCTCCGCCTCCTGCTGGGCGACTGAGCACCCTGCCCCACATTCTGAAAGGAAAGAAGGAGTCCTGTAAACAAAGTGCTCCAGGACTGACCAGAACTGGTTTTGGACTAGGCACAGGCCTCTCTGCCTTCAGAGAACAAAGAGAAAAGGTGTATAAAAAGGGGACCCAGTCCCCTAGGAAATTAGATCACTTCTGGAACAACAAGACAACCCTTTTGCCAAGGAGAAGAACCAAGGAAGCTGCAGGAGTTGGACTGCCCCTCTGCCAAGTGTGCTGTTTGCTGGGTTGGCCTGCAGTGGTTTCTAAATTGCCAAGGAAAGGAGAAGGAACTTTTAAAGAACTTTCATCATCTTGCAGAATATTACTCCAAGGGCTTGAATTTGTGCTTGCCTCCTGCTGAAGTCTCAGGGCCAAAAGACTTCACCACCAGCTCCCTCCTGAATTCCCTCGCTGGGTTTTCTGTCTGCTGAGACCTGCGTGTCGCTGGGAGCCTGAAGCGCGACTCAACGAGAAGAAGCGTGTCGCCATCGTAGCTGTTGCCGTCACATCGCCGGAGAAGCGTGTCACCGCCACAGAGGCTGCCGCCGCATCACCAGAGAAGCATGTCTTCGTCAACAGCCGCTGAGTGTCGCATCACCGGAGAAACGTGTCGCCACCACAAGGGTCGCCGTCGCATCACCGGAGAAGCGCGTCGCAGGGCCTGTCGCGGCTCCAAAGGTACCGAGTTCGGCGTGCACGCATCGTCTTCACATCGTCGCATCAAGGGCGCCATCTTATCGCATCGCACCGGATCATCGCGTCGCATCGAGGCGCCATCTTGCGCATCGCAAATGGAACGCAGCACGAGAACCTACCCATCACCTCCTCTCCGGTAAGGATCAAGACGCATCCCCTACTCTGCGCAAGCATTGAGGCGCGACGCATCGTCTCCCCCGAAGCAAGGAACCGACGCATCTCCATCCATGCGAACCTTTTGTTTGTTGTGCGTTACGCATCCAGGTACTTTTGTGAGAACTTTGTCGCATTTATCATCAACTTGAACTAAGTAACTTCACCATCTTTTAAGAGCATTTTGAGTACAGTATTGTGGATTTTTGTCGTTTGTGGTCTTGTGATAAGTTTATATAAAGAATACTTATTTTTATAAAACCTGTGTGGTGTCCATCTGTATTGTTTTCACTGTATTACTGTATTTGTTCACAAATGCTTAACACACTGCCTCTTAGATAAGCCTGCCTGCTCGTGCCAAGCTACCAAGGGGGTGAGCAGGGGTTATCCAGGTGTGTAATCCCCTTTCCCTGACTTAGAAGCAAGGGTCCCTATTTGGACAAAGGTGTATACCATTGCCAACTAGAGACCCCCAGTTCTAACATTGGTGGTCAGCGGTGAGGATTTGGACCTGCATTTGTGACTCATATACAGTGATTGGTGTACACTACTAGTGAGTGCAGGCCAAACGCGACCACATACTTTTTGGTAGAATTTATTTCCTTGGACTGTTATTTTTCTGAGAACTGCCAATTCTTATTGCCATGAGTCGACCAGCATCTGTTGCATCTATGGATCTAGATTTTGAGGAGGAGAGGTTAGAAAGCTACAGTTTGAAACAGCTCAAGCATCTCTGCAAGAAATTGAAAGTTGCTACACCAGGCATTTCTAAAAAGGATGACTACCAGAAGGCGCTGAGGGCCTGGGTGGAAGCAAGAAATGACCCTGAGTTGGTGGTTGAGCCAGCTGGGGATGCAGATGGGCAACTGGATAGGCCAGAGTTTCCAGCCAGGGGAGGGGTACCATCCCCACCTGGCAGTAGCATCTCTTCCAAAGACCTGTCTCCCAGAGAGTTGGAAGACAGGGAGAGAAATAGGGTGCACAAGCTGGAGATGGCAAGGCTCAAAATGGAGGGTCAGAGGGACCTAGAGAATAGCAGGTTGTCCTTGGAAAGAGAGAAAATGAGGTTGGAACATGAGAGAATGTTGAGGGAGTTGGAGCTGAAAGCGCAGGGCTTAGGAATCAACCCCTCTGGTGGCAGCACACCATATGTGCCTGCAGAAAGCAGAGTCCATATCCCCAAGGATGTCATAAAGGAATTCCACAGACAGGAAGATATTGGGCAGTGGTTTGCAGCCTATGAGATAGCAATGTTGGCCCACCGGGTCCCTGAGAAGGATTGGGGAGCAGGGTTGTGGGGTCGCTTTGTGAGTGATGGGAGGGATACCTTGTTAAACCTGCCCAGTGAGAATAGGATGTCTTATGCCCATATGAAGGAAGCCCTTATGACAAGGTATGGTTTGACCCCAGAACTCTATAGACAGAGGTTCAGAAATTGTAAGAAACTGGAGGCAACTACCTGGGTGGAGTATCAGTCTTTCTTTTGCAGAGCTATGGATGGTTGGGTGAAGGGTAGCAAAGTAGATACTTTTGAGGCTCTCTATGATTTGTTTGCATGGGAGCACTTGTCTGCTAACTGTTTTCTAGAGCTACGCCAGCACCTTATTGATAGCAAGTTAACTAACCCTAGGAAACTTGCTGAGGAGGCGGACCGCTGGGTAAGCACCCGGGTCCACAAGGGTCATGTGGGAGACTCCGCCAAAGGTGGGCAGGGTCCCCAGCAGAAGAGTGGGGGGGACAAGGGTAAACAGAGGGAGTTCCAAAAAGCGCCACAAAGTAATTCCCAAGGGAACCAAGCGAAGGGTTCCCAGCCTCCCCCTGAGAAGAAGCAAGAGGCCCTGACAGGTAAACCTGTTCAGAGGGGCCCCTGAAAATGTTTTACGTGTGGTCAATTGGGCCACCGTTGGTATGATCCTCAATGTCCCATGAGAGATCCCAAAGCACCACCCCGTCAGATTACCAGTGTAGCCCTGGGGGGGAGGAGATGGGTGCCCAAGGTGGGTGGGATCCCGCAGAGATGTCCCTTATCTCATTAGGAAACTTTGAGATGGTCCCTAAAACTCAGCTGCCTGATAACACTAAAAAGTACAGGCAGTGGGTGACCATCAATGGCCATAGGGTGGAAGCTCTAAGAGACACCGGTGCAAGTGTGACAGCTGTCAGTTGTCGGTTGGTGTCCAAAGAGCAGGTTGTCCCCCATGCATTCTTCCCTGTTTTTGCTGCAGACAACTCACAGAGCCAGTTGTGAGGCGGCTCAAGTTCCCTTTGAGTGGGGGGGGGGTCTCTGGTACTCTCCAAGTTGCTGTGAGGCCAGCCATGCCTGTTGATTGTCTGTTGGGCAATGATTTAGAGGACTCCCCTTGGGCTAAGGTGGAGAGAAGGTCTCATTTGGAGATGTTGGGTCTGCCTGAGTGGGCGTGTGTAACCACTCGGTCCATGGTGGCCAGTAAGGGTGATCAAGAGGTTCTGGAGCCTGAAAATATGGCCCAGACCCCTGCCTTAAAGAGAAGAGGTAGGGGGCGCGGGAAACCAGCCCCCATAGTTTCCACGGTCCAGGAGGAGGCAGATCTTGAGGGGGATGCCCTGGAACCTACAGGGGAACAAGTTGCTGAACTGGGAGACCTGCCTGAGCTGACCCATTGGCAGCAAGAGGGAGGTCCCTCCAGGGAGGAATTTTGTGAGGAGCAAAGGAAGTGCCCTTCTCTTGAGGGTTTGAGGCAACAGGCCACAAACCAGGCAGCAGGTGATCAGTCTGGATCACATTGGATCTACTGGGAGAACGACCTCCTGTATAGCGAGCCTAAGGTTGCTGAGCCTGGGTCAGCCCGTGTGCTGGTGGTACCCCAGCGCTTCAGAGCCTTCCTACTGGGTTTGGCTCATGACGTTCCTTTAGCTGGACATCTGGGGCAGAACAAGACCTTTGAAAGGCTTGTTTCCCATTTTCATTGGCCCCAGATGCGCAAGAGTTCAGATATTCATTGTAGGACCTGCCAAACTTGCCAGGCAAGTGGGAAAAGTGGAAGGAAGCACAAGGCTCCTCTCCAACCTTTCCCTGTAGTCAGTACCCCCTTTGAACAGGTGGGCATTGACATTGTGGGGCCACTGGACCCCAAGACAGCAATGGGCAACAGGTTTATCCTGGTCTTGGTGGACCATGCTACCCGGTACCCGGAAGCCATCCCTTTCAGGACCGTGACGGCCTCCTTGGTGGGACGTGCACTGATGGGGGTTTTTTCCCCGTGTGGGGTTCCCCCGAGAGGTGGTGTCAGATCGTGATACCAACTTCATATCTAATTATATGAAGTCCCTGTGGAAGGAGTGTGGTGTTACCTATAAGTTCACCACTCCTTACCACCCCCAAGGTAATGGGCCGGTTGAGAGATTCAACCGGACCCTTAAGGGCATGATTATGGGTCTTGAGGAACCTATGAGGCGTAAGTGGGACGTTCTCTTGCCATGCCTGTTGTTTGCTTACCGTGAGGTGCCTCAGAAGGCCTTAGGGTTCAGCCCCTTTGAGCTGCTGTAAGGTCATCCGGTAAGAGGACCTTTGAGTCTGGTCAAGGAAGGCTGGGAGCAATCTCCCAGGAAACCTCCCCAGGATGTATATAGCTACATACTGGGCTTCAGGAACCAGACTCGGCGTTTCAGAGAACTCGCTCAGGCGAACCTGGAAGCCAGCCAGGAAGAGATGAAGCGGTGGTATGATCAGAATGCCACTCTGATTGAGCTTCAGCCTGGAAAGAAAGTTTGGGTCATGGCCCCTGTGGAGCCCTGTGCGCTCCAGGACAGGTGGACCGGTCCATTTGAGGTGGTGGAGCGCAAGAGTGATGTCACCTATCTGGTGAACTTGCGGTCTCCCAGGAACCCTTTGCGGGTCCTGCATGTTAACCGCCTGAAGCCCCACTTAGAAAGGTCCGAAGTGGGCATGCTCCTAGCGACAGATGATGGAATGGAGGAGGAGACTGAGCCTCTTCCTGACCTCCTGTCTGCAGCGGAGCAAGATGGGTCAGTGGATGGTGTCAGCCTCTCTGCCACACTGACCCCTGAACAGCAGCAAGATTGTTGCCAACTGCTTGGGCAATTCCCTGATTTGTTCTCCCTGGTTCCTAGTGTCACTGAGTGGTGCGTCCATGTTGTGGACACTGGGGACAGTCCTCCTGTGAAGCACAAGGCTTACAGAGTGACTGACAGGGTCAGAGCTTACATTAAGGAGGAGGTCTCCAAGATGTTTGCCTTAGGGGTGATTGAGTCCTCTAACAGTCCTCGGGCCAGCCCAGTGGTTTTGGTCCCAAAGGCTGCCGCGCCTGGTGCCACACCCGAACTCCAGTTCTGTGTGGACTACCGAGGACTCAATTCAGTCACCAGGACTGACGCGCACCCCATCCCCAGAGCTGATGAGCTCATTGATCGGTTGGGAGCTGCCCGGTACCTCAGCACGTTTGATTTGACGTCTGGGTACTGGCAGATTGCCTTAACTGATGGGGCCAAGGAGAGGTCAGCATTCTCCACACCAGATGGGCACTACCAATTCCGGGTTATGCCCTTTGGGATGAAGAATGCCCCTGCCACCTTTCAGAGGTTGGTGAACTAGGTGTTGGACGGACTGGAAGATTTCAGTGCCGCCTACCTGGATGACATTGCGGTGTTTAGTTCCACTTGGGAAGAACATCTGCGCCACCTCTGGGAAGTGTTGATGGCGCTGCGGAAGGCAGGCCTCACAATCAAGGCGAGTAAGTGCCAGATTGGGCAGGGTTCTGTGGTGTACTTGGGGCACCAGGTTGGAAGCGGACTGGTGGAGCCCATACAGCCCAAGATTGATACCATCCTGGCATGGGAACCCCCAAAGACTCAGACACAGGTGAGAGCCTTTTTAGGACTCACGGGGTACTACAGGAGGTTTGTCAAGAGGTATGGCAACATTGTTGCACCCTTGACTGAGCTGACTTCCAGGAAGCAGCCCAAGAAAGTAAACTGGACTGACACCTGTCAGAAGGCTTTTGACGCCCTGAAGACTGCCATGTGCACAGCACCCGTGCTTCAGGCGCCCAACTTCTCAAAAGAATTCATTGTTCAAACAGATGCTTCAGAGCATGGTGTGGGGGCTGTTCTATCAGAGATTAATGAGGAAGGCCTAGACCAACCTGTAGCCTTCATCAGTAGGAGGTTACTTCCACGGGAACAGAGGTGGAGTGCAATTGAGCGTGAGGCATTTGCTCTGGTCTGGGGACTGAAGAAGTTGAGACCATACTTGTTTGGGACTCACTTCCTGGTTCAGACCGACCACAGGCCCCTCAGATGGCTGATGCAGATGAGGGGTGAGAACCCAAAGTTGTTGAGGTGGTCCATTTCCCTACAGGGTATGGACTTCACGGTGGAACACCGCCCTGGTTCAGAACACGCCAATGCTGATGGTCTGTCCAGATTTTTCCGCCTTAGTGAAGAGAACTCCCCAGAGGTAGGGTAGTTCTCCCCACATTTCAGCTGGATGGGACACGTGTTAGACCTGGTATCATTGGCGTGAGTCTCCCTTCCATTTTTTACTGATTGTCTCCTCTGTTTTGATATGTTTTTGCTGGTATATGCTTTGGGCACTGTGCCACTGCTATTCAGTGCCACAATGCAAGTGCTCCCTATGTTAAATTGATGTATTGATCAGTGGCTCCATGATTGGGTTATTTGATTTGCTTGTCAGACCCTAGTATAGTGCACCAGGTGTGCCCAGGGCTTGTAAATCAAATGCTGCTGGTGGGCTTGCAGCACTGGTTGTGCCACCCACAGAAGCAGCTTGTAAAGCGTGTCTCAAGCCTGCCATTGCAGAGCCTGTGTGCAGTCTGTGACTGCCATGTCGACTTGGCAAGTGCACCCACTTGCCAGTCGCTAAGCCTTCCCTTATCTTCATATCAGACACCCCTAAGGTAGGCCCAAGGGCAGGGTGCATTGTAAGTATAAGGTAGGACATGCCCTGGTGTGTGTGGCATGTCCTAATAGTGAATTACAGCCATTTTCGTTTTTCACTATTGCAAGGCTACCTGTTCCCCATAGCCCAGAATGGGCAGTTTGATTATTACATCTTATAATCCTAACTGACCCAGGGAACATGGTGGAAAAACGAATTTAGTATGCCTGAACTCAGAATGATAAAATACATCTTTTAGTGGAGTTGATTTTAACATTCTGTGTTTGAAAATACCACTTTTAGAAAGTGTGTTTTTTCTTGCCTAACCTTCCAAACCTGCCTCTGCTAGGTTGTGTATTGTGTGTCTGGCTTTGTGAGTGACAGGGACTGGGGGTGGCTCCAGGAGACAGGGTGAGTCAGCACAGGGCTGAATAGAGAGATCTGCATCCAAGTGGTGGGAGGAGTAAGCACCTGGGTCTGAATAGGGCTGTGCCTGCCTTCCACAATGCTGGCTCCGCCTCCTGCTGGGCGACTGAGCACCGTGCCCCACATTCTGAAAGGAAAGAAGGAGTCCTGTAAACAAAGTGCTCCAGGACTGACCAGAACTGGTTTTGGACTAGGCACAGGCCTCTCTGCCTTCAGAGAACAAAGAGAAAAGGTGTATAAAAAGGGGACCCAGTCCCCTAGGAAATTAGATCACTTCTGGAACAACAAGACAACCCTTTTGCCAAGGAGAAGAACCAAGGAAGCTGCAGGAGTTGGACTGCCCCTCTGCCAAGTGTGCTGTTTGCTGGGTTGGCCTGCAGTGGTTTCTTCATTGCCAAGGAAAGGAGAAGGAACTTTTAAAGAACTTTCATCATCTTGCAGAATATTACTCCAAGGGCTTGAATTTGTGCTTGCCTCCTGCTGAAGTCTCAGTGCCAAAAGACTTCACCACCAGCTCCCTCCTGAATTCCCTCGCTGGGGATTCTGTCTGCTGAGACCTGCGTGTCGCTGGGAGCTGGAAGCGCGATGCAACGAGAAGAAGCATGTCGCCATCGTAGCTGTTGCCGTCGCATCGCCGGAGAAGCGTGTCACCACCGCAGAGGCTGCCGCCGCATCACCAGAGAAGCGTGTCTTCGTCAACAGCCGCTGAGTGTCACATCACCGGAGAAGCGTGTCGCCACCGCAAGGGTCGCCGTCGCATCACCGGAGAAGCGCGTCACAGGGCCTGTCGCGGCACCAAAGGTACAGAGTTCGCCGCACGGCCTTCGGAGTGCACGCATCGTCTTCGCATCGTCGCATCAAGGGCGCCATCTTATCGCATCGCACCAGATCATCGCATCACATCGAGGCGCCATCTTGCGCATCTCAACCGGAACCCAGCACGAGAACCTATGCATCACCTCCTCTCCGGTAAGGATCAAGACGCATCCCCTACTTTGCGCAAGCATTGAGGCGCGACGCATCGTCTCCCCCGAAGGAAGGAACCGACGCATCTCCATCCCTGCGAACCTTTTGTTTGTTTTGCGTTACGCATCCAGGTACTTTTGTGAGAACTTTGTCGCATTCATCATCAACTTGAACCAAGTAACTTCACCATTTTTAAGAGTATTTTGAGTACAGTATTGTGGATTTTTGTCGTTTGTGGTCTTGTGATAAGTCTATATAAAGAATACTTATTTTTATAAAACCTGTGTGGTGTCCATCTGTAGTGTTTTCACTGTATTACTGTATGTGTTCACAAATGTTTAACACACTGCCTCTTAGATAAGCCTGCCTGCTCGTGCCAAGCTACCAAGGGGGTGAGCAGGGGTTATCCAGGTGTGTAATCCCCTTTCCCTGACTTAGAAGCAAGGGTCCCTATTTGGACAAAGGTGTATACCATTGCCAACTAGAGACCCCCAGTTCTAATACAAAGCAATACATAAAGATAGTTACATAGCTATAGTATAAATAAATGCTTATATACAGAGGGATATGCTGTATATTTGTTTGCATATGGTGCTTATGTAGGGAAAAGCCAATTCTTGATTAGTTTTCTGAAGATAAGGTGGTTTTCCGTAGATCTTATGTTGGATATGTAAAGAGTTCCATAGTTTGGCTGCTTGAACAGAGAAGGATGTGCCACCCATGGTTTTTTTCTTGGGATTTTGAGGCGAGGTGCCACTCTAGAGCGGAGGTTCCTTTGTTGAATGTGTTTGGTGATTTTATTCCTGATGAAGAGCGGTCCCATTCCATGTATCGCTTTGTGGGTGATACAAAGCAGCTTGAACGTGGATCTTCTGGCACCGGTAAGCAATGCAGGGCTTTCAAGGCAGGCGAGATGTGGTCTCGCGGTTTGATATGCAAGAGTAGTCTGGCAGCCGAGTTCTGAATCTGTTGTAGTCTTTTCATGGTCGTTAAAGGTGATCTGTAGTAGAGGCTATTGGTGTAATCGAGTTTGGACAGAACAAGGGAGATGGTAGCTTGGACCTTGTGTGGAAATCCCAATTGGGGGAAGATTCATCACAGAGTTTTTATAGTGACAAAGCTTGATCTTGCTAGTTTGTCCACTTGGGCATTCATCAATAGCTTGGAGTCCATGGTCATTCCGAGGTTTCTTACTTCCTTCGATACTTAAGATGGTGATCCCAGTTCTGCAGGCCAGGTGGCAAGTGGGTCATAATGTTTCCAATCGCCACACGTGAGTATTTCTGTTTTGGAAGCATTCAATTTGAGATGGCTCCAAGTCATCCACTGATCCACGGCTATGAGACAACTGAAAACTGGAGAGTTTCCAATGTCTTTGGGGCATTCCAGTTGAAGGAGTATTTGTGTGTCATCTGCATAGTTATAGCACGTGAGGTGAAATTGATTGATCAGTACCGGTAATGACCTCATGTAGATGTTGAAAAGCATGGGCGAGATGATAGAGCCTTGAGGGACCCCTGCTTTTGTGGAGTATTGTTTGGATGAGAAAGGTGGGGTATGGATGACATTAGCTCTGTTTCGAAGGTAGGAGGTGATACAGTCTAGAGCAGTCCCCTCTATGCTAGCTTCATAGAGTCTTTGTTTCAGAGTTTCATGGTCAACCGTGTCAAAGGCAGCCGAGAGGTCCAAGAGGAGTAGCTCAGCAACCCCGTTGCGGTCAACTGTGTTCTTCAGGTCATCCCAGATGGCAAGGAGGGCAGATTCTGTGCCTCTTCCCGGACGGAATCCTGTTTGGAAGTCTGAAAGTATGGCATTCTCTTCAATGAATTGTGACATATGGGCGAACGCTGCTCTTTCTATCAGTTTGCCCAGAAAAGGTCCATTTGTAATGGGTCTGAAGTTGTCAGGGTTTAGTGGGTCCAAGTTTGTTTTCCTCAGTAAAGAGTGTATGTATGACTTTTTGAGTTCTTCTGGAAATATTCCGGTAGTTAAGGAATCGTTGATGATTCTTCTTACTGGAGTGGCAGCAGCGGTTGTTAAAAGAATTGTCTTGAAAGTTTGCGGTGGACATGGGTCAGAAGGGCTGCCGGCAGGCCTGCTTGCTTTGACCAGGACCATAAATAGAGGAGTTTGGCTCCGGTTCACCCCCTCGGCCTTCACCTACCCAGCCTGACATCGGACATTGTTTTCCTCGTCTCCCTGTTATGTTTCTTTTCCCTCTCCCGCCTCCTCCCTCCGTGACTCTTTGACTGCTTCCCCTTTTCCAGCCCTTCATGAATCCATGGAGTCTGCTACCTTTATTGTTTTTTGTTTGATTTTGTATATCCCGCCACTCGGGGATAATGCTATTGGCTTCTGTAGATCCTCCCTCTTGGCGGTTTCAACCTATCCTCTTTTCCGCTGGACTGCTCCTTGTTCGCCTGATTGACCTTCTCTTCTAGTCTACCCCCCATTGGTCTCCCTCACCCCTCCCTTCGTATACTTTCCCTGATACTCAGTTCGGTTTTATCTGTCTCTCACTTTGACCGCTTTGTTCCCTCTGAAGTACTTTTCCCTTTGCCGGTCTGCCTGACTCTATCTGCACTCCTTAACCATGTTTACCATCCCCCCTCTACCTTTCATTCCCCACAAGATGTACGTCTTGTCATGCTACACGCTAATAACTCATATTATTGTGTAATCTCATGTTTTGTCTCCTATGTCTATACTTGGCTCCTGTAACTGATGTAATTATGTAACCTGTAACTCGCTGATCCTCATGTAAAGCGCTCTGATACCTCCGGGTCTAGCCAGCGCTATATAAAACTTTGCAAATAAAACTTTGCAAATAAATAAATTCATTGTGTGAGATGTGTTGGAAGGAACGGAGAGGCTGGGTTGTTTTGTAAAAGGGTTAGTGCTGGTGCTTTGTCTCTGTTTTAAGTATGAGTTCAACATGTCTACTTTGTCTGTGTAATGATTTGCCAGCTTGTCTGTGAAATTTTGAGTAACGGGATGAGTTCCTTCTAGGCAATTTGGTTTACGAAATTCATTGAGTATTTTGTAGAATTCTTTGTTTGCACATTTAGCATTTTGAATTCTGTCTGAATAGTACCTTTTCTTAGCTTTTTTGATAGCCGACTTGTATAATCTGTTAATTTTCTTTAGGTGAAGTTTGTCTTGTTTGGCGTTCGTTTTGAGCTAGGTACGTTGCAGCTTTCTAATTTGTTGTTTTGTGTCTTTTATGTCTATATTTCTCCAAGGTTCTTTTGTTCTGTTGTGTGGTTTTGATTATCAGGATGTCTAAAGCTTCCTGTAGCCACTCGTATATAAAACAGAATTTATTGTTTCCAGAACTGTACTGGATGTTAGTTGTGTTTCTAAGTGTTCCAAATTGAGTTTGTTCCACGGACGATAGGTTGATGCACGTAATGTAGTTTTAGGTGAGTAGCTTAGTGTTGTTTTATGTTGGAAAGCAAGCAAATGGTTGTCTGACCATGTGACTGGAGTTATAGTTTGAAAGTTAACTAGTTTGGTATTAGCAAAAATGACATCTAGGATGTGTCCAGCGATGTGTGTGGGTTTGTGGATGATCTGATGCAGGTTCAGTGTGTCTAGGCCAGTGATTATTGTTTTCGGATGGGGCATATTGGGTTTGTCAAACCAAATGTTGAGGTCACCCAGAATACATAGATTGGAGTGTAGTGTTATCAGGTTTGAAACGGTGTCTAGAAGTGTGTCTGGGAATGTCGCCTTGCTAGGTGGAGGTCTGTAAAGGAGCAGGAAGTTACACGAGGAAGACAGTGTAGGATTGCATCTGGTTAGAAGAGCCTCACAATTCTTTATGGAGATGTCGTCAACTTTAGTGATATGTAATGTTTGCCTGAACACAACAGCTAGGCCACCTCCTTTTTTGTGAGCCGGTGCACTGAGGCAAAGGGCAGGATTTATGGTGTACTGGCCTCCGGGCAGATGATGCAAAGAAAATTTACTCTGAGGTCCTGGAGATGGGGGTGTACTCCCAGGGCTGGGAGGAGACAGTGGTCATCCCTCGGAAGAAGAAGCCTGATGGAGACCCCAGCGATCTGGAAAAACCTGCACCGGATCTCTTTGTTGCCTGCTCGTGCTGAGATCTTGGAGAAGCATATAAAGTAGGAGTTAGCAAAATATCTCCTTGATCAAGAACTTCTGGACCCTTTGCGGAATGGGTTCAGGAAGAATCATAGCACCAAATTGGCCCTTATTCCTTCCACTGATTTTATCCTCAGGCAAGTAGCTCAGAGAGATGCAGCTGTCCTGGTGTTGCTAGACCTTCAGCAGCTTTTGACACTATATATCTGTCTTTGTTGGTGCAAAGGCTGCTGCAGGCCGGGTTGAAGGATGTGGCCCTTAAGTTGTTGGAGTCCTTCCTAATTGACAGAACAATCAAAGTCTGTTGCAGAGACTCTAGAGCTGCACCCTTTCTGCTTCCTTGTGGGATCCCCCAAGGGTGGTCCCTAAGCCCTACCCTATTTAACTTGTAAGTCTCACCTCTGGCGAAACTGGTACTCTCCTTTGGTTTCCAGGTGCCGTCCTGTGCAGACGACACCCAGATCATTGTTTCTATCACCGATAACTGGGAAGAGGTAGTGGACAGGTTTAAGGCTTGTATGCAGGAGGTCAGCAGGTGGATGAGGGAGAACTGGCTCAAAATGAATGGGGAGAAAACCGAGATTGTGGGGTTTAGATTTGACAGCTCCATCAGGACTCACCGCTTGTGGCCAGAAACCTGTGGTAGGTTACCTGTAGCGGTGGCGGACAAAAACCTGGGGGTGATTTTTGATAATACTTTGACTTTTGATAGTCAGATTAATAGAACAGTGAGTTTTTGCTTCTGGGTGATTGGAGTTTTGAAGAAAATACCGCCTGTTCTCCCGAAAGAACTCAGGGTGTCAGTGGTCATTGCGCTTATCACCTCCCTGTTTAGACTACTGTAATGCCCTGTATCTTAACGTTAATCAACTTTCATTGAATAAGCTCTAAATCATTCAGAATGGAGCTGCACGCTTGGTCCTGGGAGTATCCAAACACTTCTTGGTTAGAGAAGGATTGAGATCTCTACACTGGCTGCTAGTTAAGAAGCGGGTATCTTTTAAAGTGCTCTGCTTGACGCATAAAGCCCTCCACTCCCAGGGATCAAGCTATCTTAGGACCGCTCTGAAAAGTGGTATGTTCGTGGGAGGCCTTTGAGATCAGCAGGACGCTATAAAGGTGGCGGTTCCATGATGTAAGAAGGCTAGGTGGGGGGAATGTGCTTTTACCGTGGAGGCTGCCAGGTTATGAAATTCCCTTCCTGAACATATCCGGAGCCTAAGTTGCCTTTGTGATGTCGGAAGCAGGTTAAAACGTTGCTTTCTGCGGATTAGGCATCAGCTGGGGTTGTATGATTGAGAGTCTTTGTCTGCTCTGGGTTGTCTCTGTTTCACTCTGTCCTTTCTCGTCATTAGCGCTTTGATGCCTTTTGGGTTAATGCGCTTTAGAAATGATACAAATACAGCTAGTGCCTCCTAAGGCCCAGGAGAGGTCCAATACAAATCTTGTCCTCGAGGAGTTGTCTGAGGGCGATGGGGAGCGGTGGGGCTTCAGGTGCTTAAAGTTCTCAAGGTGGTAGGGGGTTTCAGGTGCTTAAAGTTCTCGGGCAGCCCCCTTCCGACCCGTCCTTATCGTCTCTTACCTACTCCAACCAATGATCCCCTCTATTGCACTGCGGTTACTGACGTGTCCGCAGCGCCAATTCATGGTCCCTTTCATGTTGCTCTCTTTGCCCCCACCGGGCCCCAACCTGATCGCCGCCGGGCCGCTGTTGTCGCTGCTAGCCCTGCAGTCCCCCACACAGCAGTGCCCACTTGCAGTGCAGCTGTGATACTCCTTCCTCCAGGCTCCCATCTCAGCCTCACTGATCGCGACCGCCAGCACCATTTTGGCCTCACGACATGGGTGGTGCTGCTTACAGACAGCAGTTCGCCAACGTCCCAAACTTTCACAGGGGGCATTTGCTGCTTCACTCTGCAGGTCCCTCACGCCACAGGGGTTCCACACTGTGTTCTTCTATTGTCGTCAGACCCACATTGAACCCATGATGATGCAGGATTCCAACTGAGAGTCCAGGAGCTTGCAGGTTTAGATGCCGTCGGCCATCTTGTCTGCTACAGCCTGTGTCACATTATTGTATTGTATTGTAACTGCATTTATTTAGCGCTTACTACCCCTGACGAGGCGTCGGAGGTGGAGGGGGTAAAAGTCAGAGGGGAAGGGTTTAGAAAGGCTTGATTGGGAGATCTGAATGGTAGTAGAGGTATGAGATGATAAAAGGAGGGGTAGAGGAGGGAAGAGTCTAGAAAGGGTTATTTTGGGGATCATAGTAGTGGTATGGGGTTTGGGATGAATGGGAGAGGGGAGGTAGAGGATATATTGTGAGAGGTATAGGGTGAGAAATAGGGTAGTGCATTGGGATGAGTAGTAGAATGAGGTTTGAGATGAGTTAGAGTTGAGGTAGAGGATATATTGAGAATGGTATAGGGCGAGAAATAGGGTAGTGCATTGGAGAGAGTAGTAGAATGAGGTTTTTAGATGGGTCAGAGTGGAGGTAGAGAATATATTGTGAGAGGTGTAGGGTGAGATATAGGGTAGGGCATGGGATATGTTGAATTGGAAATAACGTAATAAATATAAAGATACATAAGTACATGGAAGGTATATCATAAGTACATGGAAGGTATTTATGTATAAGAAAGGTAATGTATGTAAATTAAAGTTGCATTTAATAAAGTCAGACTTTCAAGTGTTGCTGTACTTTAAATTAATTTGTTTATACTTTGTATATGTTTTAATTTGTTTTTGTAATTCAATAGTGAAGCAATTGTAGATAAATAGTTATGATAAAAGATTTACTTATTTATGCAATTACTTACATGTTAAACATAGAATAATGTACCTATAAGTAATATGTACATTTGTTAAGCAGAATGAACAAATATCTATATCTTTAAAAACATAATTATTATACATGTTTATAAAAAGCAATACACATGTAGGTACAAATCTGTAGTCCAAATAAATGCTTATATACAGTGGGCTATGCTGTATATTTGTTTCCGTTCGGTGGTTAAGTGGAGAAGAAGAGCCAATTCTTGAGTAGTCTTCTAAAGATAAGGTGGTTATCCGTGGATCTTATGTTTGGAGGTAAAGAGTTCCGTAGTTTAGCTGCTTGAACAGAGAAAGACGTGCCACCCATGTGTTTTTTTCTTGTACGCTGGGGTTTTGAGGCGAGGTTCCACTCTAGAGCGGAGGTTCCTTTGTTGAATGTATTTTGTGATTTTATTCCTGATGAAGAGCGGTCCTGTTCCATGTATCGCTTTGTGGGTGATACAAAGCAGCTTGAATGTGGATCTTCTGGCAACCAGTAGCAAATGTAGGGCTCTCAAGACAGGGGAGATGTGGGCTTGCGGTTTTATATGTAAGTGTAGTCTGGCAGCCGAGTTCTGAATCCTTTGTAGTCTTTTTTATAGTTGTTAAAGGTGATCCATGGTAGGGGCTATTGTCGTAATCGAGTTTAGACAGAACAAGAGAGATGGTACAGGGGTGGGGGAATCATATCGCCCGACGCCCGAACCAACTAGAATTTTATGAAGGGCAAGAAGATTTATTGTCTATTTTGTCCGAGGGACAAGTAGACATTAAATCACAAAAAAGAAATTAGCTGTCGGCACTCTGGGGCTCATAGGCAATTGAAATGCTGTCAGGAAGCCTTTGGAGGCCTTTGAGTGGATGGAAGCCCATGACTGGGCTCTATCTAGCCAGTGATTGGCTGGGGGAGTGTCACGCTAGACGTCAGTGTTCTAGCGTGAGTTCCACACTGGTGCTGCCCACCTGCTCTTGGAACCCAGCTGCTGAACGTGCAAGGGCGGGCGCCGAGGCCAGAAACACTTTTGCTGCTGTCTGGATCCCAGCGCTGCGGGCCGGTTGGCCTTGTGGTCTCTCTGTCACTGATTGCTGCAGGGCTCGATCGCCCTGACCATTGGAATCCGTCCAGGGCAGTCCACTCATCTTTGGTGCACTGCAAGGCACTTCCTGGACTGGGGAGCGGAAAGTCGCCGTCTCCAACACAGTGAATGCTTCACCAGCAGGTGAGTCAATCTAATAAAGGGTTTTGCAGCAGTCAGAGCCTTAATAAAAGTATGTTAACTGTGATACTGCATGTAATGGTTTGGGATCAGTGGGCGTGGGGGCAGGGTCAAATGTTTGGCATGTTAATTTACAGTAAGGCGGAACTTCTCCACTGCTATCGGCTGATCGATGAGGCGCCTATTGCAATGCAACCAGTGCAGCGTTGGTAATGAGTGAAAACACAACGAATAGAGGCTTACTATTTACAGACATTGACCTGCTTTTATGGACGAGGTCGCATTCAGGGGCACAGAGCAAACGATTATACTTTAACACCTGGCAGTCTTACAGAAAAGGCAGTCTTGTGCGTGCGCTGTAAATAGAAACATTTTTTAAACTGCATCTTTTTCCTGGGGTTAAACAATAAAGCTAATTTTGAATAAAAGAAACGCCACATAATGAAGCAGGCAGAAAGTATCTTCGTGCTCCAGGCAATGTTATGTGTGCAGCGTATTTCACACAGCTCACTGAAACGTGGGCCACTCTTGGCGCCTGAAACATCGCAATGTCTACATTTTTGCATGGGGTCGCCGTTCCACAGTCTTTCTTGCCTTTTCCTTATCCCATTACCTCCACCTTCCCTCCACTCTTCTCGCTTAATCAGTGCCCCCACTTTATTTTCCAATCTTGCCACTGCAGCAGAGGAAAAGCCTCACGTCAGTGTCAATTTTACAGGCTTGATCTGGCAAGAAACTGGTTATTCTCCACATTTTGGGCTCATTCCTGTTAGCATGTACCTCTATTTGGTTGCATTTCTCGATTCCTGTACCTACTGTAAACCACCCTCACCATGCAAAGTGCTTTGGCAGTTTGTGCTCAATAAACAGAGCCACTGTAATGAAGCAGCAGGGAAGGTCTAAATTATGCGGCAGGGTTGACTAAATTATGTGGCCACAAAAAATTTGAATTATGTAGCAGAATGCAGCACATTTTTGTTTATCGTATTACTTCATTTGTTTTACAACGGTATATGTTAACAACGTCAGTATAAATGTTTTGCCTTATTACTTTCAGATTAACACCCAAATACAGCAATAGCAATGTAAAAGTGACCAGTCATCACTTGTGATGGGCTTTTCACTGTGTGGCAGGATGGGTTGCCCTCTTTAAAAACTTTTGATCTGTTTGAGCTAGAATCAACATTTTTGTTAAAATATGCAGTTTAGGCAGCATGATTATGTGGCAAATTATGAGGAAAACGTCTCAGCTGTAGAATCTCATAATTAGAGTGGCTCTGTTATAAATTACGCACGTACACAGGACCTGCCATCAGTGGGGGACCATCTGTCATTTGCAACGATGTAAAATGGCAAAAATTGCAGAACCGAGTTCAATATAAAGCAGAAATTATCAAAATTTAAATTTATAAGTTTCACAATCACGTTTTATTGACAACTGCATGAAATTATACAATATTCCCACCTCAATTTTATGCAACCGCTGTATTGTTGCATTTTTGTTGCACAGTTACGTCAGCAGTAAAAATGAGCCCATACCAGATCCAAGGAAAAGTGGCTCTGCCACCTGTGTGAGTATTCGTCCTATGTAGACATAAAGGCTTGTTTCTCTTTCCCTACATGATTTGACAAGGAGTGTTTTTCTTCTGTGCCTGACTTTGTGCCTTCTTTATGCATGTGCCCATTTCGAAATATCCAAGCATCATCCCTTAGACCCTCAGAACGCTCAGCTTCTGAAAAAAACAAACTGATTGCACAAGTTGCGTTAAAACCTTATCTTTCACCAGGCTTCCCAATACTCGTATGTCAGCATCCAGCAACAGAATTACAGGATTTTCCCAGAAGATAACAGGCACATTTGGGTGGGCAGTGGGGGGCTGGGGACATTGGAAGGAGAGAGACAAGTGGCAGAGAACTCGGATTTTAAAGAAAAAAGTGACTACTTCACAAATCTAAGTGAGACAAACTTGCACATCTATTGCGGAGCTGCTCCTCTTCGTGTTTGGGGAGCTTACTCTTCTGGTGCCATTACTATACCACTACTGTGCACAAGAGAACCCTGTTGCTACTGCCAGTGCTGCACATGCTCCTTGTGTGGGAGAAGAATGTGGAGATTTAGCAGTGAGTGCACAATAGTATAACCACCTCACCTGCCCAGGAATGTAAAAGGAGAGATTGATTTAACTGCCCATTACTGCCTCTTGTGTGTTTGTACTTCTGGATTCTGCCTCAGTGAACCACAGCACCTCTGCTACGCAATTTTGGCTGCCCCATGAATCGTTCATAAGCTCTGCCAAGAAGTGCAGTTATTCACATTCACATGTTTATCAGATCATGTTCCCATGTGAGTATTTTTTAAGCTGGACAGCTATGAGTTGGCCCTAGGATGGAGAACACCCTTCTGACCTAGAGGTTCATATTCTGACAGTCTATGCCAAATATGCTTCAAGAAATGTAGTCAATCACTGGTCTGCACTCTGTCAATAAGGTACTCTTTCTCTACAATTGAAATTTTGTCACATGCATACTGGTTGATAATTGGGTGCAGTGCAAACTGACACATCTACGCAAATACTGTACAACCTGCCAGTACAACAGTTGCATTTAAGGATGCATGACCATGCACTGCATAATTGGACTTGCGCTAGAAATAATGTTGCACACTATGTTGCACTGATTGCAGTGCAGGTTCTCGCCGTGCAGACCCACCTTAGTGATTTATGGAATAGGTGGGGCAAGCAGATATCTGCCCAGGACAAGTAGATTTCTGTAACATTTTGTCCATTGGCCAAGTAGATTTTTGACAAATTTCCACACCCCTGTGGTAGCCTGGACCTTGTGTGGGAATCCCAGCTAGGGGAAGATGCGTCGCAGAGTTTTTATAGTAACATAGCTTGATCTTGCTAGTTTGTCCACTTGGGCATTCATTGATAGCTTGGAGTCCATGGTCCTTCCTTTGATACTTTAGGTGGTGTTCCGAGATCATCAAGCCATGCGGCGAGTTAAGGTCCTTGCAGGAGCGTTTGTCAGCCTGTTCGGTGAATGTGGCGAAATGACTTGCTAGGGTATTATGGGCTGTAGTGTACATAGGTATTATAGTTAGAGTTGACAGCCTTTCTACTAATCCAGTAGTACTGAGATGAATTGAGCCTTTATACTAGATGCACGCCATAAGTTAGCGATTTCTCAACCTCTCCTGTTGGGGGATTCTTTGTTGCTCATGAATCCTCCAATGGGTATCACCCTTTGTGGTTAATGATCCTGATATGTTCAAAGTTTTGTCTTTTATTGTTACCACTTAGACAGTGGAATGTTGTCATTCAGAGAGGGTTATCAGCCATTGGCATGGTTGGGGTGCTGATGTAGGTGGAGGGTGCGATCAGATGGGGTTACTTATTTGTTACTTCATAGCCTACCAATTACATATACATGCAATTGCAGACAGGAAGACTGGAATTGATTCTTGGATAAGCTGGGACAACGGGTTAGAATATATTTGCAGCCTCTCTCTCCGACCAGGTCATAACTCAGCAAACATAAGCAAGGGTCTAGTTTCATTCTTGACTAGGAATGTCAGGGGCTTCACTAATCCCTGCAGGGTCTGTCAGGTGCTTGCATATCGGGATAAACAGAAAGCAGAGATTGTCTTTTTGCAGGCAATACATCTAATAAAGGAACAGTGGCCAAGTGTTGGGCCGCTCAGAAATGTGACTCTTCATACTTATCTTATTCCCAAGAGTTCTTAATTTTAATCCAAGGGGAGTTGCCTTTAGCCATCTACCTACATGCACGGATGATCAAGGCCAATATGTAATTGTTGAAGTCATTCTTTATGGGACACATGTAACACTAGTCAGTATATATATAGCCCACACATGGCTGATCCATCCCTCTACGCTGAGGTTTGGAATTGGATCCTTGCTTTATCCCATTGCACTGTATTGAGTTGGAGATCTTAATACATATTGGAACCCTGAGACCGATAGATCTGTGGAAGCAGGGAAGTATGGGAAGGTAGCTGCAAAGGTCATCTCAGATGGGATGAACGAGAATGATCTGTTAGATTTATGAAGATTCAGGCACCCACATCCCTGAGAGGGCAAATTTGTGTCCTCAGAGCGCAACTCATGATCCAAAATGAATTATTAGTTAACTACTAGGGACGTAAATGCCGGGGTACACTCTATTGCACACTTGCCAAGATTCCTTGCTGATCTTTTGCCAGTACTCTTAGAGATAGTTATTCCACGGGTATTTGCCATTCAATTAAATGGAAGCTACATTCAAATGCTCTCTTCTACTGGATGTTTAAGAACAAAATCAGATCAATCCTAACATAATACTTCTACATTAATGTGGGTTCACTGGATAACACGATTATTTTAAAAACATTGCACAACCACCTACAGAAACTTGAACTGGAGATATACAAGCTGGAACTGAAGCATGAGTCCTGACCAGATCCTTAGTTACTGGCTGAAATAGAGGGAAAAGTCACAGAATACAATGAAATAACAGATCGTGAAATAAACATGTCCAGAAGGGTGATGGCTAGAATCTATTTTGAAAGCGAGAGGCCAGGTAAAGCTCACTGATGGGCTGAAATCTCCTTGGGTATTCAATAACATAACCAGGATTATATCTTGGAATAATACCAAGCACCACGATACAAGTGGTATACTTGCTGAATTCACAGCCTTCAACACTGATTTATATGAGGTCAAACTACACCCACCCATATTGCACACTCCTGAATATCTTGAAAAAGTTGAGCTGGCCTGACTGGGGAGTGGACACCACCATTTTGTAGTGCAGCCTGTTGCACTAGAGGAGATTACATGTGTAATACAGAGTCCCCGTGCAGTACATCCCTGGGGTTGGATGGCTTAACAAATAAGTTCCATAAACAATTTTCTCATTTGCTGGCTTCTTATTATTTGCTAACATTATTTGAGGAGGCGCTGGAAAAACATTGCCTCCCTCCCTCCATAAGGGAGGTTGTAATAGCCAGACTCCTTAAACCTGGCAAACCCTCAGATGATTGTCAATCATATCGATCTCTCTCGCTCATTAATACAGATGCCAAAATATTGACTAAAATAATAGCAAATAGACTTTACTTATGCTGCCAAATCTGTTATTACTTGATCAGTCTGGGTTGTCCCTGCCCTTTTAACACCACATAACTTCTGTACCCATTTTGTGTTTCTCAACTAACATAACCCAGAGTTGGAGGTAGTGGCTGTACTACTAGATGTGGACTAGGCTTTCGACTCATTAGAGGGGAAATATATATATTCACTGTACTCTAGAGGAATGGGCTTCCTGCCTTCAGTCCTTGATTAGATACAGTTGCTATGTGCCTCCACCACAGTACACAGCCAAGTTAAATGATTTGTATCTGAGTCTATAGAAATATAAAAGTTAATAGACAGGGATGCCCCCTATCCGCTATTCTTTTCGCCCTAGCACTAAAACCTTTGGCCTGTATACTACAGAAATCCTATTCGGCCTCTGCTTTCAAGTTCACCTCCCATGAGTTAAATGTTTTAATGTATGGCAAAGATATGGTGCTATATGTAAGACACCCCAAGGTCAACCTAGGCTTACTAGTTAACTGGAGTAAGATACTAAACTTCCCCCTTCAGTCAGCCACTAAACCCTGCCAGGTTGAGTTCTCTTTGGAGTGAACTCACAAATTCTTTGAAACTATGAGGTCTTTGTTAATTAGACTTGCATGTGTGGGTAACCAGCCCAGATTAAAGTGGGAGGATCTCCCACTACCATACTATCGAGGAGGATTTGCAGCCCCAGATTTAGAGCTCCATTATTTATGCTCTCAATACTGGAATTAAATACCTCCCGAACTTGGCTAGTAAAATTGATAATGTAGCCCCATGCCTGGTCTTTGCAGTATTAACACACAAAATGAAATGTGGAATGCACTTAAACTGCGCAATGGCAACATGGCAGTGCATGGGTGCAAGGACAGGGATCGAGGCAGGGATCCCTAGACCGTCCACTGCTACACCATCCCCAGCTCTCCTTGACCAGTGAAGATTTTTTTTATAGATACTAAGGAAGACATAACTAGTCAAACTGGGTGATTTGTTCCCTGGTGGAGAGCTTATTAAACTTCGTGAGATCCCAAGAGTCCCACTCCCCATTAGCTGTGCGGTGATGCGGCTAGATAGATAAATTTGTTTCAAGTTATTAAAAGCTATCACAATATAGAAACCACAATAAAATAGTAATACATTATGGAAACAAAATGTAATCAAAAGTGCAAGAGAACTATTGAATGGTTCGGACAAGGACCCGTTTCCATAAAGTGCAGAGGTTAGTTGCCTAAGTGGGTTAAAAATAAACTAAGACCATTCTTAAAAAAGGGTTTTAGGCCGTCCCCCTGTTAACGGCATTAAAACACAGGAAATTGTTGGCATTGGAGCACTGGTGATGAGGAGCACCACACCGAAATGCATTAGTCTAACGTCTGATGCGTGATACTAGGCAGGACTGCCATAATGGGCGTTCATTAGTGAGAGTGACTTTCCCTTTTTCCTGGATGACTTTGCTTTGTTCCACATTTGTACTACCACTGGGATTATTGCTGGTTCAGCCTGTGCCCCTTCACCTCCATTTATGTAGAATGATTATGTAGGTTCTCACATCGCCAGTCTGTTCAACAGCATCCCGTGGGCATCACCTAGTATGTACACCCAGTCATTCATCACCTTCATTTGGAATGTCTAGTATTATAGTTTCATATTAGGCTTTGTGATACCTCCAATAGATAACAATCTGTAAAGATCTCCCAGTGCTATCTTCTGTGCTCCCCAGTCTTACAGTAGAGAGTGTAGATCCCTTTCCAGACATTAGAAAAAGTATTCAGGTACCCCATAGGGAGTATTCTGTAGTAGCTGGAGTAGTTTGGGAATGTAATAATTTTAAAGATGGCAGAGAGGGCACACATAGGCTCCCTCACACGCACTGTCTCCTGTAATGCCAGAATTAAACTGACGCACTTTAATTTCTTGCATCGCACCTACCTAACCCCGGTATCATTAAAACGCATTTCATGTGACAGGAATGATAGATGCCCGAGATGCAGCGTAGAGAAAGCGGGCTTTCTACACTTGGCCTGGAAGTGCTCGGCAGTCAGGCAGTTTTGGGCGGAGGTGGTCGGCAGGATTAGTGCAGCCACGGGTCTTCAGGTGAGGCCGGAACCCTTGAGTTGCCTGCTTGCCTCGGTCAGGAAGCCCAAGAAAAGGAAACTCCCATATAAACTGCTACAATTAATGCTTGTGCTAGCTAGGCGTAGGGTGGCCATAACATGGATGAGTCAGAGAGGCCCAGAAGTGCCGGTCTGGCTTAAGGATGTACGAGAGTGGTCTCTAGCCGAAGAAGTACATATGAAACTTACCCGTAGGGACGAGAAGCTACAAGACGACCTGATGATCTGGCGGGAAATGTGTACTTCTGGGTTGGCGGAGGGAGAGCCCTCCGCTCTTGATATGCTTGAGAGTGGGGAAAGTGGGTCGGATGTGGAAGACCACCCTAATCATGATGGGAGGCAAGAGAATTGATTACTGCAAACAGCGGCCTGGGTGTCATTGGTGTGTTCCATGCTTATACCTCACTGTGTTATACTTACGAATGATTATGTACCCCTATTATGCTTTTTTACCTCTGATGCTACCACCTGTACCAAGTGTTGCCCATCACATCAACGGCATGCACCTATATGCTGTATCATTGACAAATTGTTTTTGTTATTGCAAAATGAAAAATAAAGTTAAAAAAAAAAGATGGCAGAGAGAGTGGTAGTGTGCGCCACCACTTTACATCCATTCGGAATTCACAGTAGAACCTGCAGGTTGTGTTCCTTAAAAGCGGCTTTGATTTCGGTTATGTCCACCCCCAAATATCGTAACCCATCCAAAATCACCTTATGGTGACACAGCTGCATTCCCTCTGTGTTCCATTCATGTATCTTAGAAATAATTGATTTGGCCCAGTTTATGTGGTATTGCTGGGTTTCCATAAGTTTTGGAACAGGGAGAGAATTGTGGGAGTCTCGTGGGGTTCACTTGTACATAGAAGTATCTCGCCGTCATAGAATTAAATTTTGTTTGCTGTGCCCTCTGTACCTTTAAATACGTGGATATGGTCTTAGAATCTGATTCAACATGCTAGGGGTTCACTGCATTAGGGCAAACAGTAATGAGGAAAGTGAACACCATTTACTGATACTTCTTTCCAGGTTAGATTCAGGTGACAGTACCCAGTTTACTCTAACTGCAGCCATGGGATTCATGTATTGAACACCAACCTATTTTCAATAGCTAGTACCAAAACCAGAATGCATTGGCACCAGTAATCTACTGTGTTAACTGTTTTGTCTGCATTGATGGAAATGATTGCCAAGAATTCTGTTTTAGTTTTAGCAAGCCCATTGTAGAAGCAGCGATTGTTCAGTCTGGTGGATCTGTGCGGCATAAATGAAGACTGATCCCGATGGGCGAAGGTAGTGATGGCCCGCAGCTGCGTATTCACCAGTATCTTAGACAGTATTTTGGCTTCTATGTTGAGTAGTAATATTGGACAGTAAGATGGGCGTTCATCCTTGGGTTTACCTTTTTTGCATAAGTGATACTGGCATGTCTGAGACATATTATTTTCCCTACACTTGCGCTTCCATGAGCATACTGAGTAGTTGAGGCCCATGTTGATACGACAGTCACTTAAACAGCTCCACTGGGAGGCCATTTGGCTCAGGGACTTCCAATTTTCAACTGATGGTAATCTGTCATTTCCTCTAATGTCATATTTTCATGAAGTGTTGGCTTGTTTTCCTCGAAGAGGGTGGGATGTCTAGTTCCACTAGAAAGGCTGACAGTACCACCTCTAGATGCCAGGAAAACTCCTGACATGGTTGGGGTTTACCATTAACGATCCAAAGTCCCACCCGACCCAAGGAAAAGGATTTCATCCTTCAATGCAATTCTGGACACAGTGGCATTCAAAGTCTTTCCTCTATAATAGCAAATCTGGGATATTCTGGATATTATCCCAATTTTACGATATCCGTCCTGGATTTCAGTGAGTACAACTCTGAGGCTTCTTGGTGTCTTGGCCTTTGTGCATTCTCCTTCTCCTGAGTGCTAGTTGGCACTTGAGGGCCCTTCAGTGGCGCCTCAGTCCCAATGGGCACAGCATCAGAAGTGCCTCCCCAACTCCATTTAGATTGCAAAGGAAACGGCAAATGATCTGCAGTGGTGGTTGGCGGACGCCAGCCTGACCTGCAGTAGGCACTCTCTCTCTCCCATCAAGCTCATACTACTGACAGATGCGTCACTGCTGGGTTGTGGGCGGGGGACATCTGAGAGTGATGAAGATTTGAGGCCTCTAGTCTCCAGCAGAGATGTGCTCTATGTTCATCTTCTAGAAATGAGTACTATTTGTCTGGCCCTACAAGACTTCCTGCCATCCATCAGAAGGAGGCGGGTGCCGGTCTTCATGGAAAACATGACTGCCGTGTGCTACTGCAACAAGCAGGGCGGAGTAGCATCCTGGATCCTATGGCAGGAGGCACTAGACTTCTGGAGGTGGGTGGACCATCAGAATACCTTCCTGTTCTCCAACCAACTAGAGGGTCCCTGAATTCCAGAGTGGACTAACAGAGCAGTTGTTGAATGGCAGACCACGAGTGATGTCTCCATCTCGACGTGGCTCAAGGCATCTTCTCACAATGAGGTATGCCCTGGTAAATATTTTGCCACCGTCGAATGCGTAGTGCCAGCAACTTTGGTACGTTGGAGTTTCCTCCAAGATTTTAGTGAGTAGTCCCATTGTAGTTGTAATGGATGGATGGACGCTTTCCCACAGCTACCTCTTCTATGGGTGGGAACCTCCTGTCTCAGCAGCATGGCAGAGTCTTGTATCCAAGCTTCCACAACCTACACCTCCATGCGTGGAGGTTGAGCAGCAGCTAAATCCGAACAACTTGCTGACCAAGGTGGTTGACGTCATCCTTGTGGCCAGACTCCCTTCAATGTACTCTGGGTGGTGGGACAAACTTGTTGCTTGGTGTGATGCTCGAAACACCAACCCCTTACAAGCCAAGCCTTCTGATGTAATTTTGTTTATTATTTAGGTAGCCCAGCAAGCCTTTGCCTTGGGCACATTGAAATGTAATTTATAGGCTCTTTCGGCCTTTCTGTGTTTATCTGACAAACCTTCTTTGTTTAAGTCACCATTTGTGATGCAACCTTCATAGATCTTGGCATTTCTCATGTACAAGCTCTTCTAGCAAATGCACAGCATTTCTTTACAGCTTGTGACACTGAAAACAGTCTTCCTCATTGCAATTGCATCATGAGTGAACTACAGGCGCTTTTGGTAATGCTGCCCTACACCACCACCTTTGTGAGAAAATCTGAACTGAGGACCGTGCCGTCCTTTCTTCTAAAGGTCATGACTCCATTCCATGCTGGCCATTCAATTACTCTGCCAGCGTATTTTTTCTCCACTGCACCCCTCTAAAGACGAGGAAAGCCTCCATCGCCGTGACCCCAAGGGTGCTCCGAGCTTTTACTTTACCTGCACAAAAGACCATTGCGTGGATGATCTGCTCTTTGCGGATTTCTCTGTGTTAAAGAAAAGGGAGGTTGTGCAAAAGATGCCCCTGTCAAGGTGAATAGTCCTCTGCATTAAAATTCACTTTGCACTGGTCAATAAGCAGCCCCACGAGGGCCTGCATGCTTATTCAACTAAGGTCAAGGCCTCTACAATTGCTTTGGCACAAGGGGTGCCTGTTCTAGACACCTGCAAGATTTCGGGACATGTGCATCGCTGTATACATTCAGGAAGCACGACTGCTTTGACAGATGTGACAGGAAGGTTACTTTTTCGATTAGAGTCCAATCCCCAGGCCCTTCACCTTTAAGAGGTACTTCTGTGGTATCTATTCTAAAGGTGAGGAATCTGCAGTTAAAATATCCATCAGAAGAGCAAGTTACTTACCTTTGGAAATGCTGTTTCTAGTGGAGACTCCAAATCCTTACTGCCCTCCCACCTCTCTGCTCTGTGGAGTGATATCTTTTCCCTCTAAAAAGGTCCTACATTAAGATTCAGCACACTGTCTCAGACGATTTGTTCTAAGCTGCACTTCTGAGGGCGTAGAAGAAAAACCCAAGAAACTGGCATCAGAACACAAGGGTGGCAGATATATGTGGCTCTACTCAGTCACTTCCAGAGCGTTATGAGGTCACTATGGAGCCATATGGCGCTGCCTGCCGGCACACTGGAGTGTTACTGATAGAATTCTCTGGATCCAGTCTAGTGCCTGGGGCTATTCTAAAGGTGAGGAATCTGTGGTTAGGAAGAGTATCCACAAGAAAGAGTTCCAATGGGTACATAATGTGTTCTTCAAAGGGCGCTTTATTGGGATTCCTGTCTCCTGAATGCATTTCTGACTCTTCTGCTTTTTTCTGCGAGTCCTGAAGGTCAGGTGGTACGAAGCCAGGCTGATTCTTATGGCCCCAGATTGAGACAAAAGGGTTTGGTACTCCGAAGGCTGACCTTAAGTAGTTGCCCTACTCTTCGACATCCTCTTCGAGAGAATCTGCTATCCAAAAAACAGGGCAGGATTTTACAGCGAAAGCTCCACAATCTGTACCCTCATGCATAGAGATCAAGCAGAACCAGCTGAGTGGTTTTGACCTACAGTTGGAGATGGTAGACACCATTTTATGTGCTCGCTCCCCATCCATAAAATCCTTTTGCTCAAGCCGTTTCTCCAGTATTGTCACTTGATGTGAAGAGAAGCTAGTCGACCCTCTGCTTTCTAAGTTGTCTGATTTCCTTTGATTTGTGCTGCCTTTGGCCTGGCAAAACTTTGCAATGGGCATTGGTAAAAGTTACTTGTTGGCTTTTTCGGCATTTCTGTTTTTGATTGATCCTCCCTCTTTATTAAAGTCACCTGTTTTGATCTGTTTCTTAAGAGGACTGTCATATACTTTTTGCCTCCGCCCCCCCTTCATTATGCCACTGTAAGACCTCAATTTAGTTCTTGGTGTGTACTGTTTTCGAGCCTCTTCATACCTTTCTCTTCCGACTTTTAACTCTAAAAAATGTGTTTCTCATTACTTCACCTCTGCATGTTGCGTCACTAAGCTTCAGGCATTCAGTCCAGCCTCTGTTCACTTCCGTCTTTTCTTTTACAAGCTGGGACTCATGCATTCTTACTTCCCAAAATGGCGTCACACTTTTATGTGGGGCAGACAATCATATTTCCTGTGTTCTTGTGTCCACCTGATCCCTTTGTGAAGGAGTGGATACACAGGTTGCAGCTGAGGTGCAGGCCCTTAGCTTCTTCTATGATATGACTAATGAGTACTGGATGGGATAATCAGCTCTTAGTTGGTGTCACTGGTGTGTAGAAAGGAAAGGTGGTTCAGAAACATATGTCTCCACAGTTGATTGTTCTTTGCATCAAACTGTGTGCCATGGGCAATGAGGATGCTCCTGAGGGCCTTATAGGTCATTTCATCATTGTAAAGATCACTGTTGCAGCCCAACCTCCGATTTACCCCTCTTTTGGAAATCTGCCAGGGAACTAAACGGGTATCTGTCAACAGTTTCACTAGGCACTATTGTATCGATCCTCATGTCCTAAGGAAAAGCCATTTTGCCCAACCAATCCTGCAGGGCTTTCTGGTGTAAAGTCCACTCCACTTACCCGCCTGCTTTGGGGAGGCAATGGTTATTGATTCACAAGGGGAGGAATTTATGTTTAGAAGAATACATTAGAAAAATAAGTCAGTTATTTTGATTTTTTAAAATTATTATTTGATCTGGCAATAAACTTGAATTGAATAAGTTAGTTACCTTTGCTAATGCTCTTTGTGGTGTATAGTCTGTCTGACCACAGATTCCTAATTGCCCACATCTACTTTTTTGTGGAGTAGACTGTTGGAAACTATTGCGGTCCCAAGTTAATCTTGCACACTGTCAGTGTTCTCAAGTATGCTCCGTGTCTTAAGGATGTGGAAAAGACCAATGAATGAATGGGAGCTACACTCAACGTGTCAGAGGTGATGTCTTCTACCTTCGACTTTCCTTTCACTGATCTTTTTGCAAAACCCAGAACAGGAATTGTCCACAATTTTATGCCTTACTCTTCCTGCTGGATATTACAGCTTGCCAAATTTCAGGAATCCTGTTACCAAATCCATACACAGAGACCGCTGTAACAAGTTTGTGTAGTGGTCAGAGTCAGGAGGCATTAATCCCTTAACATTTCACCTGTCTGGCGTCTTGAGGTGTGCATTGTCCCTTGCACAGCATGGTGTGTTGGTGACTATGCCTGATGCTGTGCAGCATGGCCAAAAAAACAGGGAAAAAAAGACTATGCCATTGGCTGCATAATTTTGAAGGCACAAGTATGAGAAGTTGGCCTGGTATATGCTGTCCACTAATTAAAGTGGGTACCTTGCACCAGTCCAAACGACCCTTATGATGTATGAGGTCAAAGATAACCTTTAGAAAGCTATCCTAGAGGTAGCTGTGGAGAGCAGCCTTCAGGCTTAATCTTGAAGGAATGTAAAGCAGCTTGTTTTACCAGAATATCACCTTTAGTATCAACTAAATGAAAGGAGAACCACACAGTAGTTATAAAAATAGGTATTTATTTATATAACACTCTCTAGTATCCTCTACACGAGGATACAACACAAAGCACAGAATACTTTAGCAAAGAAACAGTTGTAAGTAGCACAATATACAGTGGGCTCCAGGGGCTCGGTAGACGAATGCCCACGGATGTCGGGCGCTTCAGGTGCGAAGAAGGGATGCTTGACTCTGCAGCCACAAGGTCCAGGAAACGTCGAGGACGACCAGGAGCCGGATGCGAGCTGTCCCACGAAAGATGTCGAGTGCTGAGGGGTCAGTGTCCGGCGGGAGCACCAACAAGCCTTGGCAACAGCAACCCACGCAGGAAGGTCAAACAGGTTACGGTGTGGACCAGCAAGGTCCAGGGGACTCACCAAGCACTGGGGAGTCAGGGCACGTCTAGAGCAACCAGGAAAGCCCAATAGAAATCAAGATGACCCTCAAGAGGACCCACAGGTCGGATGACCAGGAGTCGCATGGGGACCTCGAGCCAGATCACAAAGTACCAGCCCACAGAGCACTCGGTGCGAGGAGGCCGAAGTTCTTTGGTGGAAATACTGCTCAGGGTCAGGACTGACACGGAGTCCAATGCACAAGCTCGGAAATCGCCAACAAGCATATGCAGTTGTGAAAGTATGCGGTGCACAGGGGTTCGGGTTATGCGGTCCCCACGAGGAATACTGGCCTCAAACTCGGTGAGAGGGCAGCTCGACCTCAGGGTACTTCGGAACCCACATCCTGTGTTGCTGGAGCCTTCGAAGTCCGCAGAAGCTCAGGATCAGCAGACCGGTCAGTTGCGTTGCGGTGCCTGCGAATGCAGGGGAGTGACTCCTTCACCCCAAGGGAGATTCTTCAGTTGTCCTTAATGCTCCACAGGTCCTGCACGGAGCCTGTATGGTGCAAGGGCACAGACGATGCTTTGGACGGAGAGGGAGACGAAGTCGGGCCCAGTCGAACTCCAGCGAAGTCCAGAGTGGCCATACAGTCGAAGGTCAGTGGTTTCTTGTTGCAGAATCTTGTCCACGTAAAATCTAAAGTCTTACAGCCAGGTAAGCCCTTATGTACCCACGGCAGAGGGTTGGACAGATTCAGGGGACCCTCCTAGGGGAGGATCAGGACAGAGGGGTGGTTACACCCATGTCCTTTGTCCAGTTTCGCGCCAGAGCAGGAGCCAATGGCTCCCAGAACGGGTTTGAGCTGGACTATGCACAGGGACACCAAATGTGCCCCAGGTGCAGACTTTCAGGCACTGTGGCAGTGCCCCCACCCAGCCCCAATACACTAAATCCTGTCTGGGAGTTGGTCACACCTGTGACAGGATGCCTATTGTGCTGCCTTCCTTTGCTTGAGCTTGGCTCAGCAGCAGGAGTGCAGAAATGTGTCTCTGGTCGGCAGCATCCATTTTGTGCTGTCCGGGTTGAGAAGGCTGGCACCGGGGAAGACCAGTGACCCCACGAAGCTCACTTCAGAAGGGTAGAATCATACCTCCCACAATGTGGAGGTTATAATGCACCTCTACCTATATGTCTGGCTGAGTCACAGACAACCCGGAAGAATGGTCTCCGAAGGCTGCAGAGGGGCTTTGCTTATGCAGGGGCACCCTCTCACGTAAACCCAGCACCCTGCCTTCAGGATTGTTAAGGCCTGCTATAGGGGTGACTTATACGTTTTAAGTGTAGTTACCTATAGATATAGTGAACCTATATCTAAAGTAAGTGGTGCAAGCACCAGCTTACACAGGTTGCAGTAGCAGACCTGTAGTTCCATTTTGCATGGCCTCTCATGGGTGGCATAATACATGCTTCAGCCCATGGAAGGCCTCTGGGGTACCTATGCATATACTAGGGACTTATAAGGGTACCCCAGTATCCAATCTGGAGTGTACCAAAGTACATGGCATAACAGTTTAAGGAGAAAGCAGATAGGCTGGGGTGCTGATTAGCAGGATCCCAGTCAGACTAGTCAAAACAGTGTAACATCAAGCAAAAAGTGGTGGTAACCATAAGAAGCAGATCCTACTTTACTACACAACCCCCCCACCCCAACATAAGGAGATGCGATTAACCTTGCCCAGTTGAGTCTTCATTTTCTAAGTGGAAATATCTGGAGAGTCCATCTGCATTGGCATGGTTACTCCCAGGTCTATGTTCCACTGTATAGTCCATCCCCTGTAGGGAAATGGACCACCTCAAAAAAGTTTGGTATTTTCAACCTTTTAGCCATAAGAAGGGCTTATGGTCTGTCTGAACAATGGAGTGAGTGGCAAACAAGTATGGCCTCAGCTTCTTCAGAGCCCAAACCACAGCAAAGGCTTCCCTCTCAATAGCTGACCAATGTTTCTCTCGGGGTCAACCTTCTGCTGATAAAAGCTACTGGTTGATCCTGACCCTCTGCAGTAAGTTGTGACAACACAGCCCCTGCCCCCAACTCAGATGCATCTGTTTGGACAATGAATTGTTTGGAATAGTCCGGACTTTGCAGAATGGGAGCTGTGCACATGGCCTGCTTGAGATTATCAAATACCTTTCGACAGCTAACTGTCCAATGAACTTAATTGGGCATTCTCTTAGAAGTGAGATCATTTAACCTCTTCGGTGCTCATGACGGAATGGTTCCGTCATGAGCACCAGTGCTCCGGTGCTCATGACGGAACCATTCCGTCATGAGGACAGGGGGACTAAATCCCTCTGCTGCAAACAGCAGAGGGATTTCCATTTTTTTTTGGGGCCTCGGGAGGTAGGGAAGAGCTTCTCCAACCTCCCGAGGCCATTTGCTCATTTTCATTGTAATGACGATCGCGCGCATAGCATAGTTTCAATTTCGATGTTTTGGTGCTCGTGGGGCTATCTCAGCCCCGAGCTTTGAAACTACTTGGGAGAGGTATCGTTGGAAAGGGGAGAATCGCCCTTTCCAATGGTACCCTTCCCTAGTGGATCCCTGCTTGGGGATCGCCCCAGGAGGGAGATCCCCAAGCAGGGATCCACCCACTAGCCACCAGGGAGGGGGGAGCGGCCCCTTGGGCAAGGGCCTTTGCTCCCCCCATTTAATTTTGCCAGACAACCTTTCTGCCCCCCCCCCCGGGGAGCAGATGGGGCAGTAGCCCCCAATCTGCCCCCTTGGGGGGCAGAAAGCACCCTAGACGCCAGGGATTTTTTTTATAGGCCAGGGGTGGGGGCTGCCCAGAATGGGCATGCCAAAGCCCCCACCCTACCCCCAAAGAAGGCAAAAGACTTTCTGCCCCCCCCCAGGAGGCAGATGGGAGCAATAGCCCCTGAACTGCCCCCCAGGGGGGGCAGAAAGCCCACTAGGCCCCAGGGATTTTTTTTATATATACATACGTAGGGGTGGGGGCTGCCTAAAATGTGCATGCCAATGCCCCACCCAAAAAAAAAATGCTAGTCTTTCTGCCCCCCCCGATGCAGATAAGGGCAGTAGCCCCTGATCTGCTCCCCGGGGGGGGGGGGGGTAGAAAGACCTCTAGACACCAGGGATTTGGTTTTTTTTTATACGTATGGTTGGGGGTTGCCCAAAATGGGCATGCCAATGCCCCCACCCAAAAAAGAAAAATGCTACAGTCTTTCTGCCCCCCCTTGGGAGGCAGATGGGGCAACAGCCCCTTATCTGCCCCCTCCCCCCAGGGGGGCAGAAAGCCCACTAGGCACCAGGGATTTTTATTTTTCCAAAGTTCGGGGCGGGGGCTGCCTAGAATGGGCATGCCAATGCCCCCGCCCCAAAAAAAATGACCACAGTCTTTTTGCCCCCCTCCCCGGGAGGCAGATGGGGGCAATAGCCCCTTATCTGCCCAGTCGGGTCGGGGCAGAAAGCCCACTAGGCACCAGGGGTAAATGTTTTTCAAAATCAGGGGTATGTGCTGCCCAGAATGGGTATGCCAATGCCCCTACGCCCCAAAAAAGATGCCAAAGTCTTTCTGGTCCCCCCCCCGGAGGCAGATGGGGGCAGTAGCCACAGATCAGCTCCCCGGGGGGGGGGGGGCAGAGAGCCCACGAGGCACCATCGATTATCCTGGCTTTTTCATTCGTAGGGGTGGGGGCTCCCCAGAATGGTAGGCAAAGGAGGTATAAAGTTCCTCAGAGTCTGAGTAAAGGAATGTGGGAGTGTAGGTGAGAATGACGCTCAGAATTGGTCGTCTCACCTGAAAAGGAAAACAAGGGGGAATTCCTTGTCGGAACTAGGGCTCTCACACACCTAGCAAGCTAGGTGTCATGCTTCATCATATGAGCCTGCCCCTCGTCAGGTCGGCGGTGCAATACCTGACGGGCACCCAGTACGGGGCTCTTTGGCGGGGATCTTTTGTTCCTGCCGTAGGGTGCAGTGGGGGTGAGGGTTCTAGTGTGTGTGTAGATGTGCAGTGCGTGAAATAAAACAGGTCAGTTAGTCCTAGTAGTGATTTATTCTGGGAGGTAAACTGCCTGAGTAAAAACAGGGAGAATGACAGTAAGCTAGCAGGAAGGTATCTAGCTATGTAAGTTCTATTCTCTACTGGTCGACATGTTTCATGCTCTTTGCGTCAGAGGGATCAAGGCATTTCATCAGGACCAAAAATAATAACTATCTACACGACATGATAAATGAAAACCTACATACCATGTGTTAAGGTAGATGCCCTAAATGTGAGGACAAAAAATACATATTTAAAATGATTTACTCAACATCACATAAAAACGTACTCAGACGAAGTGTGGGTATATTTAAGTTCATATACACCCCTACTCTACACCGTGCTTGTGGTGTGTTCAAAAGGGATAACAATGAGAAGAACATTAGTGACAATCATGTATTGAAATCCCAGCTGTACATATTAAACATATGATAATGACATTAAAAGGACAACCAAAGTTTGAAATTAATATGATAAAGACAGATATACTAGAACACGGCTCACCCAAGCTGCTGACTATAATTGCCTGCAACGGAGTCCGAGCGGTCAAAATGGACACCAATGTGTGTCCTAAATAATAAACAGGGGAAACAGGAGACTGGATGTAAACAATGTGAGAGCGAATATACTCAATATGAGACACATGGTGGAGCTCTGGCAGCGGAAACATACCATGGGCATTTAACAATGATGGGATACCCAGAGTCCGCTACCAACTCACACCACCCGTTGAGGCAATCCTAAGCCCGTGTAACCCGAGTAATGGCGAGACCCGGACTATAGCTACTCATGCTGATGTATATGAAGTCAAACCCATGCCAAAGTACAAATAAGCATGGTATCCGCCCTGGGGGTTCCATCTACCACAGCGCGGGTTCGATACCCCCAAGAATGGGTGGGAGGGTGGAAGATGCGAACTCAGGGCGTCCCTAATCACGTCATCTACCCACATGTTAGTTTGGGCGTCGGGCGATCCGGCTATAAAAGGGGAAGAGGAGGGGGAACCATTCACTTACCCCCACTCGTTGAGTGCTCGTACCCTGACCTACCCTGCCGCCGGAACCGGGATGGTGGAATGAGACTGGTCCGGTGGACATAAATACTCCTAATTGAGTCGGAGCCCGCGAATCTTAACGCGATTCAAGGGAAATCTCGCGTGATTTGGGCCAAGGTGAACCGTGTAAAGATTATTAAAAAATGAAGCCGCCATCTTGGAAAGGTAACTAGAAGATGTATACTAGCGTTATATAGGACAGAGGAGTGCCTGTGATGGCCATCTACATGTCAATGAATCAATGTCAGTAATACTGGTTGATCCAAACACAGTCCCCGGGTCATCACGCGGTCCAAAAGAGAACTCACGGGATTGCAAGCCAAAATAGACATGTTAATGGGATGCTGGTGAAAATGGTGGCCATCTTGAAGAAGGATCTGAACTGGATCCCTGAAGGGAGTCTAACAAAATCGTACGTGGGTCAAAAAGGATCTAGTCTCGAAATATTGTGAGAATATTAATGATTATCACCGGTACGATTGAGAATCAGAAATAAAGACCGTATAAGCCCAGGTATATGAAAGTGTTATGACGGTAGCGTGGAGAGGGCTTACCATAAGAGAATAAGTGGCAGTTAGAGTGGGTAGCATCAGGCTTGTATCAAAAAATGGTCAAGTGGTGTAAGATAGATGTAGGTGTCGTAACGATTCACGACTCATATGTCTGGAAGGACAACAAATCCATTAGTATAGGGAGATCAATAATGTTCAGTGGTCCTAGTTGTTAAGAGGCATATCACTGTTAGGCATAAGATAGTGCCCCAGAACAGATGTTATCAGATATTGTGCTCAATAGTAACGGACCCGGGGTAAGAGTATGGTTAAATCAGTAGACCCCAAGGAATATCGTCATTGAGCCCTATACGATGTGTAGAGAGTCTATGGACCCATCTCTGTTCAATCCTGAAAAGCCTCGATTGTGAAATCTGGTTGTGGGCTTCCAGGATCACCCACTGGAGAGAATCAGGATGATGTTTGGTATCTTTAAAGTGCGTGTATAGTCTAGTTGTGACCCTCTGACATCTAATATTACTTTTGTGTTCAGTTATCCGGGTCTTGACTGTACGCATTGTCATGCCTATGTATCTCAAGCTGCAGGGACAGGTTAGCATATAAATGCATTGTGTTGTATTACAATTGGTATGGCGAGTAAGGGTCCACTTGAAACTCGCGGAGAAACAGATCTCCTTAGTCATTTTAGTCTGCTTACACACTGCGCAGGAACCACACGGGTAATGTCCTGTTACTGGAGGGAGTCCCCATAGGGTCTGTTGTGTGCTGTGTTTGATTTGTTTAGGTCTAGTGTGTATCAGGATATCCTTCAAATTCCGTGTCCGTTTATATGCAAACCGGGGTCTAGGGATGCATAGATCACCTGTACCTAAGATGGTCCAATGTTTTAAGATGATTTTCTTAATGCGAGCTGAGTCAGGGGTGAAGGATGTGACACACGTAAGGGTGTCTGTCGTAGGTTTGGAATGTATCTCAAGAAGAGCCTCCCTGGGATTGTTACTAGCTCGTTTCATGGAATCCTTAATCTTGCGTCCTGGGTAACCTCTTGCTTTGAGATTGACTACCAAAGTACTGGCTTCTGTGTTGAAGTCAGAGGTCTTAGTACAGTTACGCCTAATGCGTAGAAACTGCCCGAAGGGGAGGTTGTCTCTCAGTGCTCTGGGATGGTGACTATTATATAATAATAGGCTGTTGCGGTCAGAAGGTTTCCTATAAAGTGTGGTGCTGAGTGACCCACCCGTCAGTAGGATTTTCAGATCTAGGAAGGGGATGTCCGTCTCCGAGATGGTATGGGTAAATGTTAAGAATTCATTTTGATCATTGACCCAAGTGACAAACTCCTCACATGTGGAGCGATCACCCCTCCAAAAAATGAGGATATCATCTATAAAACGTCTCCACAATTTCAAGTTATGGAAATATGGGTTGTTGATATTGTGGATGATGTCTCTTTCAAAAGCTGTCATATACAGACAAGCTAAACTGGGGGCAAAGGTACTGCCCATTGAAGTCCCCTGGCTTTGATGGTATAACTGTTTCTTGTATTCAAAGAAATTTTCAGTCAAAGCCAGGGTTGCGCATTCCATGACAAACGATATGGGTGTGGGTGAGGTCCACTCCAGTTCGTTGAGCGCAGTTTCTATAACAGATAGTGTGGCTCTCTGGGGTATGTTAGTGTAAAGGGCCTCCACGTCAAGAGTGACAAGTAAATCTATTTCGTTAACATTGTCTGTCTCCTCAATAATTCTAAGTATGTCAGTAGTGTCACGGACATACGAAGGGGTCTGTCTCACAATTGGCTGGAGAAAGTAGTCGCAAAATCTAGAGAGAGGTTCCAATATTGAGTCAATACCGGAAACTATAGGGCGGCCTGGAACCGGGGTAACACCCTTATGGATTTTGGGTAAGGTGTAAAAGTATGGGACCCTTGGTTCCTTCATTATCAAAAGGCTGCCTCCTTCTGGCTGATCCAACCGTTGGTTTCAGCCTCGAAGACTAATGTAGAAATCGTAGTGATTAGGCGGGTGGTGGGGTCCACTGTTATCGGTGTATAGTATCTGTCGTTAAGAAGTTGGCGGCTACATTCTGCATCGTAGTTGACAGTACTCTGGATCACAGTGGCCCCACCCTTATCTGCTTGCTTGATGGTGATGGTTGTGTCCTCAGCAAGACTATTTGCTGCATTCAATTCTGAGTTAGATAGGTTGTGGAAAGGAATGTTGTCATGAGGCAGGGCTAGTTCCTTGAGAACTGCTTTCTCAAATGCTACAACTTCCACAGGGACCATGCTATTATTAGGTGAAAAAGTCGAGGGGTTTCTCAATCCTGAATCCTCCGATTCATTAAATGGACGGTCTTGAAAGAAGGCTTTGAGCCTTACCTTTCTGAACAGGTTCTGGACCTCACACAGGTCTCTGAATGAATCAACCCGAGGGGTGGGAACAAAACCCAAACCTTTCTCCAACACTGTCTTTTCTTGGTCAGTTAGTAGACGGTGGGAGAGATTTATCACTAGTGTTTCTTGCCCTGTGTTCTGCTCCTTGTCTCTATGTTGTAAGTTGATTGATCTTCCCAATGGACCTGTTTTTGCGATCCTCTTTTGTTGCGCCCTCTTCCTCTGCCCCAACCTCTGTCTAAAAAAGGGGGGTTGTTATGCTGGAAGAACTGAGGTGGCCCATGTTGGTATGGTGGGTATTGCCAGAATGGAGGGGGAGGGCCTTGGAAAACTGCTGGGCCCTGATATGGTGGTCCACCATAATACTGATTAGGGCGATATGTCCTCCTAGAATTCTTGCTACCCCAACTCCCTGTACTGGAGTCACTATCATTTATCCTGGCTTTTTCATTCGTAGGGGTGGGGGCTCCCCAGAATGGGCATCCCAATCTCCCCACCCACCCAAACAAAATAGCCACAGTCTTTCTGCCCCCCTTGGGGGCATATCGTGGCAATAGCCCCCGATTTCCCCCCTCCCCAGGGCGGCAGAGGGCCAGAATACGTTTTGGGCCCTTGCCTGTCGCGGGTACGTGACCCACCCACACAAGTGAGGTATAATTTTTTATCGGAAGACTTTCGGAAATGCGGGGTGGGTGGAATTTTGTGGATCCACACAGATTCCAGAACTTTCCATCACATAAATGTGAGGAAAATGTTTTTTTTTTTTTTAACAAAGTTTGAGGTTTGCAAGGGATTCTGGGTAACAGAACCTGGTGAGAGCAAGACAAGTCACCCTGTACTGGATTCCCCAGGGTGTCTAGTTTACAAAAATGTATAGGTTTGCTAGCTTTCCCTAGTTGCCGGCAGAGCTAGGGTTCAAAATCTACAGCTAGGCACTTTGCAAAAAAAGTGTCCGTTTTCACTGTGAAAATGTGGTGTGTCCACGTTGCGTTTTGGGCCGTTTCCTGTCGCGGGCACCAGGCCTACCCACACAAGTGAGGTACCATTTTTCTCGGAAGACTTTGGGGAATGTGGGGTGGGTGGAATTTTGTGGCTCCACACAGATTCCAGAACTTTCCACCACAGAAATGTGAGGAAAATTAGTTTTTTTTTTACAAAGTTTGAGGTTTGCACGGGATTCTGGGTAACAGAGCCTGGTGAGAGCCAGATAAGTCACCCCATCCTGGATTCCCCTGGGTGTCTAGTTTTAAAAAATGTATAGGTTTGCTAGGTTTCCCTAGGTGCTGGCAGAGCTAGGGTTCAAAATCTACAGCTAGGCACTTTGCAAAAAAAAAAGGGCCAGTATTAACTGTGATAATGTGTCGTGTCCACGTTGCGTTTTGGGCCGTTTCCTGTCGCGGGCACTAGGCCTGCCCACACAAGTGAGGTACCATTTTTATCGGGAGACTTAGGGTAAGACAGAATTGTAGAGCAACTGTTATTACCTATTGACTTTCGATGCATTTCTGCCTTCCAAATGAAAGATAATGTGTAAAAAAAAGTCACTTTGAAAAATGTCCTATAATTCTCATGCTAGTATGGGTACTCACAATTTCGGAAATGTGCAAATAGCTACCGTTTCTAAACTCTATTTTGTTCCAATTTCAGAAATACATAGGTGTCTTTCATCCCGGTTTTTCACTGTATATTTCATCCCAAATTAATTGCTATATACCCGATACATAATAAAAAGCCATTGCAAGACACTGCTCAGTTATTGGCTCTGGGTTCGTCGGGTTTTTGGTGAACCTACAAGTCCTATATATCCCCACAACCAGAAAGGTCCAGCGGATGTTACGGTATATTGCTTTCAAACATCTGTCATAATTCGAAGAAGTTACAGGTGAAAACGTTGGCACAAATGGCTGTTTTTTTCAACTCATTTTCAATTTTTCCTATTTTCAACTGTTAGTTTCTATAAAGAAACCTTGAAGGATCTACACAAATGACCCCTTGCTAAATTCAGAATTGTGTCTATTTTCTAAAATGTATTTGCTTTCCAAGATCCATTATTGCTTTCATACCAATTTCTACCGTTAACTGGAAGAAGGTTGAAAGCACAAAAAATAGCAAAAATAGTCTATGTCCCAGTAAAATGCCAAAACTGTGTAAAAAATGTTGGTTTCCTGACAAAAGTCTTTCAGTCCCTGAAAGCTGGGAAAATGGTGATTTCAGCCCTACAAACCCTTTGTTGATACCATTTGCAGGGAAAAAAACAGACGCTTTGATTTGCAGCACTTTTGTTCCAATTTTTCCACAAAAAAATCAAAATTTAGCGGTATTTTGGCTAATTTCTGGGTCCCTTCCAAGGCAATCCACAAACCCGGGGTACCTTTAGAATCCCCATGATGTTGGAAGAAAAGGACGCAAATTTGGCGTGGATACCTTATGTGGTCAAAAAGTTACAGGGGCCTAAGCACGAACTACCCCAAATAGCCCAAAAAAAGGCTTAGCACGGGGGGGGGTGAAGCCCAGCAGTGAAGGGGTTAAGTGAGTCACTATGGACCCATAACCCTTAACAAATCTTCTGTAGTAGCCAGTCAGGCACAAGAAAGCTCTGACCTGAGTCTGGGTAGTGGGAGCAACCCATTCCATTACGGTCTGGATTTTGCTATGCAATGGTTGAACCTGGCCTCTACCCACAAGGTGGCCCAGGTACCCAACCTTACTCTGCCCTATCTGGCACTTGGTGGCCTTGATAGTGAGGCCTGCATTCTGCAGAGCCTCCAAAACATTCTTCAGGTGGACCAGGTGATCCTCCCAGGTGGAGCTAAAGACAGCAATATCATCAAGATATGCTGCACTATAGGCTTCCAGGCCTGTAAGCCGCCCTCATTGCCACCACTGACGACATCAAGACCATACTAGACAAAGGCGAGACCGCGGCCCTCATCCTCCTTGACCTTTCGGCCGCTTTCGACACCGTCTGCCACCACACCCTTCACACACGCCTCCACGAAGTAGGGATCCGAGGCAAAACCCTGGACTGGATCACCTCCTTCCTCACCGGCAGAACCCAGAGAGTCTGCCTCCCCCCGTACAGATCCGAAGCCACCACAATCACCTGCGGCGTACCCCAAGGATCATCCCTCAGCCCAACCCTCTTTAACATCTACATGGCACCGCTCGCCAACATCGTCCGACAACACTACCTCAACATCGTCTTGTACGCCGACGATACGCAGCTGATCCTCTCCCTTACCAAAGACCCGGCCATCGCCAAATCCAACTTCCACGTGGGAATGAAGGCCGTCGCAGAATGGATGAAGACCAGCCGCCTGAAACTGAACTCGACAAGACGGAGGTCCTCATTCTCGGCTCCACCCCCTCCGCATGGGACGACTCCTGGTGGCCATCCGCGCTGGGAGCTGCCCCGACACCCACTAACCAAGCACGCAATCTGGGGTTCATCCTGGGCTCAACGCTCGCCATGACCCAGCAAGTCAACGCCGTCTCCTCCTCCTGCTTCAACACCCTCCGAATGCTCCGTAAAATCTACAGATGGATCCCCACCGTAACCAGGAGAGCGGTCACCCAGGAGCTTGTCAGCAGCAGGCTGGACTATGGCAACGCACTCTAAGCAGGAACCTCGGCTACTCTCCAGAAGAGACTCCAGCGCATACAGAACGCCTCCGCACGCCTCATCCTCGGACTCCCCCACCACAGCCACATCAGCACCCACCTACGAGACCTGCACTGGCTCCCGATCACCAAGAGGATCACTTTCAAACTCCTAACCCACGCACACAAAGCACTCCACAACGCCGGACCAGCATACCTCAACGAACGACTGTCCTTCTACACCCCGAACCGCCAACTGCGCTCCGCCGACCTCGCCCTCGCCACCGTCCCACGAATCCGCCGAACGACCACCGGCGGCAGATCCTTCTCCCACCTCGCCGCAAAGACATGGAACATCCTCCCAGCCCATCTACGTAAGACCCAGGACCTGCTGACCTCAGGAGACGCCTCAAGACATGGCTGTTTGACCAGTATCTGCCTACCCCCACCCTTAGTGCCTTGAGACCCTCACGGGTGAGTAGCGCACTCTACAAATGTTCTGATTGATTGATTGTAAGGACTTTGTTCACCAACCTTTGGAATGTGGCAGGTGCATTCTACAAACCAAAGGGCATTACAATAAATTGATAATGCCCACTAGGGGTTGAAAATGCTGTTTTTGGTTTGGCACTCTCATCTAGTCTGATTTGCCAATATCCAGCAGTGTGAGGTCAAATGTGCTCAAGAACTTGGCTGAGGCCAAAGTGTCTATGAGTTCATCTGCCCTAGGAATAGGGTGAGCATCAGTCCTAGTGACTGCATTGATCCCCCTGTCGTCCACACAAAACCTAATTTCTCTCTTACCACCCTGGGTATGAGGTTTGGGTACCAGGACCACTGGACTAGCCCAAGGGCTATCTGAGGGTTCAATTACTCCCAATTCCAGCATCTTTTGAACCTCAGTCCTAATGCAGGCTCTGACATGGTCAGGCTGCCTGTAAATCTTTTTTTTAACAGGTAAGCTCTCACCTGTGTCCACTTCATGGGTACACCAGGTGGGCTGACTGGGAGTCAAAGAGAACATATGTCTGTATTGATTGAGGACCTTCCTGCAATCAATCTGCTGTTGCTCAGTGAGGCTGCCTACCAAGGGCACACCATCAACTGAGCCATCATCAGGGTTCTGTGAGAGGAGGTCAGCGAGTGGGTCCCTCTCTTCGTCCTGTCCCTCATCAGTAGCCATTAGCAAGCCAATGTCTGCCCTGTCCACATTGGGTTTGAGCCTGTTTACATGGAGCACTGTGGGGGCTCCTAGGAGTTCCAAGGTCCACCAAGTAGGTGACCTCTCCTTTTTGCTCAATGATAGTATGGGGTCCACTCCACTTGTCCTGGAGAGCTGCTCGGGCCACAGGCTCCAACACCCATACTTTCTGTCCTGGCTGATAAACCGTCAGTACAGCCTTTTGGTCATGCCAAGCTTTTTGCAATTCTTGACTTGCCTCAAGATGTTTGCTGGCCTTCTTCATGTATTCAGCCATCCTGGAGCGGAGACCAAGTACATAGTCCACTATGTCTGGTTTGAGAGGTAACTCCCATCCCTCCTTCACCAAATACAAGGGACCCCTAACTGGATGCCCAAACAAAAGTTCAAAAGGGCTGTAGCCAACCCCCTTTTGTGGGACCTCTCTGTAGGCAAAGAGAAGGCAGGGCAACAGGACATACTTTTTTCACCTAAGGTTTTCTAGGAGGCCCATGATCATGCCTTTAGGGTTTTGTTGAACCTTTCAACTAACCCATTGCATTGTGTGTGATGGGGTGTGGTGAATTTGTAATTCACTCCACACTCCTTCCACATTACAGTAATGTAACTAGACATGAAGTTTGCACCTCTGTCAGTCAAGACCTCCTTAGGGAAACCCACTCTGGAAAAAATTCCCAGGATGGCCCTGGCCACCACAGGAGCTGTGGTAGTTCTAAGGGGTATAGCTTCTGGATACCTAGTGGCATGGTCCACCACCACTAGAATGTAACTATGCCCAGATGCTATTGGAGGGTTCATGGGACCAATTATGTCAATCCCAACCCTCTCAAAGGGAACCCCCACCACAGGTAGTGGCATTAGGGGGGACTTTGTGGTACCACCTGACTTGCCACTGGCTTGACAGGTGGTACAGGAGCGTCAAAACTCCTTAGTGTCTTCTGACATGTGAGGCCAGTGAAAGTGAGGGACAAGCCTGTCCCAACTCTTGCTTTGGCCTAAGTGTCCTGCCAAGGGAATATCATGTGCTAGGGTGAGTAGGAAGCCCCTAAACTTGAGAGGTATGACCAACCTCCTCGTGGCACCAGGCTTTGGGTCTCTACCGCCTGAATATAGGAGTCCCTCATCCCAATAGATCCCGTGGGACCCATTGACATTCCCAGCAGCAGCTTGCTGTCTTAGGGGTTCAAGAGAGGGGCAGGTTTGCTGCTCCTGACTCAGCTGTGCCCTGGAAGGGCCCCCTGACCCCAAGAACTCAACCTGATCAGGTTCCAGTTCACCTGGGCCAGTTCCTTCACAGGGACTTGGGTCATCTCCCTCAAGAGACTGATCCTCTGTCTGAGCCTGGAGGGAAACCTTACCCCTCCTTCTCCTTCTCTTGGAAGGCACCTGGTCCATCTTTTCAGAATCCAGGGCCTGTTCAGTAGACATCTGTTTGGCCTGTGACATAGTCACAGCAAACACATCTGCAGTGATGCCCAACATTGCTGCATGTGTCCTGAGTTCCACTTCCGCCCAGGCTGAAGTCTCCAAATCATTGCCCAACAAGCATTCCACAGGGAGGTCTGAGCTAACCACAACCTTCTTAGGGCCAGTTACCCCTCACCAGCTGAAATTAACAACTGCCAAGGAATGGTCTGTCCTGACATTGTTAGCATTGGCCACTTGGTACATCTTACCAAGTATGATATGTTCAGGGTCCACTAGATCTTTTGTCACCATAGTGACACTTGTATGCCTGTGTCCTTGTATGCCATGGCCTCCTTGCTATTAATCAAAGGCTGTTGTCTGTATTTGCCCAGGTTACTGGGACTTCCAAATGAGGTGGCAACATCTGTGCCACCATCACAGACAAGCACAGCCTGAGCTGGAGTTCTGACTAGGCCAGAACCCATCTCAGAGCCCAAGGTTCACCCTACTAATCCCTTATTCCCTGTACCACCACTTGAAACTGTACTAGGGGGAGCAGTTGCCTTAGGGGCAGTGGTGGTTGGAGTTGAATCCTTGGCCTTTGGACAACTGGCATCTTTTGTCCAATGGTCCTTTCTTTACATAAGTAACACCAAGGTTTCCTTTTGCCTTTTCCCTTTTTAGATTGTGACTCCCCCCCCAGATGCAGGTTTTTGGGGCCATGATGAAGACTGTTGATCTTTACCCTTGTCCCCACCCTTATCTTGAGTTTTAGAGTCTTGCTTCTTCTGGTCAACACCAGAGTTTGGTTTTTTCTGCTTTACCTTGGTTCTGACCCACTTATCTGCCTTCTTTCCCAATTCTTGGGAAGAAGTCAGATCAGAGTCAACCAGGTACTGATGCAACAACTGATTTTGGCAATTATTAAGGATCTGCTCCCTCATAATCAAATTGTACAATCCCTTGAAATCATTCACTTTGCTGCCAAGTATCCAGCCTTCCAGAGCCTTAATAGCACAATCTACTAAGTCTACCCAGTCTTGAGTCTCTGCTTTCTGGGTGTCTCTGAACTTAATCCTATACTGTTCGGTGGTTAAGCCAAACCCATCAATGAGAGCACTCTTCAGTACTGAGTAATTGTCAGCATCCTCTTCTCTAACATTGAGGAGCTTATCTCTACCTTTGTCAGCAAAGGAGAGCCACAAGATAGCTGCCCACTGCTCTTGAGGGACCCTCTGAATTTTATAGGACCTCTCTAAAGCAGTTATCCATTTATGTATGTCATCCCCAACATGGTAGGGAGGGACAATCTTGCTCAGGTTCCTATTGTCAAAAGAATGTTCCTTAACTCTAGGGACACTGTTGCTGCCACCAGGAGACTCTAGTCCCAATTTCTTTCTAGCTCTCTGGACTTCTAGGGATTCCTTGTCTTGGGTCAACTGCTCTTGCCTGAGCCTAAACCTAGCTTTCTCAAGTTCAAGCAGTTGATACTCCCTGTCTAAGGAATGTTCCCTCTTGCTAGATACCGAGGTCCCTACAGACTGTCTTGAGTGATGTGACTCTGCAGAGGGAGATCTAGATCTCCTTGGTAAACTCTGCACTCTTCTAGGAGGGGTGAAGAGAGGGCCATTTTGGCCTTCTCCACCATCTCCCTGAAGATCTGAGTTGTCCAGGTGGGAATCATCTTGATCCTCCTGGCCAGGGTTTGAATCTAGGTCATAGAACGTGTCACCTCCTGACCTGTCTTCATTCCCTGCCCCACCCACTCTATCCTGTTCATCTGACCCAGGGGTCTTCCTAAGGTCATCTAACAGTAACACCTCAATGAGGCGTTGAGTGTTGGCATTTCTACCCGTCTTCAGCTTTCTAGAGACACACATGGCTTTCAATTCCTGGAATGTAAACTCATTGTATCTAGAAGGCAGAGAGCCATTGATGGCTTCTCCTTTAGAAGACATACTAAGTGCGGTGTGGTGTATGCACCTACCTAACCTAGTGGGAAACTAAACTCTCTTAGGTTGGAGAAAGGGTGTGCTAGACCCTTGATTACCCAACCCCAAGTTCAGTAGAACTTACTTATTCAAAGCTGGTATTATATGTACCCGGTACTTTAGTGGTTTTCAGTTAATCAATACAAAGATTTATCTGGTAAAACAATTGCAAGCTTGAATCCCAACCGCTGGACACCAATGTGAGAGTTTTTTTTTTACGGAGTTTTATATAGCGCGAACTTGACCCGAAGGTATCGGGTATCAGAGCGCTTTACATAGCACCAGTTGCGTTACATGAGGACACATTCATTTTTGTTAGGCACGTGGAGATTAAGTGATTTGCCCAGAATCACAGGATGTTCAGCGTCATTGCCGAGACTCGAACCCAGTTCCCCAGATTCCAGGTCGACCGTCCTAGCCGTTAGGCAAGTTGGCCTGGTATATGCTGTCCACTAATTAAAGTGGGCACCTTGCACCAGTCCAAACGACCCTTATGCTGTATGAGGTCAAACATAAGAAAGCTGTCCTAGTGGTAGCTGTGGAGAGCAGCCTTCAGTCTTAATCTTGAAGGAATGTACAGCAGCTTGTTTTACCAGAATATCAATTTTAATATCAACTAAATGAAAGGAGAACCACACAGTAGTTATAAAAATAATTATTTATTTATATAACACTCTCTAGTATCCTCTACACGAGGATACAACACAAAGCACACAATACTTTAGCAAAGAAACAGTTGTAAGTAGCACAATACACAGTGGGCTCTAGGGGGAGACCAAACCATATACTAAAATAGTGGTATAAGAACCACCACTGGAGTCGAGATAGTGTCTAGAGCATGTAGAATCGCTGGGACCCCAAGGAACCACCCAAGGTGAGTTGAAAGGGACCCCCGGAGGACGGGTGCAGTGTGCTAACACGACTGCGGGCTCCGTAAAATTCTATGTGGAAGTCGCGGTTACAATTTTAAAGTTTAAGGACCCTTCTCGGTGGAATTCGAGGAAACCCTTTGGAACTTAGAAGGTTTGGGAGCCACCGCACCCGTGGATACCGGAGTACCCGAGTTACCTATCCCAGAGGAGCCGGGTGCATAGGTCTGGAGTGGTGTTGGAAACCTCCGTCGTTCTCAATGGAGGACTTCAAAGAAGAGCTGCTGCCGGGAAGGAAGAAAGTGTCCATTGGAATCCAAGGGTGGATTCGTGATGGGAGGAACCTGAAAGCAGAGGGGACAGAGTCTGGGTCACTTCAGGGTGACCAGGGGCTCGGTAGACGAATGCCCGCCGGTGTCTGGTGCTTCAAGTGCGAAGAAGGGCTGCTTGACTCTGCAGCCACGAGGTCCAGGAAACGTCGAGGGCGACCAGTAGCCGGATGCGAGATGTCCCACGAAGGATGTTGAGTGCCGAGGGGTCAGTGTCCGGCGGGAGCACCAACAAGCCTTGGCATCAGCAACCCACGCAGGAAGGTCAAACAGTTACAATGTGGACCAGCAAGGTCCAGGGGACTCACCAAGCACTGGGGAGTCAGGGCACGTCTGGAGCAACCAGGAAAGCCCAATAGAAATCAAGATGACCCTCAAGAGGGACCCACAGGTCGGATGACCAGGAGTCGCGAGGGGACCTCGAGCAAGATCACAAAGTACCAGCCCACGGAGCACTCGGTGCGAGGAGGCCGAAGTTCTTTGGTGGAAATACTGCTCAGGGTCAGGACTACACGGAGTCCAATGCACAAGCTCGGGAATCGCCAACAAGCATATGCACTTGCAAAAGGACGCAGTGCACAGGGGTTCGGGTTATGCGTCCCCACGAGGGATACTGGCCTCAAACTCGGTGAGAGGGCAGCTCGACCTCAGGGAACTTCGGAACCCACCTACTGTGTTGCTGGAGCCTTCGGAGTCCGCAGGAGCTCCGGATCAGCAGACCGGTCAGTTGCGTTGCAGTGCCTGCGAATGCATGGGAGTGACTCCTTCACCCCAAGGGAGATTCTTCAGTTGTCCTTAATGCTCCACAGGTCCTGCACGGAGCCTGTATGGTGCAAGGGCACAGACGATGCTTTGGACGGAGAGGGAGACGAAGTCGGGCCCAGTCGAAGTCCAGCAGAGGCCTGAGTGTCCAGATGGTCGAAGGTCAGTGGTTTCTTGTTGCAGAATCTTGTCCACGTAAAATGTAAAGTCTTACAGCCAGGTAAGCCCTTATGTACCCACGGGAGAGGGTTGGACAGATTCAGGGGACCCTCCTATAGGAGGGTCAGGACAGAGGGGTGGTTACACCCATGTCCTTTGTCCAGTTTTGCGCCAGAGCAGGAGCCAGCGGCTCCCAGAACTGGTTTGAGCTGGACTATGCACAGGGACACCAAATGTGCCCCAGGTGCAGACTTTCAGGCACTGTGGCAGTGCCCCCATCCAGCCCCAATACACTAAATCCTGTCTGGGAGGTGGTCACACCTCCCTGTGACAGAATGCCTATAGTACTGCCTTCCTCTGCTCGAGCTTGGCTCTGCGGCAGGAGGGCAGAAATGTGTCTCTGGTCGGCAGCATCCATTTTGTGCTGTCTGGGTCGAGAAGGCTGGCACCGGGAAGACCAGTGACCCCACAAAGCTCACTTCAGAAGGGTGGAATCATACCTCCCACACCGGTTACCGGTGTGGAGGTATGATTCCAAGGTGTTTATTACCAAACACAACATGTTTTGTTTCAGCCGTTTTCGAGATAGCATTTACTGCAAGGTTATAATGCACCTCTACCTATATGTCTCCGAAGGCGGCAGAGTGGCTCTGCTCATGCATGGGCACCCTCTCACATAAAACCCAGCACCCCTCCTTCAGGATTGTTAAGGCCTGCTATAGGGGTGACTTATAAGTTTTAAGTGTAGTGACCCATAGATTTAGTGAACCTATATCTAAAGTAAGTGGTACAAGCACCAACTTACACAGGCTCCAATGGCAGACATGTAGTTCCATTTTGCATGGCCTCTCATGGGTGGAATAATACATGCTTCAGCCCATGGGAGGCCGCTGGTGTACCTATGCCCTGGGTACATGTGTACCATATACTAGGGACTTATAAGGGTACCCCAGTATCCAATCCGGAGTGTACCAAAGTACATGGCATAACAGTTTAAGGAGAAAGCAGATAGACTGGGGTCCTGATTAGCATGATCCCAGTCAGACTAGTCAAAACAGTGTAACATCAAGCAAAAAGTGGGGGTAACCATAAGAAGCAGATACTACTTTCCTACAACAAGCACTAAGCATGCATGTGCCTACAAAAAGACAGACCATACAGTAGGGAGTAATGGTCCCAGTAGAGTAACTTGAAAAAAGCGAACAAATAATGACAGATATTAAATTACTTATACTCTAAATTCATGTTCAATATTATTTAATCATACTGAATATACTAGGATGTTTACAAGCCAGCGCAACATCTGGAATTCATGTACAGCAGACGTGCCCCACGTAGAAGAAGAGGGGGGGGGAATGTGTGTATCAGGTGTGGGTTGAAAGTGAAAGGAAAGGTAGTGACAATATATACATCACATTACTATTTACAACAAAAAGAGGGCTTATCCAGCCTGACAATTGAGTGTCAACAAATTAATAGCCATTGTTTGTATTATACAGGCTCAGTGAAAGAAGCACTGTTGGCCACACTGGCATCAACATGTAGCAAAGTCGACGTTTAGACCCCAATGAAACGTAGGTTACTTAGGTCCTTACACAGGGGTCTTCCTCAGGACTGTATATGGGGCACCTGGGAAGTGACAAAAGAGATACTCAGAATCTAATGTGATTGCCATAAGGAATAGTGAGTAGGGGGTAAAAAGGAAACTGAATTACAGTAAGCCACCCTTTACTGGGTAGTCAAAATTGGTATAGGTGGGCCCGTGGGCTCCTACTTCCGAGAGCGAGTGGATGGCACCTGAAAAAGCAGGATGGACGCCATCAGACAAACATATCAGGAAATATATACCATTGATTTAACATGGCTGCTATAGCTGGTGCAATCCTTACAACTTACTATATAAGAGTTGAATATTCTCCATAGAATTGTTAATTGCTTATGTAGAGAGCGCCAAAATTCCTTTCAAGGTTCCAAAATACTGTAAAGCAATCAAGAAGAGAAAAGGGGGACCAATAAAACCACCACATCACATAAGCACATGTGTGTTTAAATTAACTGCTGGAATGAAAATAAGGATGATTACCTTATGCGCAGTTCACTCAAACATGAAGTTTGCCCCAAGGGTGCTGAATTTCTAAAAACGGGGGAGGAGAAGGCTGGATTTAGTAAAAATAGTCAAGCGCCCATAATTCAATGTCATGGCAGGGATAGAGACTCATAAATACCTTGACGCCAGTGTGCATCCGTTCTCGCCGAGGTAAACGGAGCACTGAAAGGTCTGCTCTCTAAATAGAGGCTAAACTGAGCGTGCACGCGCGGGTCACGCCGTGACAGCCGCTCGATGCTGACACTTTGGAAACCGGGAAAAACGAGTCTTCACGGTGACTCAATGGTAGAAAGACTATTTGGAACACGAGTGTGTTCCAGATAGTAGTATTGTTCTAAACTGAGTTTAAATAAGACTAAATCAGTACTAGTGGAATTTTGTTGATAATCACATGTTGTGGGGTTACAAATCTTATTTGCATTTACCGGCAGGGGCCGATGGTGATGGTCCCACCAGCCAGTCATCAATAATATATATATCGCATTAACCAGTTCATCAAATGTGCGTTGTCAAAGTAGAATACAATGTTGAACATATAAACGAAAAACATCAAGTGCATTGTCAATGTTATGTACCCTGTTGGACGTTTAGACAAAAAACATCAGTTTTATGCATCTTAAAGTTTGTCAGAGATAAACCATATATTATCAACTGTTCATTGTAATGGCGAAAACATCACGTCATGCAATTCCTCTAATCTTGTGAGTAAGAGGACATTACTATAGGTAGGGCGCCCATTTCGTGCAGTTTATCATCATTGTACAGTAGAGGACATAACCCTTCATATAATCAAGACCGCAAGACATCGTAAGGCAGTTTATACCACGTGTTCAAGAACATGCACTTATTGGACTCAATCCAGAACGGCTTGAATGAGTTGGATGTTAGCCATGCACAGTTATCCTGCCTTATTCCAGAATAACGATGTTCTTGTTCTGCCTACCGTGAATGATCTTGGCCGCTAAGGCACCACTGAAATATGCTCTACTAGATCCAAATTGCTGTTTCACTATCACAATGAGGACCGCTCCTCTATCTATATACTGAGCTTGTGGTGTCACAATGCTAGATGCATGTTCTTGAACACATGTGGTATAAACTGCCTTACGATGTCTTGCGGTCTTGATTATATGAAGGGGTATGTCCTCTACTGTACAATGATGATAAACTGCACGAAATGGGCGCCCTACCTATAGTAATGTCCTCTTACTCACAAGATTAGAGGAATTGCATGACGTGATGTTTTCGCCATTACAATGAACAGTTGATAATATATGGTTTATCTCTGACAAACTTTAAGATGCATAAAACTGATGTTTTTTGTCTAAACATCCAACAGTGTACATAACATTGACAATGCACTTGATATTTTTCGTTTAAATGTTCAACATTGTATTCTACTTTGACAACGCACATTTGATGCACTGGTTAATGCGATATATATATTATTGATGACTGGCTGGTGGGACCATCACCATCGGCCCCTGCCGGTAAATGCAAATAAGATTTGTAACCCCACAACATGTGATTATCAACAAAATTCCACTAGTATTGATTTAGTCTTATTTAAACTCAGTTTAGAACAATACTACTATCCGGAACACACTCGTGTTCCAAATAGTCTTTCTACCATTGAGTCACCGTGAAGACTCGTTTTTCCCGGTTTCCAAAGTGTCAGCATCGAGCGGCTGTCACGGCGTGACCCGCGCGTGCACGCTCAGTTTAGCCTCTATTTAGAGAGCAGACCTTTCAGTGCTCCGTTTACCTCGGCGAGAACGGATGCACACTGGCGTCAAGGTATTTATGAGTCTCTATCCCTGCCATGACATTGAATTACGGGCGCTTGACTAATTTTACTAAATCCAGCCTTCTCCTCCCCCGTTTTTAGAAATTCAGCACCCTTGGGGCAAACTTCATGTTTGAGTGAACTGCGCATAAGGTAATCATCCTTATTTTCATTCCTGCAGTTAATTTAAACACACATGCGCTTATGTGATGTGGTGGTTTTATTGGTCCCCTTTTTCTCTTCTTGATTGCTTTACAGTATTCTGGAACCTTGAAAGGAATTTTGGCCCTCTCTACATAAGCAATTAACAATTCTATGGAGAATATTCAACTCTTATACAGTAAGTTGTAAGGATTGCGCCAGCTATACCGGCCATGTTTAATCAATGGTATATATTTCCTGATATGTTTGTCGGATGGCGTCCGTCCTGCTTTTTCAGGTGCCATCCACTCGCTCTCTGAAGTAGGAGCCCACGGGCCCACCTATACCAATTTTGACTACCCAGTAAAGGGTGGCTTACGGTAATTCAGTTTCCTTTTTTCCCCGTACTCACTGTTCCTTATGGAAATCAAATTAGATTCTGAGTATCTCTTTTGTCACTTCCCAGGTGCCCCATATACAGTCCTGAGGAAGACCCCTGTGTAAGGACCTAAGCAACCTAAGTTTCATGGGGGTCGAAACGTCGACTTTGCTACATGTTGATGCCAGTGTGGCCAACAGTGCTTCTTTCACTGTGCCTGTATAATACAAACAATGGCTATTAATTTGTTGACACTCCATTGTCAGGCTGGATAAGCCCTCTTTTTGTTGTAAATAGTAATGTGATGTATATATTGTCACTACCTTTCCTTTCACTTTCAACCCACACCTGATACACACATTCCCCCCCCCCCTCTTCTTCTACGTGGGGCACTTCTGCTGTACATGATTTCCAGATGTTATGCTGGCTTGCGAACATCCTAGTATGTTCAATATGATTAAATAATATTTAACATGAATTTTGAGTATGTTATTTGATATCTGTTGTTATTTATTTGTTTGCTTTTTTCAAGTTACTCTACTGGGACCATTACTCCCTACTGTACTGTCTATTACCCAGGTCCCAGTGGCTTGTTTCGGTTATACCATTTATTTGTAACTACAAAAAGACAGAAGCATTTTTTTTCTTTTTGTTTTCCAATCCCAGTTGGATCGATAATGAAAATCTAAAAAAGAAAAAAAGTAACATAATTGTAGCATCGTCCCCTGGCCGGCAGCATGTAACAGACCACTCCAAACACGGAGCTCTGGTTTGCACGTCTTAATTCTTCAGCATGCAACTGTTAAGTGAACACAGTGCATCACAAACTATATTAATCACTCCCAGTCACACCCACCAGATTGCGTAATACTTGTAATGAGTCTGACAAGGACAACTAGAGACCACATACACACAAAGGCAGAACACAACATCCCCCCCCTTTGTTAAATAAAAAGTACAAACTAATATATATATATACACAATATAACTCCTGGATGAGTCGTCGAGGTGCTCTCACCAGTCTTCCAGATCTAGTTGTACGAGATAGAGGATGGGATCCTTCATCTGGCATTTCTGGAGCCGACTAACATCGTGTCAAATGCTTAAAGTGTGACGAGTCTCTGGTTATGGATTTTCCAAGTTGTTGGGCAGTTACCAATCAAACTGAGTGTTAGTCTTGCGTGTTCGCTTTGCTTAACAAAAACTTAGTCTCCTTCCTTGAAGAGCGTGTCTCGATTGCATCGGTGCTTATCAGCATAAGCCTTCATTTTGCATTTGCGAGAGGTGTTGTGACAGGAATCTCGTCAGGGTCTATGGACTGACTGGTGGTCCATTGTGTTATCTTTGTCCCAGGACCTCTCCCGAACTGCAACGTGGCATGACTTTCTCCTGTCGTGGGATGAGGAGTGGAATGGTAGGCACGTAGAGCTGGGTGTAAAGCTGACTTGAGGTTGATTACTTCCAGCGCAGCACGCTGAACCACTCTTTTCAAAGTAGTTAAAGTTGTTTAAGAACACCATTTGCATGACGTGGCCAAGAACATGGCCGTGTAAGACGTGTTCCCGCTGAGTTCCTTGCTGGAGCTGAAACCCTGTAACTAATCCTGCCAGCTATAAATGTCCATTGGGAGGCCCCCACCGGTAAATGGCCCTGGAGTGACCCGTGTTGACTGAAGAGACCTCTGTGGGTGTGTACGACGTGGTAGAGGGGCGAATGGCTGTTATCGCCATGCAAAAAAGAAAGATGGCGGACTCGCGGTCCTGACTGCTCACTACAGCGAACTGGTGCCGACCTGGGGCGAGCGCAGGGACATCGCCCGCGGCTAGACTGGACCCTGGTCCACTTCCCTCCCATCCCCTGATCACCGGACCCTGCCGGGGCTGACAGAGAGGTCTTGGTGGTCCACCTGTGCTTCTCCCTTCCATTCCCAGGCCGCGCAGATGAGAGGGACTTCCTGGCTAGGGGGCACCCTGAAGCAGTGGGGCAGGGAGACAAGAGGCCCGGGCCTCCGGGGCCGAGGCTGCCTACGTACAGACCCGGAGAAGCGCCGCCCACTGAGGAGGGCCCTGCGTTGGGGTCTCGGGCCGTCAATAAAGGAGTCAGCGGAGGCACGCAGCCTGCACGGTGTGGTCGGGCCGCGTTAAGGAGGTCCCCTTCGACCTGCGAACCTGAATCTAGGAGCTGAAGGCCCTCTGCTGGGACGGTGTCTCAGGAGGAGAGGAATCCTCTGCCCCGTCTCTTGGTGAGTGTCTCGCCTGCCCCCAGCTACTGCGCTGTGGTGATTGTGGTGGGGGCTCTCCTGGAGAGCGGGGTCGGGGGAGCAAGTCTGGACTGTGCCCCTGATCCCAAGAAGAGCTCCCCCTTGATGCATTGGACTGCGGGACACCCTAATGTTGGAAAGGGGCAAAAGTGGCCTGGAGTGACCACAGTATACAGACAATCTGGATCCCTTTCTTTGATGTTGTGGCATATGACACAGCCCCGTAATTGAAAGGCTACACAGGCCTGAGGAGTGTCTATGGTCATTACTGGGAGGACAGACTGTGGTTCTTGCAGCCTAGAACAGGGGGGCGGAGAGTGGATTGCCGGGCCCACCTCTCCCAGCCACTAGGGCCTGTGACCTGGGGGTGACTACCCTCCTCCCCCCTCCCACCTGCAGAGGAGATGACAATGCTGGGAGCTTTATGGGCACAGCCATCGGGCCCATTGCCCTCAATGAAATTAGAGAGGGATGTGCGCCTGGTCACGGAAATGCTGCCTAATGAAAGTATAGGAGCCGGGCATAAGAACTGCCACCCTCCCTGTTGCCGCACTGGAATCAGTGGCAGCATTGAGAAGCCTCATTTGAGGGACTTAGTCTCGACAGGGTCCTGTCTACCCCTATGATAATCCCGTTTCCGAGACACCCCAGACACAGCCAGACAACAACCAGATCGCAATACCATACACGGGCCCCCTGTTCGCAGCGGCCCCTGTTCCTTGCCAAAGATGACCAAAGTTAAAGACCCTAAACCTCCCAGGCAGGGATAAATGAACAAATACACCAAAGAGGTGACCCTGCAGGAACCTGCGCAGCCTCTACCCAACACGGCTACTCTAGTCCATGCTGTACAGTCTTCCAGAGAAGCGCTGGAAAACAGGATTGGGGAAGTACGCTCAGAAGTCACACTACTGCAACAATATCTCCGCACTGGCTCAGAGCGAGTGACGGAGATAACCGCGTTTCAGAAGTCGAAGATGCAGTCAAAGACCTGCAAAAGGAGACAACAGAACTTCGCAAATCGAATGGTGAACTGCAATGGCGTATCAACAAAGCTTAAAACCGGGCGCGAAGGAAAAACCTATGATTTGTGGGATTCCTGGAGGGGGTGGAGGGACCCAATCTACCTGCGTTCCTAACCACATGGCTGAATACTGCTATCCTGCCTGAACATTTTTCCACCTGTTTTGTAATTGAACGGGCGCAAAGCCGCCACCTGGAGCTCCACCTAGACCATTCATATTGAGATTTTGCTTTAGCAGTACTCCGCGTCGGTAGATGGCGTCAGTCGATTCTGCGTCCGTCTGCGTCGTATTCGCCGGGATGACGTTGCAGTGTCTATTTAGATGCTGCCCCTGCACGCTGACGTCAGTTCTTTCTTTTTCTGCGAGAGCCTAGCGCATATCCGGAGAGAGCTTGCCCGTTAGTAATTTTTTGACTAACTTTTTTCTCGACTTTTTCTCGACATCTTTTTGAGTCTTCGACTCCTGGTGCACGAGGGATGTCACAACGCTGAACCGGATTCAAGCCGTACGAGGCCTGTAACCGCCTGATGTCGGTTACGGACCCCGACCTTGTGTGCCTTTGGTGCATGGAGCGCGACCACAACCCTGTCGCGGAGCCACCATCACCATTCGCCATCGAAGTCTTCGCACTCCACGGGTAAGTCGAAGTGCAAGAAGTAGGCGAAAAAGCACCGTCGCTCTTCACCTTCTCCCCATCCGTCGGTCGATGCGACACGGTACCCGGAGCATCGCCGCTGTCCAGCTCCGTCTTCGGAGCCTGCTTCTGGGACGGCTCTGCACTTCCCTCCTTTTCCCGGAGCCGGAGTGTCCCCTGCCCAGCTTTGAGCTTTTTACGAAGCGCTTCACGGCATCTTTGGGCAGCCTGACTCCGCCGGCGTGCCTTTGGGCCCTGCGGACTCAGCTGGGGGCGCTTGGCCTTCGATATCGGCGGCTCTGGCCCCAGCACCAGAGGGCCCCCGGGGATCCAGGCCTGGTCCGGATTGACGTCGGTCGACCTCATGGTACCTTCCCCGGCACCGATTCCAGTGACGATGCCCCCGGCGGCGACCCCGACTTAGACACAGTGCCGGACCGACGTCGGTACCTGCGCCGGAAGGCACGTTTGTGCCTCTGTTCATTCCTGGTGTTCCTTCCAGGCCTGAATGGCAACCAAAGGAGGGTGAGGACTGGGAGGGGTCTATGGACCCTTTGGCTGACCAGCTTGACGAGCCGGACTGGTGTTAGAATAGAAATGATTTTGTTTGTGTATTGCTCTATGTAAGTTAGCATTCGTGGCACCATTTTGTATTCGGGTGCCATTTTGAATCATGATCGCAACTAATCCTTTGCCATTTCCGAAAGAAGGCCTTTGTCTGGGTTATGTTTTTTCAAAGCGGAGGTTTGCTACACTAATGAATGCGCTGTTCTTATTAGCTCATACCTTTCCCTTGAGATAAAGGTCTTCTCCCACTTGTCTAGTGGCGGGCACGGGCAGAATGGCCTTGACTGATAGATAGTGTGTGCCCAGCTTCAGAATCGAAACTCACTCCTTGTATTTCTCTGTTCAGCTGCATCTGTTTGGAAAATTCCATTATGGGCGAGCCTTCATTGGTCCTGAAATGTACATAATGTATCTTTATGCTTGCTGATGTCAGTCCCTCTGCAGCACTCCTAATTGACTGGGCAGACTGGGCTCCGCTCTGAGTGTACCTGAATAAACAGATGTTGGTTTGTATTCTCTACTGTCTGACCGACTCTTCATTTAGTATGGAAGGCTAAGAGGTGGTCGTGAGTGACTCGGGTGACCCTAATCTGGTCACTTCCTTCAGTTGGCGCCCGAACAGGGACTCCTTCGGGTGACTGACCCATCCCTTTCTGCGGACGGGGGGAGGTAGAGGCCATTGTCGGGTCGGACTGACGGTTCAGGGATCCCTGTACAAGGAGCGTTGATTGCTCACAGCTGCCCCTTCTGTCCTGCCGGACGGTGCCTCGCCCAGCGGTCATCCCGACTGGAGTCCTAAACGGTGAAACACTTGGATCTGACCATTTGGTCTGAAGAGTCGGCAGTGGAGAATTAGTTCGTTTGACATGCATATATCAGGTGAGTTTGTTTTGGTTCTTAGTGGATATGGTACCATTTTGGTTTGTGTTTGGTATGATCTGAAGACCGTATTTGGGATAAAAGCATTTGCAATTGCTTTACCAGGCATAGAATAGTGAACTTGTTTTCTTTTGAGAATGCCTGGAGTCAGTAAGTTGTTTTCTTTGTGCTGTCGTTGTTGTTCTACAGATGCACGTGGAAGACGCTCAGCCGGCGCCCCCAGAAGGCACTCCAAATTTTGATATGTACGTGAAACATGGTCTTGACCCTATTTAGTACGTTATGGCACAAATATACGAAGGACAATGCCGAGTTGCAGTGGCCGTTAATGGGCACTTTTGATGAACAAAAAATTGGGTATTTACAGGAACAGTTATTTAAGAGGTGAAGTAGTCTATGTTTGATTCTCATAGGACGTGGCAGAAGGCAGCTAGGCAGAGACGATTGAAGTCTGAGAAAGAGGCCCGGAAAGGAAAAAATTTCTGATTGCATATTGGTAAATCGTATTTGGCTCAGGCGGTAACCAATACTTTTGTGGAAGAATTGTTAGATACTCGACCCCCGCATGCTCCGCAAAGGATATATCCCACTGTCTCGGTACCATCACAGCCGTCTGTTACAGCTGTTCTTTCTGTTTCTGCTTCTACTGCTGTTGTTTTAACGGCTGTGGCTTCGGCTCCTCCTCTTTCTTCTGTTTCTTTGCCGTCTGTGGCAACGGTGACTGTTAGTACTCCTGCCACGCCTATTGTCTCAGCATCTCTGTCTCCAGCCCTTACTCCTGAAATGCAGGCGCCGGTGACGATTGTGCCTGTTACTTCTGTTGTTTCTCCCCCTATGGTTCTTCATCCCCCCGACCTTTGTTGGCACCGAGACGCCAGTTCGTGGGTTTGAGGATAGAGACTTGTCAAAATTTAAGGAGCTTTTGGGTCCTTTTGTATGGTCTGTGGTGGGGGATGACGAGAAGAAGGTAGTAGCTAATCAGGCTGCGCAGTAGGCTGGTAATCCTATTGATAGTGTAGAGGATATATGGAAAGTAATGAGAGATTACGAGCCTTTTTTTCTTCAGCAACACGCTCTTAAACATACGTTGATTGGCCCTTAGCAGCAGCATTTGGGGGATGATGCGCCGCAAATTTTATTTGATATTAAAGATAGTGTGTATACTAACCGAATGGACCCAGGTCAAGTTTTTAGTAACATTACCACATTGGTTGCCTATAGTGGTAGGTTACATGATAAGAGTCCTACTACAGTGTTCCAGTTTCCGATGAGAGAGGTACATCCCATATACCACCCAGAGATACCGGAGTTAACGGGCCAGCGTGGTAATATTACTCGAGCGGCAGTGGCGGCCAGGTTTCAATAGCAATGGGTTTATAGTCTATGGAAAAGAAGTGAGGTTTTATCCCTTAAGACTCAGTTGCCTGATCCTAGGAAAAATCCTACTGCTTATTATAAGGAATTGACTGAAGCTGCTTCTTCGACAGTAATGACTCTTGCTGATATTGAAATGTTTTTCGGTCTTCTTGTTCCGGTTGATATTTGGAGGCAGGTCCATAATCAAGATCCTGTTCCGGAGTTGGGTGGTACTTGGGATCAAATTAAAGCATGGGAGCAGGAGAAAACCAGGTGATAAGCCCCGAGCGGAAATTTTAGCGTTGCCAGGCCGCATCATTACATATATGCATTCTCTTATTCACGCCGAGGAAAGTGGATTGGGATAAATTGTCCGCTTGTTGCCAGAAGAAAGATGAATATGTCTGATTTTTTCACTCAGTTTGAGGACACGTTTTTGGATTATAGTGGTCAGGATTTGTCTGTTGAGGGGGTGTTTGATTGTTTGTTAACAGATTTGTCTCTAATTTGCTTCCTGAAATTGTGACTCGATTGCAGGCTTCTGAGAGTACCTGGTCCACCTCTTCCCCTTCTGTTGTTTTGAATATGGCTCAATATTATGAGCATCGAGACAATGAGGAGAAAGAAAGGACAGAGAGGAAGCATAAAGATTTAAAAACGAAGTGGGAATGGCAGAGGACGTGGTGGTCCTGCCCGACAGCTTCCACGTACTAGTAGGCAGCCGAATATGACGCCTCTGGGGCTGAGTGTGTGTATTTTAAGGAGGAGGTTCACTGGCGTAGCGAGTGTCCCGTGCTCTTGCAGAAGGTGGCGGTCCCCAGAGGACGAGGTTCCCGTGGATGGGGTTGTGGGACTGGAGTGGATGATAGGGCTTAGAACGCTGCAGCCTCACAGGGTCGTACCGATAATAATTACTTTGACGACCCTCGTGATGGACAGTACTATCATGATGATTATGACATGAAGGAAGTGACGGGAATGTCTTACAGCTAGGACAGCCAGGGACAGAGTGAGGGACCAGTTCCAATACCTGTACACCAGCGTGGACCTTGTGTATCAGCGGAACTGCAAGGTTCGCTTAAGGAATCTTTGGTGAATACAGGTGCGACAAAAACTCTGTCTCTCGAAATATGGTCCCTGGGGCGGCTCTGTCTGGCCATAATAATGTTTCGGTTGGTTTTTCTGGTGTACCGATAGGGAGCCCCATTTCCAGACCCCTTGCACTAACTGTCGGTCCTTTTACTGTGGATTCATCATTTCTGCTAACATCTAATTGTGGTGAGGATTTGATGGGTTTGGATTTGTTGAAAAAATTGCATGCTACGATTTATTGTTTCTCCGGAAGGTGTTTACATGACGATGGGTCCAAATGTGAGTACTAGACGGTGTTTGTCTCTCCCTCTTCCTGCATAATTTGCAGACGTACCATCTTCTTTTTGGGCAACTGGTGATACAGATGTAGGATTGTTACATATCCCGCCGATTTCGATAAAAGTTAAAGATACTGCTATTCTGCCTCGTATTCCTTAGTATAAAATCCCACAGGCCAGAGAGCGAGCCTTATTGCAAATTATTCAAGATTTGATCAAGAAGGGGGTAGTTGAGGAGACATCTGCCAATATTTGTAATAGCCCAGTTCTTCCAATTCTTAAACAGACGCCCTCAGGTTCCCTTGATGATCATGAAGATGTTTATCGTTTTGTGATTGATTTGCGTGAAGTTAATAAAATAGTGGTTCCCCAGTTTCCAGAGGTCCCAGACATTACTACGCTTTTGACGATGATTCCCTCTACTGCTAAATTCTTTTCTGTTATTGATTTGAAAAATACATTTTTCAGTATTCCTATTCATCCAGATAGGAGGTATTTGTTTGGGTTTACGCTAGCTGGCAGGAGCATTAGGTTCTGTCAAGCTCCTCAGGGTTATACTGAGAGTCCAAGTATTTACAGTCAGGCTTTAAAGAGTCAATTGGATTCCCTTTCGCTCCCTGCAAATAATGTTTTGGTGCAGTATGTTGATGACTTGCTTATCGCTTCCGATTCAGAGCAGGGTTGTAAAGATAGTACAGTCAAATTATTGTTACGTTTGGCTCACCATGGACATAAGGTTTCTCTTTCTAAATTTCAGTATTGTCGACAGGAGGTCACCTATTTAGGTCACCTACTGTCGAAGGAGAAATAGGGAGATTGACCCTTGAGCGCATCAGTACCATTGTTAAAATGCCCATTTCACAAACTCAAAAAGATGTGCCACGCTTTTATAGGTATTACTTCTTACTGTCGCCAGTGGATACCTAACTATTCGTTACTAATCAAACCTTTGCTTGCACTATCGACTAAAGAAGTGCATGAGCCCTTGCCTTGGACAGCGGAATGTCAGCAGTCTTTTGAGCAATTGAAAACTGAGCTTTGTTCAGCTCCAGTAATAGGCACCCCAGATTACAATTAACCGTTTTTGTTGTACGTCCATGAAATGGCTAGTTGCGCGCTTTCAGTTTTAACAAAAATTTGGAGATCAGCAACGGCTGTGTGCTTATTTCTCTGCTGTTCTTGATCCAGTCGCGAGAGCCATTCCGAATTGTCTAAGAGCGGTCGCGGCTGTGGCCGTTTCGATCACACAATCGGCCGGACTTGTACTGGATACTGATCTCACAGTCATGGTACCCCATGCGGTGGATACACTTTTGAATAAGACAAAGACACAGCACCTCACCAGTGCACGTCTGACTGGCTATGAATTAACGTTGTTTGCTAAACACATCACGATTAAAAGATGTGCCACTCTGAATCCAGCCACGTTACTGCCCCTCCCTTCTGAAAGTGATGAAGTCGGCAAACATGACTGTATCTTTCGGGCGGAAGAAGAAACGAAAGGACGGGTAGACTTGACTGATGTTCCCTTATCTGACCCACAAGGGGAGCTATGTGTCGATGGCTCTTGTTTTAAATTACCAGATGGCACTACTACTGCTGCTTTTGCTATTACTACACTGCATATAGTAGTAGAGACATCACAAGTCCCTTATTAGTCAGCTCAAGCTGCTGAACTTGTTGCCCTTATACGAGCTTGTGAATTGGACTGGTTGTCAATGTTTATACTGACCGCCAGTATGCCTTCGGGGTCGCGCACAGCTTTAGGCGACTCTGGGCAGAGAGAGGGTTTCTTACTTCACATGGCACCAAAATTCAGCATGGGCACCCTATATTGAGGCTTTTGTCTGCTTTGACACTTCCTAAGAAATTGGCTATAGTGAAGTGTAGTGCCCATCGGAAAGTTACTGACCATGTGGGAAGAGGGAATGCTTTTGCGGATCAGATAGCAAAAGAAACTGCTCAGACTAAGATGAAAAGGATGTTTGTGGCAGGCCCGGCTAGGTGGGTGCCTCAAGTTACCATGTTCGACGATACACTTGACAGTGTGGAAGAGATACAGAGTGAAGCCACAATACAAGAATTAGCAGTGTGGCAGGAAAGTACAGCACAATTGAACAATGAGGAATGTTGGATTGATAAGTCAGGAAAGCAGAGATGGATGTTGTCTAGTGCATATGTTCTTCCTGTAGTTACGATGGCCCATGATCCAGCCCATATTAGTGCAAAGGGTTTTTCAAGTTGTTAGACCTTGTATGGCAGAATGACAATATTTTGAAAACGGCTGCACATTTAGTGAAGTACTGTATGGTGTGCATGATGCACAATCCTGGAAAGGGTACCCCCACACCGCCTGGTAATTTTGCACCACCCACTTTCCCTTTTGAGGTCCTTCAGATGATTATATAGAATTAGAAAGGTGTAATAATTTGAAGTATGTTTTGGTAGTTGTTTGTGCATTCAGTAAATGGGTTGAGGCTTATCCCACTAAAGACAATACAGCCATTACGACTGCAAAGGTACTCCTGAAGGAGTTCTTTCCTCGTTTCGGCTTTCCCCGTTTGATTTGGAGTGATAACGGAAGACATTTCAATGCAAAAGTAATTCAGTTGATTTGTGATGGTCTGTGTATTAAACAGAAGTTCCATGCTGCCAATCCTCCACAGTCAGCAGGTTTGGTTGAGAAGTACAATGGTACACTCAAACTTAAATTGGCAAAAATTCAGGCGACCACAGGGTTAAAATGGCCAGATGACTTACCGTTAGCTCTTTTGTCAACAAGAACAACAGCACATTCTCAGACAGGATTGTCACCGTACTAGGTCATGTTTGGACGCCTGGCAACTGTCTGGGGGTCCAACGCCCTCGGTGGTTTTCTGATATTGAGTACCCGTTGTTTATTGACTATCTTTGCCAGTAACTGAAAGTTTGCGTTCTATTCACCAACAGGTCCGGGAAACCCTGCCAGCCACACCCGAGGGGCCTGGACACAACATCCAGCCTGGGGACTTTATCCTCATAAAAAATTTCCAGCAGAAGAAAAGTTTGGAGCTGCGTTGGAAGGGACCAGAGCAAGTCCTTCTAGCCACACGCACCGCAGTCAAAGTTGCTGGCCGTAAGAACTGGATCCATGCGACCCACTGTCGCAGGGTCCCTCTGCCTTTGCCCTATGATCAATGGGCGAAAGATGGAGTAGGAGACTCCGAGTGTGAGACGGTGCCTCGGTTTGTCCCCTTCAGCGACGCTAGGCTGACTTAGACGCGAACAGATGAGAAAAATGATGAAGTGCTGAATGCAGCAGTTCCTCCGGAAATAGGAGCTGTCTTGGAGCCTCTTTTTGCTGATCCTTCTGTGCCTGGAGTCACTATATACAATTTGCGCCCTCGGCTGGGGGACAGTGCACAAAAAGAGAAGAAAGATGAGTTAGGGATGGACTGTGTAAGTCAGGGTATACTTTGCTATAGTACCAACTGAGTTAGTTTAGGGTGATGAGAGATTTGTGCACTGTTTGAACATTGGACAGGATAGATCAAAAGTATCCCCTTGGGGGTATATTATCCTGGTCGATGTGGGAACACGAGCTTAGGACAGAGCAAGCTCCACCGCTGTGCTCAAGAGCGCCAATGTTTTGATGAAAAATAGGAGCTTGTACCAGTGAGGCTCTGACGGACACTGGGAATTTGTATATTTTTCTCGTTTGCATTTAGCCTCATTTAATCATTCATCATGCATCCCTTTGGCAGAATGGTTGCTGAGGAAGAGCAGCCAGTGTTTCCCCGTGTTGTTACACATGTATTTTGGTCTACAAAGAAAAACTTCATACGTGCTGTTCTTGTGTTGCTGTTGACTTTGGGTGGGGTGTCATGGGTATTGGAACATAATAAGGGTGTGACATCATGTACTAAGGTTAAAGTTACCCCTCAGGTTCGATGGAAAAGAATGACACCGAATAATGTCTTTTTAGACACACACAAAAGATTTTTTGGAGAAGGTACAGCTTGTTATCCCACTGAATCTGTTACAAGTTTATGGACTGCTTATTCATTGTCACTTGTCAATTATACGTATACCCGCCCAACACAATTCGTAGAGGTAAGGGGTGAATTTGGTATGGGGTATCCTGGACCTTGTCTATATTACAGGAAGCCACGAGGAAGGAGATATCCGGGGTGTGACAATAATATGTATTGTGATAATTTGTATATAAAAGAACAGAACGTTACCTTAGTGGGCTGGCACTACCGAGATTTAACAGTCACCTGGAAAGCTGGTTATTATCTTGCCTGTTGTCCGATAATAAATAGTACTGACGCATTTCTGTACATTAATTGTTCTGGGATAGTGTTGTTCAAAAATAAGATATCCTTAGCAAAAGATAAGGATCCAAGTACCTTTGGAATGAATACCAGATATGCTCCAGTAGATTATGAAGGACCACTTTATGCACACCCAGGATTTTTTCTTTCTTGTCTAATGGAACTTTTGTTTATAATGGCACAGATGATGTTGCTCTAGGAATGGTGCTTCCCCTAGGTGTGCCTTGTAAGTACAGTAAGCCCAGTGCGAGATGGGTAAAAAGAATATTGACTGCAGAGTTCTGTGATGGAGTGACAGATCTGGAAGTCAATAATTACAGTAATGGGATCACTTTCGGATACATTCTCTCCTCCATAATTAAGTTTGGTGGTACTGCTATGGCCAGGGGAGAGAGCTAGAGAATACTTCGGATGGAAGCTGCAAATATTGTCTAACTCTACCATAGCAGCTTTACGTGACATCACCAATTGGAAAGTATGCAAATATATTCTGAGCAGACGAGATATGCAGTTTATTTTATCCTAGCTAAGAGTGGTGGTGTGTGCGCAGTAGTAGGAGATCAAAGTGTAGTCAGGATCACTAATATGGAAAAGAATATTACCCAACACATTTTAGATATTCTAGAAAATATTAGAGGAACGGAAAGTGTGAAACTGGAGTTGGTTACTTTTTGGCAGTTGGGGCTTGATCTTTGAAAAGGTGATTTATTTCATTGTAATTCTGGTATCTTGTTGTGTACTTGTTCAGTGTCTTCCCTTCTGTTGTTCTTATTGTACCACTTTTCTCACTCCTAAGAAAAGTATATCGATTCATGACACAAATACTGTAATTATGTTCCAGAAGGAGGTAGACGATCTGATGCAAATACATGAGTACATCTTCGAGACTGCTTCTCTCCTTTCAGTCTCCCTTCCTGATGTTGAGTATATGGAATGTGTATAAAATGTGATCATATATATATGTTTGTTCCTTCCTTTCGATACACAGTGGTTAGCTCATGCTAAAAGTAGGGTCTGTTAGAATAGAAATGATTTTGTTTGTGTATTGCTCTATGTAAGTTAGCATTCGCGGCACCATTTTGTATTCGGGTGCCTGTTTGAATCATGATCGAAACTAATCCTTTGCTATTTCCGAGAAACGGCCTTTTCTAGGTTATGTTTCTTCAAAGCTGAGGTTTGCTACACTAATGAATGCACTGTTCTTATTAGCGCATACCTTTCCCTACTGTGGCTATGGAGGAGGGAGTTTCATATGCAGTGTTGTTGCGTAGGGCGGCTGAGACCTTGGGCCGGGAGCTTCCTACGGTGGCAGTCAGGACTAAACTCCTGACAGAGGTGCGTCAACCGGCAGCGGCCTCTTCGGAGCCCCTTCTGCCTTTTAATGAAGCCCTCACCGATGTCCTTCTGGGCACTTGGTCCAAGCCCAGCACAGGGGCTCCTGTGGACAGGATGATTGCCCGATGCCACCGCCCGGCCCTGGGCGACCCACTTTTCCTCTCCCAACACCCGACCCCGAGAGCTTGGTGGTCCAAGCCTTGTCCTTAAAGGGTTCATTCCCTACTGCTCCAAGAAGCTGCACCACCTTGGGAAGAAAATGTTTTCTTCTGCCAGCGTAGCGCTACGATCGGTGTACACCGCATGCCTCTTGGGCCATTATACTCATACAGTATGGCATACGGTTGCGCAAGTGCTGTCACAGTGCCCGGAGGAGGCCTGTGCCGTTCTCACCCACGCAGTGGCAGAGGCTCGAGACGCAGCTAAGTTTACCATTAGATGTGGGCTGGATACCGCCGACTCTCTGGGCAGAACAGTTTCCACGTCAGTAGCCTTGAAGCACTATGCCTGGTTGAGGACGTCTGGTTTCTCTGGGGATGTCCAATCTACCCTACTGGACATGCTCTTTGATGGCCCTCGCCTGTTCGGTGACAAGGCGGACTCCGCGCTCAAGCGCTTCAAGGATTCTAGGGCTATGGCCAGGTCCTTGGGCCTCGCTGCAGCTTCTTGCCCCACCCAGTCTGCCTTTCGCCCCTTTTGTGGCTACAGAAGGGGTGCCCCACCGCGTTCGACCCGGTCTAGCCACCGGGTCACTCAAGCTGCCCAGCCTATGTGTGGCCGCGGACGTGGTAGCCAGCGACACGGGTCTGGGGACCAGCGGGCGGGCCAGTCCACCCATAACCCCCCTGCAGCAGCCTCCAAACCCTCCTGGTCTGACCTTTCAGGGCCACCAGAGGCCATTGGGCGGCAGGATTCGCCATCACTTCCACCACTGGCAGAACATCACGTCGAACAGGTGGGTTTTGCAGATAGTCCGAAGGGGCTACTCCCTCGTCTTCAAGACTACCCCTCCCTCATGCCACCAGCCTTCCATCGCATGTCGGAAGATCACTTGGCCCTTCTCTGCCAGGAAGTTTTAGCTTTTTTGACCAAGGGAGCTATCAAAAGGGTCCCTGTGCCAGAAGTAGGTTGTGGTTCCTACTCAAGAGGTACAAAGGCCTGCGTCCTATCTTAGACCTCCGAGCCCTCCACCGCTTCCTTCAGAAGGAGAAGTTCAAAATGCTCACGTTGGGTCAGGTCCTGTCTGCCCTCGACCCCAGAGACTGGATGGTAGCGTTGGACTTGCAGGACACATATTTCCTTATCCCCGTCCTGTCAGCCCACAGGCGTTACCTGCGGTTTACGGTAGGCCTCGAGCATTTTCAGTTTACTGTGCTCCCCTTTGGCCTTACCAGCGCCCCTCGGGTGTTCACGAAAGTGATGGTGGTGGTCGCAGCTCATCTGCACAGATCAGGGATTCCAGTCTTCCCCTATCTCGATGACTGGCTGTTGAAGGCGGGTTCGCCCCAGGCTGTCGTCTCCCACCTCCAGACTACGGCGGACCTCCTGCATTCGCTGGGGTTCACCATCAACGTGCCGAAGTCACACCTGACTCCCTCTCAGAAGCTCCTCATCATCGGAGCAGTTCTGGATACAGTGCAGTTTCGGGCTTATCCTCCCGAGCAGCGAGTCCGGGATATTCTGGCTATGATACCGATGTTTCAGCTTCTATCCCGGATTTCGGTGAGATTGACTCTGAGGCTGCTGGGCCTCATGGCCCCCTCCATTCTGCTGGTGGATCAGACCAGGTGGCATATGCGGGCTCTGCGGTGGGACCTGAAGTTCCAGTGGGTGCAGCATCAGGGGAATATTTCCAATGTCCTCCAGATCTTGGAAGGGACTGGATGTCAATTGCAGTGGTGGCTCACGAACCAGGTTTGGGTCAGCGGCAGATACCGTCCCCAACCAGAGTTCACGGTAGTGACGGATGCGTCACTCCTGGGATGGGGCGGCCACCTTGGAGAGGCGGAGATCAGGGGTCTCTGGTCTCCGGCGGAGTCCGGTCTCCACATCAACCTTTTGGAGCTCCGGGCGATATGTTTTGCACTGAAGGCATTCCTTCCTTCTGTCAAAGGAAGAGTAGTGCAGGTGTTCACAGACAACACTATTGCCATGTGGTACTGCAGCAAACAGGGCGGGGTGGGGTCATGGACCCTATGGCAAGAGGCTCTTCGCTTTTGGACATGGCTGGCACATCAGGGCATATTCCTGGTGGTTCAATACCTGGCAGGTTCTCTGAACTCCAGGGCGGACGAGCTCAGCCATCGGTGCATGATGGATCACGAATGGCGTCTTCACTCGCATGTGGTGCAAGGTCTCTTTCAGCAATGGGGAGAGCCTTGGTTAGATCTGTTCGCCACTGAAGAGAACGCGCAGTGTCAGCAATTCTGCGAGTTGGAATTTCCAAGGCAGCACTCGCTCGGTGACGCTATTCGTTGCGAGTGGAATTGCGGTCTCCTGTACGCCTTTCCGCCTGTACGCTCCGGACTGGGCACGAAGAGTCTGGTACCCCGAGCTCTTGAGCATGTCCATCGATCCTCCGATCAAACTGCCTCTTCGGGAGGATATTCTGTCGTAGCAGCAGGGGGCGGTCCTCCACCCGAACCTGTCCAGCCTCCACCTTCTTGCGTGGAGATTGAGCGTCGACAGTTGACAGCTTTCGACCTTCCCCCCCGAAGTTTGTAACGTCAACTTGGCAGCCAGACGTCCCTCCACTAAAACCGTATACGCCTGTAGATGGACTAGATTTGTGGTATGGTGCGCAGCAAAGGCTGTGGATCCCCTTTCTGCCCCTCTTACGGAGGTACTCTTATTCATTCTCTCTTTGGCCCAGCAGGGCTCTGCTCTGGGCACTCTCAAAGGCTACCTTTCGCCCATATCTGCCTTTCTTCACATTCCTGATCAACCTTCTCTTTCCAAGTCCCCTATTGTTAGCAGATTTCTAAAGGGCATTACTCATCTCTCTCCACCTGCTCTGTTCATAATGCCCCAATGGGACTTGAACCTGGTCTGAACATATCTTAACTGTCCTCTTCGGCTCTTCACTCTGAAGACCGCTTTCCTTGTTGCCATCACCTCTGCCCGCAGAGTGAGTGAGCATCAGGCTCTATCTTCCAAACCTCCTTTTCTGGCTGTTCATCCGGACAAAGTGGTCCTTCATACGAGGTCCTCTTTTCTTCCCAAAGTGGTTACCTCTTTCCATATAGGACAGACCATCACTTTGCCCACCTTCTTCCCACCTCCACACCCTTCCAAGGAGGAGGAGAGACTCCACCGTCTGGACACCAAACGTGCGCTGTCTTTCTATCTCGGCTGCACAAAGGATTTCCGGGTGGACGATCAACTCTTTGTTGGCTATGTAGGTGCTAAGAAAGGTCGGGTGGTGCAAAAACGTACCATCCCTCGGTGATTTTGTCCTATGCATTAAGATCTGCTATTCCCTAGCAAGAAAAGTAGCTCCAGTGGGACTACGTGCCTACTCCACCAGGGCTACGGCAGCTACTACTGCCTTGGGACGTGGAGTCCCACTCATTGACATCTGTCAGGCAGCCACGTGGGCGTCCCTGTACTCGTTTACTAAACACTATTGCCTAGGCAGCCAAGTCTGGAGAGATGACTATTTTGGCCGTTCTGTTCTCTAGGACGTTCTGGTGTGAACTTAGTTCGCAGGCCCACCTCCGGGGTTGGCATTGCTGAGGTATCTATTCTAAAGGCAAGGAATCTATAACTACAGTCTCTTTCAGATGAACAAGTTACTTACCTTCGGTAACGATGTGTCTGTAAGAGATGTATGTAGTTATAGATTCCTTACAGCCCCACCCATCCTCCCCGTTTTGCAAACTGACTTCTAGTGATAGGGACTTCCTTCCAGGGCCCTAGTTATGTGCACCAGTGGTCAGTGTCTTGCATGGCTCTGTGCTTTTGACGTGGAAAGTCGTGTCAGACCTGACGTCAGCGCGCAGGAGCGGCGTCTAAATAGACACCGCGAACATGACGCCGACGACGGACGCGGAGTTTACCGACACCACCTACCGACGTGCAGGGGTACAGCTACAGAAAAATCTCAGGATCCAGTCTGACGTCTGGGAGTAATTCTATAGGTAAGGAATCTATAACTACATATGGCTCTTACAGATACATAGTTATCGAAAGTAAGTAACTTGTTCTTCTTCAAGCTCTGCAGGTACAGTACCGACTCCTATTCCCAGCAAAACTGAAAGTCGTATATAAGGGGAAAACACAGTTTTTTCAGTCACTGGAGGAGGCTTTGAGGAGAGACCGATCCTGTGCCCCTCCAGGGAACAGATCTGAGATGGACGATCGCCTCTGTACACAGAAGCCAGACCTGCGGACAAGACACAAAGGAAAAGAAGGACCAAGTTGCGACTGAGGAGTGCAGGCCAGGGGACTCTGTATACACTAAGAGGGACTAGTAAAGGGGCTGGGGGCCCTGCAAATAGGGGGGAGCACACCGAAACAGTGGATGATGGGGCCACGGACAGGTCCAGCCAGCGAGATACTCATGCAGATTCAGAGGTGGCTGAGAGACTCCTCCGGAGACGAAAGCACACACCCTTTGGTCGCCGAAATTGTAGCACTGGAGGGGGAACAGAGACTGGCCGACAAACTCCGGTGAAGGATGCGGTAGACCCGAACAGCCCGGATATTTGAACCTGGCAATGTTACAATGGCTGGGGGCTGGCAATGTTAAAAAAACGGCCTAAGAGCTTATAGCCCGCCCTTTGGGAGCAGTACTGAAAGTAGTAGTGCGGTCCATTAAGGACCTGTCTTTGTACTTTTCATGTGTTCATGCAGTGGGTGTTTGTAGTGTTTGTTTCCATATACAGGGGGTTGGCGACAGACCTCTCCTTCTCTTCTTACACACAGTTACTTTATTGCCATAGGTTCAGGTGTAGTGAGAAGGTCTAGGGGGGATAGGGAGGGGAGTGGGGCAATGGAATTGTTGCTGTTGACGTTAATGTTGGTTGCACTGGGTCAGAGGAAGTGGGACGAGAAAACTAGGGACTCCTCCTCCAGAACCTGGCACGCGTGAGAAGGACTGCTTTTAAGTTCCTGATGTACTTATGTCTGCCTGCGTAGACCAATGGAATGTTAATGTCCTGAGAGACAGGATTAAACGGGGGCTGGTTGCTCAATATATAAAGCGCCTGCACCAGATGTGGTGTTACTCCAGGAAACACACCTTTAGGGCACCCAGTGTAGCTTCCTGGGGACGGTAATTTACGTAGTGCTAACACACACCATCTACACATCCGGGTCCAAAGGGGTCGCAATCTTGATTAAAAAAAAAAAATCACACCTCTTTGAATTAACCCATAAATGGGTAGATCCAGATGGCAGATTTGTAGGTGTGACAGGTACTTTGGGTAGACGTAGGATTACACTCATCTGTGTCTATGCACCCCCAGACTACAACCCCCTGTTACCTCCTCAAAGTGGCAGACATCCTTCTAGAGACCCCGCATCCTTCCACGTGATGGGGGATATTTTAATGACGTTAGTGTGTAGTATGAATGAAGGAATGAGAGATTTGTAGAGCGCTGGTTAATCCATAGTGTCCCCGCGCTGAGCAGAAGCACAAATCGCAGTCAGATAAGTCAGATCGCAGATGAGGCCCACTAGACCTAATCACTCTGTCTAAAGAGCCAGGTCTTAAGATCTTTCCGAAACTTTGCCTCTGAGGGTTCGAGTCTCAAGTGCAATGGCATAGAATTCCACAACTTGGCAGCCTGTAGTCTAAAAGAACTTTCCCCCAGACGCTGTCTGCACACTCTAGGAATCACTGCTAGAGCTGCTTCACTGGATCTAAGATGTCTGGAGGTAATATAGGATTGAATCGGAGGAAAAAGGTAACTCGGACCCTTTCAATCCAGTATCCTATGCGTGAGACAGAGGGCTTTAAAGGAAACTCTGTGCTCAATGGAAAGCCAGTGTAGTGCCGCAAGACCTGGGCTGATGGTATGCCATTTTGGAATTCTTAATAACATCCAAGCTGCTGCAGCTGTACTCTCTGAAGCATTCCCAATCTGCCTTTAGAGACCCCCAGATAGAGCACATTGCAGTAGTCAAGCCTAGACACTAAAAGAGCTTGTGTTACCGTTTTTTTGCTGAATCGGGTATGAGCGCTAGAACCTTCCACAGAAGCCTCAGCACCCCAAAACATGTGCCCACCGTAGCCTTGATCTGACTATCAAAGGATAGCTGTTCATAAATCAGGATGCCAAGGTTTTTCACTTTGGGTTTCGGGATCGGCATAGGGCCCAGAGCACAAAGCCACCATGCGGAGGACCAAATTGAGGGTTGCCTCCCCACCACCATGACCTTGGTCTTATCTTCGTTTAATTTCAGACAACTCGCCTGCGTCCAGGTCGCCAGGTCAGCCAGACAAGATTTAAAGTTTGCTTCTGCACTGCCTTCATCTTTGCGCCAGTGTGATGATTAGCGGAGTGTCGTCAGCATACAACACCATACTCACGCCATGGCGTTCGATTACGTCCGCCAGCGGGCGGAGATACAAATTGAAGAGCGTGGGACTCAGTGCCGAGCCCTGCTGCACTCCCTGCTGGAGGGGCATAATGTCAGAAGTATAGGGCTTCTGAAACACCTGGAAAGAGTGTTTCTAAAGAAAGTCCACAAACCACTCGAGCTCTTCCCCCTATGCCCTGTGCCCCCAGCCGCTCCAACAGTACAGCATGCGAAACAGTGTCTAATGCTGCTCTTCGGTCCAGCATTACGAGGGTGGCCGTTCTCCCTTCATCTGCCACTCTACGCAGTGTCTCCGAGGCTAGGAGCAGAGCGGATTCCGTGCTACTTTGTGGCCTGAACCCCGATTGAGTCTCATGCGAGAGGCTATTCTCCCCAGTTAAATCCATAAACTGCGCATTCACATGCTTTTCAGCCAATTTCGCCTTGAATGGGAGCAATGAGATTGGGTGGACATTCTCCGGTTTAGAGGGGTCTGGAATAGGTTTCTTCAAAAGGGGAATCAGCATTGTGTGCTTTCACTCGACTGGGAGTCGCCCAGCTTCAAATGATAAACTAAGCATAGTACATAAAGTGGGAGCAAGGGCGGTAAGCCCACATAGCACAATAGTCGGGGGCGCCGGGTCCAGCGGAGAACCAGATTTAATTTTAGCACCCAGGGAGCATAGGTTTTTCCCCGATATGCTCTTAATCACAAAGAGACTTACTGGGGAAGGGTCTTTGGTCCCTACTGGTGGAAAGAAACCATAATTTTTGGCAGAATCAGTGAAGTAGGCATAGAGAGATGAAACTTTGTCTGCAAAAAAGTGGGCAATCTCATTGCAACTACTCGGACTAGGCGCTCTAGTAGCTGATACTGCGTTCAAAGATGTTAGAGATTTCACAATTCTGAAAATCTCCCGAGGAGTGTTTTTTGCCTTGTTTATCTGTTGTGTGAAGAAAAGAGTCCGCGCCAGTCTGATCTGCTTATGATATTCCTTTAAAGCCAGTTGGTAGATCTCTTTATCTTGTATACAGTAACTCTTACGCCAGTTGCGTTCCAAGTGCTTGCATGACTTTTTGTTCTGCCCGAGATCCTCTGTAAACCACTCTGCCGCAAATGGATTTAGCCCCAAGATGAATGGTAAACACTTGGCGTGCCTCCTGTATGCAGACAATCTTGTGATCTTAGACCAGACTGAATAGGCCTGCAAAGGAAATTAGAGAAATTTGAGAACTATTGTAGATGGAAAACATTTGTGATAAACATGGATAAAACTCGAGTGCTTCGCTTTGGGAAAACTAAATGCAAATTTAAGTGGCACCTAGGCTCGGAGACTTGAAGTAGTAAACTAATATAAGTACTTTGGAGTCTGGTTCGAGCGGTCTTTGAAATTGAATTTTTACCTAGAGGCTTTAAAGACTAGGGATATTGCCTCGGTGAGTGGGCTGAAAAATGTAAAAAAATTTAATAAGGCCTTTGGAGAAATGTCATGTAGACCAGTGCTAAAAGCCTACTAAGCAATGTTCCCACCGCAACTCCAATATGGAGCTGAATTGCTATATATTAGTGGTAAACACAGGTAGGATGCAGAGGAGGGGAAATGCCTGAAGTATTCACTGTCACTTCCCAGTTCAGCCATGATCCAAGCAATAAGACTAGAAACTGGCATGATTTCATGGAATATGCTGGCCGCAAAATCCCTAATAAAAATTCTGGGGAAAACTGAGTGGGGAGGATGGACAGAAACTTTCTCAGTGGTGCAAGAATGAAATTGTGCAAAGTGAATTAAAATGGGCAAAAAAGGTTAGGACTAACTTGGCTGCCATTTGCACTGCTATGAAAGCAGCTTCCACAGATTTTACAGGTAGAAATCTCCAAGAGTGACCTAAAGGCGCTAGGCAAAGAATTGTTCAACGAAAGTGACTACCAATACCTGAGAAAGAGAAAATCTGTACACTTTATGTTAAATGTGTGGCAGAATAAAGTGAGTTATCCATATGTGGATACTCTACCAAACCAGATGTTAAGAAACTAAGTGCTGAGAGTAAGAATTGGACTCAACCCTTGTAAGATAAGTGTTATTGCAAAAGCAAAAATGATTTGTATAGGAGGGAATAGTGCTTGTGGGTTGAAAACCAAATGTGACATGTTGCATATTTTATTGGATTGCTTAAAACTCAAACAACAGCGGAGACAATGGTTACGCCCATGCCGTAGATTTTTTGCTGAGAGGCGCTTTTTAGACATAGCATGTGCTATAGGAAGATTTATGAGGGCAGTTAATGCAGTGTTGATTGAGAACTAGTAGGAGTGCAGATGTTTTTTACAGAATCATTGGCAGATTTTATTGGAATATATATTTTATCTGAATAATTTATATATGGTTTTATTATATGAAAATTATTATTATATATGTACTTTACCATATTTTATTGCTGTATTGTTTAAAGGCCATTGGTCTAAATAAACATATCTTTGATTGATTGACTCTGCGGAGGGTCTAGAATGAGCAATATTCTGCTTTTTCCAGGGGGCTATATCATCTGACGCTTTCTCAATCCAGACCTGCAGATTGGCAGCCTGGGAGCTCTGTTCTAGGCATGGAGATGCTCTCTTCAAGGCCGATGAAAACGTCTCTTGGCTGACCCTAGTCCAATTCCGAGTCTGAATAGAACGAGCAGATGGCAATTTCGGCCGGGGCAGGATGTCCACAATCGGAAACGAAATAAGTCAATGGTCGGACCAGACGATAGGGACCGGGGAGGATACTTTCACTAAATCCAAATTAGCAAAGATGAGGTCCAAAATATGCCCCAGTATGTGTGTAGGTTTCTGAACTAACTGTTGGAGGTGAAACGGCTTTAAGTCCTCCAATAGGCCTGTGCCAGTGTGTGCTAGAGGATCATCAAAATGTATGTTTAAATCCCCTAAAATTAGGAAGTTGGAATGTTGCACCACAAATGCAGGAATAATATTCAATAGAGCCGTAATGAATGAAGTGGCCGACCCAGAGGCCGATAAATCAAGAAACAATTTAAAGAGCTCTGGCTCGTAAGAGATAATGAGAATAAAGCAGCTTCGGAGCCGCTGATCAGTACTTCAGACAAACTGCAAGCTGTTGATTGTAAATCACCGCCAGCCCCCTTTGACCTGTCCAATCTAGTGATGGAATTGCATCTAAAATGTCAGGAGAAGACTGAGCGTGCAATCATGTTTCCACCAATTAAAGGGCCGTCATCTGCTGAGCCGATATAAGATCGGCAATTTCAAATTTATGTTTAAAGAGGGACCCGCAATTTAATAGGAAGGATTGAGCAATCTCTGCCCTACTGGAAGAGTACCTAAACCCTCCACCTGAGCGTCCCGAGGAAAGCTCAAACGGACACCCAAGGCAAGCAGCCTGTCCCGTGCCTACCTTTACCGAGTAACGGCAGATAGGTTTAATCCCCGGGTCCAAGCATCAAAGCTTCTCTGGAGAGTAACGTACCATAGCTGAGCTGAAATTGGCAGGGGGCCTGGCCCCTGGTGCCATCCAGGCGCGGTGGGACGCAGACGGACTTGCCTTAGGCACGCCTTCCGCGCGGTGGCGCCAGGCTCCTTCTTTTATAGCCTGTGCGACTAGAACCAGAACGGCCAAAGATGGCGGGCCCACTCTTATTAGCAGAATCTGTCAAGAATCTAAAGAGGGCAGCGCAACCCGAGGGAAAGCTGAGAAGCCGGCACTGGTGAGTAAAAAGTGAAGACTCCCAAACAAAACAGTCTCCCAAGTACACGATAGGGTTTAGCCGATTAACAAAATTGCAGATTCAAATTCATCACATAAAACACAAAAATATCATCAATGCTTCAACACCCAATCCGTAACTCTTTCACTTGGATTTCCAGACTGCTAGTGCTGCGCGGTCGCGTAAGGCGCCTTCTTTTATAGCCTGCACGACTAGAACAGGAACGGCCGAAGATGGCGGGCCCGATCTAATTAGCGGGATCAGTCAAGAATCTAAAGAAGGCAGCGCAACCCGAGGGAAAGCCGAGAAACCAGCACTGGTTAGTAAAACGTGAAGCCCCCCAAACACTACTGCCTCCCAAGTACACAATAGGGATTAGCCGATTAACAAAATTGCAGATTCAAATTCGTCGCATAAAACACAAAAATATCATCAATGCTTAAAAACCCAATTTGTAACCCTTTTACTTGGATTTCCAGACTGCTAGTGCTGTGCGGTCGCGGCAGGCTCCTTTTATAGCCTGTGCGACTAGAACGGGAATGGCCCAAGATGGCGGGCCCGCTCTAATTAGCGGGATCCATCAAGAATCTAAAGAGGGCAGCGCAACCCGAGTGAAAGCCGAGAAACCTGCACTGGTGAGTAAAAAGTGAAGACCCCCAAACACAACAGCCTCCCAAGTATACATGACATAACATAATGTGTATTTGTAAAGCACACGTTCATCCATAGGTATCTTGGCACTGAATAACAGATGTTTATTGTTACCCAACTCAATGGTACTCATTTTATCGACCTCAGATGGATTAAATGCTGAGTGGACCCGCCGGGATTTGAACCTGTGACCATGAGGTTGAACACAGGCCCTTGCAGTGGATGCGATTAGTCGATTAACAAAATTGCAGATTGAAATTCATCACATAAAACACAAAAATATCATCAATGCTTAAAAACCCAATCCCTCTGCTGGTGCTCAGTATCAGACCGGTCAGGGAATAACGAGAGAACGACTGGTACCACACCACTAGCCCGCTTCGCCAACACACTTGGGCTCACAGATACATGGAGGTCCCAACATCCACATAATAGACAATGCTCATACTTCTCGGGGGCACACAATGTATACTCAAGACTAGACTATGTCTTTGTCCCCTCATGTGAATTGGGGGAGATCAGTCGGATAGACTATCTTGCACAAGGGTTGTCAGATCACTCACCTCTGTGGGTACAGCTGGGGACTAGGACCCAGGACTCACAGCTAATGTGGAAATTGAATGCCTAGGGCCTACAGAATCCTGGGATCATACGTGGTCTTCGGGCAGACACCAAACTTTTTTTCAATGCAAACAAGGGTACTGTGGCCTCTGGTGTTACGCTGTGAGAGGTGTACAAAACTGTACTGAGAGCTAGGGCCCAGAACTGGATAGCATGGGAAAAGAAAAGAAGAGAGAGAAATTAGAGCAGATGGAACATCAGATACTCGCACTAGAGGGACAAGTAGTAGTCACGCTAGATCCGCTAACCTCCCTACAACTGGAAGCCCTTAGAATGGAATACCGTGAGTTGGCCCAGGACGAGATAAGGCGACAGAGATTGGCCACATTGCATTGAATTTACGAAGTAGGAGACAAAGCTGCAAAATTGTTGGCCTGGCTTAGTAAGAAGGAAGCCGAGGCTAGATGGGTGGGTTCAATCGTAGATGACCAGGGAGTGACTCTTCCCACAGATGAGCAAATAGTGTCGGCATTTGCCAAACACTATGAAGAATTCTATGGCAGGAGACCACTTAGCAATACAGCTGCCATCGACGAATATCTTAAAGACATACAGGTACCCAGAATAGAGGAGGGCGACATGAAAACACTCGACGGAGACTTGATATACTGGCGGAAGTGGGAGACACTGTGGCCTGGCTGAGACCGGGAAGAAACCCTGGCCCCAATGGATTACCTGCCGAGCCATATAAAAATTGTAAAGACTAATTGAGCCCTCACCTCCTAGGTCTCTATCAAGACGCCTTCAAGTAGGGTATTCTCCCAGCAGATCTTCGGATCGCTACTCTTGTGACCATCACAAAAAGGGCAAACCTAGAGATAGATGCAACTCATATTGCCCGATCTCTATGTTGAAAATAGAGGTCAAAATCCTTGCGACAATCCTGGCCACGTGACTCCTATGTGTCATAACGACTCTCGTCCATTGCAACTAGATGGAACCTCCACAGATCACACAATTGGATGATGGCAGACAAGAACCGCGATACCTCGCATGCTTTTCTGTCGTTAGATGCTGAGAAAGCATTTGACGCAGTGCACTGGCCCTTTTTAGACTCCACTTTGGCCAAATTCGGATTCAAAGCAAAATTTAGGAAATGGGTGACATTACTATATACCTCACCTAGAGCAGCAGTATGAGTCAATTGAAGGATCTCTCGCACATTCCCGATAACCAGCGGGTCTAGGCAGGGGTGCCCTTTATCTCGGCTTCAATTCGCACTCATGATTAAACCCCTAGCGTGTGCGATTAGACAACATTCAGGAGTGCGGGTCATTAGGGCTATGCTCGCCGATCAAATGGAGTAAAAGATATCCCTCTAAGCAGATGATATTCTTCTGTTTGTAACGAAACCGGACACAATGATCTCCACAGTGTTCCTAAAAATAGAGGATTATGGCCGGTTCTCGGGCTATAGGGTCAACTGGCACAAGTCAATACTGTACTGCCCGGGCCAAATATCGGAATGGCTGCCACTGCCTAGGGATCTCCAAATCGCTATGGAAAGATTCAAATACCTTGGGGTCTTTGTTACACCTCATGTAGAGGTCTGCCCCAGCCACAGCATTGTGCGGGTATTATCGAATTTTAAGCATGACGTGGACAGATGGAAACACCTACCTCTTACCCTGCCCCAATTCCTATATGCGCTCCAGAACACATGCCACCCTCTCCCAAGAACGATATTTAAGGAAATAGACTCCGAACTCCATTCACTGCTGTGGCTGAAGGGCCACCCAAGGATTGCCATAAATACATTACAACGCAAACCATATAACAGGGGCTTAGCGCTTCCGGACATTGAAGCGTACTACTGGGCGGCCCACCTAACTCCCATAAACGACTGGATACATGTAGCATGGCACCATCCCACATATAGACTAGAAAGGGAGATACTGACACCACACACATTCCTACACTACTTATATGGAGTAAAAGGAATCTATAGGCTGCTTCCAGCAACACGAGTCACCATGGAGGTATGGGGAAGGACCATTAGAACCCTGGGGTGGGTCCACAAGATAACTAAGGTAACACCGATGTGGAAGGGAAACTGGCTTAGAGAGGTGCGTGGGCTCCGGGGCTTGAAGCATGGGACACACTGGGGATATCTAGTGTGGGAGATATCACTGCAATGGGCGAGTTCAAACCCTTCTCTACCCTCCGAACAGACTATAGGCTACATAACTCCCAATCACTGTTCTCAATAAGGCGCGCGCACTTCTGTACCCCCGAGCGCGCAGTGCCATGTGTGGTGCGGGCACACACGGCACATCCCGCGAGAGTATTCGCGCCGCCGCTTTTAAAAGGCGAGCGGCGCGAAAAACGGGCATTTCCAGATTGCAGAGGGCGGCGAAAGTGACCACCTTGAAGTGAACACTCGGGAGCGGCAGGTAAGTCTTACAATGTGGGCACTTGCTGTACTTTTGTTTCTAACCCCAGCAGCGAGACCTGCCGCCTGTGCTTTTGGATTGACCTGAAGCGAACGCACTGTTTGCAGACTTGCTGTATTGTTTTGTTAGGAAAGCACGGCTGCGGGGGAGATTGTGTGCTTTTATTTAAGTATTCATGTTAATTGCAGCCCCCTTCACGAGCTGCGATTAACATGAATACTTAAATAAAAGCAGACAATCTCCCCCGCAGCCGTGCTCTACTAACAAAACAATACAGCAAGTTTAAAAACGCTGCGTGTATTTTCAGGTTAATCTGCCTTGTTTGCAGACTTGCTGTATTGTTTTGTTAGTAAAGCGAGGCTGCGGGGAGATTGTGTGCTTTTATTTAAGTATTCATGTTAATTGCAACCCCCTTCATGAGCTGCGATTAACATGAATACTTAAATAAAAGCACACAATCTCCCCGCAGCCGTGCTTTACTAACAAAACAATACAGCAAGTCTGCAAACAAGGCAGATTAACCTAAAAAGCACATGCCGTGTTGTAAACGTGCTGCATTTCCTTTCTAAATAGATCGGGGCTGCGGGGTGATTGCGTACCTTTGATAAAGTTTTCAGGTTAATCACAGTGCCCGCCATGAGCTGCAATTAACCTGAAAACTTTAACAAAGGCACACAATCACCCCGCAGCCCCGATCTATTTAGAAAGGAAATGCAGCACATTTACAACACGGCGTGTGCTTTTTAGGTTAATCTGCCTTGTTTGCAGACTTGCCGAAGTTAAAAAAAAAAAAATATACCAGCAGGAGACTTTGAGAACTGGGCTCCATGCGGCCATGTGATTCAGTTCCCTTATCTGCAAGGACTGAGAGCGCTTGGAGACTAGCTAAATGTAAATCACAGACACTATAACAAGCATTGGCATTGCCAATAGGTCTCGCCTTTGGGACCTTACAAGTATTTAGGCATGCACCACATTAGCATGGGTGCTACAACTTCTACTGTTACTTTTTTAAAAATTTATTTTATTGGTTTTCTTAGAACAAACAACTGCGAGACTCAGCATATCAAGAGTACATTGCACTTTTCACACGTTGTACTGAAAGGAGACATTAGCAACAACTGAAGACTCTACAGGCATCTGGTCATCGTTGTTTAGAATTAGAGGATCCCAGTAGCACTCCACCACCCATGTATATCCATCTTCAAATTCAACATGTTATAGCTGTATCTAGCAAGAGGTTGAAAAATCACACCGACAGTGTTAACAGTGGATGTAAATCTCTTGAGTGATCTAGTCTTGTGCTAAATCCGGTGTCTCATTAACATCACTTGCTGTGGTGAATAGGTAGGTATTGTATAACTCCCAGAAGTTTTTAGGTCTATTACGTGGGGGGAGTAGGTCGCTGAAAAGTTCCATCTGTGTGCTACAGAATGTCATGTCGCTCTTCCACTGAGTGATCGTGGGGACTGGTCCACGAGACCAGTTAATCGCTACCCTACGTTTGGCCATCAGCAATCCCATATCTACCAGCCGTCGGACTCCCTTGGGTATTAATTTGGAGTAGCCCAGTAATGCCAGCGTTGGGTCGGGTTTTAGGGCTAGCTTAGTAATTTGTCCTAGTTCCTTGAAGTCTAAGACCCAGAAAGCAAAGACACTTGGGCAGGTCCAGGCCAAATGGAGGAAATCGGCTAAGTATGCTTTGCAGCGGTCACATGTTGTGTCATCCCGTAAGCCGTACCTGTGCAGTCTCTCAGGGGTGTAATATACCCTATTGAGTTATTTAAAGTGTACTAGTCTATGCCTCCCGTTAAGTGAGATACGTTTGGTACTGGTGCAGCAGTAGGTCCACATATTGTCAGCTATTTCTATATTCAAGTCACGCTGCCATGCCAAACGAGCCTTGGTGTAATGGTTCGCTCTATATGACATGGATAAGTTATAAATGGTAGATACGATTTGCTTTGGAGATTTCGCCCGTATAATGTGTGTTAAAGCTAATAGTTCTGGGGGTTCAAGATATTCATCCCCTAAAATAACTCGCAGCGCGTGTCGTGTTCTATGGAATTGGAATTGCGTCAGTATGGTAGGTTCTGGTTCATTTGAGTTAAAATCTTCCCAGGCTTTGGACATCCCACCTTCGAACAGCTCAACCACTGTCTGTATGCCTAGAGTGTTAAGTGCTTGAGTGACCCTCTTTCCCTGCACGGTGGCAGCCATGTGCACCAATCAAGTGGGGCAGACGGTGAGTACAGAATCGCACCCGCTTGCTGTTGCAGTAGGTAGTGCCAGGCATGCGTCGTTGCGTTAATTGAATCTAAAATGCCCGTCCTCCGGTCCGCGGCCTGAAACAGCAACGCAGGGAGTGGGTGCGGCGACGCAACCTCTGATTCTATACGTATGTGTGGGATGTCTGGAGAGCCGTGTATCCAATAGTGTGCGTGCGCGCTCTGCGCTGCCCTGTAATATAAATCAAAATCTAGTGCTCCCAGACCACCCATATGGTAAGGTAGAACCAGTATTTGCCACTTAACACGCAGCTGTTTACCAGCCCACACTAACTTAACCATCAATGTGGTTAGACGGTTGAAAAAGGCACGCGGGAGGACCATAGGAATATTGGAAAATAAAAACAGAGGGCGCGGTAACACCACCATTTTCATGATGGATATTCTACCGAGGAGGGACAGCGGGAGCCTTATCCATCTCTCAACATCATCTTCTAGCTTGCTGAAGGTCGCCCCGTAATTTTCCCTGAACACTATCTCGGAGTCCGTGTGAATTTTGATACCCAAATATCTCACCGCATTTGTAGTCCAGTGCAGAGGATAGTCCGGTTCTATTTGAGGTGTGTTCGGTGTAAGCGGAAAAATTATGGATTTCGGCCAGTTGACATGAAGACCTGACAGGACGCCAAAGCGCACCACCTCTCTGAGAACTGCCGAAAGATTAGATTCCGGGTGTCTAACGTATAGGAGTGTGTCATCAGCATATGTGGACACTATGAGTCGATAGCGCAGGAAGTTGATACCCCGATGCTGGTGATATTCCCTAAGTGCACAAGCAAGAGGCTCTGCCACTAACGCGTAAAGCAATGGAGATAAGGGGCAGCCTTGGCGTGTACCCCTCGAAATGCGTATGGGGTCTGTCACTATATTGCCTATTTTTATTCTGGCCGAGGGTCTGCTATAGAGTGTGCCTAATAGTTGAAGAAAGATTGGGCCACACCCATCCTAGTCAGTACGTGTGTCATAAACGGCCATTCTACAGAATCGAAAGCCTTCTCTATGTCCAGGAAGACAGCTACTGCTGGCGGCTCTGTCCTGATATGTTGTAGAGCTCCGAAAACTGTACGTAAATTATAAGTCAAATTTCTACTGGGAACAAAAACCGCTTGTTCCGGTGCTACTAGTATTGGGTCTAGAGGGACCAGTCGATTTGCGAGGATTTTTGCAAATATCTTCGTGTCCACATTAAGCAGTGACAGCGGGCGATAAGAGGCACAATCCTCCGAGGACTTACCGGGCTTGAGGAGTGCAACTATCACTGCTTCTGTCATGGAGGGTGGCATAGTTCCCGTAACACACATGTCGTCAAACAGTGTAGCCAGTTGTGAAAGTAGTTGATCTGTGAAGGCCCTATAGAATGAGACTGTGAGTCCGTCGGACCCTGGAGCACTCCCCGCTTGCATGCTAGACAAAGCTAGGAGAATTTCATCCCTTTCAATGGGTCTCATGAGGAACTCCCTATGTGTGTTAGAAAGCCACGGAAGTTTTATGTGTGCTAAATAATCTATAATCTCTTCATCGGTGGCAGCATTGCGAGATGCATATAGTTCGGTATAATATTGACGGAATCTATCTGACACCTCTGTTACTTCAGTTAAGATCTCGCCCTCTGCCGACCTGATTTCCACCGCTTGTACCATTTCCCTGCGTTTCTTAAGTAATTGAGCTAAAACTGACCCTGGTCTTTCACTCTCACCATACGCCCTAGCTGTAGCATATTTACCCAGATGTTTGATTTCGTCGTCTGCCGCCACATGGTACTCCTCCAGTAAGTCTGAGAGTTCCTTCCTAACGGGATCGCCCGGATCCGTCAGTAGGCGTCGTTCTAGAATCTTAATTTCCCCCTCTAAGTCAGTTAGGCGTTTTCGTATAGAACAAAGGACCCTCGAGTGTTTCGATATGGTGACCCCCCTAATGTAAACTTTGAAAGTCTCCCAGACGACTTGGAAGTCATCCACAGAGCCCACATTTTTATCAAAAAAGGTCACAATTGCCTCAGCCAATTTGTCTTTGAATACTGTGTCAAGTAGGGAGTAGGGTGGAAATCGCCAAGTGAATGGGGGTATAAGCCTGCGGGGAGTATCCAGCACCAATAGGATCGGCGAATGGTCTGAAAGTGTGTACGTGGTAACACCTGGCATAAGCGGACCTTGTCTGCGAGTGACCTAGCTGTAAGCCAATAGTCAATACGGGTATGTAAATTATGGTATGCTGAGTAGTGTGTAAAGCCTCCTTTGTGCGGGAGTTTCAGGCGCCACACATCGCTTAGGTCAAACCTAATTATCGCGCTCTCAACCTCCCTAGCAGCTGCCGTAGTATGCCTCTCTGGACCCCCCGATCTATCTAAAATAGGGTTCCGTACCAGATTAAAATCTCCCCCCCCACAGCTGGAATCCCCCGCTGTAGCAGCCTACTCTGGCATAGTGTAGAAAAAAACTCCGGGTTATCGAAGTTTGGGCCGTATATATTCACTATGAGTATATCCATGCCCTTCCCACTACACCTAGAGATTACATATCTACTGTCAATATCGGTGGTCAACGGATTAAGGGAGAGGGCCGACTTAGGGTTGACCCACCTGAGTACACCTCGTGCATGCGTGGTAAAACCTGCAGCGTGGGTGTTGCCGTGCAGGCCTCTACAGCGCAACATGGGGGAGTTGGGAGGGAGTTGCGTTTCTTGCAATAGGGCCACGTCTATTGCTTGCCTCGTCAGATATGAAAGGACTTTGCAAACTTTTCTATAATCATTCAGTCCTCTAACATTCCATGTGAGTGCTCTGAGTGTGTCCACCCCAGTCTCCCGACCGTCTGCAGCCATATGCGTCTTGGTAGTAATCAACGTAGCCATGTCGTAAATGTGCGTGAGATAGATTTGCCATATGGCAGGTGCGAGTGTCTAACATCATGTACAGTATATCGTCTGAGTCCCATTAACCCTCCTCCCCCCACCCACATCAGGACCCCCCCAACCAGGGCCCGATGAAAAAATACCCAGAAAACCCCCCAGAACAAAACATATGCAATGCTGTTCGGAGCAAGCATCATCCATCCCTCTCACCCATAAGAAACAATAACAGTACCCCAAGTGTGTGTAACACTCGTAGGCGGAGGTTGCCAACAAAGCTCTGTCGACCTGCAGATTATTAGTTGTCGAACCCCTTCGCACACCAACAAACTAATATTACGCATTAGCAGAAAGGTATACATATCCTACCCCCGGTGGACCAGTGCTTCCCTGTAATTATCCAAGTCCACACCGCAGCGGACACTGGTCATCAAACTATGGGGGGTGAAAGAAAAAAAAAAAACACGACAGGATTACTGTGCCACAGTTAGGTCCCATGCATCCAACCGGTACCTCCCGTGGACAGGGACATCTCATAAGTGACATTGGCACACCCCATCCCCCACTCACATTTTCATGCTTTCTATTTGCTGGCTTTATTTGCTTTAGGCTGTCCAGCTTGAGTTCGTCCCTCCCGTTGCCCAACCTTTGATTACTGTATTCTTCCACAAACTCACTTTCTGTAAACAGGCCTTTACATCTTGGTCTTATCTTGTCGCATTTGCTGTGCATTCAAAGACAGAAGTCAAATGTCAAGCTCTCTCTTCAGAGGGGGCTTGGTGTTTACATTTCTTTCTCTAACTTCAAAGTGAGAGAATGTATGCGACAATCCTGCTGAGCATCCATGTAAGGGGAGAGGGTGTAGGATTGTTATTCCTAGCACATAAAAAAATGAACTGTGCTGATTTTTCAAAATAGATTAATATCAGTACAAATGAAGCAATTTTGTTTGTAATTCTAAAGTGTGCTGGAAACAAATATTTGAATATGATAAAAACACATCAATACACTAGGTGATGACTTATGCACACATTATTGTTTGTGTGGAGTTTTACCCAATTTTGGTACAAATGTAATGCTCATTTCAATTGAAAATGTGTTGTCTGTAATGGTAGTGTGCTACCACACCATGCATACTCCACTTTACACCACTCCACTTCACTCTATGCCCTTCCACTCTGACACGCCACTCCATTCTACGCCACTCCACTGTACAACATGCTACTCCACTCCAAGGCACTCCACAACATGCCATGACACTCCACACCACTTACCCCACACTACTCTACCCCACTCCACCCCAATCTATTACACTCCAATCCACCCAATCTACCCCACTCCAAACCAATCTACCTAACCCCACTTTACATTGCATGCACATTACACAGAGACACTGAATCATAGTGTGTAAATCGATGTATAGGGAATGTTACATCAGACAGAGGACTACAAGTTGTAGGAGTCACAAGTCATCCATACTGGTAGACAGTATAGTTTAAAAGTTCTTGGTCTGAAAAAGTACACACTGAGAATTTAAAATGTAACACCATGGTTGGGGGTTGGCTTTAATAATAAGAATTGATTTGTACTCAAGTTAAACCTTTTGCAGCATTAGGATAATGAAAGACTGGAGGGGAAATTCATAATGCTCTAATCTATACCTTGCAGTTTGCATGCAGCTCTTTGATAGTTAATAGCTCACTTTTCTATATTAGGATTTAAACTTATAAACTGCAAGTAACAAAAGGGGCTCTCTGACAGAAGCAGTAATGCAGTGATCTATTTACATTGCATGCAATTTGTGATCTGCATGGTTCACCTGCTTTGCATCAGGCATTTTGACCTCCTCCGCTACTTTATAATGAGTCAAAACTTCCACTAAACAAAACTCATATCTCTCTGCAGCCGGTCCATCAATCTCCAGAGTTATCCAGCCAAAGTGAAGCGGAGAAGCCAGTATTGAACCCAAGTTTTCTGGTACCACATTGTTCAGCCACTAAATGTACATACTTCTCCAAGTCCACCTTAACATCTCCCAAGTCCCTGACCACTACCCTGCACCCATCAGTGCGGCCCTCTGTCACACCACAACCAAATATTTTTGGCCCTTGGGAAAATATTTGCGAGTACCCATGGTCTATTGTAATTGTGATTACATGCAAATGTGTGTGAATGAGACGCATATCTGTTAAAACATTGACATGGCAAAAGGTAAAGAAAATGCAGGAGGGTGGCTGGATTGTGTGGGGAGGTTGGTGTAGTAAAGGTGATACAAGGAAATAGAAGTGTTAGAGAAGTAACTTATTTTCAAGTAGAAAGGCTATAATATTTTATGCTCGCCACTTGCTGCATCATGTTCATGTGGGATCTTGTGAAGGCTCGTGTGCTGCTCAGTCCTCTTTGTGAATTTCCTAGTTCACCCAACTCAACCATTTGCACAGTCTGAATGCCAGGGAAAAGCTGCATCACAGAAGGTGTCACACACAATGCAGATTTGTAGACCAGTTTAGCGTAATGGATGCTAATAATGAAGCACATGGGCACATGCCTATTTGCCTAAACTGGAATCCCAGGTAACTATTTGGTCGTTTTTCCTATTGGAGTATCTGGGCCAGTCCCATTCATTGTTTGTAACTCTTAGAGCCTTTGCTAACCATCTTGTCTTGAATTGCAGGTTTGCAGTCTGTAAGGTATTTGGATTTGAATGGTCAGGCGTGAGTACCCACAAAGACAAGGTAATTCTGTTTATGTTCCACATTGGATTTGGGGGGTGCTGGGTAAATAGATGCACAATCTGCACCCCTTTTCTTTTGCATGTTTGTGAGACCGTCCTACAAATACAGTTGTACAGGCAGACGTGAGTACAGGCAGAACAAACAGGTAATTGTTTGGTAGAGTTAAAATGGTGCATCTTGTACATTGTAGTATAACAACATACCTTACCCATGTTTTCTTCTGTTGCAGGTTTCGCAGACAGTACCCCCACATTTGAACGGGCATACGTGAGTACAAGCACAACAGGTAATTGTTTGGTAGAGTTAAACTGTGGTGCATCCTGTACATTGTAGTATAACAACATACCTTACCTATGTTTTCTTCTGTTTCAGGTTTCGCAGACAGTACCCCACACATTTGAACGGGCATACGTGAGTACAAGCACAACAGGTAATTGTTTGGTAGAGTTAAATTATGGTGCATCTTGTACATTGTAGTATAACAACATACCTTACCTATGTTTTCTTCTGTTGCAGGTTTCGCAGACAGTACCCCACACATTTGAACGGGCATACGTGAGTACAAGCAGAGCAGGTAATTTTTTGGTAGAGTTCCCTTATGGTGCACATGGTATATTGCTGTATCACAAATTCACAATGTGCTGTAACAATCTTTACTTCTATTGTAGGCTCTATGGACAGTGCTACATTTAAGTTTGAAAGGGCAGGGCAGTGAACAGAAAAATCCAGGTAATTGCACTCTACGTTTTGCCGGCGATGCCTCAGTACTATGTGACAGATTGCGATCATGAGCATAGGCATCAACTTTAGCCATGTTCCTTTATTTTGCAGGCTTTGTGGCATAGCAGGCTAAACCCAGTTATCACAAATATGTTCAAGCGCAAAGCTGTACCTTCTGCAGAGTGCGATGCTTCACCACAAAGGAAGAAATGTTGCCTTGTATTCAAGGAAGAGTGGATGAAAGAAATTGTGGAGGCTGAGACAGAAATCACGAAGCAAGGTTCGCGTGCAACTTGGGGAACTATTTCAATACAGTCCAGACGTGGGCTTGATTTGCAAAGCAAGTGCCAAAGCCAAGATTGTTGGGAACTTTTCTACAGGGAAGAAATGGAGTGATGGCTGGAAACTGGATTACCTGAAACGCCATCTAATTAGCAAAGTTCAGGAGTCTGCCATGGTGATATTGAGAAACAGAAGTGCTGCTGCCAGGTTTCGTTTTGGAGTGCGGGCAATGCTGACAGAAACTGCCACCGACAAAGCAAATAGAATGGAAGTAGTTGAACGACAAAGATCCCTGCCTGAGGAGATAAAGATTCTCATCAACAACTTGTGTTGTGTACTTTATAGGTTGTCCATAAACGGGCTTTCTAGAATCATGTCCTTATATAGGCACAATTCGCCTTGCCCTTATATAGGCATAAAATCCCAGACCTTATTTAGGCATAAACCATGCACTCCAAATACAGGCATGGATTCCGACATCCGTCCACCCTAACGTCTCAACGAGTCCATGAAAAAACAGACCCTCAGGCTGCGGGAGTTTCCCTTGCCCAGGACTATTGATTTCTTCAAGGACTCATACATTATGCATGAACCGTTAATCCCTAGAGGTTCATTCATGACGTCTTTCGCTGCCCAACTCACGTCAATGCTAACATTTTCAGGTATAAATATACCTTCCCAAACCCCTGTAAATCAGAGGAGACCTCGACTTCAGAGGAGCCCGATTCCCGGCCGGACGCACTGAGAAGACGCTGTCATTCCTGCACGCAGAGAGTCCAGCTTCCAGTGATCTAACTTCCCTTGCGGGGTGTTGGAGTTCGAGTCTGGAAAGAGATTCCTACCTCTCTCATTCTTCAGGTATGGAGCAGACTAGAACCTAGAGGGACTCTTGGCATACTAGACTCTTGGCATACTAGGCGTAACTTACTCTTAGTATACTCTAGTCAGGAATACAGCACCTACTTCTACTTCTCCCTACACCTAGGAAAGGTTAGGCACACTGGGTAGACCTAGGATAGAAACGCATCGTATGAGTACTCGCATTTTTAGGCTGTGTCATTTATGTAAATGCATACATGCTGAAAAGATAATGCAAACGCAGTATTATTTATTTCTACTGCTCACTCTGTACATTATTTATCTCGCATACTGTCTTGTGATCATAACAGCACATCTAACTTACAACAGAAACAAGACTGTTCAATAAACCTTTTTATTGAAACGCCCGTCTGTTATTTCTGTGTAACTTTGAGAAGTAACTGAACCATGCACAACTGAGCTGAGTGAAATAGTTATCTATTGTTTCTACGACTCTGGGACACGTCCTGATTCTGTAAGGGAAACACAGTGGTCATGTTTTGCGGCTGCCAGAAACTACTCCCTTCTTGTTGTCAAGAAGTTTCTAGTGGCCTCTGAGCTAGCTGGCACAAGTAATTAAGTTTAATATACTCGATAGGGACATACCGACCGTAGTCCTATGTCAAACCTATAGGATATATTATTCCAATGCGCAGAGCCTATTAGGGAAATAGGAGCTACACTACATGGCGCCCAACGTTTGGTAAGGCAGTAATTCAACGTTAGATACTGAGTAACTCAGCTGTGCATATATTCTTTTCTCTCTCAGAGACCCCCTACCCATATACTCCAAAAGACGTCTGGAGTGGGCAGGGTTAGTATCCGCCACGGCTACATAGGGCAGTACCCTATATATTAGCTGTTTGGTTTGCTCAACGTTGAAGGATACAGTGTCCCAAAATATTGTGCACCTTATCTTTGTTTCCTTGAAATTTGTTCTACATTTTTCATAAAACAAAATGTCCTTAAATGGGGACAATCCCGCCGGAAACGGTGTAGCTGCGGCTGATCCAGCCCAAGCAGCACTTTTTAACTTCACCGGTTTAAATGAAACCGAGGAGGGTGTCATTGACATCGCTCCAAACTTAAGAAGAGCCATTACTCTAAAACTTATAAAACATGGCCTACCACCGAGAGGAGGTAGAGCAGTTTTTGTGATTGAGGCACATGAATCCTTTCAGACAGAGGTATTCTATTCATGGGTAATATTTCCTGAATCCAATCCAGTAACTAAAATGTTTCACTTCTACAAGGAAGATGAACCACCAGAGGAATACATTCCTTTCGAGGATATTGAAATCCCATTAACATACCAGGAGCATCAGCTCTGGTTTAAAGGCGCCCTAAAACATCACAGAAATATAACCAGGCTCGGTCCACTAGGTAGACCAGGAGCAACATGGCCGATTCTAGCCGGCTACACACCTCATCCTGAACTTGACATAATGTCAGATGAGGACTTACTTGTTCAACTACAAGAATTAATAAAAATCTACAGACAATTGGTTCAATATGTCATGCGGACTTTCACAGTCCAACCACCATTAACACTTCCAAATCAAACCCCTCACCAGGGGAACAATCTAAAAATTACACCACAGACTCTATACGCAGTCATGGGTAAAATGCCCACTAAGCGGGAGCAAATTCCATTTTGGATAGCTCAAAAAATTACTCAAATCGAAGCAGTATTTCCAAATACTAGCCCGCATGAGAAACACAGAATCCTAACCATTAGTTTACCAATGGGGATCACACCACAACTGGAAGACTGCACCACTTGGGGCTCAGTCTTTGCTGCCATCTACACTAAAACACACGGCATTCCGTCTATAGCGGTAATACCAGATGTCCTAAAACAAATTCAAAACGAATACGGGGCAGAGCCTGCTTTAAATTTAGGTATGAAATTACTGAAAAATTTCGACCAGGTCTCAACAATAATATTATCAAATATTAAAGGGGAGGCAGCAGCAGTGGCGATCCGACAAAAATTAAGGGAATTTGATGTTACAGAACATCAAACAGAGCTACCCAGAATTATAGAACAATCTTATGCAGAATTAGGCAGAGATAGTTTGGGTGGGAGACCAGTTAAACCAAAACTATCTGAAAGTCCTGAGAAGGACTCAATTAAACAAACTCCTACATCTTCTAAAAAGAAGTGGGAGTCTACTAAACAAAATTCAAATGAGAAAAGATCTCAATCCCGAGGTAGGTCTCCTCAAAGGAGCCTCTGAAAGGAGGTACAACCTCAGGAATAGGGATAATTTGAGAAAACCTGATAGGTATCAAGATAATGATACACGTTCCTCTCGTCCCTTTCAGGTCTCATCACAGACTTTGGAAAGAAGAGGACGAACAGAACATAGAGAAGAACGCGTGAAATCGAAAGACGACAAGCACGCAACAAAAATTAAAGCTAAACCTCAATTCTCCAAAAAGAAAGTAGCAGGTCTAAAAGTAAGACATGCCGAAAATTCTGAGAACGCAACTCAAGAACGGAGAATGGGCTCAGACAATGCTGGACAGTGCAGCAGAAGTCACAATAGCTCGCCAGAACCTGATGGAACTTCTGGAGATAGTGGACTTGAATGAGTACATTACAGTAGAAACTGTAGACACCAGGGTTAGTACTCCACAAAGGTTATATGAAATAACACTCCGGATGGAGGGAGACAAACCTAGACAGGTTAAAGCACTTTTTTGGGAAAAACTATCAAAGGGTTATGACATACTTCTAGCAGAAAAAGACTGGCCACCACAATTTGTCAGGGAGTGCCCACACGGCGAGGACATGATTATGCCTGCCTTCTCCAATCACATACCAATTCACTTAAAATATACATATGCCAGAAAATGGGCAGTGGCCCAGGCTCCAGCATTATATAAAAATCATGTAGGATGGGATGAGGACTCACCTCACCATAAAATAAATCTGAAACATGAACCTACTGCACAGAGGCAGTATCCTATTAAGCAAGAAGCTAAAAAACAGGTCAGGGAGATTTTAAATCAACTTGAATACCAAGGGGTGATTGAAACATGCACCTCCTCCATGAACAATCCTTTGTTTCCTGTCTCCAAACCAGACAATACATATCGTCTAGTTTTGGACTACAGACATTTAAACACTTGTTCTAAAACTTTTGCAGTGCAAAATGCACATAGCACAGCATTAATGAATAACATTGTGCGTAAAAAATACAAAACAACATTAGACATCTCAAACGGTTTCTTTTGTCAAAATATAGCACCTGAAAGCAGGTACTTAACGGCATTTTCCATAATGGGGACCCAGCGTCACTTTTGTCGACTCCCACAAGGGTTCAAGAACAGCCCAGGTTTATTCTCAGCGAGAGTAACGGAGTTACTACAAATTTATGACAACAAGGCATTGTCCTATGTCGATGACATCTATCTGACAGACGATGACTTGGAAAAACACTTGAACAGGGTGAGCACCATTATATTGGGATTCGCCTCTGAGGGCTACAAGTTCAACTTTAAAAAGTCCAGAATTGCCCATCTCAATGTCCTATTTTTGGGATATGAGCTTTCAAGTGAAGGCAAGAGCTTGGCAGCTAACTTTCTAGAGAACTGTGCCCTGCTCCAACCTCCAAAAACGCTAAAAAACCTACAATCAATACTGGGATTCCTAAATTTTGGAAGAACATACATTCTAAACTATGCAGAAAGGGTTTAACCTCTCTACGCATTAATCAAACCTGATTTCACAATTAAAAACTGGACACAGGAACACACAGAAATTTTGCGTTCACTCCAGGCTAACATGTTAGCAACAAATCACTTACAAACACGCGTAAGTCAAAGAAATTTGGTGATTCAATAATTTCGGGTCAATGTGGATTCACTTACTTAACCTTTAATGAGGGTGAGAAAGTACCAATTGCATACAAATCACATTTGTATACACAAGCGGAAATGCGCTTCAGTTCAACTGAAAAAATTCTGACAGCAGTTCAAACAGCTGTAGCAAAAGAAAGAGCCTTAGCCCAAGGGAAACGCATAATTGTCGTTACACCGGTACCAGCTTTAGAAGCGGTCACAAAAGCAAGCATTCCAATTGCTAAAGCTTTACATCCGAGATGGATACAGTGGGTTAATTCTCTTGCTGCAACTGATGTTGAATATGTTTTTGATCCAGATTTAAAAACACAGGCATTTCTCCAATATGAACAAGAATGTCCTCTGCCCACTGAGATTCTGCCTCTCGATCAGTATGAATTCGTAATTTACACTGACGGATCCGCACAGCCCGCAACAGGGAGTAAGCAAGCTTACAGTGCAGCGTGTGCTATCGTTAAAGGTCGCATGCGAAATGGCATCTTCAGACCTATGGTCACAAAAACTCAGTCACTAGGTGATTGTACAGCTCAGCGAGCTGAACTACAGGCATTCAAACTGGCACTTGAGAGTACGGATCGAGAATTCCTCACACTGATCGTGTGCGATTCCTATTACTGTGTTCAGTCGTATAATGACTATATACGAACCTGGCTTGAAAATGGTTTCAAAGATGCGAAGGGTGGCACAATAAAGCACAAATTGCTTTGGGAACAAGTAGTTCAGTTGAAAAACGAACTACCAAAGGCTCACGTGATTCACACACTGAGTCATCAGCGTGATGGCGTTCACGTTGCAGGGAATTCATTGGCTGACGAAGCCGCGAAGGGAGCTGTTCAGACGGCTTCCGTAGCTGCGATCACTCGTTCAAAAACAAAAATAGACGGTGAGATAATGTTAGCTGTCAATGCTTCAAGCAAAGGCAGCAGTGCAGCGTTACCAAAAAGTTTCCACTCAAGTACTCTTATGTAATTGATGCGAATAACGTTCCTTTTGCTCGAATCCCTGGAGTGGGGGATAGGGTAATTCCAAACAAGGAACGCAGATTAGGTCTAATCCTAGCAGCACACGAAGGGATGGCTTCTGCCCATGCAGGTGTTTCTGCGACAGTATCTTTACTCAAGCAAAGATATTGGTGGCCTGGCATTCGGAAACAAACTAAGAACTATGTTTTAGAATGTGATATTTGCCAACAGATGAAAGTCTCAACAGTGAAACGTCCTGCGCAGACACCCTTATTAATTTCAGATAAACCATTAGATTGTGTTTACCTGGACCACTGCGGTCCCTTGCAAAGGGACGGTAATTATAAATACATCATGGTTGCAGTGGATTCATGCTCTAGGTTCCTATGGTTATGGCCTCGGCGCTCGGCTGACGCTCGAACTGTTATAAAAGATTTGCGAGTCTTTATCGGCACATACGCAATAGGCACGCTACATTCTGACCAGGGTCCTGCGTTTAGCTCTAGGGCTTACAAGGAGGCCATGGCCAGTCTGGGCGTTGCATTGCGGTACTCCTCTCCATTCCATCCTGAGGGAAATTCTGTTGTGGAAAGGAAAAACCGGGACATAAAGCAGTCTATAACAGCTAGGGTATTAGGCTCGGGTGATGGGTGGGTCAAACACCTCATTAGCGTTCAGCACTCACTTAACAATCTGCCAAGAAGTTCTCTAGGGGGGTCACTCCATATGAGGTCCTATTTGGGACAAGAATGTGGGTTCCAGACTTAGAACACGTAGGCACAGTGGTGGACATGAAAACATTTGATATCAAAGATCGTTTGGCTGTTTTACAGGATCTTAACAAGTTAAGAACGAAACAAAGCAACGTATCCATACAGCCAACCACCACTGGGGAAACATCGGCGGTCCCAGCAAGGCCTGTCTGGATTCCAAAAGTTGGGGATCTAGTCAGAGAAAAAATAGCGGACAAGAAGGAATTTGGACCTTCTTACAGACAACCGGTACCTGTTCTAGCTGTTCAAGGAACAAGGACAGTACTTCTGCCGCCCCTTGCTGGAAGAAAGGAGAAAAGATTTGTGTCAATCGACCTGATCAAACCACAGTATGTGGCCAATACTAAGCAGTAGGCCTCGTGGACTCCGACCTAGTAGCAGATGCACTCCTCTCGCTACTATTCAAGAGGTTCAGACTGAAAGACTGATCACGATCGAGAATTCAGCTGTAACAAATGAAGGACTAAGCAACCAGGCTATGGAACTCATCCCTCTTGACAACCAAGTTACAGTTCGTCCAAATACACCTGTCTACACCAACGTGACTCGTGAAGAACTGGTTCCTGTGATTTCAACGAATCCTGATGCAATTCCAACAATTGACGGAACTGCTTCTGGCTATTTCATTGACTTTGATACGTTCTCAGAAGATCCAAGTGAACCTGAAACGACGCCAGCATCATCAAAACTCAAGCAGCAAGTACAAGACTTTATTCACTTTCTGAAAAAGACTTATCTGGTTTCTCCATGGACTGAACTCTGGATTACATCTGGACTTTTTGTTTTTCTGCTCTGGCTAGCTTTGGTAACAACAGTAAGCATGCTTATAAATGGCAGATACATCCATGTGAACAGTGAAGGAAAAGACGTGAATGTACTTTTGAAACCACATAAATCTTCCCATCGTGAAGCAAGAGACTTGTCATCAGTGAACATCACAGCTGTTCCTATACAGGATGGTATAGTGTGGGACAAAACAGATTATGAAATCTTCGGTCCAAGTGAACAACTGAACATTCCACATTTGTTTAAAATTTCACTAAGTGATTTAATTACGTCCAGTACCTATTCAGATGATTGGGACTTTGAGACTGTGACCGATATAATGTTTGATCTAGAAAAATCTGCTGCATTTTCTAAAAATGAATTTTTAGAGGGTTCATCTGATTATGAAGAACTGTATTGTTATAACCACTATGGTCATCATTATTTGCACAAAACTGCATATCCAAGAAATGTGTTTATGTTTAACCAATGGGAACATTGTCCTACACCACCACAAGGTAGTTCGAAAACTTTTGCTAGTAAATTTCCATATTTTTCAGGTTATAATACATCTGACCCAGAAACGTTTTACTACAAAAATGTAAACAAAACAGGACTGAAAATTATGTTAACAAACACGAAACAGATTTACTCTGAAGCATTTATTGCCCAACTGTCTACACAAGGTTTCGACTTATGGAAAGACACAATTGAGACAAAAACTGTCTGGGGTAGTAAAGATTGGCAAGTACAGGGTATAGAAGCTTTATTTAGAGCCTGTATCATCCCTGAACAAATACTGTTTTTGAATGACACCGTCCAACAGACATCTTGTCTTGGATTAGCCAAGATCAAAGAGATGAAAACACCTTCTGTGCCAACACCTGCCAGTGATAATAATACAAAGGCAGTGGTGACAGTTGACAATATACTACAACTCAACAGAACTCATCCAAATTGGAAAAAATGGTTGATCTGGCCCACAGACACAAACAACTGTCAGGAAAGGTTCTTGAACATAACTCAGGGCTTTACTATTCATAGGCCAGACCCAAGATATGTCCAAAGACAACATCCGGGGGTAGTAACAACATACAGTGTGGGTAAATTATGCCTCGATTGGCTGCATAAATCTACACTACAGGATGTGAAACAACACTTAACCTTACTTAAAGAGGACGCAGATCTTAAGGAATTCTTGCTTGGACCAAGAAAACTGCGTCAAAAACGTTTCATATATGCCGGCATCTATGCTGCTTATAACGAAGCATGGAAAGTGTCACAGATAGAGGCTGCAGAACGAATACGTGAACTTGATCGTATTAATTTAGAGAAAACACTCTCTGTAGTCGACAATGGGTTAACAACTTTGACCTCCAGAATTTATTCATTGGATGGCATTGTATCCTCTGCTATCGACATTCTAGAACAAGATTTGGCTATGTTACAACAAGGTCAATCCCAATTACGTTCTATAGTGTTATTGACATGGACGCTGCAATCTTTGCGAGCGGGCTATGTGCCTTGGCGTTTCATCAACACGTCGTCTCTGTTTGCAGAATACAATCTAACTGATAAACAGATCGAATTGGCACAAAGAGGAGCAAGGTATACAGTGCTGAGCATTGAAAAACTGGAAAAATTACCATTTACAGTGGCAGAAAAACCAGCTACAGAATGGGTTATTCATGGCAAAATAACATTACCTGTGACAACTTTTCAGTTTCAGTATTGCCTCAGACAGATGCAAGCAGGCAAATATGAAAGGTTGGGTAAGGAATACATTAAGACATCTTGGGATTTACCGTATACACATAGATGTTGGAGTGGGGATCGTGAAGTGTTTCTTAGCGGTACCAACTGTAAACATGCACTGACCGGTTCACTCATATGTCAGGACATTTCTTTACACGGGGCTTGTAATGGTTCTGTGGCAAACTTGTCTTGCCACCAGCGGGGTACACCAGCTGCTGTGATTAATCCAACGTTTGGACAACTTTCTAATGGGAGTTACCTCATGTTGAATGATCAGAGTTGCTGTGGAATGTTGCCAGGCATCCCATATCTAGTAACGGTCAACTCCAGGGTCACTTGCTGTATGCAAGTATTGTTTCCCCCAATAGACACAGTCAGGGAGTCGCCTTTATGGCCTTCGCTGAGCGTCTCTTTTATAAGATTTGATACTTTAAGCAGAATGAAAGCCATGCTTTTACAGCAAACAGTGCCTTTGACCTCGGCCAAAGAAACCTATGATCTACAAGTAGCAAGGACTTCGGCTGAGATACAGACTTTAATACGTACAAACTGCCCTATACATTTCGTAGAAATGATATCACGTATCTTTAACATGTCAGATACAACAGGAATTGTACATGTATTTAAGAGCATTTGCTCCGGTCTGTTAGCACCGTTCCAGGCAATACTTGGAATCATCCCCAACTTTGCACATTCGGTGTTTGGTGGCATACCATTAATTCTCGCACTTGTTGCCGGAATTTTATTCATCTGTCTGCTATTGCGCTATGGCCAGCCGATTCGCCGACATCACTCCGAGCGAAATGGAGAAAAAACTCTCCTTGAAAGACAGTGCCGTGAGCGAATAGTACAGCTACTAGGCATGACTCGTCTACGGGACCTTAATACCACGTGGTTCCTGTCGTTTAGACCAATCTGGCAAGATTGCATCTTACCTGTTCTACGATGCCTGCTATGCGGTGAAGAATGCGTGTTGGACGCTTGTCTAACATATCCATCAGCTGCGCCAAAGGATGTCGATGCTTTGCTGGACCCGATTACGGCCCATGCTCTGTGTTGTCCCCAGAGGCTTCCAATCCTGATGTCAGCATTCATTGAGATCTCACAGTCGCCTCCTGCTGCTGCTGAGGTACGAGAAACAACTCCAGGCACACAGGTAACAACGAACGCGAACATTGCTGCGGCGACCTATGCTGAGAGCGATGCTTCCCATCTTTGTGCGATCAATCTTCTACACGAGGTGTTCCAACTTACACCAGCGGCCATAGATGATGTTTTGTCTATTGAAATAGATGATCTCATGTTTACACCAGACCCGTAAACTGACTCTGATTCGGCATACTCTGTTCCAGTGCAACAGCAACAATTTGGCCTTCATTTTTCAAAACCTTGGAACTTTACCAAATTTGAACTTTTTTCCCATTTTTTGAACGAAAAATGGCACTTCAATCTGCTTAAAGTAGAACTAGCCTTATAATACAGACTTGGCAGTACTTCCAGGGACACTTAGTCATCTTGTGTGTCTAAATCAGTTCATTTAAATTTCATGATAGGAAATGACTTTGATTTTGAACAACATTATCGATCATTTTCGTCATATGTAAATATTGCTTTTATATTTCGTTCCAAATGCATTTATTACATACTTTATGCTGGAAATGAGAAGCACTGCTTAATGATGTACAGAAACCTATGCATTTTTTAATATGTCTTTTAAAGCTTTTAGGATATGTTTTAATATGCAGTACTCCATTTTAATGTTTAGCATTTTAAATGTTTAGCATTTTAGTATTGTTGTATACACAAAAGAGGAGTGGGTGTTGTGTACTTTATAGGGTGTCCATAAACGGGCTTTCTAGAATCATGTCCTTATATAGGCACAATTCGCCTTGCCCTTATATAGGCATAAAATCCCAGACCTTATTTAGGCATAAACCATGCACTCCAAATACAGGCATGGATTCCGACATCCGTCCACCCTAACGTCTCAACGAGTCCATGAAAAAACAGACCCTCAGGCTGCGGGAGTTTCCCTTGCCCAGGACTATTGATTTCTTCAAGGACTCATACATTATGCATGAACCGTTAATCCCTAGAGGTTCATTCATGACGTCTTTCGCTGCCCAACTCACGTCAATGCTAACATTTTCAGGTATAAATATACCTTCCCAAACCCCTGTAAATCAGAGGAGACCTCGACTTCAGAGGAGCCCGATTCCCGGCCGGACGCACTGAGAAGACGCTGTCATTCCTGCACGCAGAGAGTCCAGCTTCCAGTGATCTAACTTCCCTTGCGGGGTGTTGGAGTTCGAGTCCGGAAAGAGATTCCTACCTCTCTCATTCTTCAGGTATGGAGCAGACTAGAACCTAGAGGGACTCTTGGCATACTAGACTCTTGGCATACTAGGCGTAACTTACTCTTAGTATACTCTAGTCAGGAATACAGCACCTACTTCTACTTCTCCCTACACCTAGGAAAGGTTAGGCACACTAGGTAGACCTAGGATAGAAACGCATCGTATGATTACTCGCATTTTTAGGCTGTGTCATTTATGTAAATGCATATATGCTGAAAAGATAATGCTAACGCAGTATTATTTATTTCTACTGCTCACTCTGTACATTATTTATCTTGCATACTGTCTTGTGATCATAACAGCACATCTAACTTACAACAGAAACAAGACTGTTCAATAAACCTTTTTATTGAAACGCCCGTCTGTTATTTCTGTGTAACTTTGAGAAGTAACTGAACCATGCACAACTGAGCTGAGTGAAATAGTTATCTATTGTTTCTACGACTCTGGGACACGTCCTGATTCTGTAAGGGAAACACAGTGGTCATGTTTTGCGGCTGCCAGAAACTACTCCCTTCTTGTTGTCAAGAAGTTTCTAGTGGCCTCTGAGCTAGCTGGCACAAGTAATTAAGTTTAATATACTCGATAGGGACATACCGACCTTAGTCCTATGTCAAACCTATAGGATATATTATTCCAATGCGCAGAGCCTATTAGGGAAATAGGAGCTACACTACACTTGTTGCTGGCAGTCAAGATGAATACTTCAATGTTATCTCTACAAGACATCCATGACCACCTAGCTTTGTATGTGAAGATACCAGACAGCTGGAGGAGCAAGAACTATGCCTTTGAGTTCCTTGAGGCCATCAATAGCGTGATACACTGTAAAGGTATGGTAGAACTTCGTAACGCTTTGTATCACACATTGATAATTGATGAGAGCACAGATATTTCTGTTACAAAAATGCTCATCCTGTACTTCAAGTTCCAACCTGTAACCTCAACAGAGCACAAAACACTGTTTGGGGGCATAGTGAAGCTGACTAGTTGTAATGCTGAGGCTATCACTACTGCTGTGAAAGAATTCTACACTGCCAATGAACTGGACCTCATGAAAATGGTCATGTTCACATCCGATGGTGCGTCTGTGATGCTGGGTAAAAATAATGGTGTTGCTACTCGCCTTAAACAATCCATTCCCCATCTAGTTGAGCAGCATTGTGTCGCTCATCGAGAAGATTTGGGAGTTGATGATGCCTGGAAGAGGGTTCCAATGATTAAAGAGATGGAGACATTATTGAGGACTGTCTACACTGTGTTCTCCAGATCTCCTGCAAGGAAGTCCAAGCTGGATGAAATGGCATCGGTCACTGATTGTGAAGTGGTCTCTTTTCGACCATTGAATGAAGTCCGGTGGCTTTCAAGGCATTTTGCAGTTGGTGCACTAATTCGGAATTACGAGGCTGTTCTTAAGTACTTTGAGCATGAGAAAGTTGAGGAGAATGACCCAGTTGCTAAATATTGTTGCAAAAAGCTATCTGACTCAATCTACCATATTTCCCTTGCAGTACTTAATGACATGCTGAGTGAATTTGCATCTTTGTGCAAACTGTTCCCAAAAAGTTCTTTGACTACTGTTGAAGCTGTACAGTATGCAAGAGCAAAGATTGGCCAAATTAAGGAACAGTATTTGGGGGACACTGTCTTTTGGAGCAGCAATGTAAGAGATCTGATGGTGTTGTAGAAGGAAAGGCAAGAGTTTGACAGTGGGCCTATTTTGTCTTTTGTTTCCCTTCTTTGTGAGCACATGCAAAAAAAGGTTCCCTGAAGATGAACTGAAAGAATGGGCAAGTTTTGAAATCCAGGCAATAGCAACACAATCACATTTTGATTTTGGGACTGAGAATACTCAGTCCCAAAGTTTACAAAGACTTGTTCAAAAGTATAAAAATTTCTTGGTCCGGGGTGATTGTGAAACACCAGAAGATGTTGTTCGACAATACAGAGACTATAAATATGTGGTGGCAGAACATGTAAAGGGTGGGTTATTTATCACCTTTCAAGACATGGTGAATTTCACTGTACGCAATGCTGCTCAGTATAGTGTGGTGTCTCAGCTTGTTGATGTCTGCGCAACATTTCAAGCATCTAGTGCAGATTGTGAACGAGGATTCAGCCTCATGAATACTATCAAGAGTAAATTGAGGAATAGACTAGAGCAGAAGCATTTGGATACGCTGATGAGGACAAAGGCCTACCTCCTGAATGGGAAAGTTGACCTCAATAGAGTTTATCAGCACTGGAAAAATGACAAGGATCGCCGTGAGAAGCAACCCTGTCACCAATCTAGTGATGCCACTTGACGTGTCTGAACGGCCCTCTCCCACAGTCCATGTTTGCCTGGATGTCAGAGTTTTACAAACTATCTCTGGCGGGATAGCCCAACATTACTCAGTAGCTTTCACATCAAATTGTAAATATGTTATGTAATTTTGTAACTTATTGTGTATATGTGATATTGTGTAGGCTCTCAACATTTCCCCACCCAATGAACAGTGCTCCAGTTAAGAATATTTAGTAAAATCTTATGATGGTACCACCGTTGGAGTCTTGTACTTTTCTAAACCTGAAGTGTACTTGCCTGTGTAACCAATTCATGTCATGGCGTGTTTATCCAATTTGCAAACCGGCCTTAAGACCCTTAACGTGGCGCTGTATGTGTGAAAATGCACCATCTTTTCACTTTTTTAAGTAAACGTTTGGAGTGACATTTGGCGCTGCATACGCGCGTGGTCTGGTTCCAGGCGCACATAGCCATGGTTGCAGCGCACAGAAACCCTCCACTGCCGCACACAGAGGAAAAAAATTAGAGGGAACATTGCTCCCAATTCCTCAAATATGCCCAATTACGTCACACGTGGAGAGGGAAGGGAGTAAGGGCAACAGAGTTGCCGGAATATGCACGACTTGAGGGGAGACTCCTACAGGAAGAGCTCACGACCAAGGCAGTGTCACTCATCTTTAAGATAATAAAAATAATATGCCTGACACCCTGGGTAAATTAAAGAAAACATGGGAGGGAGACCTGGGGGAGATAGAAGATATAGACTGGGAAGCGGCCCTGATGCACCCTAGAGAGGTGGCAATTAAAGTCAGATTGCGTCTCATCCAGTTCAAAATCCTTCATAGGCTTTACTACGACAGAGCAAAAATACAAAAAATGGGCTAAGCTGAGACCCCTCAGTGTTTGCGCTGCCAAACTGCGGTAGGAAACTTCCTGCACACAATGTGGGAGTGCCCAGGTATACTGGGGCGAGATAATTAAAGAACTATATGCAATACTAAAAATATCCCTTTCAGCAGACCCGAAATTCATCCTCTTGGGTATCCCATGTGATGTTGATGTTCACAGACCTCAGTAGCTTTTTAGCTCCCTGGGCTTGGTAGTTGCAAAGCGTGATATAACAAGGCGCTGGGGCACACAAGCGTCCCCAACACTGCACAAATGGAAACGTTGTATGGACCTGTACATGGCAGCGGAAATGGTTACATACAGGAGTAGAGGGTGCCCCAAAAAATGTACTAGGATATGGAGTAACTAGATGAACCACTGTGGTTTAGCAGGGAGCAATGATGACTTTCAAATCACTGTCAATGGGGCGCAGGATTAGGTGTGACCAAATAGGCACAGGAGACTAAAGGAGGGAGTGAGGTTGGGAACCATGGTATCTCCAGAGTATAAGGGAATTGTACATGATGTTACTCGCCTGATATGTATTAAGGACAAGTGAGAACACCGGAGCTGAGAAAATTGAACTGACATGACTGACCTGAGTGAGACTTGTTATTGTTGTGCGGTATATATGTTTCTTAAGCAATTGAAACAAAGAAAGATATATATATTTTTTTTTAAAAGAACGCCATTTGCCTGTTGCCAGAGAGGTGTACTTTTCTGGTGTTTGATGTTCAGACAATTAAGAAAGTCTTTGAACTCTCTGCTGTGGAAGGGTAGACTGTTGTCAGATTTGAGAACGGAAGTGACACCCCATGTTGGGAAAATGTCATCCAGCCTCTCGATGACTGTCATGTGTGATTGATAAGTCTTCCAGTAGAGGAAAATGTGAGTACTCGACAACTACCATGAGATGATGTCCATTATTGATGGGTCCAAAAAAGTCAACCGCAATCCTTTCCCAGGCTTGCTTAGAAAGATCAAAGCGATACAAAAGGGGATGATGGACGGAACGTTTGAGCCAATCAAACACTCACCCCCAGTCAACTGATCTGGGTTTAATCCATCATCATTCTTTAGCTCACTCCACCACCCCAGTTCAGACATGGCCATATGCAAATCAGTCTGACCCTGTGCCTCATGGGAACAGTCCAGCACGAACTGCCAAGCCATGTCTTCCCTGGACCGGAAACAAGCATCCTAGGACCGGTTTCTGGCATTCCAGCCGTCATCAGCCAGGCTTGCTTGAATCCAGTGGCAAAGTGAGCAAGGGACCCACGTCTGGGCATACCCCCGCCAACTTAGAGGCGAACAAAGCGATACAAAGGGGATGATGGACGGAGCGTTTGAGCCAATCAAACACTCACCCCAGTCAACTGATCTGGGTTTAATCCATCATCATTCTTTAGCTCACTCCACCACCCCAGTTCAGACATGGCCATATGCAAATCAGTCTGACCCTGTGCCTCATGGGAACAGTCCAGCACGAACTGCCAAGCCATGTCTTCCCTGGACCGGAAACAAGCATCCTAGGACCGGTTTCTGGCATTCCAGCCGTCATCAGCCAGGCTTGCTTGAATCCAGTGGCAAAGTGAGCAAGGGACCCACGTCTGGGCATACCCCGCCAACTTAGGGCGAACAAAGCGATACAAAGGGGATGATGGACGGAGCGTTTGAGCCAATCAAACACTCACCCCCAGTCAACTGATCTGGGTTTAATCCATCATCATTCTTTAGCTCACTCCACCACTCCCAGTTCAGACATGGCCATATGCAAATCAGTCTGACCCTGTGCCTCATGGGAACAGTCCAGCACGAACTGCCAAGCCATGTCTTCCCTGGACCGGAAACAAGCATCCTAGGACCGGTTTCTGGCATTCCAGCCGTCATCAGCCAGGCTTGCTTGAATCCAGTGGCAAAGTGAGCAAGGGACCCACGTCTGGGCATACCCCCGCCAACTTAGGGCGAACAAAGCGATACAAAAGGGGATGATGGACGGAGCGTTTGAGCCAATCAAACACTCACCCCCAGTCAACTGATCTGGGTTTAATCCATCATCATTCTTTAGCTCACTCCACCACCCCAGTTCAGACATGGCCATATGCAAATCAGTCTGACCCTGTGCCTCATGGGAACAGTCCAGCACGAACTGCCAAGCCATGTCTTCCCTGGACCGGAAACAAGCATCCTAGGACCGGTTTCTGGCATTCCAGCCGTCATCAGCCAGGCTTGCTTGAATCCAGTGGCAAAGTGAGCAAGGGACCCACGTCTGGGCATACCCCCGCCAACTTAGGGCGAACAAAGCGATACAAAAGGGGATGATGGACGGAGCGTTTGAGCCAATCAAACACTCACCCCCAGTCAACTGATCTGGGTTTAATCCATCATCATTCTTTAGCTCACTCCACCACCCCAGTTCAGACATGGCCATATGCAAATCAGTCTGACCCTGTGCCTCATGGGAACAGTCCAGCACGAACTGCCAAGCCATGTCTTCCCTGGACCGGAAACAAGCATCCTAGGACCGGTTTCTGGCATTCCAGCCGTCATCAGCCAGGCTTGCTTGAATCCAGTGGCAAAGTGAGCAAGGGACCCACGTCTGGGCATACCCCCGCCAACTTAGAGGCGAACAAAGCGATACAAAGGGGATGATGGACGGAGCGTTTGAGCCAATCAAACACTCACCCCCAGTCAACTGATCTGGGTTTAATCCATCATCATTCTTTAGCTCACTCCACCACCCCAGTTCAGACATGGCCATATGCAAATCAGTCTGACCCTGTGCCTCATGGGAACAGTCCAGCACGAACTGCCAAGCCATGTCTTCCCTGGACTCGGAAACAAGCATCCTAGGACCGGTTTCTGGCATTCCAGCCGTCATCAGCCAGGCTTGCTTGAATCCAGTGGCAAAGTGAGCAAGGGACCCACGTCTGGGCATACCCCCGCCAACTTAGGGCGAACAAAGCGATACAAAAGGGGATGATGGACGGAGCGTTTGAGCCAATCAAACACTCACCCCCAGTCAACTGATCTGGGTTTAATCCATCATCATTCTTTAGCTCACTCCACCACCCCAGTTCAGACATGGCCATATGCAAATCAGTCTGACCCTGTGCCTCATGGGAACAGTCCAGCACGAACTGCCAAGCCATGTCTTCCCTGGACCGGAAACAAGCATCCTAGGACCGGTTTCTGGCATTCCAGCCGTCATCAGCCAGGCTTGCTTGAATCCAGTGGCAAAGTGAGCAAGGGACCCACATCTGGGCATACCCCCGCCAACTTAGGGCGAACAAGCGATACAAAGGGGATGATGGACGGAACGTTTGAGCCAATCAAACACTCACCCCCAGTCAACTGATCTGGGTTTAATCCATCATCATTCTTTAGCTCACTCCACCACCCCAGTTCAGACATGGCCATATGCAAATCAGTCTGACCCTGTGCCTCATGGGAACAGTCCAGCACGAACTGCCAAGCCATGTCTTCCCTGGACCGGAAACAAGCATCCTAGGACCGGTTTCTGGCATTCCAGCCGTCATCAGCCAGGCTTGCTTGAATCCAGTGGCAAAGTGAGCAAGGGACCCACGTCTGGGCATACCCCCGCCAACTTAGGGCGAACAAAGCGATACAAAAGGGGATGATGGACGGAGCGTTTGAGCCAATCAAACACTCACCCCCAGTCAACTGATCTGGGTTTAATCCATCATCATTCTTTAGCTCACTCCACCACCCCCAGTTCAGACATGGCCATATGCAAATCAGTCTGACCCTGTGCCTCATGGGAACAGTCCAGCACGAACTGCCAAGCCATGTCTTCCTGGACCGGAAACAAGCATCCTAGGACCGGTTTCTGGCATTTCCAGCCGTCATCAGCCAGGCTTGCTTGAATCCAGTGGCAAAGTGAGCAAGGGACCCACGTCTGGGCATACCCCGCCAACTTAGGGCGAACAAAGCGATACAAAGGGGATGATGGACGGAACGTTTGAGCCAATCAAACACTCACCCCCAGTCAACTGATCTGGGTTTAATCCATCATCATTCTTTAGCTCACTCCACCACCCCAGTTCAGACATGGCCATATGCAAATCAGTCTGACCCTGTGCCTCATGGGAACAGTCCAGCACGAACTGCCAAGCCATGTCTTCCCTGGACCGGAAACAAGCATCCTAGGACCGGTTTCTGGCATTCCAGCCGTCATCAGCCAGGCTTGCTTGAATCCAGTGGCAAAGTGAGCAAGGGACCCACGTCTGGGCATACCCCGCCAACTTAGGGCGAACAAAGCGATACAAAGGGGATGATGGACGGAACGTTTGAGCCAATCAAACACTCACCCCCAGTCAACTGATCTGGGTTTAATCCATCATCATTCTTTAGCTCACTCCACCACCCCAGTTCAGACATGGCCATATGCAAATCAGTCTGACCCTGTGCCTCATGGGAACAGTCCAGCACGAACTGCCAAGCCATGTCTTCCCTGGACCGGAAACAAGCATCCTAGGACCGGTTTCTGGCATTCCAGCCGTCATCAGCCAGGCTTGCTTGAATCCAGTGGCAAAGTGAGCAAGGGACCCACGTCTGGGCATACCCCCGCCAACTTAGGGCGAACAAAGCGATACAAAGGGGATGATGGACGGAACGTTTGAGCCAATCAAACACTCACCCCCAGTCAACTGATCTGGGTTTAATCCATCATCATTCTTTAGCTCACTCCACCACCCCAGTTCAGACATGGCCATATGCAAATCAGTCTGACCCTGTGCCTCATGGGAACAGTCCAGCACGAACTGCCAAGCCATGTCTTCCCTGGACCGGAAACAAGCATCCTAGGACCGGTTTCTGGCATTCCAGCCGTCATCAGCCAGGCTTGCTTGAATCCAGTGGCAAAGTGAGCAAGGGACCCACGTCTGGGCATACCCCGCCAACTTAGGGCGAACAAAGCGATACAAAGGGGATGATGGACGGAGCGTTTGAGCCAATCAAACACTCACCCCCAGTCAACTGATCTGGGTTTAATCCATCATCATTCTTTAGCTCACTCCACCACCCCAGTTCAGACATGGCCATATGCAAATCAGTCTGACCCTGTGCCTCATGGGAACAGTCCAGCACGAACTGCCAAGCCATGTCTTCCCTGGACCGGAAACAAGCATCCTAGGACCGGTTTCTGGCATTCCAGCCGTCATCAGCCAGGCTTGCTTGAATCCAGTGGCAAAGTGAGCAAGGGACCCACGTCTGGGCATACCCCGCCAACTTAGGGCGAACAAAGCGATACAAAAGGGGATGATGGACGGAGCGTTTGAGCCAATCAAACACTCACCCCCAGTCAACTGATCTGGGTTTAATCCATCATCATTCTTTAGCTCACTCCACCACCCCAGTTCAGACATGGCCATATGCAAATCAGTCTGACCCTGTGCCTCATGGGAACAGTCCAACACGAACTGCCAAGCCATGTCTTCCCTGGACCGGAAACAAGCATCCTAGGACCGGTTTCTGGCATTCCAGCCGTCATCAGCCAGGCTTGCTTGAATCCAGTGGCAAAGTGAGCAAGGGACCCACGTCTGGGCATACCCCGCCAACTTAGGGCGAACAAAGCGATACAAAGGGGATGATGGACGGAGCGTTTGAGCCAATCAAACACTCACCCCCAGTCAACTGATCTGGGTTTAATCCATCATCATTCTTTAGCTCACTCCACCACCCCAGTTCAGACATGGCCATATGCAAATCAGTCTGACCCTGTGCCTCATGGGAACAGTCCAGCACGAACTGCCAAGCCATGTCTTCCCTGGACCTGAAACAAGCATCCTAGGACCGGTTTCTGGCATTCCAGCCGTCATCAGCCAGGCTTGCTTGAATCCAGTGGCAAAGTGAGCAAGGGACCCACGTCTGGGCATACCCCCGCCAACTTAGGGCGAACAAGCGATACAAAAGGGGATGATGGACGGAGCGTTTGAGCCAATCAAACACTCACCCCCAGTCAACTGATCTGGGTTTAATCCATCATCATTCTTTAGCTCACTCCACCACCCCAGTTCAGACATGGCCATATGCAAATCAGTCTGACCCTGTGCCTCATGGGAACAGTCCAGCACGAACTGCCAAGCCATGTCTTCCCTGGACCGGAAACAAGCATCCTAGGACCGGTTTCTGGCATTCCAGCCGTCATCAGCCAGGCTTGCTTGAATCCAGTGGCAAAGTGAGCAAGGGACCCACGTCTGGGCATACCCCCGCCAACTTAGGGCGAACAAAGCGATACAAAAGGGGATGATGGACGGAACGTTTGAGCCAATCAAACACTCACCCCCAGTCAACTTTGCATATGGCCATGTCTGAACTGGGGTGGTGGAGTGAGCTAAAGAATGATGATGGATTAAACCCAGATCAGTTGACTGGGGGTGAGTGTTTGATTGGCTCAAACGTTCCGTCCATCATCCCCTTTGTATCGCTTGTTCGCCCTAAGTTGGCGGGGGTATGCCCAGACGTGGGTCCCTTGCTCACTTTGCCACTGGATTCAAGCAAGCCTGGCTGATGATGGCTGGAATGCCAGAAACCGGTCCTAGGATGCTTGTTTCCGGTCCAGGGAAGACATGGCTTGGCAGTTCGGGCTGGACTGTTCCCATGAGGCACAGGGTCAGACTGATTTGCATATGGCCATGTCTGAACTGGGGTGGTGGAGTGAGCTAAAGAATGATGATGGATTAAACCCAGATCAGTTGACTGGGGTGAGTGTTTGATTGGCTCAAACGTTCCGTCCATCATCCCCTTTTGTATCGCTTTGTTCGCCCTAAGTTGGCGGGGGTATGCCCAGACGTGGGTCCCTTGCTCACTTTGCCACTGGATTCAAGCAAGCCTGGCTGATGATGGCTGGAATGCCAGAAACCGGTCCTAGGATGCTTGTTTCCGGTCCAGGGAAGACATGGCTTGGCAGTTCGGCTGGACTGTTCCCATGAGGCACAGGGTCAGACTGATTTGCATATGGCCATGTCTGAACTGGGGTGGTGGAGTGAGCTAAAGAATGATGATGGATTAAACCCAGATCAGTTGACTGGGGGTGAGTGTTTGATTGGCTCAAACGTTCCGTCCATCATCCCCTTTTGTATCGCTTGTTCGCCCTAAGTTGGCGGGGGTATGCCCAGACGTGGGTCCCTTGCTCACTTTGCCACTGGATTCAAGCAAGCCTGGCTGATGATGGCTGGAATGCCAGAAACCGGTCCTAGGATGCTTGTTTCCGGTCCAGGGAAGACATGGCTTGGCAGTTCGGGCTGGACTGTTCCCATGAGGCACAGGGTCAGACTGATTTGCATATGGCCATGTCTGAACTGGGGTGGTGGAGTGAGCTAAAGAATGATGATGGATTAAACCCAGATCAGTTGACTGGGGGTGAGTGTTTGATTGGCTCAAACGTTCCGTCCATCATCCCCTTTGTATCGCTTTGTTCGCCCTAAGTTGGCGGGGGTATGCCCAGACGTGGGTCCCTTGCTCACTTTGCCACTGGATTCAAGCAAGCCTGGCTGATGATGGCTGGAATGCCAGAAACCGGTCCTAGGATGCTTGTTTCCGGTCCAGGGAAGACATGGCTTGGCAGTTCGGGCTGGACTGTTCCCATGAGGCACAGGGTCAGACTGATTTGCATATGGCCATGTCTGAACTGGGGTGGTGGAGTGAGCTAAAGAATGATGATGGATTAAACCCAGATCAGTTGACTGGGGGTGAGTGTTTGATTGGCTCAAACGCTCCGTCCATCATCCCCTTTTGTATCGCTTTGTTCGCCCTAAGTTGGCGGGGGTATGCCCAGACGTGGGTCCCTTGCTCACTTTGCCACTGGATTCAAGCAAGCCTGGCTGATGATGGCTGGAATGCCAGAAACCGGTCCTAGGATGCTTGTTTCCGGTCCAGGGAAGACATGGCTTGGCAGTTCGGGCTGGACTGTTCCCATGAGGCACAGGGTCAGACTGATTTGCATATGGCCATGTCTGAACTGGGGTGGTGGAGTGAGCTAAAGAATGATGATGGATTAAACCCAGATCAGTTGACTGGGGGTGAGTGTTTGATTGGCTCAAACGTTCCGTCCATCATCCCCTTTGTATCGCTTTGTTCGCCCTAAGTTGGCGGGGGTATGCCCAGACGTGGGTCCCTTGCTCACTTTGCCACTGGATTCAAGCAAGCCTGGCTGATGATGGCTGGAATGCCAGAAACCGGTCCTAGGATGCTTGTTTCCGGTCCAGGGAAGACATGGCTTGGCAGTTCGGGCTGGACTGTTCCCATGAGGCACAGGGTCAGACTGATTTGCATATGGCCATGTCTGAACTGGGGTGGTGGAGTGAGCTAAAGAATGATGATGGATTAAACCCAGATCAGTTGACTGGGGGTGAGTGTTTGATTGGCTCAAACGTTCCGTCCATCATCCCCTTTTGTATCGCTTTGTTCGCCCTAAGTTGGCGGGGGTATGCCCAGACGTGGGTCCCTTGCTCACTTTGCCACTGGATTCAAGCAAGCCTGGCTGATGATGGCTGGAATGCCAGAAACCGGTCCTAGGATGCTTGTTTCCGGTCCAGGGAAGACATGGCTTGGCAGTTCGGGCTGGACTGTTCCCATGAGGCACAGGGTCAGACTGATTTGCATATGGCCATGTCTGAACTGGGGTGGTGGAGTGAGCTAAAGAATGATGATGGATTAAACCCAGATCAGTTGACTGGGGGTGAGTGTTTGATTGGCTCAAACGTTCCGTCCATCATCCCCTTTGTATCGCTTTGTTCGCCCTAAGTTGGCGGGGGTATGCCCAGACGTGGGTCCCTTGCTCACTTTGCCACTGGATTCAAGCAAGCCTGGCTGATGATGGCTGGAATGCCAGAAACCGGTCCTAGGATGCTTGTTTCCGGTCCAGGGAAGACATGGCTTGGCAGTTCGGGCTGGACTGTTCCCATGAGGCACAGGGTCAGACTGATTTGCATATGGCCATGTCTGAACTGGGGTGGTGGAGTGAGCTAAAGAATGATGATGGATTAAACCCAGATCAGTTGACTGGGGGTGAGTGTTTGATTGGCTCAAACGTTCCGTCCATCATCCCCTTTGTATCGCTTTGTTCGCCCTAAGTTGGCGGGGGTATGCCCAGACGTGGGTCCCTTGCTCACTTTGCCACTGGATTCAAGCAAGCCTGGCTGATGATGGCTGGAATGCCAGAAACCGGTCCTAGGATGCTTGTTTCCGGTCCAGGGAAGACATGGCTTGGCAGTTCGGGCTGGACTGTTCCCATGAGGCACAGGGTCAGACTGATTTGCATATGGCCATGTCTGAACTGGGGTGGTGGAGTGAGCTAAAGAATGATGATGGATTAAACCCAGATCAGTTGACTGGGGGTGAGTGTTTGATTGGCTCAAACGTTCCGTCCATCATCCCCTTTGTATCGCTTGTTCGCCCTAAGTTGGCGGGGGTATGCCCAGACGTGGGTCCCTTGCTCACTTTGCCACTGGATTCAAGCAAGCCTGGCTGATGATGGCTGGAATGCCAGAAACCGGTCCTAGGATGCTTGTTTCCGGTCCAGGGAAGACATGGCTTGGCAGTTCGGGCTGGACTGTTCCCATGAGGCACAGGGTCAGACTGATTTGCATATGGCCATGTCTGAACTGGGGTGGTGGAGTGAGCTAAAGAATGATGATGGATTAAACCCAGATCAGTTGACTGGGGGTGAGTGTTTGATTGGCTCAAACGTTCCGTCCATCATCCCCTTTTGTATCGCTTTGTTCGCCCTAAGTTGGCGGGGGTATGCCCAGACGTGGGTCCCTTGCTCACTTTGCCACTGGATTCAAGCAAGCCTGGCTGATGATGGCTGGAATGCCAGAAACCGGTCCTAGGATGCTTGTTTCCGGTCCAGGGAAGACATGGCTTGGCAGTTCGGGCTGGACTGTTCCCATGAGGCACAGGGTCAGACTGATTTGCATATGGCCATGTCTGAACTGGGGTGGTGGAGTGAGCTAAAGAATGATGATGGATTAAACCCAGATCAGTTGACTGGGGGTGAGTGTTTGATTGGCTCAAACGTTCCGTCCATCATCCCCTTTGTATCGCTTTGTTCGCCCTAAGTTGGCGGGGGTATGCCCAGACGTGGGTCCCTTGCTCACTTTGCCACTGGATTCAAGCAAGCCTGGCTGATGATGGCTGGAATGCCAGAAACCGGTCCTAGGATGCTTGTTTCCGGTCCAGGGAAGACATGGCTTGGCAGTTCGGGCTGGACTGTTCCCATGAGGCACAGGGTCAGACTGATTTGCATATGGCCATGTCTGAACTGGGGTGGTGGAGTGAGCTAAAGAATGATGATGGATTAAACCCAGATCAGTTGACTGGGGGTGAGTGTTTGATTGGCTCAAACGTTCCGTCCATCATCCCCTTTGTATCGCTTTGTTCGCCCTAAGTTGGCGGGGGTATGCCCAGACGTGGGTCCCTTGCTCACTTTGCCACTGGATTCAAGCAAGCCTGGCTGATGATGGCTGGAATGCCAGAAACCGGTCCTAGGATGCTTGTTTCCGGTCCAGGGAAGACATGGCTTGGCAGTTCGGGCTGGACTGTTCCCATGAGGCACAGGGTCAGACTGATTTGCATATGGCCATGTCTGAACTGGGGTGGTGGAGTGAGCTAAAGAATGATGATGGATTAAACCCAGATCAGTTGACTGGGGGTGAGTGTTTGATTGGCTCAAACGTTCCGTCCATCATCCCCTTTGTATCGCTTTGTTCGCCCTAAGTTGGCGGGGTATGCCCAGACGTGGGTCCCTTGCTCACTTTGCCACTGGATTCAAGCAAGCCTGGCTGATGATGGCTGGAATGCCAGAAACCGGTCCTAGGATGCTTGTTTCCGGTCCAGGGAAGACATGGCTTGGCAGTTCGGGCTGGACTGTTCCCATGAGGCACAGGGTCAGACTGATTTGCATATGGCCATGTCTGAACTGGGGTGGTGGAGTGAGCTAAAGAATGATGATGGATTAAACCCAGATCAGTTGACTGGGGGTGAGTGTTTGATTGGCTCAAACGTTCCGTCCATCATCCCCTTTTGTATCGCTTTGTTCGCCCTAAGTTGGCGGGGGTATGCCCAGACGTGGGTCCCTTGCTCACTTTGCCACTGGATTCAAGCAAGCCTGGCTGATGATGGCTGGAATGCCAGAAACCGGTCCTAGGATGCTTGTTTCCGGTCCAGGGAAGACATGGCTTGGCAGTTCGGGCTGGACTGTTCCCATGAGGCACAGGGTCAGACTGATTTGCATATGGCCATGTCTGAACTGGGGTGGTGGAGTGAGCTAAAGAATGATGATGGATTAAACCCAGATCAGTTGACTGGGGGTGAGTGTTTGATTGGCTCAAACGTTCCGTCCATCATCCCCTTTTGTATCGCTTTGTTCGCCCTAAGTTGGCGGGGGTATGCCCAGACGTGGGTCCCTTGCTCACTTTGCCACTGGATTCAAGCAAGCCTGGCTGATGATGGCTGGAATGCCAGAAACCGGTCCTAGGATGCTTGTTTCCGGTCCAGGGAAGACATGGCTTGGCAGTTCGGGCTGGACTGTTCCCATGAGGCACAGGGTCAGACTGATTTGCATATGGCCATGTCTGAACTGGGGTGGTGGAGTGAGCTAAAGAATGATGATGGATTAAACCCAGATCAGTTGACTGGGGGTGAGTGTTTGATTGGCTCAAACGTTCCGTCCATCATCCCCTTTTGTATCGCTTTGTTCGCCCTAAGTTGGCGGGGGTATGCCCAGACGTGGGTCCCTTGCTCACTTTGCCACTGGATTCAAGCAAGCCTGGCTGATGATGGCTGGAATGCCAGAAACCGGTCCTAGGATGCTTGTTTCCGGTCCAGGGAAGACATGGCTTGGCAGTTCGGGCTGGACTGTTCCCATGAGGCACAGGGTCAGACTGATTTGCATATGGCCATGTCTGAACTGGGGTGGTGGAGTGAGCTAAAGAATGATGATGGATTAAACCCAGATCAGTTGACTGGGGGTGAGTGTTTGATTGGCTCAAACGTTCCGTCCATCATCCCCTTTTGTATCGCTTTGTTCGCCCTAAGTTGGCGGGGGTATGCCCAGACGTGGGTCCCTTGCTCACTTTGCCACTGGATTCAAGCAAGCCTGGCTGATGATGGCTGGAATGCCAGAAACCGGTCCTAGGATGCTTGTTTCCGGTCCAGGGAAGACATGGCTTGGCAGTTCGGGCTGGACTGTTCCCATGAGGCACAGGGTCAGACTGATTTGCATATGGCCATGTCTGAACTGGGGTGGTGGAGTGAGCTAAAGAATGATGATGGATTAAACCCAGATCAGTTGACTGGGGGTGAGTGTTTGATTGGCTCAAACGTTCCGTCCATCATCCCCCTTTTGTATCGCTTTGTTCGCCCTAAGTTGGCGGGGGTATGCCCAGACGTGGGTCCCTTGCTCACTTTGCCACTGGATTCAAGCAAGCCTGGCTGATGATGGCTGGAATGCCAGAAACCGGTCCTAGGATGCTTGTTTCCGGTCCAGGGAAGACATGGCTTGGCAGTTCGGGCTGGACTGTTCCCATGAGGCACAGGGTCAGACTGATTTGCATATGGCCATGTCTGAACTGGGGTGGTGGAGTGAGCTAAAGAATGATGATGGATTAAACCCAGATCAGTTGACTGGGGGTGAGTGTTTGATTGGCTCAAACGTTCCGTCCATCATCCCCTTTTGTATCGCTTTGTTCGCCCTAAGTTGGCGGGGGTATGCCCAGACGTGGGTCCCTTGCTCACTTTGCCACTGGATTCAAGCAAGCCTGGCTGATGATGGCTGGAATGCCAGAAACCGGTCCTAGGATGCTTGTTTCCGGTCCAGGGAAGACATGGCTTGGCAGTTCGGGCTGGACTGTTCCCATGAGGCACAGGGTCAGACTGATTTGCATATGGCCATGTCTGAACTGGGGTGGTGGAGTGAGCTAAAGAATGATGATGGATTAAACCCAGATCAGTTGACTGGGGGTGAGTGTTTGATTGGCTCAAACGTTCCGTCCATCATCCCCTTTTGTATCGCTTTGTTCGCCCTAAGTTGGCGGGGTATGCCCAGACGTGGGTCCCTTGCTCACTTTGCCACTGGATTCAAGCAAGCCTGGCTGATGATGGCTGGAATGCCAGAAACCGGTCCTAGGATGCTTGTTTCCGGTCCAGGGAAGACATGGCTTGGCAGTTCGGGCTGGACTGTTCCCATGAGGCACAGGGTCAGACTGATTTGCATATGGCCATGTCTGAACTGGGGTGGTGGAGTGAGCTAAAGAATGATGATGGATTAAACCCAGATCAGTTGACTGGGGGTGAGTGTTTGATTGGCTCAAACGTTCCGTCCATCATCCCCTTTTGTATCGCTTTGTTCGCCCCTAAGTTGGCGGGGGTATGCCCAGACGTGGGTCCCTTGCTCACTTTGCCACTGGATTCAAGCAAGCCTGGCTGATGATGGCTGGAATGCCAGAAACCGGTCCTAGGATGCTTGTTTCCGGTCCAGGGAAGACATGGCTTGGCAGTTCGGGCTGGACTGTTCCCATGAGGCACAGGGTCAGACTGATTTGCATATGGCCATGTCTGAACTGGGGTGGTGGAGTGAGCTAAAGAATGATGATGGATTAAACCCAGATCAGTTGACTGGGGGTGAGTGTTTGATTGGCTCAAACGTTCCGTCCATCATCCCCTTTTGTATCGCTTTGTTCGCCCTAAGTTGGCGGGGGTATGCCCAGACGTGGGTCCCTTGCTCACTTTGCCACTGGATTCAAGCAAGCCTGGCTGATGATGGCTGGAATGCCAGAAACCGGTCCTAGGATGCTTGTTTCCGGTCCAGGGAAGACATGGCTTGGCAGTTCGGGCTGGACTGTTCCCATGAGGCACAGGGTCAGACTGATTTGCATATGGCCATGTCTGAACTGGGGTGGTGGAGTGAGCTAAAGAATGATGATGGATTAAACCCAGATCAGTTGACTGGGGGTGAGTGTTTGATTGGCTCAAACGTTCCGTCCATCATCCCCTTTTGTATCGCTTTGCTTAGAAAGATCAGACATGTTCAGCGGGTGCTGAGTCGTTTTAGAAGACAGTTGCACAAATGACAAGTTTTCAACCCCCTTTCAAATTGTTCATCAAGGCACGGGAAGCACACACGATCCCTGAGGTCTCTTTCAGTTGCAGCAGTGCCACAATGTCCTTCGTGTGCCAGTTCAATAACTTGTTGCCTCAGGCTTCCAGGGATAACTATCCTTGCCCCTCTTAGTATGACAGCATCATTTGTAACAGAAAGCTCGTCCCGAATGTTCTTGAATTTCTGGTACTCAACATCATTGGTAAGAGGTTGAATATGTTTCCTCCATGATTACGTTGCAATGATTTCTTTAAGCTTAAGCATGTCTGTCATTACTAGTAGCTGTCAAAATCTGTTCAATAGAAAGAGCTGCAGTCATACTTGACTTTACTATGATATTGATGTAGGCCTCAGCTGCTTTGGACGTTGTACTATGATGCTGTAGGGACATTCGTGAAAAGTATGTGTTGTGATCCTTCCCCAATTTGTGCACGATAATGTACTCATACTCCTGCAGATGCAGCCACGATCTCTTGATGCATGGGGGCACCTTTGCTTTCGGATTTCCAAAAATGGTGAGCAATGCCTGATGATCCGTGACACTGGTGGAATGCTTTCCGTATGGAAACACATGGAAGTGGTCACACGCCCATACTACAGCTAAGCTAGCATAGGCCAAAATGTGTTGCTGAAGAACGAGCTGTTCATTGTGTTGAGCAAGGATCTCGCCTAACCGTACTGGGCTTACATCTACCACAATCCTTATATGCAATTTCAGATCAAATTAAGCCATTTCAGTTGCATTTTCAATTGCGTGTTTTATTTTCTTGAAACGTCAGTCACATTCAGGTGACCATTCAAACTGAACATTTCACTTTGTTAGTTCTCTTACATGGGCATTCACAGTGGCAAAATCACGACTATTCCTAGAGCAGTAGCTCTAAGAAGGATCGCAGCATGGTCACATCTTCTGGAGGAACTAGGATGCAACGAAAGTTCGTTGTAATCAATCACCTTACTAGAAAAAAGACGTTTTCTAGAGACCTCTCACCCACCAGGGTTTCCCCTAGGTGGCATGCTTCATCATTGGGGTTCCTCTCAATCCTCTACGGATTGAGGCGTGCTGCAACTTGCAAACTACGTAGGAGCACTTAGTTATGGACTATGTGAGGTGCAGTGATGTGGAGTGGAAGGAAGATAATAAAAATACCTAACTAGTGAGCTACTATTTTATTCCCACCCCTAGCTGGTATGGTTAAAATCAGGGGTTAATACCAGGGAGAAACCTGACCTTAATGAGTTTGGTTCCCCTAGTCTTGCATCTGTGTCAACATGTTTCGAGCTGATGAAGTAAGTACAAAGAGAAGGGGGCCTTGCTGTACTCCGGTGAGGAATTGCCATCCTCCACTTTCTGTCTTTGTATCTTTAGAACAAAACGGCTAAATAAGTGTCTTATCTCCATTTCTAGGGTGTGACTGCAAGCCCCTCTAACCCTGTTGTTGACCATGAGGCAATAGTATTGCCTAAATAGAAGTATGTGTCATCGTATGCTACATGTATTTTACGTGTTGTTTGTCACGTGGTGCCTTTTCTCACTAGTTTTAATTAAGAGTGTTTTTACTGGCATAGAGTGTGACACATTCACTTCACACTAGATGAGCACACAACATAGACACTAAGTGCACCCACTATATACCCCTGCATTGATCTAAGTAAGAAGCTGCATGTATTTACGAGCCTATATGGCCTGCCGGCTTGTCCGGTGGGCAGCAGTTGTTTTTAATGTATCTCTTTGCTTCTTCTTTTATAGATACGGAGTATCATTAAGTAACCGTATGTATTTTGTGTATACACATTAGGTGTGCACTTCACTGTATCCTCATTATAGGATTTATTAGGAGTGGTACGCACTGGGCTGGACCCCGTGTAGTCCAGATGAAGAGCTTGTAGGGGACAGCTCGGAACATGTTGACACAAACGCAATACTAGGGGACCAAACTCATTAAGGTCAGGTTTCTCCCTGGTATTAACCCCTGATTTTAACCATACCAGCTAGGGGCGGGAATAAAATAGTAGCTCACTAGTTAGGTATTTTTAAGACTTATCTTCCTTCCACTCCACATCACTGCACCTCACATAGTCCATAACTAAGTGCTCCTACGTAGTTCGCAAGTTGCAGCACGCCTCAATCCGTAGAGGATTGAGAGGAACCCCAATGATGAAGCATGCTACCTAGGGGAAACCCTGGTGGGTGAGGGGTCTCTAGAAAGTCTTTTTTCTAGTAAGGTGATTACAACGAACTTTCGTTGAATCCTAGTTCCCCCATAGGTTAGTTTTTTTTTTCGATATATACCTGAATTTTGTGAAACTATATACAGTAAGGAGGGTAAACCTAGCCTTAACCTCTACCTCCCCCGATTTTTGGTCACATCTTCTGGAGGGCAGGTAGACGACAATGCTTGTACCTTTTAGGGATCAGGAGTCATTCCCTTTTCAGAGAAAATATGCCCAAAGAGCTTAAGTCTGTTTTTGTGGAACTCACACTTCTCTACATTTATTGTGAGACCTGCATCAGCAAGCAGACAGCATACTTGTGCGAGTGCTTTATTATGTTTCTTTCATGTAGCTCTAAACACCAATATGTCATCACTGTAGTTAAAAGCATGTCTGGCAGGCTGAATTATTCGACGAATGACATCTTGAAAGATTTCTGCAGCTGACGACACACCAAAACTGAGTCTCTTGTATCTGAACAAACCAACATGAGTTGAAAAAGTAGTGATGTACCTACAGTTTTCTTTCAGTTACAGTTGATGGTAGTCTTTGTTCAAATCAAGGTGGGAGAAAACTTTGGCACCATTCAGCTGCGTGATCATGTCCACAATGTGTGGAACTGAATGTCTTTCTCTTTTGATTGCTTTGTTGGTCTGTCGCATATCAACACAAATTCATACTGAACCTCCACTGTCTTTTTTTGTCACTACCACAATGGGTGAAACTCATGGTGTCACACCAGTAGAGCGCTCGATGATGTCATGCTTTAACAGTGTTTCTAGTTCTTTCTCAACGGCTTCCTGTAAATGAAAAGCAATTTGACGGTGTCACTGTGCAAGTGCAAATGTCTTCATTAATGAGAAGCTGTACCATTCTTGTCTTAAGTTTCTGAAGACCTAGATACAATATCGGGAATTGATTCACTATTTCAGAATGGGCATTCAAGTTGTAGTCAATAGAGATCAGTCCCATGTCAGCAGCAGTATCAAAACTTAATAAACATGCACTCAGCCACATACCTCGGAGGACCTGAATTGGTGCTTGCGCTGTCGTTTTCTTGTGCCGCATTGTCGCTACAAAGGATCCTTGACTCTGCAAGGGCATAGAAGCTGCCCAGGTGTACACCTTTGTTTTTGACGGTGTGAGACGTGATATCAGAGATAGTTCTTTGTACTTTTCAGCCTGCATGATGTTTATTGATGCACCACTATCTATAATAAAAGTTGTAGGGCAACCATTCACCTTAAGCGAGGGTCACCGGCCCCAATGACGATGGACAATTATGTGGCTTGCTGATGAGGTCTTTATTGAAACACAAGGTCTGTTCATACAGCTTGGGTATGGTTTGTTCGCTGTTCCGTCCTATGCAATGTTTCTCAGTTCTTGAGATCTGGTTTCTCCCCCGCTTCTCCGTCGGCTCCTGTTTTCCTCGCCCCCTTTTCTTAACGCCGGTCGTCCCCTCGGGAAAGAAGAAAACAGGGAGAGGCAATCAGTACGGGTTTTCTGTCCCCAGTGTTCTATTTCTACCTCCCCTCTGCCCCTCTGACTTGTGACCTCTGGCCCTATCCTCGTGAGGGAAATACGGTGTTCGTTCACACCGTTCAAGGGCTATGACTGCTTAAGTAGGGACAGCCTTACATCAGGTGACCCTGGCCTCTAGAGGCTCTTTTCCTGTGGAATGCAGTGCCCACCCTCTCTGAGGGTTGGTGTGGTAGACCGAAACAAACTAATGCAGGGTGTATCCAACACTGAACAAGGCAACAAAAGAAAAGTCAGGGAAAAGGGGGAGATACGTCTCCCTTCCCTCCGTCTCACAGGGCCTTCCTACAATCCTGTGTATGTGGCTCGAGAGAATAACCACCCTCACAACACATGCCCTGTTGTTTGTAACACTTGCCTGTAGCCATGACCCGGTGACAGGGTCATGGCCTCCTCGTCCTTGGAGCCTTCCTCTGGGGACGCCGTCTCTCGGGGCTGGGTGTTCGGCTCCTCGCCCTCCGAATCTCCAGCATCCTTGCTCGCCTCTTCCTTCCCTCGTGCTTGGTCGTCGTCGGTGCCTCCCCAGGACTCCGGTCCTCGCTCCGGTTCGCCTTCTCTCTCCTCTCGTACTTCCCGCAATTCACCTCTCTCCGACTCTCCTTCCGTGTTTGACCCCGCATGCGGGCTCCACCCTCCTGACGTCAGCGAGGTAGGCTGGAGATGGGCCTCCTCGGTGCCCCCAGGGTATCCATGGCCGTCCTCCGAGGGCGCCCCATCACAGCATGATTTTAGGACAATGTCCAAACAAACACTGTTGCTTCGTGTGACAATTTTCTTTAAGTACATATTCCTCTTTACAAGCGGCCAATCCAACATGCACGCAACAGTTTGACTGACATAACCATCGCACATCCATCTTCCTCACTGTTATTTGCGGATGACATTAACGAAGCTTTGAAAAACGAATCTGATACCAATCGACTTTGTTTCGTTTCCACTTACCTTAGTCGATGTTGTCATATGGCCTTGTGGGAGTGGTGGAGTGCTTCTGGAACTTTCTGGTGTCCATCTTCTCGACTCTTCGTGACGCTCTTAGTTTCTCTTTCGCTTTGCTCTGTGGGCCTCTGCCTTGTGTTTCTGTTTACTTTTCATACTCACTGCTGATTCATTTTGGGTTGTTCCAGGTTCCATATCAGCAGCTTGTCGATCAGCATGTTCCTCCGTTCTTGCAACCATGAGCACTTTGTCTAAACCGAGTATTTCTTGCAGCATACGTCGTCTGAATGAATCAGAGAGGCAACCATCGATAACTCTTCTGACACATGGCTTCTTCAGTATTGAAATCACTGAGCTTGCAGTGCTTTATGAGCATATCAAGTCTCTCAACAAACTCATCTATCGTCTCACCAGGTTGCTGTCTTGCTTGCCTGAAAATATACCTTTCATAGTCGACATTCGGCATTGGATTGAACTTGGCTTCCAATGTCGTCTTGATTTAACGGTATGATACTTCATCAGCCTGTGATATCTTCTTTATTATTTCTTTTACTCCACCACCTGCAAGATTCTTTAAGTATTTCATTACCTTTTTGTCATCTGCTTCTTCTATAGCATCTATGAAGTCATCATACGTTTCGATCTAGGCAGTCCATCTGGCGCCAATGTTCTGCTTTTTGGCGGTGTCGAACGGAGGTGATGGTTTCAGAAACACAGCTGCGCTGTATTTGGTACTTCTTCCATCCTCCATTTGTTCTAGTGTATACTATTCAGACCGCATTTGTCGTTCAGCATCCCTTGGCCCAGTGGAACTTTTGCAAGCATCCGCTTGTTCACTAGTACTTGGGTCAGAGGGTGCCAATTTCCTTCTTCACGGTGAGTAACGGTTTTGCTTCTTGCACATGCTTTTCACCTCTTTCGACTTTATGCATTATACTTGGCTGTTGCTGCCTTTAGTGTTTCTCCATGCCTAATTTGTCATTGCCTTTAGTGCTTTCATGCACCTGTCTGTCGCTGCCTTTAGTGCTTCTTCGTACCTGGTTGTCACTGTCTTTAGCGTTTTGTTTTGTATCAGTGCTGGCTCTGTGTTATGCTGTGGCAAAGTATCTCTTCCTTTGGCCTTACTATTAGATCCTTGGCAGGCTTTACTGGCTGTGCTCCTCCGTAGGGTTTTCAACTTCTTCAAGGGCCTCTTAAAAGTGGGAGTTGTGCTTTTTATTTCCAAAAACACCAACTGTAAACTGCTTCTTGGGGCACATGTGGCACGCACAAGCAGTTTGCTGGACCACGGTAAACTCTCAGGGAGAGCAGTCTTGAAACCTTGGGGTCACGTATCCCCTATCTCGTCAGCAGTTGTAGTGTCCCTGCCCAGGAGCATGTAACAGACCATGACACACACAGAGCTTTGGTTTGTACAACTTTATTCTTCAGCATGCAACTGTTAACTGAACGCACTGCGTCACAAACTTTATTAACCACACCCAGTCACACCCACCAGATTACTTAATACTAGTAAGGAGTCTGACGAGGACCACTAGAGGCCTCATACACACAAAAGTAAAACATGACAATGAGTGGGTGGTAGAAAGAACATAGGGTGGGAAAGCAACAGGAGGGTGAGGGGGGCAGCAACACAGATGGTAGTTGGAAGCAACTCAGGGATGTGCGGTGGGAAGCAACACAAAGTGGAGGGAAGCAAATGGATGAGGAACAACTGTCTCCAGTTAAACAGCGACAAGACAGAGATCATGCTATTTGACGGAGATATGGTCAGCCAATTATTGGCCCGCCCAACTCAGCTCGGCTCCCGCACCAAAGCAGGTAGTGAAAATTCTTGCCGTGAGGTTGGATCAATCTCTTTCCATGAAAGATCAACTTAGCACCACTTGTGACATATGCTTCTCTACCCTGAGGTTTTAAAAAAAATCCCTGCCGTGGCTTCCAGATACCACTAGGAAGACTCTTGTCCAGGCTCTCATCACCAGTCGCCTGGACTATGGGAACACCCTGATGACCTTAGTAAACAACACTCTGCTGTTCAAACTGCAGGAGGTCCAGAACACTGCATGTCGGATAATTTGTAATCTTCCTTCTCGCTCGCCTTCCTCCCCGATCCTTAGAGGCTTCATTGGCTGCCTATTAGGAAGCGTGTCATCTTTAAACTCGGTTGTTTGACACACAAAGCACTTCACAAGTCTCAGCCAGCTTATTTGTATTCTCAACTAAATCTCTACCTTCCTTCACGACGTCTCACATCTTCGGACAAGGCGCTTTTTGTGATCCCTCGTATCTGTACCTCAAGATATGGGGCAGGTCATTCCCTTACACATCCCCTTATCAATGGAATAAACTCCCTCTTAGCCTTCTCTCTTGCCCAGATTTCCTCTCCTTTAAGAAGGGGCTTAAGACTTGGTTGTTTTAGACTCCCTCCAATTCTCTTGCAGCATAGCGGCGAGATGCTCCTTCGGGAGTGAGTCGTGCACAATATCAAATGACGAAAATAGAATAGAGACAGTGCAGTATGGAAGGGGGTGAAAGCGAATGAAAAACAGCGTGCAATGTGGAATTAAAGTGCACAGGAGAGCTATAAGGGCAAACTATACATGTGAAGAGCATACGTAAGAGTGGCGTGTAATGAAAAGAAATGTGATGAGAAGTGGGGGGGAAAACAGAGAATGGGGAAAAAGCATGCACTCGTGTTTTTTTTAGAAAAAATTCAGAAAAACACACTTTTGGAAGGATAAAAGGAGCTATTAGAGGAGATAGTAAACAAGCTATGCTCCACAGAAGGGACAAAGACTAGATGAACAGACTAAAAAAGAAATGATCGAACAGAAAGCAAGGAAATATGAGTGACAAAGCCAATTGGAAGCAATGAGCAGAGTTGCTCTCAATGTCAGCGATCGCCATGTCTCCAATAAGTCTTTCGCAACTAGACAGCTGCGCCGCCTGGCAGCCTTTGACCTAAAAAAGGCAAAGTTGGCTACCACTGGCAACATGTCCACTCCAAGGTCTTTTAAATATAGCACTAAATTCCAAAGTTTGGTTTGTTTTGAAGCCCATCTGATTTTGGCAGAACATGGACTGAGGCACATGTAGATATAGCAAACACAAGGAGATGATGGAGCGCTGAAACTTTTCAGACACCCCCAATCACAGATCTGGGTTGAATCCATCATCATTCTTTAGCTCCCTTCGCCACCCCAGTTAAGACCCAGCCATATGCAAATCAGTCTTCACCCTGTGCCTCATGGGAACAGTCCAGCCTGAACTGCCAAGCCAGGTTTTCCCTGGATCGGAAACAAGCATTGTTGGACCGGTTTCGGGATAAACCCCCCTCTCATCATCTAGCCTAGCTTGAATCCAGTGGCACAGTGAGCAAGGGACCCACGTCTGGGTATACTCTGCCAACTTAGGGCAAACAAAGCAAACACAAGGAGATGATGGACGGAGGGTGGCGAAGTGAGCTAAAGAATGATGATGGATTCAACCCAGATCTGTGACTGGGGGCGAGTGTCTGAAAAGTTCAGCGCTCCGTCCATCCTCTCCTTGTGTTTGCTTTGTTCGCCCCAAATTGGCAGGGTATGCCCAGACGTTGGTCCTTTGCTCACTTTGCCTCTGGATTCAAGCTAGCCTGGCTGATGAGGGGTGTTACCCCGAAACCAGTCCCAGGATGCTTGTTTCCGGTCCAGGGAAGACCAGGCTTGGCAGTTCTGTCTGGACTGTTCCCATGAGGCACAGGGTCAAGACTGATTTGCATATGGCTGGGTCTGAACTGGGGTGGCTAAAGAACGATGATGGATTCAACCCAGATCAGTCACTGGGGGTGAGTGTCTGAAAAGTTTCAGCACTCCGTCCATCATCTCCTTGTGGCAGATAGGAGTATGGTTCCGTTCAAACGCTGTTTCCAGACTCCTCTGAACAGCTACTCCAGGCCTCATGGCAGGACTCTCTCATCTGCCTGGACTGCTTTCCTGGAACCAGTTTGGACAGGCCTGTGACTTGATTCCCTCTGAGACCTCTTGGAGACCTGTGGATCACCATGAGAGCGTGCACTAAAAGCAAGAGACTGCTGAGATCAGGATCACCCACTCTAGAAGGAAAGATACATCTGACCTCTGTGCTGCCAACAATTATGCTCACCCCCAGAGAAATAATCAACTCTGTCTAGGCCTCCTACACAAAGAATTAGACAACAAGTACTGCTCTGGAAAAGGTATGAAAAAATGCAAGACGGGCAGTGGTAGTATCCAAAAAGTGTTTTTTGCTGACCCCAGCAACAAACGTGAAGCTCTGTGTTTGAAATACTGAGCAGTTTTCAACCCTACCATTATTGGCATCTGCACTGCCGATTAGCTGATCACACAAGTCGACAATATGGTTTTGCTGAACTTGCTGACATTAGAACCCATTTACCTCTTGTGGCTTCTCTAAGGACAGTGATCACCCCAGGCTTTTCTATCAGTAAACCCGGAGTACATTGATGTTTTGTTTAGCTTCAGAGGAGCTATATCACTCAGATGTAACATTCTGCCTATCGTTTTTGACTACTGTCTACTCAGTAGTCTTCCCTGGTTACTAAATGATTTATGCAATTGTAGGCTCGATATGGATCACATATTGCAACAGTTCATTTTACTTATTCCTTTACTCAGACCGTCTTGTGGTATCATTAAAAAAAAAATAGTGTCGGTGGCTCCATGGAACATGGTCCGCCAGCAAGCTGGTGTGTGCGTGTATGCTGTATAGTACCAGAATAACAGAGAAAATATTGTCCAATAGTAAGTATTGGTTTAATATATTTAACTCCACATATATGTACCTTTAGAATTTATAGGTCTCCATAGTATATGGATGAAGCGTTAAAAAGAGTGCATCTATACTTGTGTGTATGTATATATGTATACTTACACAATATTTGGGTTTGTCAATATTTTGTGGCACAGGGGGACCCATATAGCTGTAGTCTAGTAGTGTAAAAAGCTAAATTCTATAATTCCTCATTGTAGTATGTTAAACAGGTTAACTTCGGCTTTTGCAACAGAGACCATCCCTGGTACAAACACAGACCAATTGACGTTTGGCCAGCAGAAAGGATATTGCACTGAGCTTTCTAATATTTGGGGTAAGATTTTTAGTGTACCCCTAGGGCGGACGAAGTCTGCTTATATGGCGTTGCATCTCACACATTTATATCCTGCTGCAAGATTGCAGTTCCGCTGGGCTATGGGGGGGTACTCTATGCATGATGAGAGAATTAGTCCAAGTCTACTGTTAGGAATGATGGTTCTCGTCTGCCTGCAGCAAAACTTCCCCTCGTCATCTGTGATATTATTTTGTAGGTCTACGGTCCATTTTTCCTCAGCTTGTGGGGTGGCAGCTATAGTAGGTTCCACTTGTACAGGGCTATATATTCTAGTAATATTACATTTACTAGCATGAAGGGTACGTTGACAAGATAGTGTCTTGCAGTGGGGAGGCTCCTGCAGGAAAGAAGAGTGGGTCTCTGCAAGTCTTGGAGTCTATAGTAAAGGGGGGCATCAAGCTTGATATGATCTACCCTATTCGTGATTGAGGAGATCTTCAGGAATCTACCCCCTGGAAAAAGGTTGCTGATCTTGTCTGTCAATCAAACAGGTTTTGTAAAATGTGGCTAATCACCTGCGAGTGTATCCAGGCGCTGAGGGCTACTGTTTCGAGGTTCAGTTTAATAGCCAGGCCTTGAGTCCCTTGCTGAACCCTTCCTGAACTCTGAAAGATAGGGTGAGGTCTGGAGGTGAAAGGGGAGGCCATTCCAGCGCTTGGCAGCGAGGTAGGAGAAGGAGCGTCCTCCACTTTTGCTTCGGCGAATGCTGGAGTTGTGAACGAGAGAGGCGGAGCGCAGGTGTCTGAAGAGTAGGTGGAATTCATGCATCAGTTGATGTATGCTAGTCCTTGATCATGGAGGGCTTTGTAGGCGTGGATCAGCATCTTGAATTGGCTTCTCTTTTGAATGGGGAGCCAGTGAAGCTTCTTGAAGTGAGGGGCGATGTGGGTCCATTTGGGGAGGTCGAGGATGAGTCTGGCTGCTGCGTTCTGGATGATCTGTAGTCTCTTCAGGAAGTGATTGGTGATTCCGACAAAGAGTGCACTGCCGTAGTCCAGTCGGCTGGTGACTAGCGCTCGGTGACAGTTAGTCTTGTGTTGACAGGAAGCCATTTGAAAATTTCCCGGAGCATGCGAAGAGTGGGGAAGCAGGCGGGAGAGACTGCGTTGATCTGGCTTTTCATGGAGAGTTTGCTGTCAAGGATGATACCTAGGTTGCGGGTCTGGTCTCTCGGTGTGGGTGATGGTCCTAGTTCAGAGGGCCACCAAGAGTCATTCCATGGGGAGATGTTTCCGAAGATCAGCACCTCTGTTTTGTCAGTGTTGAGCTTCAGGCAGTTGTTTCTCATCCAGTCGGCTATGTATGTCATGCATCTCTGTAAGTTGGCTCTTGTGGTGGAGTCTTCTAATAAGGAGAGGATGAACTGGGTGTCATCTGCGTGGGATATGATGTTCAGTTCATGGGTTCTGACGATGTTGGCCAGGGGAGGGGTCATGTAGGTGTTGTAGAGTAGGATCAGCTTTCATTGTTATCCCCACTTTTTGCCTGTGTTATTCTGTTTTCTGACTAGTCTGACTGGGATCCTGCAAATCAGGACCTCAGTCACTGTGCTTCCTCCCTAAATTTGTTATGGAAAGTACTTTGATACCTCCACAATTGGCTACTGGTGTACCCTAGTAAGTCCCTAGTACATGGTACTGAGGTACCCAGGGCATAGGTAAACCAGGAGTCTCCCATGTGCTGCAGCATGTATTATGCCACCCATGAGAGACCACTCAAACTGTGACTACACACCCATCATTGCTGTCTGCGTAAGTTGGTGTTAGCACCATTTACAACAGATATAAGTTTCCTGATATCTAGGGTCACTGCACTTACAACCTATAAGTCACCCCTATGGCAGGCTCTTCAGTCCTGAGGGCAGGGTGCTTGGTTAAGTGTGAGGGTGCCCCTGCATGACCAGGGCCCCTCTACAAACACCGGAGTCAATTCTCCAGGCTTTGTAAGTGCTGTCAGGCATTTAATACATATGGTGGACATCAAGTCAAATATGAGATGCCTAACTATATATTGGTATCAAACATGTTGGAATCCTACCCCAACACCAATTCCAGTGTTGGATGTAAGATCCCATGTACTAGGGGGGCTCCCCTAGGGTACCCCCCTTTATTCCTGGTACCAGCCTTTTAGGGTCTAACAGCAAGTTACCAGTTGGCTTGTGTGGTGGATCTCTTGGGATAGGAGGGCCTGACTTGGGCGACTCGGTCAGCGCAGTTGGTGATCCAGGCAGAGAAGTTCTTAACTGCCTGTTCTAGGTTGGTTGCAGTGTTAGGGTGGGAGGAGTTGAGGGCGTCAGTCCACTGGCTCTCTGACACTTTGTTCCAGCTGCAGTGGCAGTGCCGGGGAGGTGGGGTCCTGAGATGGTGAAGTGGACAATGGCATGATCATTCCAGGGGAGTTCAGTGACATGACTGTGCTTTACTCTGTTACTGGCCGTGAAGATGGGGTCCAGCCTGTGTCCGGCATTGTGAACGGGGTTGGTGTCAAGTTGTGTGAGGTCGATGTTCATTATTTTAAGAAGGTTGGTGTCGTTGAGGTTGTCGAGGTGGAAATTGAGTTCTGTGAGGAAGATGTAGTGTTTGGAGTCGATGGCGAATGGGGCGATGAAGTCGGCAATGTCATTGCAGAAACTGGGGCATGGTCCTGGAGGTCTATAGGCAAGGGTGCTTCTGATAGTGGTTCTGCCATCTGTGTGGAGTTGGAAGTTGAGGTGTTCCTTGATCAGAGTGGTGTCTGTGGTGGTGGTCCAGCGGATGGTTTTCTTTGTGGATGACGGCGATACCGCCTTTGTGCTTGTTGGTGCAGTCTCAGTGTACTTGTCTTGTAGCCGTCGATTGTAGCTGCGGCGATGTCGGGAGCTGAAGCGGGGTTGAGCCAGGCCTCTGTGATGAAGATGACATCGGGGTGATGGTGTCCCAGATCTTGGTGGAGTGCTTGCAAAGTGATTGTGCGTTGAGCAGGAGGCAGTGGAGTAGCTCCAGGACGGTCGCGGTAGGCGTGACGGTGTTTGTCGTTCGTGCGGGTGCTCCAGTGTTGCAGTAGAGGCAGTGGTGGCAGGTGAAAGATCCAACTTTAGAGCGCGGAGAAGTGCGGCAGCAGTTGTCATGGAAGCTGGGGTCCAGGGCTCGGAGCTTGGCAGCGGAATATCTGTGGGTGGTGGGAGAACCAGGGTTCCTGGTGCTGGGCGCGATCCAGGCGGAAACGGGCTTCCTTTTGGCCCGCTAGTGGCGCGTCTGCTGCAGCCTCCATTATGTTCCTGGGGGAAGGGAGGGGTGCAGGGAGGCGGGAGCGACAAAAAAACGGGTGGAAGAGAGCAAGTGGCAATGCGAGTGTACACAAAACTATAAAAACAAATTCAAAGTGACAAAGGACAAATAAGAAAACAACAGGAGGAAATTACTAATGCAACAGAAAAATGGATAAAATGGCAAAAAAAGGCTACAAATACAATGCGAGTGATGAAGGCTCATTACATAGAGTTGAGCACAATACAGACACAGCTGACAGGCGGTCAGCAGGGGAACGAATGGTGTAGGAAAGTAGGTTTTGCTTGATGTAATTCTGTTTCTGACTAGTCTGACTGGGATCCTGCTAATCAGGACCCCAGTCTCTGTGCTTTCTCCCCTAAATTGGTATGGTAAGTACTTAGGTATATCCCATATTGGAAACTGGTGTACCCTTATCAGTCCCTTGTATATGGTACTAAGGTATCCAGGGCGTAGGTACACCAGGGGTCCCCCAGGGGCTGAAGCATGTCTATGCCACCCATGGGAGACCACTCAATTTGTAACTACAGGACTGACATTGCAGCCTGTGTAAGCTGGTGCTAGCACCACTTACGAAAGATATAGGTTTCCCTATATATAAGGTCACTGCACTTAAAACCTATAAGTCACCCCTAAGGCAGGCATTTCAATCCTGAAGGCAGGTTGCTCGGTTCTAAGTGCGAGGGTGCCCCTGCATGAGCAGGACACCCCTACAGCCTACGGAGTCCATTCTCCCGGGTTGTAAGTGCGACTGTAGGAAGGTAGGATCTGACTGCATGGTTACCCCCACTTTTTGCCTGGTATTTTGCTGGTTTTTGACTAGTCTGACTGGGATCCTGCTAATCAGGACCCCAGTCTATCTGCTTTCTCCCTAAAATTGTCATGTATGTACTTTGGTACACTCCAGTTTGGATACTAGGGTACCCTTATAAGTCTCTAGTATATGGTACCCATGTACCCAGGGCATAGGTACCCCAGAGGCCTCCCATGGGCGGAAGCATGTATTATGCATAACCCATGAGAAGCCATGCAAAATGGAACTACAGGTCTGCTACTGCAACCTGTGTAAGCTGGCGCTTGCACCACTTACTTTAGATATAGGTTCACTATATCTATTGGTCACTACACTTAAAACTTATAAGCCACCCCTATAGCAGGCCTTATCAATCCTGAAGGGCAGGGTGCTGGGTTTTGGGTGAGAGGGTTTCCCTGCATGAGCAGAGCCTCTCTGCAGCCTTCAGAGACCCTTCTCCCGGGTTGTCTGTGACTCAGCCGGACACATAGGCAGAGGTGCATTATAACCTCGCGGTAAATGCCATCTCTAAAATGGCTGCATAGAAACATATTGTGTTTGGTATCAAACACCTTGGAATCATACCTCCACCCGGTAACCGGTGTCACCGGTAACCGGTGTGGGAAGTATGATCCCACCCTTCTGAAGCGAGCTTCGTGGGGTCACTGGTCTATCCAGTGCCAGCCTTCTCGACCCGGACAGCACAAAATGGATGCTGCCGACCAGAGGCACATTTCTGCCCTCCTGCTGCTGAGCCAAGCTCGAGCAGAGGAAGGCAGCACAATAGGCATCCTGTCAAAGGGAGGTGTGACCACCTCCCAGACAGGATTTAGTGTATTGGGGCTGGGTGGGTGCAATCTGAGAGTGCCTGAAAGTCTGCACCTGGGGCACATTTGGTGTCTCTGTGCATAGTCCAGCTCAAACCAGTTCTGGAAGCCATTGGCTCCTGCTCTGGCGCAAAACTGGACAAAGGACCTGGGAGTATCCTCCCCTCTGTCCTGCCCCTCCCCTATGAGGGTCCCCTGAATCTGCCCAACCCTCTCCCTTGGGTACAAAAAGGCTTACCTGGCTGTCAGACTTTAGATTTTACGTGGACAAGATTCTACAAGAAGAAACCACTGTCCTTCGACCGTCTGGACGTTGCTGGACTTCGACTGGGCTCGACTTCGTCCCCCTTTCCGTCCGAAGCTTTGTCTCTGCCCTTGCTCCATACAGGCTCCGTGCAGGACCTGTGGTGCACTAAGGACAACTGAAGACTCTCCCTTGGGGTGAAGGAGTCACTCTCCTGCATTTACAGGCACCTCAACGCAACTGAGCGGTTTGCTGCTCCAGAGCTCCTGCGGACTCCGAAGATCTCAGCAACACAGGAGGTGGGTTACGAAGGTCCCTGAGGTTGATCTGCCCTCTCAGCAAGTTTGAGGCCAGTATCCCTCGTGGGGGCTGCATAACCCGAACCCCTGTGCCCGCGTCCATTTGCAGTTGCATATGCGTGTTGGCGATTCCTGAGCTTGTGCATTGGACTCCGTGTTGCCCTGACCCTGAGCAGTATTTGCACCAAAGAACTCAGTGGGCTGGTACTTTGCAATCTTGCTCGAGGTTCCCTTGCGACTCCTGGTCATTCGGCCTGAGGGTCATCTTGATTTCTGTTGGGCTTTCCTGGTTGCTCCAGACGTGCCCTGACTCTCCATTGCTTGGGGAGTCCCCTGGACCTTGCTGGTCCACACCGTAACCTGCTTGACCTTCTGCATGGGTTGCTTTTGCCAAGGGTTGTTGGTGCTCCAGCCGGACACCGATCCCTCAGCACTCGACATTCTTCGCAGCTGGCTCCTGGTCGTCGTCGACATCTCCTGGTCCTCGTGGCTGCAGAGTCAAGCATTCCTTCTTCGCACCTGAAGCACCCGACATCGGTGGGCATTCGTCTACCGAGCCCCTGGTCACTCTTAAGTGACCCAGACTCTGTCCCCTCTGCTTTCAGGTTCCTTCCTTCCAGAATCCAGGCTTAGATTCCACTGGACCCTTTTCACCTTCATGGCAGCAGTACTTCTTCACAGCCCTCCATTGAGAACAACGGCGGTTTCCGACACCATTCCAGACCTATGCACCCGGCTCCTCTGGGGTAGGTAACTCTGGTACTATGGTATCCACAGGTGAGGTGGCTTTCCAACCTCTTAAGTTCCAAAGGGTTTGCTCGAAGTCCTCCTAGAAGGGTCCTTACACTTTAAAATTGCAACTGCGACTTCCCCATAGAATTGTACGGAGCCCGCGGTCGTGTTAGCACACTGCATCCCGTCCTCCATGGGGTCCCTATCCTTGGGGTCCCAGCGATTCTACGTGCTCCAGACCTTGTCTTGATCCCAGTCGTGATTGTTATACCACTATTTTAGTATATGGTTTGGTCTCCCCCTGGAGCCCCCTGTATATTGTGCTACTTACAACTGTTCTATTGATCTCGTATTGTGTGCTTTGTGTTCTATCCTCGTGGAAGGGATAGTAGAGAGTGTTATATTAATAAATACATATTTTTATATAACTACTGTGTGGTTCTCCTTCATTTAGTCATTCAGGAGGTGATATTCTGGTAAAACAAGCTGCTTTACATTCCTTCAAGATTAAGCCTGAAGGCTGCTCTCCACAGCTACCACTAGGATTGCTTTCTAAAGGTTATCTTTGACCTCCTACATCATAAGGGTCGTTTGGACTGGTGCAAGGTGCCCACTTTAATTAGTGGACATCATATACCAGGCCAACTTCTCACAGCGACATCCATACAATATATAGAGGAGTGTCGGGTCATTACGCGATGACCATCTTGAAACTGGCTGTATCAAACCCTGTCATGTTTGGCATTAAACATGTTGGAATCAGTATGATTCCATGCACTATAAAGCTCCTCCGGGAGGCCCTCAGTGCTCCCGGTACCAGTCTTTTTCTCCTTGAAGGGCGCACTTGGTGCCCTCCTTGCATAGTCCAGTTCAAACTAGCTCAGGGAGCCGTTGGCTCCCGCTCTGGCGCAAAACTGGACAAAGGACATGGGAGTATTCTCCACACTGTCTGAACCCTCCCCTGGGAGGGAACCCTGAATCGTCCCAACCCTTTCCTTAGGTTACTTAAGGGCTTATCTGAGGGTGGGTCCCTAGATTCGTTGTGGAACAAGATTCATTTCAAGACACCACTTCAACTATCTGGGCACTCTGGACTTCGCTGGACTTCGTGCTGGGCATCAAGGTTGCAACTGGGAAGACTCCTGCTGCTCCTGATCTCCTCGTCCTGCTCGTCTGCTGCAACATCCATGCCTATGCACCGTACAGGAACCTTCCAAGGCCTGTGGGCATCCAAGACACCTGAAGGAATCTCCCTAGAAGTTAAGGAGTCACTTCCCTGCATCTACAGGCACCACAACTAAGCTGATCGGTCTGCTGAACTTGAGCTCCAACAGACTCCGAGAGGCTCAGCAGCACAGGTGGTGGTTCTTCACATCCCTTGAGGCCTGCCCTCTCACCAAATTTGAGGCCAGTATCCCTCGTTGGCGCCGCAGGAACCGAACCCCTGTGCACCGCGTCAACTTGCTGTTGCAAAGGCTTGTTGGCTTCCTTCCATCAAGATCTTCGGGCTCCAAGTAGCCCCCACCTTAAGCATCTCCTGTGACCAAGATCTTCATCCTCACCGTATTGCTTGCATCGTGGGCCTGCATCTTTGGTGGGTTGCTCGAGGTCCTCTTGCGACTCCAGTGCCTCTGGCCTGTTCGTTTTCCTGAGGTTCTCCTTTGATTTCTGCGGGCTCCCCTGATTGCTCAGGGTCTGCCCTGACTCCCCTGCTGTTGGTGAATCTCCTGGACCTTGCTGGTCCCGAAATTGTACCTTCTTTGACTTCTAAGCTGGTTGCAGTTGCCAAGGCTTGTTGGTGCTTCTGACGGACAACGACCCCTCAACTCTCGACGTGGGACAGCTCTTACATGGCTCCTGGTCTTCCACCTGGTCCGCACAGCTGCAGTTCCAAGGTCATCATCAGCTTCCCTGCAACACACTACTAAGGTGGGCATTCGTCTTCCGGGCCGCCTGGTCACTTCCAAGTGGCATAGACTCTGTCCCCTCTCCTTGCAGGTACTTCTCTTCCTAAATACACCTTTGGGTTCCACCGGACACTTTCACCTTCTCCAGCAGCGGCATCTTCCTGAAGTCCTCCATTGAGTTTGACTGCGGTTTCCGGCGCCACTTCACACGTATGCACCCGGCTCCCCTGGTGTAGGTAACCTGGTTCCTAGGGTATCCACGGGTGGGGTGGCTCTCCAACCTTCCGTCCTCCACAGGGTTTCTTCAGGGTCCACTGGGAAGGGGCCTTCTTTAAAATTGCAACCGCGACTTACCCATTGACTTGCATTGAACTTGCGGTTGTGTTCCCACTCTGCACACGGCCTCCGTGGGGCTCCTGGTTACTTACCTCAGTTGGTTCCTTGGGTCCCCGGCACTTCTACGTCTTCTCTGTATAGTCTTGACTCTAGTCCTGGTTCGCATACCACTAATTTAGTATATGCTTTGGTCTCCCCCTGGGGCCCACTGTGTATTGCGTGGTACTTACCTGTTTCTATTGAAAAGTATTGTGTGCATTGTGTATATCTCTGGCTAGGAGATATCTGTATGTGTTAGTGAGTGTCTTATAATAAATACATATTTTTATAAATACACTGTGTGGTTCTTTTTCACTTAATCTATACCTGTAAGATTATGTTTTGGTAAAACAAGCTGCTTTACACTCCTTCTGGACTAAGCCTGAAGGCTGCTCTCCACAACTACCACTTAGAGAGCTTTCTAAGGTTGTCTAAGACCACTAAAATCACCATAAAGGTTGCCTGGATTAGTGCAGGTTGCCCACTTGCATAAGTGTGCACCATATACTAAGCCAGCTTCTCACAAACGGCATAGTCAGAAGACCTGCAGAACGACCAACGGTGAGGGGGAGCAAGATCAGAGTCCTGCTGAATAGGGTAACGCTGCCACCTCCATTAGTAGGTCCTGGGAGGGAGAGGGGTGCAGAGAGGCAAGAGCGACGAAAAATGTGTGGGAAAAGGAGAGGGGCCCTAGCCGCTTCAGTTGTACAATGATCCAACCACCTGTGAGAGTGTAAGTGGACATATCAACTTTTTATATCGACATACATTAATATCGAATTTAGAATATCGACAGTACTAAATATCGATGTTAAGTATATCAATGTAAAAAGATTTTTTTTTGTGTTGGAAAAAATATCGTATGAAATATCGATTGCAAAAATATCGTTATGTTAAAATATCGTAGTATTTTATACGTTATATGTTTGTTTCTGTTATAATCGTTAAATAATGTTATAAAAATTTTAAATTGTATTTTAATTTTTAGGAGAGGGATGTTGGGTTTATAGGGGATAAGGATAGGGAGTGTTTTAAAAACTTAGGGGCCGATTATGATGGCGGGCGGATCGCCACCGTCCCCATGGCGGTGGCGATCCGCCCGCCATAATCGTCCGTCCGACACCAAATTCCCCCCGCCATATTACTATGGCGGAGGGGACCCGGCGGACGGAAAGACCGTCCGCATAGTTTTCTGCCCGGTCGATCAGTCGACCGGGCGGAAAGTGTTTAATATGGTGGCGGTGTCTACGGAGACACCGCCATCCATATTATGATGCCGGCGGAGATGAGCCTTTCCATGGCGGCAGCGCCGCCATGGAAAGGCTCGCGGTCTTTGCTTATGGGGGCCCGTTGCGGGCCCCCAGGATGTTGGGGGGGTGGGGGTGCAGAGGTACCCCCCTGCATTTGCATGCACAAGGTGACAGGCACCGCGCAGTGCCTGCACATTGTGCATGCAAATGCACAACATGCATTTTTAACATTGCAGCGGGTGCTGCTTACAGCACCGCCCGCCGCAATGTTAAAAATGCGGGATGCCACCGCCACCGTGGCATCCTAATCACATGTGCGGGACCGCCGCACACATAGCGGGCGGTCCCATTTCCCGGGGCGATGGCGAGCGGACAAAGTCCGCCCGCCATCATAATCGGCCCCTTAAATTTCTTTTTTTTAAATGATTGTAAATTTAATTTAAAGTTGTTGTTTTAGGAGCGGGATGTTGGGTTTATAGGGGATATGGGTGGGGAGTGTTTTAAAAAAGTTTTAAATTTAAAAAAATAATTAAATAATTGTAAATTTATTTTAAAATTGTTGTTTTAGGAGCAGGATGTTGGGTTCATAGGGGATAAGGGTGGGGAGTGTTTTAAAAAAGTTTAGGAAAAAATTTAAAAATTAAAATAAAGTGTAAATTTAATTTAAAATTGTCGTTTTAGGAGTGGGATGTTGGGTTTATAGGGGATAAGGGTGGGGAGTGTTTTAAAAAGGTTTTCTTTTTTTTTTTTAAATGTAAATTTATTTTAAAATTGTTGTTTTAGGAGTGGGATGTTGGGTTTATAGGGGATAAGGGTGGGGAGTGTTTTACATTTTTTTTTTAAATTTAAAAACTGGAAAACGATTTCAAATTTAAATTAAAATTGTTGTTTTAGGAGCAGGATGTTGGGTTTATAGGAGATAAGGGTAGGGCGCGTTTTAAATTTTTTTTAAAACTTAAAATTATTGTACATTTATTTTAAAATTGTTGTTTTAGGAGCAGGATGTTGATTTCATAGGGGATAAGGGTGGGGAGTGTTTTAAAAAAGTTTAGAAAAAAATTAAAATATTGGAAAGAATTGTAAACTTAATTAAAATTGTAGTTTTAAGAGCGGGATGTTGGGTTTATAGGGGATAAGGGTGGGGAGCGTTTTAAAAAGTTCTTTAAAAAATTAAAAAAATAAAATGTAAATTTAATTTAAAATTGTTGTTTTAGGCGTGGGATGTTGGGTTTATAGGGGATAAGGGTGGGGAGTGTTTTAAAATAAAATTTTTAAAATAGAAAATTATTGTAAATTGAATTTAAAATTGTTGTTTAGGCGCGGGATGTTGGGTTTATAGGGGATAAGGGTAGGGAGTGTTTTAAATTTTTTTTTTTTAAAGTTTTAACATTTAAAATTATTGTAAATTTAATTTAAAGTTGTTGTTTTAGGAGCGGGATGTTGTGTTTATAGGGGATAAGGGTGGGGAGTGTTTTAAAAAAGTTTTTAAAAAAATTTTAAAATGTAAAATATTTGTAAATTTAATTTAAATTTGTTGTTTTAGGAGCGGGATGTTGGGTTTATTGGGGATAAGGGTAGGGAGTGTTTTAAAAAAATTTTTTTTTACATTTTTAAAATGGAAAATGATTGTAAATTTAATATAAAAATTGTTGTTTTAGGAGCGGGATGTTGGGTTTATAGGGGATAAGGGTAGGGAGTGTTTTAAAAAGTTTTTAAAAAATAAACACATTTAAATTTAATTTAAAATTGTTGTTTTAGGAGTCGGATGTTGGGTTTATAGGGGATAAGGGTGGGGAGTGTTTTAAAATATTTAAAATTTGGAAATTAAATGAAAGGAATTTTAAATAAACAATATTGTTTTTAGTAGTATTATGTTGTGTTTATAGTGAATTTATGTGTGGAATTTCTGTATATTTTTGAAAAAATGTTTAGTTAACATTTAAGAAATAATTTTTATAAAAATACAATTTATAATTCAAAAATTAAAAGTTTTGTGTTAGGGGATTATTTTGTGTAGTTTTTTGAAAAAAATACTTTTATTAAAAAAATATATTTAACATTTTAAAATTGTACAAATTTAAATAAAGAGATTATTTCATTTGAAATCAATTATAAATCTTAAATTGCAAATAAAAAATATTTTTTATTTTGAAAATATTTAATAATTTTTAATATTTTGCAAATGTAAAAAATTGTTTAATAATTTATATAAAAATACGTATTACGTTTTATAATTAAAATATTTTTATTTATATGGGAAATATATTAAAAAAATTATTTTATAATTACATTTTTTTTTGTTTATTTTATGAATGTTTTAGAAATTGGAAATTGAGTAACCTATTTAAAAAATTATAAGCTTATGTAATTGTGTATTTAAAAATAAATATGTTTAGTGTACACCACATTTTCTGATTTAATGTTAATTGGAGTGGGAATAGTAATTTATATTTGGGGGCCGATTCCGATTCGGGCCGGAATTCTCTCCGACCGAGCCAGAGCCGGAGAGAATTCTGACCGAATTGGACTCCAGCAGTCCGACCGAACGAGTACGATGCGCACGCATGCAATCGGACTCCCATTGAAGTCAATGGGAGCCGGTCGTACAACGCGTACGCGGGCTCCCATTGACTCAATGGGTGCGAGGTGAACGAGGGCGCCCCCTACAGCGGGTACGCGTCGATGCGGTTCGCGCCGCACACGCACAGGTGGGGGGACCCATGGGTCCCCCCTGTGTGCAACTCGCGCGGCTACGCGTACAGGGGGGTCCGACATGGACCCCCGAAGTCCGGCTCCGACTGCTGTTTCGAGCCGGACGGTGCGAGTCGGTCGGACTGTTCAAGGCGCGCATCGTACTTGCCCGTCCGGGGAACGTCTCTATCACGCGAGTCGGTCGGTGCGGTTCGGACCCGTGAACGAGTCGGTCGACGATTTTGCGTGCGCTCGCATCGTACTCGCTCGGCCGGACGCGCGTTCGAATCGGTCGGGAAACAGGGCTCCGAATCGGATCCGGTTAAGCCGAATCCGATTCGGTGCCCTACCGGCCGAGATCGGAATCAGCCCCATAGTGTTTGTACAGCAACTTCCCTGATTTTTAATAATTGGAGTGGGAATAGTAACTTATATATGTTTAGTGTCCAGCACCTTCCCTGATTTAATACTAATTGGAGTGGGAATAGTTAATTATATATGGTTAGTGTCCAGCACCTTTCCTGATTTAATAGTAATTGGAGTGGGAATAGTAAATTATATATGTTTAGTGTCCAGCACCTTCCTTGATTTAATACCAATTGGAGTGGGAATAGTAAATTATAGATGGTTAGTGTCCAGCACCTTCCCTGATTTAATACTAATTGGAGTGGGAATAGTAAATTATTTATGGTTAGTGTCCAGCACCTTCCCTGATTTAATAGTAATTGGAGTGGGAATAGTTATTTATATATGTTGATAGGTTTGAAAACTAAAGAAATTAATGTAGTGTATAGTGGGAATGTGTTTAAATAATACAAATGGTTAAATTAATAAAATAATGTATACATTTAATAAAGACATTATTTTATAAAGTACATTGATTTACAATATTTATTTTAATACATATTCAGTTCAAATCTTTATTCGACTATCAAAAGAGGTAGCCATAAAGGTACAATCATATTGAGTTTAAAAGACAGGTTAAAAAGGCAGATACGATCACAGTTGTTAAAAACATTAATTTCTTACATTATATCAAGACACATTCTCACATTAATGGCTTCAAAATGGACAAAGCATGATTATTGTTAGGTGAAAAAAATCAACTACGTGATTAATAAAAATCAGTTCAATTCTTTTCTACTGTATTCTGATATTTTTCCTCACGTTAATTGATTTCAAAATGACAGGGCAACGCTGTAACATGTCTGGGGGTCACCTAGTGTCACCAAAAATTTCATAGCTACTTTGTATGACCTAATATTATTGGTGGGAAACAATGGTTTAACCCCTTCGCTGCTAGGCCTTTTCCCTCCTGTGCTAAGCCTTTTTTGGCTATTTGGGGTAGTGCGCGCTTAGTCCCCTGTAACTTTTTGACCACATAAGGTATCCATGCCAAATTTGCGTCCTTTTTTCTAACATCATGGGGATTGTAAAGGTACCCAGGGTTTGTGGGTTCCCCTGGAGGGGACCCAGAAATTAGTCAAAATACAGCTAAATTTTGTTTTTTTTTGGAAAAAGGCAAAAAAGGGCTACAGATGAAAGCGTCTTGATTTTTCCCTGCAAATGGCATCAAAAAAGGGGTTGTGGGGATGAAATCACCATCTTCCCAGCTTTCAGGGACAAGCAGACTTTTGTCAGAAAACCAACTTTTTTACACAGTTTTGGCATTTTTCTGGGACATAGCCTATTTTTGCTATTTTTTGTGCTTTCAACCTCCTTCCAGTTAATGGTAGAAATGGGTATGAAACCAATAATGGATCCTGGAAAGCCATACATTTATGAAAAGTAGACAAAATTCTGAATTCAGCAAGGGGTCATTTGTGTAGATCCTTAAAGTTTTCCTTATAGAAACTAACAGTTAAATAAAGGAAAAATTGAAAATTAGTTGAAAAAAACAGCCATTTGTGTCAACGTTTTCACCTGTAACTTCTTCTAATTATGACAGCTATTTGAAGGCAATATACCGTTATATCCGCTGGACCTTTCTGGTTGTGGGGATATATAGGACTTGTAGGTTCACCAAGAACCCGACGAACCCAGAGCCAATAATTGAGCAACATCTTGCAATGATTTTTTTAAGTACCGGGTATATAGCAATTATTTTGGGAAAATGTATACATGGAAAAATTGTTATGAAAGACACCTATGTATTTCTGAAATGGGAACAAAATGTAGATTTTAGAAACAGTAGATATTTGCACATTTCCGAAATTGGGAGTACCCATACTAGCATGAGAATTATAGGTCATTTTTCAAAACGACTTATTTTTACACATCGTCTTTCATTTGGAAGGCAGAAATGCATCGAAAGTCAATAGGTAATAACAGTTGCTCTACAATTCTGTGTTACCCTAAGTCTCCCGATAAAAATGGTACCTCACTTGTGTGGGTAGCCCTTGTGCCCACAACAGGAAATGGCTCAAAATGCAACGTGGACGTACCACATTTTCACAATGAAAAATTACCCTTTTTTTGCAAAGTGCCTAGGTGTAGTTTTTGAACCCTACCTCTGCCGGCACCTAGGGAAACCTAGCAAACCTATACATTTTTGAAAACTAGACACCCAGGGGAATCCAGGATGGGGTGACTTGACTGCCTCCCACCAGGTTCTGTTACCCAGAATCCCTTGCAAACATAAAAAATTGTCAAAAAAATCACATTTTCCCCACATTTCTGTGGTGGAAAGGTCTGGAATCTGCGTGGATCCACAAATTTCCACCCACCCCGCGTTCCCCAAAGTCTAACGAGAAAAATGGTACCTCACTTGTGTGGGTCAGCCTAGTGCCTGCGACAGGAAACGGCGCAAAACGCAACGTGGTCACACCTCAATTTCGCAGTGAAAAATGACCCTTTTTGGCAAAGTGCCTAGCTGTAGTTTTTGAACCCTAGCTCTGCCGGCACCTAGGGAAACCTAGCAAACCTATACATTTTTGAAAACTAGACACCCAGGGGAATCCAGGATGGGGTGACTTGACTGCCTCCCACCAGGTTCTGTTACCCAGAATCCCTTGCAAACATAAAACAATTGTCAAAAAACCACATTTTCCCCACATTTCTGTGGTGGAAAGTTCTGGAATCTGCGTGGATCCACGAATTTCCACCCACCCCGCGTTCCCCAAAGTCTTACGAGAAAAATGGTACCTCACTTGTGTGGGTCGGCCTAGTGCCTGCGACAGGAAACTGCGCAAAACGCAACGTGGTCACACCTCAATTTCGCAGTGAAAAATGACCCTTTTTGGCAAAGTGCCTAGCTGTAGTTTTTGAACCCTAGCTCTGCCGGCACCTAGGGAAACCTAGCAAACCTATACATTTTTGAAAACTAGACACCCAGGGGAATCCAGGATGGGGTGACTTGACTGCCTCCCACCAGGTTCTGTTACCCAGAATCCCTTGCAAACATAAAAAATTGTCCAAAAAACACATTTTCCCCACATTTCTGTGGTGGAAAGTTCTGGAATCTGCGTGGATCCACAAATTTCCACCCACCCCGCGTTCCCCAAAGTCTTACGAGAAAAATGGTACCTCACTTGTGTGGGTCGGCCTAGTGCCTGCGACAGGAAACGGCGCAAAACGCAATGCGGTCCCACCTCAATTTCGCAGTGAAAAATGACCCTTTTTTGGCAAAGTGCCTAGCTGTAGTTTTTGAACCCTACCTCTGCCGGCACCTAGGGAAACCTAGCAAGCCTATACATTTTTGAAAACTAGACACCCAGGGGAATCCAGGATGGGGTGACTTGACTGCCTCCCACCAGGTTCTGTTACCCAGAATCCCTTGCAAACATAAAAAATTGTCCAAAAAACACATTTTCCCCACATTTCTGTGGTGGAAAGTTCTGGAATCTGCGTGGACCCACAAATTTCCACCCACCCCGCGTTCCCCAAAGTCTTACGAGAAAAATGGTACCTCACTTGTGTGGGTCGGCCTAGTGCCTGCGACAGGAAACGGCGCAAAACGCAACGTGGTCACGCCTCAATTTCGCAGTGAAAAATGACCCTTTTTTGGCAAAGTGCCTAGCTGTAGTTTTTGAACCCTACCTCTGCCGGCACCTAGGGAAACCTAGCAAACCTATACATTTTTGAAAACTAGACACCCAGGGGAATCCAGGATGGGGTGACTTGACTGCCTCACACCAGGTTCTGTTACCCAGAATCCCTTGCAAACATAAAAAATTGTCCAAAAAACACATTTTCCCCACATTTCTGTGGTGGAAAGTTCTGGAATCTGCGTGGATCCACAAATTTCCACCCACCCCGCGTTCCCCAAAGTCTTACGAGAAAAATGGTACCTCACTTGTGTGGGTCGGCCTAGTGCCTGCGACAGGAAACGGCGCAAAACGCAATGCGGTCCCACCTCAATTTCGCAGTGAAAAATGACCCTTTTTTGGCAAAGTGCCTAGCTGTAGTTTTTGAACCCTACCTCTGCCGGCACCTAGGGAAACCTAGCAAGCCTATACATTTTTGAAAACTAGACACCCAGGGGAATCCAGGATGGGGTGACTTGACTGCCTCCCACCAGGTTCTGTTACCCAGAATCCCTTGCAAACATAAAAAATTGTCCAAAAAACACATTTTCCCCACATTTCTGTGGTGGAAAGTTCTGGAATCTGCGTGGATCCACAAATTTCCACCCACCCCGCGTTCCCCAAAGTCTTACGAGAAAAATGGTACCTCACTTGTGTGGGTCGGCCTAGTGCCTGCGACAGGAAACGGCGCAAAACGCAACGTGGTCACATCTCAATTTCGCAGTGAAAAATGACCCTTTTTGGCAAAGTGCCTAGCTGTAGTTTTTGAACCCTACCTCTGCCGGCACCTAGGGAAACCTAGCAAGCCTATACATTTTTGAAAACTAGACACCCAGGGGAATCCAGGATGGGGTGACTTGACTGCCTCCCACCAGGTTCTGTTACCCAGAATCCCTTGCAAACATAAAAAATTGTCCCAAAAAACACATTTTCCCCACATTTCTGTGGTGGAAAGTTCTGGAATCTGCGTGGATCCACAAATTTCCACCCACCCCGCGTTCCCCAAAGTCTTACGAGAAAAATGGTACCTCACTTGTGTGGGTCGGCCTAGTGCCTGCGACAGGAAACGGCGCAAAACGCAATGCGGTCCCACCTCAATTTCGCAGTGAAAAATGACCCTTTTTTGGCAAAGTGCCTAGCTGTAGTTTTTGAACCCTACCTCTGCCGGCACCTAGGGAAACCTAGCAAGCCTATACATTTTTGAAAACTAGACACCCAGGGGAATCCAGGATGGGGTGACTTGACTGCCTCCCACCAGGTTCTGTTACCCAGAATCCCTTGCAAACATAAAAAATTGTCCAAAAAACACATTTTCCCCACATTTCTGTGGTGGAAAGTTCTGGAATCTGCGTGGATCCACAAATTTCCACCCACCCGCGTTCCCCAAAGTCTTACGAGAAAAATGGTACCTCACTTGTGTGGGTCGGCCTAGTGCCTGCGACAGGAAACGGCGCAAAACGCAACGTGGTCACACCTCAATTTCGCAGTGAAAAATGACCCTTTTTGGCAAAGTGCCTAGCTGTAGTTTTTGAACCCTACCTCTGCCGGCACCTAGGGAAACCTAGCAAACCTATACATTTTTGAAAACTAGACACCCAGGGGAATCCAGGATGGGGTGACTTGACTGCCTCCCACCAGGTTCTGTTACCCAGAATCCCTTGCAAACATAAAAAATTGTCCAAAAAACACATTTTCCCCACATTTCTGTGGTGGAAAGTTCTGGAATCTGCGTGGATCCACAAATTTCCACCCACCCCGCGTTCCCCAAAGTCTTACGAGAAAAATGGTACCTCACTTGTGTGGGTCGGCCTAGTGCCTGCGACAGGAAACGGCGCAAAACGCAACGTGGTCACATCTCAATTTCGCAGTGAAAAATGACCCTTTTTTGGCAAAGTGCCTAGCTGTAGTTTTTGAACCCTACCTCTGCCGGCACCTAGGGAAACCTAGCAAGCCTATACATTTTTGAAAACTAGACACCCAGGGGAATCCAGGATGGGGTGACTTGACTGCCTCCCACCAGGTTCTGTTACCCAGAATCCCTTGCAAACATAAAAAATTGTCCAAAAAACACATTTTCCCCACATTTCTGTGGTGGAAAGTTCTGGAATCTGCGTGGATCCACAAATTTCCACCCACCCGCGTTCCCCAAAGTCTTACGAGAAAAATGGTACCTCACTTGTGTGGGTCGGCCTAGTGCCTGCGACAGGAAACGGCGCAAAACGCAACGTGGTCACACCTCAATTTCGCAGTGAAAAATGACCCTTTTTTGGCAAAGTGCCTAGCTGTAGTTTTTGAACCCTACCTCTGCCGGCACCTAGGGAAACCTAGCAAACCTATACATTTTTGAAAACTAGACACCCAGGGGAATCCAGGATGGGGTGACTTGACTGCCTCCCACCAGGTTCTGTTACCCAGAATCCCTTGCAAACATAAAAAATTGTCCAAAAAACACATTTTCCCCACATTTCTGTGGTGGAAAGTTCTGGAATCTGCGTGGATCCACAAATTTCCACCCACCCCGCGTTCCCCAAAGTCTTACGAGAAAAATGGTACCTCACTTGTGTGGGTCGGCCTAGTGCCTGCGACAGGAAACGGCGCAAAACGCAACGTGGTCACATCTCAATTTCGCAGTGAAAAATGACCCTTTTTTGGCAAAGTGCCTAGCTGTAGTTTTTGAACCCTACCTCTGCCGGCACCTAGGGAAACCTAGCAAACCTATACATTTTTGAAAACTAGACACCCAGGGGAATCCAGGATGGGGTGACTTGACTGCCTCCCACCAGGTTCTGTTACCCAGAATCCCTTGCAAACATAAAAAATTGTCCAAAAAACACATTTTCCCCACATTTCTGTGGTGGAAAGTTCTGGAATCTGCGTGGATCCACAAATTTCCACCCACCCCGCGTTCCCCAAAGTCTTACGAGAAAAATGGTACCTCACTTGTGTGGGTCGGCCTAGTGCCTGCGACAGGAAACGGCGCAAAACGCAACGTGGTCACACCTCAATTTCGCAGTGAAAAATGACCCTTTTTTGGCAAAGTGCCTAGCTGTAGTTTTTGAACCCTAGCTCTGCCGGCACCTAGGGAAACCTACCAAACACACACATTTCTGAAAAGTAGACACCCGGGGGCTTCCAGGGAGGTATGGCTTGCGTGGATCCCCCAACGTTTCCTTACCCAGAATCCCCTGCAAACCTCACTTTTAGCTGGAAAAAATCACTTTTTTCACACATTTGTGTGTGGGAAAGTGTGGCATCACTGGCCTCACACAAATTTCCTACCACCCAGCGTTCCCCCAGGTCTCCCGATAAAAATGGTGCCTCACTTGTGTGGGAGGCCCAAGTACCCGCGACAGGCAAGGGCCCACAACGTAGTGAGGCGACCTCAAAATTGCCTATCTCAAAACCACCTGGTTTTGCAAGGGGGTCACCTGGGTTTTTGGCCCCGTGCTCGGCGGCCATCTAGGGAAACCTACCAAACCCACACATTTCTGAAAAGTAGACACCCGGGGCTTCCAGGGAGGTATGGCTTGCGTGGATCCCCCAACGTTTCCTTACCCAGAATCCCTTGCAAACCTCAATTTTAGCTGAAAAAATCACTTTTTTCACACATTTGTGTGTGGGAAAGTGTGGCATCACTGGCCTCACACAAATTTCCTACCACCCAGCGTTCCCCCAGGTCTCCCGATAAAAATGGTGCCTCACTTGTGTGGGAGGCCCAAGTACCCGCGACAGGCAAGGGCCCACAACGTAGTGAGGCGACCTCAAAATTGCCTATCTCAAAACCACCTGGTTTTGCAAGGGGGTCACCTGGGTTTTTGGCCCCGTGCTTGGCGGCCATCTAGGGAAACCTACCAAACCCACACATTTCTGAAAAGTAGACACCCGGGGGCTTCCAGGGAGGTATGGCTTGCGTGGATCCCCCAACGTTTCCTTACCCAGAATCCCTTGCAAACCTCAATTTTAGCTGAAAAATCACTTTTTTCACACATTTGTGTGTGGGAAAGTGTGGCATCACTGGCCTCACACAAATTTCCTACCACCCAGCGTTCCCCCAGGTCTCCCGATAAAAATGGTGCCTCACTTGTGTGGGAGGCCCAAGTACCCGCGACAGGCAAGGGCCCACAACGTAGTGAGGCGACCTCAAAATTGCCTATCTCAAAACCACCTGGTTTTGCAAGGGGGTCACCTGGGTTTTGGTCCCGTGCTCGGCGGCCATCTAGGGAAACCTACCAAACCCACACATTTCTGAAAAGTAGACACCCGGGGGCTTCCAGGGAGGTATGGCTTGCGTGGATCCCCCAACGTTTCCTTACCCAGAATCCCTTGCAAACCTCAATTTTAGCTGAAAAAATCACTTTTTTCACACATTTGTGTGTGGGAAAGTGTGGCATCACTGGCCTCACACAAATTTCCTACCACCCAGCGTTCCCCCAGGTCTCCCGATAAAAATGGTGCCTCACTTGTGTGGGAGGCCCAAGTACTCGCGACAGGCAAGGGCCCACAACGTAGTGAGGCGACCTCAAAATTGCCTATCTCAAAACCACCTGGTTTTGCAAGGAGTCACCTGGGTTTTGGCCCCGTGCTTGGCGGCCATCTAGGGAAACCTACCAAACCCACACATTTCTGAAAAGTAGACACCCGGGAGCTTCCAGGGAGGTATGGCTTGCGTGGATCCCCCAACGTTTCCTTACCCAGAATCCCTTGCAAACCTCAATTTTAGCTGAAAAAATCACTTTTTTCACACATTTGTGTGTGGGAAAGTGTGGCATCACTGGCCTCACACAAATTTCCTACCACCCAGCGTTCCCCCAGGTCTCCCGATAAAAATGGTGCCTCACTTGTGTGGGAGGCCCAAGTACCCGCGACAGGCAAGGGCCCACAACGTAGTGAGGCGACCTCAAAATTGCCTATCTCAAAACCACCTGGTTTTGCAAGGGAGTCACCTGGGTTTTTGGCCCCGTGCTCGGCGGCCATCTAGGAAACCTACCAAACCCACACATTTCTGAAAAGTAGACACCCGGGGCTTCCAGGGAGGTATGGCTTGCGTGGATCCCCCAACGTTTCCTTACCCAGAATCCCTTGCAAACCTCAATTTTAGCTGAAAAATCACTTTTTCACACATTTGTGTGTGGGAAAGTGTGGCATCACTGGCCTCACACAAATTTCCTACCACCCAGCGTTCCCCAGGTCTCCCGATAAAAATGGTGCCTCATTTGTGTGGGAGGCCCAAGTACCCGCGACAGGCAAGGGCCCACAACGTAGTGAGGCGACCTCAAAATTGCCTATCTCAAAACCACCTGGTTTTGCAAGGGAGTCACCTGGGTTTTTGGCCCCGTGCTCGGCGGCCATCTAGGAAACCTACCAAACCCACACATTTCTGAAAAGTAGACACCCGGGGCTTCCAGGGAGGTATGGACTTGCGTGGATCCCCCAACGTTTCCTACCCAGAATCCCTTGCAAACCTCAATTTTAGCTGAAAAAATCACTTTTTCACACATTTGTGTGTGGAAAGTGTGGCATCACTGGCCTCACACAAATTTCCTACCACCCAGCGTTCCCCAGGTCTCCCGATAAAAATGGTGCCTCACTTGTGTGGGAGGCCCAAGTACCCGCGACAGGCAAGGGCCCAAAACATTTTTTGATAGGCAATGTTGATGTTGCCTCAAAACGCTTTGTGTCCTTGCCTGTCGCGGGTACTTGGGCCTCCCACACAAGTGAGGCACCATTTTTATCGGGAGACCTGGGGGAACGCTGGGTGGTAGGAAATTTGTGTGAGGCCAGTGATGCCACACTTTCCCACACACAAATGTGTGAAAAAGTGATTTTTTCAGCTAAAAGTGAGGTTTGCAGGGGATTCTGGGTAAGGAAACGTTGGGGGATCCACGCAAGCCATACCTCCCTGGAAGCCCCCGGGTGTCTACTTTTCAGAAATGTGTGGGTTTGGTAGGTTTCCTAGATGGCCGCCGAGCACGGGGCCAAAACCCAGGTGACTCCCCTTGCAAAACCAGGTGGTTTTGTGAAAGGCCATTTTGAGGTCGCCTCAATACGTTGTGGGCCCTTGCCTGTCGCGGGTACTTGGGCCTCCCACACAAGTGAGGCACCATTTTTATCGGGAGACCTGGGGGAACGCTGGGTGGTAGGAAATTTGTGTGAGGCCAGTGATGCCACACTTTCCCACACACAAATGTGTGAAAAAGTGATTTTTTCAGCTAAAAGTGAGGTTTGCAGGGGATTCTGGGTAAGGAAACGTTGGGGGATCCACGCAAGCCATACCTCCCTGGAAGCCCCCGGTGTCTACTTTTCAGAAATGTGTGGGTTTGGTAGGTTTCTAGATGGCCGCCGAGCACGGGGCCAAAAACCCAGGTGACTTCTTGCAAAACCAGGTGGTTTTGTGAAAGGCCATTTTGAGGTCGCCTCAATACGTTGTGGGCCCTTGCCTGTCGCGGGTACTTGGGCCTCCCACACAAGTGAGGCACCATTTTTATCGGGAGACCTGGGGGAACGCTGGGTGGTAGGAAATTTGTGTGAGGCCAGTGATGCCACACTTTCCCACACACAAATGTGTGAAAAAGTGATTTTTTCAGCTAAAAGTGAGGTTTGCAGGGATTCTGGGTAAGGAAACGTTGGGGGATCCACGCAAGCCATACCTCCCTGGAAGCCCCGGGTGTCTACTTTTCAGAAATGTGTGGGTTTGGTAGGTTTCCTAGATGGCCGCCGAGCACGGGCCAAAACCCAGGTGACTCCCTTGCAAACCAGGTGGTTTTGTGAAAGGCCATTTTGAGGTCGCCTCAATACGTTGTGGGCCCTTGCCTGTCGCTGGTACTTGGGCCTCCCACACAAGTGAGGCACCATTTTTATCGGGAGACCTGGGGAACGCTGGGTGGTAGGAAATTTGTGTGAGGCCAGTGATGCCACACTTTCCCACACAGAAATGTGTGAAAAAGTGATTTTTTCAGCTAAAAGTGAGGTTTGCAGGGGATTCTGGGTAAGGAAACGTTGGGGGATCCACGCAAGCCATACCTCCCTGGAAGCCCCCGGGTGTCTACTTTTCAGAAATGTGTGGGTTTGCAGGTTTCCTATGTGGCCGCCGAGCCCCGGGCCAAAAACCCAGGTGACCCCCTTGCAAAACCAAGTCATAATGAGATAATGTGTTGTTTATTTCTGCAGCGTGAAAATGTTGGCACAATATTGCAAGGAAAATGTGACAGACATTTTGAGGTTTGCAGGACATTGTGGGTACCATAACTTGTTGGGATCCACAAGAGAGATATCACCATGTACTCCCATGGGTGTTTCGTTTACGACAATATCTACAGTTGGTAGGTTATTCTTAGACGGAATGTACACCTTGGCAGACAGACTAAAAAGACAAAGATTACTGCACAGCCATCTATTCCTCAAGCACACACACACATACTGGTTGGATTTGGCACGAGGGCAAGTGATGGTTCAGTATATACAATTTTATTAACAAGAGATTTCACAAAAATGAAATGCACTGTCAATAATTGAAAGGACAAAAACGGAACCAGTGACTCGCAGCTCGTGAGCTGTAAAGCCACGTCAAGGCCCCAACCGCTTTACAGGCCATTCACACACCTTTCATACGTGATACACACAAGACCATTCACACCCCCAGGCACGAAACAAACACATTACAACATTCACAAAAAGGGACAAGGTACACCCTGCTTGAGAAAGACAAAAAAAATATTACTGCACAACCATCTAATCCTCAAGCACACACACACATACTGGTTGGATTTGGCACGAGGGTGAGTGATGGTTCAGTATATACAATTGTATTAACAAGTGATTTCACAAAAATGAAATGCACTGTTAATAATTGAAAGGACGAGAAACTGAACCATTGACTCACAGCTCGTGAGCTGTAAAGCCACGACAAGGCACCAACCTCTTTACAGGCCATTCATACACCTTTCATACGTGTGACAAATACAAAACCATTCACACCACCAGCCGCGGGCCCATCACATTACAACACTCACACCAGCAGACAGCGCCATTCAAGGGCCCATCACTTTCACACGCCCACATTCCTAACACAGCAACAACACAACCTGATGGATTGCGTGGAGTGTCGTCAGCTAGCAGTGTGTGTAGTGACCAGCAGCAAGTCACTACTCACACACTGCCAGCCGAGCGCCACTCCACGCACACCGCCAGCCAAGCACCAGCCTACACACACCACCATCACATTTAGGATTTTTTTATACAAAAAAGAAAACACAAACAAATTGCAAATAGATACAAATCTACTAACACAAAATCAGAAACATTGCACTAATGCCAACCTTGAAACAGAACAACAATTCTTAAACATTACAGACCAGGCAGTTCACTTTACCACTCATGGTTGCTCCCAATAATTCTTTTGCTTGTGGTACGCTCTATAACAAGCAGGCACACACAGCCCAGGGTTAGAAGGACACTCAGGGCAGTACATACGAGTCTCCTTCCGCGTACCTCTTCGCCAACAGACTCTACATCTCCTAGTGGGAAAGTCTTTTGAGGATGTAGGAGGAATGTGATCAGGAAAGTGGCGATCTTTCAATCGAGCCACATCCTCCACCACTCCAACTCTAGGAACACTTGCCTGTTCCACAACAACAAGGCTGCCTATGACAGACTCCTGAAACTGAACAAAAGTCAACTTTGACGCAGGAGAACACTCCTTGAACACAACAAAAGCATTGAAAGTTGCTAAATTGAAGAGATGGATGGCCAACTTCTTATACCAAATGTAAGACTTACGAATAGCAGTGTAAGGTTCCAACCTCTGATCTACTCTATCAACACCACCCATGTGCTTATTGTAGTCTAAAATGCACACAGGTTTGCGCACTTCAGCAATCTGACCCCAAACAGCCACAGGTGAAGTACTCTCATCATGGATGGTAGTCAGCATGTACACATCCCTCCTGTCCACAAATTTCACAGCTAGCAGTTCCTCACTACGCAAGGCACTGCACTGTCCCCTCTGAAGTTTTTTGCAAACAAGCTCTTTTGGATAACCTTTACGGTTAGAGCGGATTGTGCCACAAGCAAAAGTGTCCACTTTGAACAATTCCTTAAACAATTGCACAGCAGTGTAGAAGTTATCAATGTACAAATGGTGGCCTCTGTTAAACAGTCCTCTAGCAAGTTCCCACACAATTTTCTCTGAAACTCCTACTAAAGTGGACGGACAACCAGGGGGTCAATAGTGGAATCCCTACCAGTGTACACACGCAAATTAAAAACATATCCTGTCCTACTCTCAGACAACATATACAGCTTAATTCCATAGCGTGCCCTCTTGCTAGGAATGTACTGCCTAAAACCAAACGGCCCTTGAACAGCACCAAAGACTCATCAATAGATATTTCTTTCCCTGGAGTATAGATCTCTGAAAATCGATCTACAAAGTGATCAAGAACAGGCCGAATCTTAAAAAGACGGTCACATTCAGGGTGATCTCGTGGCAACGCCAAACCATTATCAACAAAATGCAGCATCCGAAGCAAAAGTAAATACCGATCACGAGTCATAACTGCAGGAAATATGGCCGTTGCCATCAAGGGACTGGTAGACCAATATGAACTCATGGACGGCTTCCTTATCAAACCCATCAAAAAAGTCAAACCCAAAAACTTCTTCATCTCTTCCAGATTTGTGGGACTCCACCGGGTAGCTCTAGAATGGGGCCTAAGTCTGGCACTGTTGTCCTCAAAAACTGTTCAGCATACAAATTAGTCTGCTCAACAATCTCACCCAAAAATACATCATCCATAAACAACTGAAAATACTGTATAGGCAAATAATGTTCACAATCCACTCTACACCCTGCATAACCACTAAAGGCAGGCAACACCGGCTGCACCATGTTTGGATCAACCCAGAGTCCAGCACTTCCAGTAGGAAGCCTAGCAGCCCCAGGCTGCAATCCAGATGCCTCTTGCACCATCGGCACATTAGTATCCTCCTCTAAATCAGGCACTTCATCTGCACTGAGAGTACCTTCATCATCCGATGATTCCATGTGGAGAGAAAACTCACTGCCTGAATCTTCCCTCCCTCCTCTCCCTCAGACGCACTGTCAGTCTCATAATCCTGCTCAGAGGAAGATTCAAGAAGCAAACCAACCACCTGCTGAGCAGTAATTCTACGGCTAGCCATAATGCTTACTAATAAAGGTTACTTGTCAAACAAGTCAACAACAACAAACCCTTTGTAAAAAAAAAAAGAAATAAACAAAATGTAGATTTATCACAAAGACCTATATACTCCAACACTATACCACTCACGTGACAGAAGCAGCTAGACTCACCACCACCTACTCTGCACAGACACAGTAAGGATCAACAATATCCCACTAAAAAAGAAGAAGAAAAAAATTACACATAAGACAATGCAAAACATCGCAAAGAATTTCATGCTCTGAACACTAACAAATATGCTGCCATTATGGCACCACTTACAAAAAAATTCATTCATGCATGACAATAATACTCATTTGGAGTACACACAACAAAAATATTTTTCTTACCAAATAAATGCAATTACGCAAAACTGCAGAACCACAACTGCCGAAACCGCAAACAGGAATCAAAAGCTTTACACTAGAATAAAAAGGAGGAAAAAACATTACAATCACATATGCAAATAATGCACCAGTCCACACACAATCCACCAGCCAAGCTAAGGGGTAGTTGGGCCTAACAGTATAAATAAAATATTCACACCCGTAAAAGGGGAGCAACCCTTGCCCTTTTGGCCACTCCCCAACACAAAAATTAAAAAAACCCTGGTGCCTAGTGGGCATTCCTGCTGCACAATCACATGATCGTGCAGCAGGAATGCACAAAAGAGGCATCGGGGAAAGGAAAACCATTTCCTTTCCTCGATGCCTCTTTTGATACAAACCCCCCTCCCCGAGCCAAACCTCACCTGATTTCGCGACGCGCTGGAAGCAAATGGCTTCCAGCGCGTCGGGGAAGAAAGGGAAACCTCAATGATGTCAGCGCGCTGACGTCATTGATGGGGCGGGGGAGGCAGGGGAAGCCCTTCCCCTGCCTCCCCCAAAAAAACCTAACGATCAGATTCTCACGGGGAGCGCCAGCGCTTCCCCGTGGGTGGTCTTATGACGAGCTGGACTCGTCACGAGCACTGTGTGCCATGACGAGTCCAGCTCGTCATAAGCACCGAAGGGGATAAAGGGTCAGAGCAGGATCTCAGCGGCAGACGAGGAGAAGGAACCTCCTGGTCACAGGAACTACACGAGCATTGCGCTCAAGAAATTCAAGGATGCAAAGACCTCCATCAAGGATTACAGCTAACTTTTCAGGGTGTAAATGGAGAGAAGGCACATCTGCCCTGCATATTTATCCACGAAGATGCCACCGTTTTGTGCAATACCTCTACTCAACTGGAGTGCTTTCTACTGGCTAATCAGTAAGTGCTACCTCGTTGGGTAAATGTATAGTGCCTTTCCTACACTACAGCTGCGTAAAGGACCAGAAGAATTGTCTCCAGTGACCTGTGTGTCTGTAACTTTGCCACCGCGCCGAAAGTGCCGGGGTCCTTTGAGTAAGCTGTCCATCATAGTGGGGAAAGGGCGGGCATACGTTGCATACCGCTAGTGTATGTGTGGCGGGGCTTCTAAGCCCGTTCACATGCCTCTTGTTTATAAAGGGTCAGAGCAGGATCTCAGCGGCAGACGAGGAGAAGGAACCTCCTGGTCACAGGAACTACACGAGCATTGCGCTCGAGAAATTCAAGGATGCAAAGACCTCCATCAAGGATTACAGCTAACTTTTCAGGGTGTAAATGGAGAGAAGGCACATCTGCCCTGCATATTTATCCACGAAGATGCCACCGTTTTGTGCAATACCTCTACTCAACTGGAGTGCTTTCTACTGGCTAATCAGTAAGTGCTACCTCGTTGGGTAAATGTATAGTGCCTTTCCTACACTACAGCTGCGTAAAGGACCAGAAGAATTGTCTCCAGTGACCTGTGTGTCTGTAACTTTGCCACCGCGCCGAAAGCGCCGGGATCCTTTGAGTAAGCTGTCCATCATAGTAGGGAAAGGGCGGGCATACGTTGCATACCGCTAGTGTATGTGTGGCGGGGCCAAACGAGCGGGGCTTCTAGGCCCGTTCACATGCCTCTTGTTTATAAAGGGTCAGAGCAGGATCGCAGCGGCAGACGAGGAGAAGGAACCTCCTGGTCACAGGAACTACACGAGGATTGCGCTCGAGAAAATCAAGGGTGCAGAGACCTCCATCAAGGATTGTCTCCAGTGACCTGTGTGTCTGTAACTTTGCCACCGCGCCGAAAGCGCCGGGATCCTTTGAGTAAGCTGTCCATCTTAGTAGGGAAAGGGCGGGCATACGTTGCATACCGCTAGTGTATGTGTGGCGGGGCCAAACGAGCGGGGCTTCTAGGCCCGTTCACATGCCTCTTGTTTATAAAGGGTCAGAGCAGGATCGCAGCGGCAGACGAGGAGAAGGAACCTCCTGGTCACAGGAACTACACGAGGATTGCGCTCGAGAAAATCAAGGGTGCAGAGACCTCCATCAAGGATTGTCTCCAGTGACCTGTGTGTCTGTAACTTTGCCACCGCGCCGAAAGCGCCGGGATCCTTTGAGTAAGCTGTCCGTCATAGTAGGGAAAGGGCGGGCATACGTTGCATACCGCTAGTGTATGTGTGGCGGGGCTTCTAGGCCCGTTCACATGCCTCTTGTTTATAAAGGGTCAGAGCAGGATCGCAGCGGCAGACGAGGAGAAGGAACCTCCTGGTCACAGGAACTACACGAGGATTGCGCTCGAGAAAATCAAGGGTGCAGAGACCTCCATCAAGGATTACAGCTAACTTTACAGGGTGGCAATGGAGAGAAGGTACATCTCCACGCTCACGAAGATGCCACCGTTTTGTGCAATACCTCTACTCAACTGGAGTACTTTCTACTGGCTAATCAGTAAGTGCTACCTCGTTGGGTAAATGTATAATGCCTTTCCTACACTACAGCTGCGTAAAGGACCAGAAGAATTGCAGGATCGCAGCGGCAGACGAGGAGAAGGATTGCGCTCAAGAAAATCAAGGGTGCAGAGACCTCCATCAAGGATTGTCTCCAGTGACCTGTGTGTCTGTAACTTTGCCACCGCGCCGAAAGCGCCGGGATCCTTTGAGTAAGCTGTCCATCATAGTAGGGAAAGGGCGGGCATACGTTGCATACCGCTAGTGTATGTGTGGCGGGGCCAAACGAGCGGGGCTTCTAGGCCCGTTCACAAGCCTCTTGTTTATAAAGGGTCAGAGCAGGATCGCAGCGGCAGACGAGGAGAAGGAACCTCCTGGTCACAGGAACTACACGAGGATTGCGCTCGAGAAAATCAAGGGTGCAGAGACCTCCATCAAGGATTGTCTCCAGTGACCTGTGTGTCTGTAACTTTGCCACCGCGCCGAAAGCGCCGGGATCCTTTGAGTAAGCTGTCCGTCATAGTAGGGAAAGGGCGGGCATACGTTGCATACCGCTAGTGTATGTGTGGCGGGGCTTCTAGGCCCGTTCACATGCCTCTTGTTTATAAAGGGTCAGAGCAGGATCGCAGCGGCAGACGAGGAGAAGGAACCTCCTGGTCACAGGAACTACACGAGGATTGCGCTCGAGAAAATCAAGGGTGCAGAGACCTCCATCAAGGATTACAGCTAACTTTACAGGTTGGCAATGGAGAGAAGGTACATCTCCACGCTCACGAAGATGCCACCGTTTTGTGCAATACCTCTACTCAACTGGAGTACTTTCTACTGGCTAATCAGTAAGTGCTACCTCGTTGGGTAATGTATAATGCCTTTCCTACACTACAGCTGCGTAAAGGACCAGAAGAATTGCAGGATCGCAGCGGCAGACGAGGAGAAGGATTGCGCTCAAGAAAATCAAGGGTGCAGAGACCTCCATCAAGGATTACAGCTAACTTTACAGGGTGGCAATGGAGAGAAGGCACATCTCCACGCTCACAATCCCGCTCTAGTGGGCATTCCTGCTGCACGATCACATGATCGTGCAGCAGGAATGCACAAAAGAGGCATCGGGGAAAGGAAAACCCTTTCCTTTCCCTCGATGTCTCTTTTGAATCAAACCCCCCTCCCCGAGCCAAAACTCACCTTATTTCGACGCGCTGGAAGCAAATGGCTTCCAGCGCGTCGGGGAAGAAAGGGAAACCCTCAATGATGTCAGCGCGCCCGCGCGCTGACGTCATTGATGGGGGCGGGGGCGGGGGAGGCAGGGGAAGTCCTTCCCTGCCTCCTAAAAAAAAACCCCGACGATCGGATTCCCACGGGGGAGCGCCAGCGCTTCCCCGTGAGTGGTCTGATGACGAGCTGGACTCGTCATGAGCACACGAGCACTGTGTGCCATGACGAGTCCAGCTCGTCATAAGCATGGAAGGGGTTAAGGTAAAAACATCTAAAATTCTGGTAAAAATTACAAAACAACATAAAGTGCAATGTGCTCTGTTTACTTTTGTTGTCGCATGGGCATGGTACCTCATCAGACGGATGAGTCCTCATTTTTGGGAAAGCTACGAGGTGATGGGTGATGCCACATCTCAGTCTTAATAGCACAAAGCAGTGCTGGGCATGTGTCACAAATGACAAATAATTATTGGCACTCGCCTCTAGGCTATACGGTATGTACAAGGCAACAGTGGGTTTGTTCCTCTCAGCCTTAGATCTCAGATCCAGCATATATTGTAGATGGGTGTCTCTAATCTCCTTCTTTGTGTGCGGCAATGTTTTTGATGTCTCTGACCATACTGACATTTTGTACAAATTTTCTAAAGAGGAATTGATGTATAGTAGCCACGGAATTTTTAATGCATCGTGCAGTTTAAGACAATCTAAAATAATCGATTTGGTAAAAGCAGTTTCTTCCCTTTTCCAAATTGAGTCCCACAATAACAGTGGTCTGGCCAGTAAGAGGTCTTCTAAAAACTGGAGACCCACCTTGTTATGTGCAGTAGTATTTTAAGCCGATATAATACATATTCAAACATTAATAAATTAAAAAAATTATGAGCCATGTAATTTTTAAATTGATATGTTTCTTTATTGTTAAACAGATAGTAATGAGAAGAAAAAAATATATTTTTATTAAGTGCATTTAATGTATATTGTTACACATAGAGAAAATAAATACAATGTTTATTTTTCAGACATACATTTGGTACATATGTATACTTTTATACATAATCATTTAGCAAATAGTTTTAAACATTATTACACTTTTTATTACAGTTAAGTATATTTAACTTACAAAAATGTAGCTTTATATTGCTTTTTAAACAATTAAAAAAAAATGTTTAATTACTTGGGGGCACATTACGATGGCGGGCGGAAGCACCACCGCCGTGCTGGCGGATGCAAAAAGCACCAGTTACCGCCGGCACGCAGCAGTCCACACGCCCGTCCAATTACGATGCGAAAAGTAGGCCAAACACCGCCGGCAAGCCAGCAACACCGTCCGCCATCAAAGTGCGCCCGTACACGTAGCGGCGCAGCCTAACTGACACACACCGTCCGACGAAACACGTCCCGCCCGGCGCATAAATTACGATGCCGCAAACAAACGGCTCCCATGGCCAAGAGATACCGTACGACAAACCGAAGCGGTAACACGGATGCCGAGCACGGACAACGAAGAAGCGGCTCCCCGAGCATGAATCCAGCACTGCAGGCCCTCCCCATGCTTTTGCTGATGCACCACCAAGGACGCAACGTACCGCGGAGACGCAGGTAGGCACACACACAACAAGTGCACGCAAACAGCGCACACAGTGCAAGGGCGGAAAAAGAGGACAACCCCCCACCAGCGCGTGTACACTACACATCCACCATTGCATCCACATATGACACACAGGCCAAATCGTAACATCGCGGAACACATGTGTACACACCACCTGGGACTAGGAACCAACGACCCCGTCACGGCCCCAAAGCGCCGATGACGCCGCCACACATGCGCACAACGCAGAGGCCAACCGCAGCGCCATGCATGCGTCGCACACAGACACAGGGACACAACCAAGCAGCACACACATCAGCCCCACCCCGAACGCACATGACACGTGACAGGCCTGCCACAGACATGTCCCCAACGCCCAATTCACGGACAACACCCAACGCCACACAACCGACGCATACATGTCAGTGAAGACACGCAACAGCAGGACACACCCCAGTGTAACAAACATGGCGTAGCACACAGCGGCGGCAACACCAACTAGGAGAAGCAGGGCTCCTTCGGGAAGAGGAACGCCAGTACCACACAGAAACACCCATACCACCCTGCACATATGAACAAGACATATAAAACGGAACACCAAAGAGCCCGGGGACCGACAACAGGTGGCCCAAGAATAACATTCACACACAAGGCCCAACGCAGAGCGGAAAGGCAGCCTGCCGCCCACACAAGAGAGAGCAGACAGCACTGAATGACCTTCCATTCCAACTCCGAAACCACAGCCCTACGACAGAAGCCGGTGAATACAGCCATTGTCCAAGAATAGACCAACACAGGCATGCCGAGGAGACCGACCACAGGGCAGATAGCGCATATCACAGAAGCACACAACGGACGGGGAAGAAAGAAGAAAACACTCCCCCATGTCTGCCACATGCAAGTTAATTGGAAGGAGTCACACATCACTGACCTTGAACTGTCTGAGAAGCATGTGGGAAGAGGGCCCGTGTCCTCCAAACAAGCCAACAGAACACAAGTCCTGTCTCCCTACGACTACACAGAGCTCACAGCAACCTCGGAGCGTGCACATTGCAGACTGCACACACAGCCGGAGCATGCCACCTCAACGAACCGCTGCGAAATGGCAACCGCAACACACCTACCCAACTACGCCGAACAGCTCAAGCTGTACAAAACCAACCTGTTCCATACATTGGGATGCGATCTCCTGTCCCTGCTGAACGTAAGTTACCGACTGACTTACCGCATCACATTGTTCAGCTGCGTCATGCCCGTCTTCTACTGTCGGAGGTGTCCCTACCAGCATCCCGCCGAGATATGCCTCTCCAACCCGGCATGTCTGAAGGCGGACCTGCTACCACTACTCCTCCCTCTGGACGCACACGACAGGGCCTGCTCTGCCTATGGGGGCATGGCGTATGTGGCCAACATCGCACCCGCACTGAAATGGGACCACTGTGCCTCCACACGACGGATCATCGAGAACAGCTACATCGAATGTCACCCAGCATGCCCCATCATGGTCCTCCAAGGGACAACTTACGAACAACACCTTGACAGCCACCATCCGCTACATTGGCTGGCAAACATGTACACCACCAATGACATGGAAGCCCTGCTGGACGGCATCGCATACCTGACAACCTGTAAATTCGTCGGACCACAACGCAGGTTCCCGAGTGACCTATGATGTCCAACCCCGCACCCATGCTTAGCTTCCGCACGGACTGGCCAGTCACCACCACAACAGCCATACCAAACGACCGGCAACTGTAACCACACCATCAACGACATCGCCATGACATCGGATATGACCGGGACATGCACACTGTTCCCCATCACATCCAGGAACACCGCATGCATCGTGGGAGGCAGTGGCATGGGCTCTGTGTATCGCACCCACATGGACGGAACTGCACGAACAACCAGGACACGACATGGATCCAGCGCCCATGGACACACACACCGCTCAGTGGACATGAATAGGTCGCCTGGAGTCTCTGGGTGCTGCACCCCTCCCACCCCCGCCCCGGGAATCCCATACCAGGACCTTTGCATGGACGACAAGTGCATACAACAACAACACGACCCCAGTGACTGTGACATGTCCAGTAACCACCACATTGCAACAACAAGTGGCACGCCGCTGCATGCACGCAAGCACATGCCCTGATGTCATCTCACATGCACGCGTGCATGAGGAACAACCGCAGCAAACCTGTCACATGGAACTGAGATGGACTGTGCCCATGATGCCAAGCGGTCTGGTAGGCTACATGTATACCGTCTGTGTCAAAGTCCGCAGCTCCGCAGCTATACGTAAATGTACATTAGCACAGCCTTGGCCAAGCAGATGTCACTCTGAAGCCCACATGCAACAGCCAATCACATGTAACCCCACACCCTATCCCATTTGCAATCATGCTCAGTATATCCTCAACATGTATTCCGCTGCCAGTAGTGTCCACTATACTGCATCACAGAGGACAGAAGACTCAATATAATGTTTGAAACCAAAACTGTCTCCGCTGACTCATTTCACAAGTACGAATGAGAGAGGATGAGAGGATGTGAAGTACACGGCAGTCGTGACATGACCATGTAGTCCACTGGTATTGGATGTCAACGCAAATGAGTAGCACTACTGTGGAAGACACACATGTGTCGTGTGAAGTCGTATGGACGCAGTGCTCAGGTGGGTGGGTGTGACGGGTAGATGCGCACATGCCAAGTTGGAGCACGCCGTGTTGGGAGGGGTCATGAACAGTACACCACCGCTTCCCTGGGCATTGTGAGAGGACACCTGTCGGGGGGAGTGAACACGTGTGTGCACAGCAGCCGGGCACACGTACAAAGCGGTACCAGGCGCACCTCAGCCCACCCTCTGTGGACAAGCTGGATCCTGTTGTGCGCCCGCCATGCCCCTTGACAAGGCACACACAGCCCCAGTCGACCAGGTGTAACCCCAACATAGTCAATCCGCACAGGCGATACAGGGCACGGGATGGCAGTGGAGCATGGTGTGTGAGAGGTCTCCTCGCGCTCCTCCTGGTCATATCACGCAGGCAATAGAACCTCAACGTCTAGCATGGCACAAGTCAAATGGAAGTGTAGGGGGACGCACCACAGCACGAGCAGCACTGACGTCACGGGAGGTGGCTCGCACCATCCCATCCATTGCCCATTATACCAACCACGCCACATGCCATTGCGACTAAGTGCAAGCGCGTGCGCCACCACCCCGAGCCCTCCCCAGAGAGGCCAAAGAGTGAATGTGTGGGCCATCAGTCACAGACGGACGCGGCATGGCCGCAAGGGCAGCCACAGCCACTGGGTGTCGCAGGTGGCGGATCCGGAAGGCGAAGACTGTGATGCATAGTCCATGCAGGCCGGGTCTCCATTTGGGGCACCACGCAGGTGGACGGCGTCCCGCAACACATCATACCCTGAGACAGCCCACTCGTGCAACTGGACCCACACATACACTCCTTGCCCTCTCTGGTGCGAGCTTGGGGCTGCCTGTGCAAGCGCTAGCCTCGCAGGTGCACATGCATATTGGGGAGCGAGGGGAGGACATGAGGGCTGGGGCGAAGATGACTGTATCACTGTCAGTGAGTACAAGGGATGACCCAGATGTGGAAAGGAAGAGACGTGTCCCGTGTGTACTGCAACTAGTCGCCAATCCAACTACCCCCCCATGTCCGGAATGTAAGCCCGCACCTAGGCCCGCCCATCCGCCACATCGAATATACCACCAGCACGACAACCTTCCCATTCGAAACACTGACTGGGGGTGGCGACCAGTGAACAATCATGTGTAGCCTACCCACGCGTACATGTGGGCCCTCCATGATCCATGTCACCTGCGGCAAAGTCATGACATGCGCAATGAGGGAAGTGAGGAGAGCTGTCCGCCCCACGCACAGAAGGTGCATCAGCTCCACAGACCCAGCAGCGAGTCCAGCAGGGGTCACATGTGCAGGGGCAGCTGTGCCTGGTGTGAAGGCACATGCATATAGACAGCACATCGACCAATGTGTAGTCTGCCCACATCTACAGTCCATCATCATGCGGACATAGGAATTGAACACAGGGCAACACATCTGAGTGGGTGCACCCACCGTGACCAACAATGCGCAATCATCGACGTACCCGCCCTGTGCATGGCCCCCCACCCAACGGAGGCACATCCAGTGCCACCATCCCACACACACAAGCCTTCCACGGAACATGCTGTGTCCAATGCTCAGTACAGAGTCAGCGCCCATCTGGTGGATCCTGAACAGGAGACACATGCACACACATGCCAGCTCCCACTATGTACGTCTGCCACCTGGCACGTGCAATGTAACCTCTCACCTGTGACGTGTGACTGCAAGCACACAGCCCTCTTGGCATGGGGCTGTCAATGTGGACACCTGTCAATGTTTCGGGAGGTGTGATCCGTACAGTGCTGTACATAGGGTGCAGTGCTGACACCTACTACTGTCTCATATCCCCTCGTGCCACAGGTCCCACTTGTTTTGGCCGCTCAGCCTGTGCCCACATCGTCGTCGTCGTGTGCCATACTCATCCAGCCTCGGAAGCAGTTCCATGCTCAGCAGACATTCATGTTGCCGTGGCGTTGCCGCTTGACGAATATGCAGTCAGTCCCCATCAGCACGCCCGCAAGTCATTGGGGCCTAGATCCCCATGTGCATGCACATGGCAGTGGTTTGTATCACTAGCCATTGCCATTGTTGGGAGACCTGTGTAAGTGTATTGTGGCCGTGCCGTCCCAGCTTGACAGCTGGGCTGTGGCTCATGTGCTTGCTCAGTCATGTCAGTGATGTGTATGCGAAATTGCTATGTGTCGTGTTGCTTTGACATGTGTCCTCTGCCATTGTCCCTAGGCGGAGACCGAACATTGACCGCCCATACCAATTGCTGGCGGACATGGACGATACAGAGGTTATTAGGAAGTTTCGGCTGGACAGGCCAACCCTGCATCGACTGTGTGCCATGTTAGAACCCCATCTCCGTCCCCGCAGGGTGTATCCGACTGCTGTCACCCCCACGGCTAAGGTGATGGCCGCCATGCATTTCTTCGCCACTGGGTCATTCCAGCACACAGTGGGCATTGGAGGAGGGATGTCCCAGCCCATGTTCAGCAAGGTGCTGAGGGATGTACTGGCAGCCATGATGCTGTACCGAAACAGGTACATCCGCTACCCCAGGGCTCGTGAATTGGCGGCAGTGAAGGGTGCATTCTATGCCCTTGGCAGAATCCCACACGTCGTTGGAGCCATTGACTGCACACATGTCGGCCTTGTTCCACCACAGGCCACTGAGCACCTGTACCGCAACAGGAAGCACACGCACTCCCTGAATGTGCAAGTGGTGTGCCTTGCGGACATGGTGATCACCCACGTGTGTGCAAAGTTCCCAGGCTCGGCCCATGACGCACACATAATGCGCAACAGCATCTTGCCACGACTGATGTCCAATATGCAACAGGATCGTGCCTGTATTGTCGGTGAGTATGTGGAGTGGTGTAGCGTGCTGGTTGTGCGATGCTGTCCCCTGTCCAGTTGGAATTGCAACGGTTCTCTGTGTCCCTCACACCCAGGTGACTCTGCGTACCCGAATGGGGCATGGCTGCTCAGTCCATTGAGGAATCCTCGCACCCCAGCAGACGATCGCTACAATGAGGCACATGGGAGGACCAGACGTGTGGTCGAGCGTACCTTTGGCCTCCTCAAGTCCAGGTTCAGGTGCCTGGACCGCACCGGGGGTGCGCTGGCGTACTCCCCACAGAAGGTGTGCCAGATAGTGGTGGCGTGCTGTATGCTGCACAATCTGGCCATTCGGAAGCAGATCCCCTCATCGTGGATGACGGAGATCAACCAGGGCCCCAGCCCGCAGACCAGGACAGCTCGAGTGAGGAGGACAGCGGAGAGGAGGAAGCTGGGAATGTGCGGCAGCAGCTCATCGCCCGCTACTTCACTTGACGGTGAGTGTCCATGTACGATGGCTGATGTGGCTGTATCTGTGCAGGTGTGTGTGTGCTGTGTCAGGGTGGCCGCTTGTTCACTGCGTGCTGTGTGTCAACGCTCCATGGCCAGGGTAGTATGCCACTGTTGGTGGCTGTGGCATTGTGCCCTATTGCTCTGTGAGATGTGTGTACATTGCTTGTAGTTGTTGACATGTACTGTGTGATGGGTGTGTGACACACTCATTGAATGTGCTCCTGTTCTGTCTCCCACCCCTAGGTCCCTACAGGCCCTCCGGATTCAATTGCCATGCCACGCATCAGGTGCCTTTCCGCCCAAGGTGGCCGTTGTATTCCGTACAAATAAAACACAGGGCACAAACAGCAGTTAGTGAAAAAGGTGCATTTATTACAAACTGTGACATGTGATTGTGTGTAAGGTGATGACAAAAGTGGTGCGTGCAGTGACAATGAGCTGTCGGTCATGGCTGCGTGATGATCAGGGTGTACCCACTGGTTCTATGTCCATAGTCCAACACACACATGCCATCCAGATGGCTGTGTGGAGTGGGATCGTAGTCCAAGTCAATGCAGTGGCTGGTCAAGGAAGGCTGGCGGAAGGCTGGCTGGCTGCCTCACTCTGCGCTTGGAGCGTGCGAAGTCCTCCCGGGAGATCTGTTTCCACTTCGGACGGCCCCTTCCACGTTTGCGAGGGGGTGCCTGCTTGCGACATGCTGGTGGTTGAGGTGTGCTCACTGGCAGTGGACGCAGGGGAACTGGACACTGCTGCTCCACCCTGCGCCCCGGCAGGTGGTGGCGGAGGGGGAGCTGCTGTCCCTGGCTGTGACCTCACCGCCACCACCAGCTGGCCCATGAGGTCCACGATTTGGCCCATACGGGCGTCCATGGACCTCAGCACCTCACGCGTGTCTGAAGCAGACCGGACCCATTGTCCTTGGGCCTCTTCATAGGCCCCAAGGACTCTGGCCATTTGAGGCAGGGCATGGCTCCCAGGGGAGGCTGGCGTTTCCCTGACCCTGCTCCTCCTACCAGTCCTGCTGCCACCGGCCTGCCCACTAGCCACATTGCTCACCACGGTCCTCGCTGTGGCTCCCAGGGTGGATCCAGTCGGCCGGGCCACCACCTGCGCTGGGGCTGGTGCCAGCGAAGACGTGGCGGTGGTGGCGGCGGTGGTGGTCGGTGCGGCGATGGTGGCGTGCGGCAGTGGTAGTGGCCACAATGACCGTGGGTGTGGCCGCAACGACAGTGGCAGCAGGGGGCTGGGAATGTTCAGCAGCCCTGGATGATGGGTTGGTGGGTAGGAGGGGTCCTGGGGAGCGGCTGGGCCCTGCCACACCAGATGGGCCTGCTTGGTGGTCCGTGTCCGAAGAGGAGGACAGATCCTCCAGATCTGTGTGTCCTCGTTGGGGGCTTGTAGGCTGGCTGTGCTGGCTGCTGGCTCCATCCCCAGCATCCAGCAGTTCGTCACCTGTGGAGAGAATGAGATTTGTTATTGTGTTGCACCTGGCGAAGTATGTATTTGTCGTCTGACATTGACAGTTCGTGCAATCTCGTACATGGGTTTCCCGGAGGCGTGTGTGTGGCTGTAGCATCTGTAGTTGTGTGTGCTTGGCAATGGGACTGTGTGCTGTGCACATGTGGCATGGGACGGATTGGCCATGCCGATGGGTGTGTTGCTGTGCCCCTACTTATTGTGACTCTGGTGTATGCGGGCTCCTGGCCCATCCTGGGTCTGGTTTGTACTTTGCTTTTGGTGTTCAGATGGGACGCTTAGGAACGCATATGGCAACATGGGGGCCATGCCCCAGATTCGCATTTGGGAGGGGATATGCTTTTGGGGTTCAAATGGAACGCTTAGGAACGCATATGGCAACATGGGGGCCATGCCCCAGATTCGCATTTGGGAGGGGATATGCTTTTGGGGTTCAAATGGAACGCTTAGGAACGCATATGGCAACATGGGGGCCATGCCCCAGATTCGCATTTGGGAGGGAATATGCTTTTGGGGTACATGCTGTGAGCCATGGGTGCCGAACGTGACATGTGTTGTGGCAGCATGACAGTGCATGGTTTGAGGTGTGTGCATGCTTGACATGGCCTGCATATTTGCTGTCTGTTGTGATTACTGGACATGGCATTGGACGCATCGTTATGAGTGAGTGATAGTTGTGTGCCAGCCAACGTATTGCAGTTGTCCCATCTCCTTGGTGTGCGTGCTGCCCTGTGCCATGTGCATCACTGCAGTGCTCGGGGGGTGTGGCCCATGTTGTGTGTTGTTGCTCACAGTGTGTCGTGCGCTTAATTGACTTCTGGCACATGGTTGGTCATGGGCATGTATCTTAGCGTGACTGCTGTATGTGTGGCAGCTGTGCGGATGACATGCCTTTCATGAGACTGGGGCTGACGGATGGGATGGATGGTATGTTGTATGTGCATGGTGTGTCTGTGAGTTTGATGGGTTCAGTGGTGTTCGTGTGCATTTATGTTGTTCCGCTCTGTTGCGTCTAGTGTTGTTTGTCTTACATAGGCGTAGTTGTGGGGTGTGTGGTTGACAGGCAGTAGGGGCTACATGGACAGGACTTCAATGGTGTTTCGGTTGTGTGTGATGAGTTGCACAGTGGCTGCCGTGTGGGACTATGTTCAGTGTGGCTTGTGCATGCAGACGTGGCTCCTTGGGTGTTGCTATGTCTGTGATGGGTCATGTGGGGTGTGAGTCTGTTGTTCATGTCCGTGTGCACATTGTTCACTTGTTCGTGACGGTGGGCGGTGCTGCGTGTTCGTCTGCTACGTGACATGTCCCATGTGTTGGTCGTGTTATGGTCCTCATGCCTCCAGTAATCCAGCCCTGTCCAGTTTCCCACCTGCAAGTTGTTCGTGCGTGCACTGTACTGGATGCCACATGGCTCTAAGCGGGGGGTGCTCCATGTTGCAGGTCTGTGGGGGTGGGGGGGTGTTGTGGGTCGTGGGGTGGCTGGACACCCACTGACACCGATTGCTGTAGACCGTGATGTCTGCCTTTCGGCTGTCGTTGTGCACTGCGGTGGCTGACACGTGGCTGTGGGTGTGGGGGATGCTCCTCCTTGCTGTGCTGTGGGACTGGGGCCTGGTGTGTGTTGTACTTGGGCTGTCCACCCTCCCACCCACTGCACTTTGTGTCCCTGCCACTTACCTGTTACTTGTCGGTTAGTGCAGCTGTGGCGGACACATGGGTGTGGTGGGTGCTCGTTGTGGCGCTTCTGGCATATTTGGGGACCTGTTGGTGGTTACGTGGCTGGCTGAGTGTACACATGTCCCCACGCATCTTACAGTTGTTCGGTTTGGGCTGTGTGTGGTGGTGTCTGTTGCATGTGTGTGTGATGTGTTGTGTATTGTGTGCTGGACATGGGGGTGTTTGTCCCTGGGAGCTGTGGCATGGTAGTTGCGCATGTGAGTACATAGCGGTGTGCTGGTATACATTGGTTTGTACTTACCAGCCTCCACTCCCTCTGCTAATCCGGCGAGGATCTCCGGATGTATTACGACTCGCACCTTCTCCTCCCACGCTTTGAAGGTCTTAAAGAGCGCGGGATTCCCTCCGCCAGTGACGGCAGCCAGCTCTCTGTTTTTGCCCTCCTTCTTCTTGACCAGGCTCTTTACGTCATTCCAACGTTTGTTAATTTCTCCTCTGTTCCTGGGCAGGGTCCCGACTGCATTGACCTGGTCTACGATCCGGTTCCACATTCTGTTTCTGGTGGCTAGTGGTGTGTGCTGGACCATGTTCCCATAGATTTGTGGGTACACCTTGAAGATCTCGTCGACCATGACCGTCAGCTCCATGGGCGTGAACTTGGGCATTCTTTGTGGTGCCATGGTGTTTGTGGTGCTGGTGCGGTGTGTGTTGTGTAATGTGCAGGGGGTTTGTGGTGCCGGTGTTTGGTGGTGGTGGTAGTGGTGGTGGTGTTTGGTGGTGGTGGTGGTGGTTGTGATGTGTGCGTTTCTGTGGTGTGCTGCTGTCCTTGCTGTGTCACTGTGTCCTCTCCTCTCCTCTCTGGTTTGCAATGTAGCAAGGGGTTGTGGTCTGTGGGAGTGCTGCTTTTGTACTCACCTATGTGGGTGTGTCCTCATGGTCTGTTGTTTTCAGGTGTGTTGTGTCTGGGGTTCTGGCCTTTGTATTTTTTGTTTGTCCGGGGGGTGTTTTCGGGATGTGTACTGTGCTTGTGTATTTGTGCGTGCCTTGCTGTGTGGACTTGTTGGCCATGTTGTGTGCTATTGGTTTTGTGTGCGGATGGTTTCTGTGCAGGTACGTTGGCGCCATGGCTTCTGCCGTGTCGATTCTCATCGGCGTTGTTTGCGCTGGCGGGCGGTATATTTGTGGTTTTTCCGCGCTCATGTCGGTGCGATCGTAATTTCACGTGCGGTGTGTCGGCCGTGAGGGCGGGCGGTTTTGTGTTGTCGTGCGTGTTTCCGTCCGTGGCGGGCGGTTTGACTCCGACTCGGACGTTGGCGGGCGGTATTTTGTGTGCTTTTTCCGCCGATGGCGGTTTTCAGTTTGTGTAATCGTAATGGCGTGGTCGGTGTTCAGGCGGTGTGTGCGGGCGGATTTTTGCCGCTTCCATGCCTGGCGGATTTATTTACGCCGGGTATCGTAATGGGCCCCTTGTACATTATTATTTAGAATTGTGAACAGTTTTTTACATTGTTACATATACTGTAAATTTTTATTAACATATCTGTTTTAGCATGTTTTTATTAGAAACAGTTTTTGATATTGTTATATTTTTTTAACATATATTAGATTTTAATTAGTATTAATTATATGTGAAATATAAGTAATAATTAGTACATGGATTTATTTAATACAAACATTTTTTATAATATGTATACATTTTTTGATATTTTTTTCACTTAGTACATATTTTTAATAAACATTGTATACAATGGGGCCGATTCCGATCTGGGTCGGAAAGCTCTCCGACCGAGCCGGATCCGGAGAGATTTCCGACCGAATCGGACTCCAGCAGCCCGACCGAACGAGTACGATGCGTACGCATGCATTCGGACTCGATTCGGTCGGACTCCCATTGAAGTCAATGGGAGCCGGCCGTACAACGCGTACGCGGGCTCCCATTGACTCAATGGGCACGCGGCGAACAAGGGCGCCCCTTACAGCGGGTACGCCTCGAAGCGGATCGCGTCGTACATGCACAGGTAGGGGGGACCCATGGGTCCCCCCTGTGTGCGCCTCGCGTGGCTATGCGTACTTTCGAGCCGGACGGCGCGAGTCGGTCGGACTGCTCGAGGCGCGTATCGTACTTTCCCGGCCGGGGAACGACTCCATTGCGCGGTGCGAGTTGTGTCCGTGCGAGTCGGTCGGAGCGTGTTGGACCCGCGTACGAGTCGGTCGGCGATTTCGCGTGCGCTCGCATCGTGCTCGCATCGTACTCGCCCGGACGCATGTACGAATCGGTCGGGAAAAAGGCCTCCGAATCGGATCCGGTAAAGCCGAATCCGATTCGGAGCCCTACCGGCCGAGATCGGAATCGGCCCCAATATGTATATTTATGGAATTATAATAATAATTATATGTCTTATAATATTTATTATAATTTTACATTGAAGAAAAAATATAACATCATTTTTAAAACATAAGTAATAATTTGTAGTATTTTTACAAAAGTTTTTAGTAATGTATTTATCATGGTATAACAGTTTATTAAAGAAATAGATTAATTTTTATTGTTTAAAGCAGCCACATTTGTTTATGACTTGTATTTTGAAACCGCTCGTGTTTGTTTTGGGTTATCTCGGAGGGGAGAAGCTCGCGGTTGGAAGCTGCGTCGCATCGAGGAAGGCAAGTTTAATTTTCTTTATTTAAACTATACTTTTAGGTTAATTTAAAGGTAGTTAGGTGCTAGGTAGTGTTAGGATTTTGAAGCTTTGGTGATTTTTATGTGTAATTTATGTTTTAGCGGTATGTCGTCAGTTTGTTTAGAGGCCTTGGTTAAAAATGTTGAAATATGTGTAAATATGTTTAAATATGGTGTAAGTAATGTTTGTAATAGTATTGTGTTATAGTTTATGTGTATGTTTGTGTGGGTGGGATTGTTCTTTTTTTTTTTTTACAGGTCTTCGTTATTTGAAGCTGCGGTTTGGTGAAGATTGCGTTTTTTTACTTAAGGAAGTGTGTATTAGTTTTAGTCAACTAATAATTATTTTACACTTCCTTAATTTTTCGTGTTTTCAAGGAGCGTTTTTTTTTTTAATTTGGGATTTTTATGGTTTATTGTTTGTGGATTTACAGACAGTGCATGGATTTTGAAACAGTTGGATTTTTCCATTTTTTGGGGGGGATTGTTTTGTTCCATTGGTATTATGATATACCTGGATGGATTTACAGCAGTTGGGATTTTCAGTCTTCAGCTACAGAAACAGTAAGTATTTTTAATTATTTTTTGTGGGACGTAAATGTTTGAAAAAGAAGTGTTAATTTGAATTATATTTCCATAATAATAATTATGTCAATATATATTTTGGGTTTATGTATAAATATATTTGACTATATTTCTGAAAATATAAAAACTATAATTATATTTTTGCTTTTGGTGATGAGTATATGGATATTTTGAGGATTTTTACTTTAAAGTAGGCTTTTGGCAATTGTTTCTAGGTATTCTAGGCCTCTAGTTGTTGGATATAGTCTTACTTTATATTGCAAGTATTCAAACATTTGTCTAGTTTGTTTAGTACGTTTTGGGCCTATTTGTGTTACAGATTGCTCCATCCTTAGTTGTTGGTAGCTCTGTTCTTTTTGGATAGATAGTAGTAGTTTATGTAGAGTAGGTGGAGCTCTGCCTGTTGTTGCTTGGAAGGGATTATGCCATCCTTCAACAGCATTGTTTGTTTTGGCTTCTTTATTTAGTGTGCTGAGGTATACATTCCACCATGGAATGTGGTATTTAGGTTGCCTTCTGTGTCCAGATCTGTGTAGTCTTCCCACCCAGGTATCCTCAAAATAGTCCAGGAGGAGACTTAATTTTTGTTCGTTTTGTTGATAGAATGGACTTTCTATCAATAAATTGTAGTGTTCGGCTACGTCAGTAACTGGGACGTAGGCCAGTGCTATAAGTTTTTTTTATCTGATATGCAAAGGAGCTATTTGTTGCATATTCAACACTTGGGGCCCAATTATGATGGCGTACGGAAAAGCCCTCCGACTGCCATGGTATTGGGAAAAATCCCCCCGCATGACCTGCGGCATTTCCGTCGGTCAAATTAAAAATGCAATGTACGCAAAATCAGACCGCGGCGGACGGATGTCACAAAAGAGCGTCCACCACGGCCGGAAAAGCTGCAAATCAGACCGCGGCGGACGGGGAAAGCTGTTCAACGGCTTGGAAAGGCCGCACCTGCTGCGGCATGACCGCACGGCCAATTACGATGAGAATGCGGAGCTGGCTGACCGAGCACTGTGTCCGACCGCCGCGCACGCGCATAGGCCAAATGAATGGCGGACGGAACCAACTTCCCAACAACGCCCGAAGTGTGCCTGTACTCCCTGCCGCCCTCAATCACAACACACACGCCACAATGATACACCCCAACTTGCTCCTGGTAAGGAAAGCCATGCGCAGCATGGAAGAGACATCTGGAGGTCATCACTCATGTGGACACACCCACATACCACAGTCTAAAACCAACCCCTTCCTGGACCAGCATCCTTTGCACACCACAAGCCGAGACCGAGAGACAGGACACCATTGACTCACACAGCACAGCATCACACCCACCTATCTCCACACAACACCACTTTCACCCACACACTACACATATTTCCACCACTACCTTGCACCCTGCACCCCTCATTCATTTGCACCATGCCGCCCCAGAAAATTCCCAAATTCACCGATCCAGAGTTGAAAGTGATGGCAGACGAGATAATCAGGTTAGAACCACATTTGTTTGGGCACCTGGTCCAACACACCCCACTTGCGCGCAAAAATCAGATGTGGGCAAGGATCCACATCAAAGTCAATGCCGTAGGGACCACCCTACGCACTGTACGTGACATCAGGAAGCGGTGGGGCGACCTCAAGGGCCGGGTCAAGCATCAGGCCCAGAGGAACCACATGGCGGCCCTCCCATCCCACCACTAACCTTCACTGAATGGGAGGAGAAGGTGCCTGCCATAGTGCATCCAGAGAGTCTCACATGAATCGAGGGGTGACTGGAGGCTGGTAAGTACCAACAAAATGATCACATCACACTACAATGCAACGTTGTGCACAACAAGTGAGCTCCAATCGCCCGCCCACATCAAACTCATGTGGAGTGCACGCTTACAATATGAATGGATCACAAGGACAGCATTTCCTTAATCAGCTCAACCTCACAGGTAGGTGGTCAGCTCATGCACCCTGGCCTCCCTCCTAAACAGCACGGCTCACCCTCCCCACCCCACAGCCATGTGGCAGCTAACTCCGTCGACAGTGCCTCCTAACAGGTAGCTAGCCATCTCACTGGGGAGGGGGATGTTGAGCCCTGAAAGCAAGACCACAACTCCCCAAGGCCCTCTGTCTCCCCTCACAAACAGCATGGAGCCAAGTGACCCCCACATCCCGCACTTGGTAGCCAACTCTGGAAACCCCCATAACTTTTTAGGCCGTGCACATACAGCTAATACCATCGAGAGGCCACATGATTCACAGTGTCATTGATGAAGTCACATGCAACTACAAAGCAGAATACAAGAACACGACCACAAAAAGCCAATGTGCAAGTCACATTGCCTCAAAGCAGAAAGACTCGGGTCAACACAACACATGCATAGAAACTCTGTCAAACCTCACAAACCGCAGGAGTTGAGCACAAAAAGCACAACACAAAGCATGAAGTGGTGGCATAGTAGTCAGATACACATAGAAAAGACACAAATGTCCAAGCATTAACTGAATTGGATGAGCAACAAGTTAGTACCAGAGGACATGTCCTCGGAAATACACCATTGGTACATATGAAATTGGCCCTTTAGCCATGTCACATCGCTAACGAGCTATGTAGGTACCCAGGGCTTTAAGTGGGATGAAAAAACTGGGGGGGTCTCTCAAAGGGGCCTGGCCAATGTAATTAAGTGCGTGGCCTAAAAACCTCTGACATGAATCTGGGCTTAGCATGTTGGGCTACCCCACTAGCATTTTTCTGTCACTGCCATTGCACCCAGATATATGATACAACAAGTAACATGATACCTACTACAACTCCGGACTACTCTACTGGCCTTGTCAATGTTTGTCAGTTGCATAAGATAAAGAAGCAGCAACTATAGCTTGCATCTAACATTGGAAAATCTTCCACTCAAAGCCCTGATGACACCACAACGATGTTGCTGCACATGAGTCTCCAAAGGAGTGAATTCCAGAGACAAAAAGAATCCTTAAAGGATTTCACTTCCCCACAACGCTCACCTGGCATGACATCATGCCGTAACTACTCCTCCAGTGAGAAGTGAGGAGTGTGACCATGCGCACATTGATGTGCCTGCTGTCAATGCATTCCAGCTAAAATAATGGACCACCTGTGGCAGGGCACAAAACAGAGCATGAAAGAGACCCGTACCGAGGCCCCCTTAAATAAATGACGGTGCCCAGCACCGATGAGACCCGGCCCACTTAAAGCCCTGTATGTACCTCAACATCATGTGCGACTGATGACATACTGACATGAATGCCTTGTAATGCCAAGGTAAAAGTCATGTCATCTCAAATTAAATGTGCCAAACATGAACATCAAAGTTGTGCTGTGTGCCGAACATGCTGACAATATAATCTCACTCCAACAGGTGACTCGCTAGCAACAGCAGGCGACCGTGCCATGGACGAGCCCAGCCAGCCCCCCCCCTCGGAAGGTGAACCCTCGGATGCAGAGTCCCTGCTCTGTTCAGGTGAGGAGGACCTACATGGCCCCTCCGGCGTGCCCAGGGCATGCCATGCTCTGGCCCTCACTGACACCACCACCACGACTACCACAACAGCTGCACCGCCAACGCAGACCCCTGCAGCAACGACCTGTGTGTCAGCCACCTCCACCATCACCACCGCTGCCTCCAACACTGTCCCTTTGCCAGCAGTTGCGAATAACACCAGGCACACCGGGGATGCTGGGGACGATGTGCGGCGGCTGCGCCAGGCAACGCCACATGTCCGTGGTTTCAGGGCAGGTGGGAGGTCAACTGGGGGACAGTCACAGGAGGACAATGAGACAGAGGCCCTGGACACCGTGCTAACTGTCCTTGGTGCATATCAGCAGAACCAGGGACAGATGGGCCAGGGCCTTGAAGTACTGTGTGAACAGCGCCTGCTGCAGAGGTCCATGGACACTCGTTTGGGACAAATTGGCGAGTACATGGGCCAGCTTGTGGGTGTCCTGAGGGACATGCATGCAGCACAAATAGCTGGCAACCACCCCCCCGCCAGCCGGATGTTAGTCACACTACCGCAGCAGCGGCCGCAGGGAGGGGTGAGTCATGAGCATGCAGCAGGTCCCCCCCCGGCAAAAGGCTGAGGGGGCGTCCCAAAAAGACCCCGGGTCGATCATGTGGCACAGCACTGTGCCGTACCAGTTCTCGGAGCAATCGCTGATGTCACCGCTGTAACACCAAACATTGACTTTGTTGTAAATCAGAACCCACATTGCCACAAGGATGGGACTGTTCTGTTTTACTTTTGGACTCTACCATTGTGTGTCCTAGACTAACGATCCGTGTACCATCACTTTCAAATTCACCTCTCACCTGTCGCACATTGGCCAAGGAACACAACTCACAACAGTATGCCTTGGTGTCAAGAGCATTTTCATTACAGTAAGTAGCATGTTAACCCACATTGCAATGAATCCGAATATGTAAAAGCGAAAATCCAATGAGAGAGTGGAGGAAGCTTGAAAGACACAAGGAAATAACAGTGCGTTGACATATTATGGAATAACCGCAAAAGCACACCAATAGGCAACACTGTACAATATGCCTTCCAGATAAAACCGGTCAACACCATCAACATTGCCAGTAGGGGGACTAGAGCACACGACTACACCTCCCAACACAGTTCACCCCTTAGCATCCTGGTCAATGCAGTTCAGCTGAAATGCTTACTCATGTCACCGTTGTCATGTGTCCCCAAGGTTGGTGCAGGTCAGTGCTGTGATTCCCTAGACACGTGTGTCGCGTTATCATCCTACATCAGTAGAGGTAAAATACATTGTGATCGGTGTCTGCTGAGGAAGTTGCCACAATCCACTCGGGTCTCTGTACCTCTCCCTGCCCAACTCAGGTGAAACACTTCAGTCCATGACAAGTAAGCATTATGACTGAAATGCATTTACCAGAATGCTAAGGGATGAACTGTGCTGGGAGGTGAAGCAGTGTGCTTCCATTCCCCTAATAACATCAACATGACGGAAGTTGTCTCAGATCACATAGCGCAGACCAATGAAATCCTTCGCAGTGTGCCCACAGTAGCCAACATCACACAGCATCCTGTCATGTGGACGATGGTGACATTTTCGCATTCACACACTCAAGTACTGTTGTACAGGTATTTTCATAAGACATGTGCGATTTATGCATGTTTCACCACATGAATACCAGTCCCTGACAACATACCCACGCCAAATCTATTTTCCAAACGTACTTAGCTGTTTCTGCATGAGCACAACAGCTGCGTGCACAGGCCAGGCATCACGTATATGGGAACAGTTGCACAACGTGTCCTTTTTGTGGCAATGTTCTGCTAACCCCCCCATAAGTGATTGTGGATAGTCATTTGTGGCCTCACATTCCCACAGTGAAAGCATACTTCAATGAGTGTGCAGGCACAATGGGCCTCTGTTTAGACAAGTAGTCGCTCCCACACCAGCCCGGAGACCTTCGAATTCCAGGTGTCTTGACTGTCCTGCGCGATTCAGTCATTGCTGAACACGGCTCTCCCACTATTTTCGCGGTGAACTGACATACAAATTATTGATAGCATCTGATACTGAAGACCGTTGCACACTTTTTATCATACTTGTGGGCTCTGGCCTCGTCCCTTCCTTCCATGCTTTTCTGGGAGTACCACCGGGTGTCATTCCTCCAATTTGCACACTGCATTTAGCGGTTTTAAATCATTACTTTGGCTGTACAGCTGAGCGTTGGTTCTGAGATTGCTTTCACGCCTTTTATGACCGTCCTGTGGTCCAGGCCGAGCCCGGTCAGTTGCAACTGTACCGTGACCGCATGCAGCTTCTCTTTGGATGTGTCCCATTGGCTGTGCTGGGCATCAGTTATAGGCTAACGTTCCACTATGCCTATTTCACCTGCTTGCAACCTGTCTTTTCCTGCAGAAGATGTCTGTTTGAGCGGGCCATGGATGTCTGCCTTTCAAACACATACCTTGCTGCCCTGGATCATGAGCTGTGGGTGACTCCTTTGTTGGTCCACTTGCAAGACTGCTTCGGTGAGACACGTTTATGGGATGCCTTTCAATATGTCAGGCAGGCTGACAGCTGCGCCTGTGCGTTTGCGCAATGGCTCTTGTGCAATGCCTACATCGAACCTCTCCCAGGTTGCGATGGGATGCTCCTTGCAACCTTGTGGTGCGAGGAGCATATCTGTTCCTTCATACTGCTGGATTGGATGGCGGTCCTCTTCGCTAAAGATGAATTGGATCGTCTTTTGGAACTGATTGCCTTCGAAGCTGCCTGTGTCTTCTTGGATTCGTAACTACTTTACAGCAACAGGAACTGTAGGTGACTAATTCAATTGTCATTTTCCTTTCTTCACGCCTCCTGACAAGAATTGTCATCCAGCTGTCTGACTTTAGCCCTGTCTGCATTGGCTTGGACTATGCTGAGCTCTGCGGTCTGTTTCGCTTGGTACCACAGACCTGAGCAAGTGGAGGCTGTCATCTGATTGTCGTGGACATTGTCGTCTGGCATGAGCCCGGCTTCCATTATGCAGCTGTAGCGCACGAAGTTTACATGGTGTTGTTTTGCAAGTACCCAGGGCTCGGGTCGGGGGTACACGCAGGTACACGGCGTCCCCCCACCTCTTTGCACGGGGTGGACGCCGTCCCCCCTGCCAGGACGTTGGTCCCCACAGGAATATGCTTAACTTGTCCCGGTGTACTTTCCAGATACCGGGAAACGTTCAGCAGCACCTGCACGTTGACTGCTTTCCATTCCCAGCAGCAACGTGCAGGCAGCGAGTGAGCCTTTTTTCACCTCCAGCCGAAGTAAAGGGGCCATCTGGCCTCCTTTTGTTTGTACATGCTGACTGGGGGCTGCCTTGAACCTTACATTTGAATGTAGATGCCACAGAAGGAAACATAGGCACACAGCTTGCCTTCTCTTCTCAGGTACTTAAGGGAGTCATGCTTTTGCCTTTGTTCTGTCCCTGTATATCAATGCAGACACTGTAAGACTGTCAGATGGGTTAGTCTGTCCCAGTATTTGCACAAATCATGTTAGTCGCACTATTTTACTTCTTTCATAGCGCTATGTCGTGACGTTGTGAGGTCATTTGCATTTTGTCTTACTTGGTCAGTCCCCACTTCTTTTTTAGGACTTGTGCCCTGCAAGTACCTTAGTACATGTCTGTCACATGAGAGGTGTTCGCAGAGCTTGTTCTCTGCGCGGTCCTGGAGTACTGTCTGAACATTCTGTCCGTGGTCGGAGAACATTGTCCCTTGTCATTCTGTTCCGTTCTGTTCAGGCCCTAGCACCCCGACTCAACAAAGTCTCACAGCTGCAAGAGGACACGGATCCCCTTTAGATAACATGGGAATGCGGGTTAGATGCCCCACAACTGGAGGGTGATCCATCCAGTGATGAGAGCGACACAGCAAATGTGGTGTAAATTTCACCATATATAGGCTGAGTAATGGGTTCTGCTGACAAAGCCCTGGACCAGGGACATCCCATACAACTCCTTCCTGCAAGGGGTGGGGGGATATGCTCGTGGTTCTACGTCCAGAGGGATTATTGATGCGACATCTTGCTTCATGTTAAATGGATATGTCACTGTGGTTACTGGTTAGGTACTCATGCATTTTCAACCTGTTGTGGCACGTATGTTGCATGCTTTGACACTGTAGTAAAAACTTCACATTTGGAAACGTTTCTTGTCTTTAACTTGTCTGCTTGTGTACAGGCGCTTGAATGCCACCGAGTGAGTAGGAGAGCAAGTGAGGCAGTATGGCAATGGTGTCCTGTGCGAAGGGGTGCTTCGGGGTGCTCAGTTCCTGCAATGCCAAGTTCTCAAATCCTGCGCATAGTCCAGTATGTGTACGAAATCTCAGGAACATTTGTCAAAGTATGTGAGACAACAGCAAGGCACACAGACACAGTCATAGTCGCTCATTGTTAAATCACACTCAACGGAAGTAGTTGACGATGAGCTGTTGACGCTGGTCAAGGCCTTCTTCCTCACCACTGTCATCATCACTGGGCATGTGTGGGTTGGGAGCGGGGTTGATGTTGCTGGTCCGCCAGATGTAGCAGTCATGTGCCGACCCCGGATACTCTGCACACACATGTGAGATGATCTGCTCCGCCTGTCATACCACTTGCACGTTGATGGAGTGGTAGTGTTTGCGGTTCCTATAGATGGGTTCACTTGCCTGTGGTGGTACGAGGCCAATGTGTGTACCATCAATGGCTCCCATCAACATTTGGGATGCCTCCCAGGCAGGGCAGGCTCCAGGAATCTTTATTTGTGTGGTCCAACGAGGCATTCGGGTGGGCCACTGCGTGCCCGATTTGTCACTTATGTCTCTCGCTAGGTCTGCTTCAGGACCCTCCTTTATCTCTCCTCAGTTTTACAAGGGCCAGGGAGATGCATTCTTTCCTTCCAAATTCTCTTTCTAGATGTTATCACTCTCAAGAAGTGTGTTTTTTCCATAAAAGGTCCTCCTGATGGGAGGAGGAGGTTTCCTGAGGTGGGAGTTTCAGGCAAGTGACACTTCTCATGCTCTCACTCATGCCCTCCTCCTCGGATTCCCTCTCTGCCACCCTCGTCCAGCGCCCTTCATCTCTCCATAGCCACTCGCTCATGTGCATTTCATTTGTTGTATGGCGCTACTGATATCAGTGTAGGGTGTGACAGTACTTTACATCACACACACATTGTACAGAGACAATCATGCAAGTATGTAAGTACATCAGTCTACAGGGAATGTCACGAAAGCCAATGAGGATTACAAGGTGTGGTAATCACATGTCATCCAAACTGTTGGGCAGGATTTTTGAGGGCGTTTGGTCTGGAGCAGCACTGACTTAGGACGTCTGTGGGAACATTTACAGGCAATGGCAGCTAGGCACACTGCACGCCACACCAGTACGTGTGTTGGAAGTGCTAGGGATTACACGTATGTCTGATTTGCAGACAGTGGACACCTTCGATTGTCTGCCTACGTCACTGACCCTTCACAAGATGACCCCTGGCCAAGAGACGCCAGTCAGATGTCGAGGGATATTCAAGCGGGGTTCACAGGTTGGATGTTTCATTACACAACATTGGTACAGTGCGAGAGACCTTTGTCCTTTTTGACTCCTTACCTCATTTAAGTCCATCTGGCCACGAGGCATGACTATGTATTTAATTTCACTCTCCTTTCCTTGGACATTCCATGTGTGTGAAGACTTGGCTCACGGGTCACACTCTCTCATCCCTTCACAGTGTAATGACCAGCTGGTCACTGTTCTAGTTGTTCTGATGTACCAGCGACTCCCAGAGGGCTGGCTTACCCCCCACTCCACAGCCACCCAGCACAGGCGTCACTGGACATGTGACCCTACCAACAAATGGAGCAGGACGCGCGTGCCCTGGGCCAGTTCTCCTATACATGTACGGTGTCTGTGTGGTTACTTTATATGCATGGGGGCCTCGTGCCCCACAACATTACACATGGGGTGCAACAATCACTTTAGGCAAATGAGTTGTGATGTGTGATGTAATTCGCAGGGCGCCAATGCAAATGCAGTATGTGTTCGCATGCGCGTTAGCTGGCATTCGCAGCGATGACACGCATTGGCCCCAATTGAATGTTGCAGGGTTGCGGTCGCAGATTCCGGGCCGCCAGGGTGTGGCACACACTATGCGGATGAGTCATCAGCCAATTGGAGCCTTCGGCGGCGTACATATTTAGATATTGCGGGGTGCGCGCTCTGCAACTGCGGGGCTCGTCATTGGCCCCAATTGCCTTCAGGGGCACGGAGGGTCACTCATGGGGATTGGGTGGGCCTCGCACTTTGCATTTGGCAGGTTGCCACATTCATCGTGGTGCTGCCACGCTTGCTGGGAGTTGTAGTTGTTCAGGGGTTGCATGCGTGGAGATGTTTGGTACGTACCTCTGCTGTTGAGCGCGGCGGCGTCTTGCCTGCCGGAGGTGCAGCAGGTAGTGCAGCGGGAAGGCCTGTTGCGCAGGATCCATGGCGGCTCCAGTGGTTTAGATGGCTTCTGTTTCGGCTCTTCCTCTCCGTTGTTGTATTTCCGCCATCCGTAACATGGTGGTTTTTACGCGGCGGTGGGAAGGGCTCTCTCTGCAACATCGTGATTTGGTTGGCGGACGGAACGTGTTTCCGCACGCCGGTCCTGCTCTGTTTGCGCCATCCGCCACCCTTGCGTACGCAGAAAACTTGCGGAGCCTGACAGACAGCGGCGGACGGTAAATGGCCTCTGTAGGTCCATTGTGATTTGGTGGTCGCAATGACCGCACCTGGGGCGGAAAACATTACGGTTTTCCGCCACCAGCACGGATGGGCTTCCGTCCGTCATCGTAATGAGCCCCTTTGTGTGGATTTTTGGAGGTGTCTCCAAATACATTAATTAAAATGATAGTAGCAACCCTGAATTGCTGTGTGTGGGTGTGTTTTTAGTATTTCATTTATCATTGCCTGCTCAAAGTCAATAATAATTTTTTGGGGAAAATAATTATTGGTTTCCTGTTTAATTTTTGACAGTACTTCAATATAGGTGGAGTTTTGCTTATTTGGTAATAAAGCGTAGAGAAAAGGTATGTTTGTATTTTGGAATAGTGCATGGACAGTATATAATTGATAGAATGGTTTGGGACATATTTTAAAAGTCCCGTCCATCATCCAAGTTTCACACTGTTGGAGTTTTAGTAAATTATTAGCAGTTGCAAACATAAATATTCTTTTATCTTTTGATTTATTATCATAAAGAAGAAATTGTTCTTCATTATGTGTAATGGAGAGTTTTGGGGGAATTTCAACTTCTTCAAATGTTTTTGGGGCAGGTGTGGTGGTGGTAGTAGCTTTTTTTGTTCTAGCTATAGTTGTGTTCAGGAAAGAAATTGAGGGCATTTGGCCAGTAGCATGTTGGGGTATTTTGGGCAGCATTTCCTTAAGTATTTCAGTGGTAGATTTTTCTGACCTAGTGCTAGCTTCTTTTATATTGTCCAAAGCATTTCTAACCTCAATTTCACTAACATTGGGGGGGTGGTTATGCTCCTTCACATACAGAACAGTTGTTTCCTTATTTGTATCCCTCCCATAACATTTATTAGAATAGTATTTACTACATTTCCAGTTTACTTTAAGTCCAGTTTGCTTTTCTTGGGTATACACATGGAACATAGCAAAAGTTTTCGTTTTTGTGACGTTATAAATTGGGCGCCTTCAGTCATTGTGATGTTGGAAATGCTAAGAAAAATGTATGTAAAAATTACTAAAAATATTACTGTACTGTTTTATTTATTTATATACATACATTGTCATTTATATACTTACTATGTTGAATTTGAAGTCGTTTTCAATGCTGATGTGCTTTTTTTGATGTTTGATTGCAGTTTTCTTGCTGATATTTCTGTTGGTAGGAAAAAAAGTACTTTTAATAATTTTGTTTATTTGTGTAGGAAGTGGGGGGGAAGTTGGGATAAAGTTGGACTTTGGTTGGGTATTTTACCTAATAGTTTTATACTTACTTTATTTCCAAGTCGATTTTTCACAGTGTTCTGTAATTGTTTGGATGTTTTGGGAATTATCTGTAGAGGAGATATAAAATAAAAATATACATATTAATTATTTTGTCATTATTATTTGTTTTTCAACTTTAGTAGTATCAGATTATAAATGTTATTATACTTACTTTCTGGAGTAGGAAATAGAATTTTCTTTAGTGAAGTCCTGTGTTCTGGCAGCAGTCCGGCAGAGTTTCGCCTTCTTGTTTCTTTTTTGTTTGAGGTGTAAAATAATGATTCTTTTTCCTTTCTTTATATAGTGTTTAATTAATTGTTTGTTTAATTTCATTGGTTTATTTCAGTAGTGTGTGTATTTTATTGGTTGATATTTATTGTTTTAATTGTTTTGGTCGTTGGTTTCCATATATGGAAAATGCTAATTAAGCTTTTATTTTATTTTACTGCTTTAGTGGATTATATAGTTTTAGATGTTAAATATGTGCATTTTATTTAGGTATGATATATATTTTTAATAGTGTTTTTAATATATTTTATGATATATTTAATTAATTGGAAAACATGTTGATTTTGATTTTTTTTTGGTATGCAGTGTGTTTATTGAAAAATATATCATATTTGGGTTAAGTTTTGTGTGTTTATAAATGTTTTTAACATGTCGATATTTTTTTTCTATGATATTATTGCTGTCTATATTGTTATCGATATTATTGACATCTTGTATCTTTTTTAAACATGTTCGATATTTTTTAAGACGATATTTTTGTGTTCGATAATACTTGTATCGATGTGTTTGACGATATTTTGGTGTCGATATTAGTGTATTTTTTAAATAAGTATAGGATGTCGATATTAGTGTGAACGATATTTTTGTGTCGATAATATGGTAGGTCGATAATGTGTCTGTCGATATTATAGTGATTCCTGTGAGAGGTAGATGAGGGTGATAACTAAGCAACTGCTCAGCAGCATAGGGAATAGGGTGGAGTGTCCTCTTGCACATCCAGACCCCAGCTGAGTACATGTTAATGAGTTAATTGAGGTGAGTATGCGAGGTATGCACTGCCCCACCAAGGATGTGAGAGGAATGTGGTCTGCGGTCTCTTTTTCGGTGGCTACGTGCAGCATAAATGGGAAAGAATTTAGCCAGTAACATGCAAATTGTGCCTGTGCACAGATTTGTTAAAGTTCAAAATAAAGATGCAGCGAATCCACCCTGATAAGACGGCAAAGTTAGTGTCTCTCCTCTATCCATGGGTCACTCGCTAGCCCATATTGGTTCCACCGTGTGTGCGAATGCAAAGAGAACAATTGATGAACAGAATGCAGAACGATGTCATACATTCACCCCAGTACAGAGATCTGGGCCTAAATTCATCGATTTTTTTGCTTCCCATCCCATTCCAGTTTGAACCCAGCCATATGCAAATCGGTCTTGACCCTGCGCCCAATGGGAACAGTCCAGCCGGAACTGCCAGGCCAGGTCTCCCTGGACTGGAAACAAGCATCCTAGAACCGGTTTCGGGGTTTCACCCCTCATCAGCCAGGATAGCTTGACGCCAGTGGCATGGAGAGCACGGGACCCACGTCTGAGCATAGCCAACCCTCTCGGGGTGACAAATGCAAAAAGAAAAATTGATGGACAGAATGCAGAATAATTTTATGCATTCACCCCAGTACAGGGATCTGGGCCTAAATCCATCATTTTTTGATCCCCATGCCATTCCAATTTGAACCCAGCCATATGCAAATCACTCTTGATACTGCGCCCAATGAGAACAGTCCAGCCCGAACTGCCAGGCAAGATCCTCCCTAGACTGGAAACAAGAATCCTAGGACCGGTTTCGGGGTTTCACCTCATCAGCCAGGATTGCTTGACTCCAGTGGAAGGAGAGCCCAGGACCCATGTCTGGGCATACCCGTCCCACTGGGTTTGACAAATGCCAAAATAACAATTGATGGAAAGAATGCAGAACAATGTCATACATTCACCCCAGTAGAGATCTGGGCCTAAATCCATAGTTTTTTGCTCCCCATGCCATTCCAGTTTGAACCCAACCATATGCAAATCACTCTTGATACTGCGCCCAATGGGAACAGTCCAGCCCAAACTGCCAAGCCAGGTCCTCCCTGGATTGGAAAAAAGCATCCTAGATCTAGTTTTGGGGCTTTACCGCTCATCAGCCAGGATAGCTTGACTCCAGTGGCATGGAGAGCATGGGACCCACGTCTGGGCATACCTGTCCCACTCGGGGTGACAAATGCAAAAAGAGCAATTGATGGACAGAATGCAGAACAATGTCATACATTCACCCCAGTACAGAGATCTCTTCCTAAATCCATTGTTTTTTTGCTCCCCATACCATTCCAGTTTGAACGCAGCCATATGCAAATCAGTCTTGACCCTGTGCTCAATGGGAACAGTCCAGCCCGAACTGCCAGGCCAGGTCCTCCCTGGACTGGAAACAAGCATCCTAGATCTAGTTTTGGGGCTTTACCGCTCATCAGCCAGGATAGCTTGACTCCAGTGGCTTGGAGAGCACAGGACTCACGTCTGGGCATACCTGTCCCACTTGGGGTGACAAATGCAAAAAGAAAAATTGATTGACAGAATGCAGAACAATGTCATATATTCACCCCAGTACAGAGATATGGGCCTAAATCCATCGTTTTTTTGCACCTCATGCCATTCCAGTTTGTACCCAGCCATATGCAAATCAGTCTTGACCCTGCGCCCAATGGGAACAGTCCAGCCGGAACTGCCAGGCTAGGTCCTCCCTGGACTGGAAACAAGCATCCTAGGACCAGTTTCGGGTTTCACCCCTCATCAGGTCCTTGTGACTGGGGGTGAATGTTTGCATTGTCCAGCATTCCGTCCATCAATTGTTTCTTTTGCATTTGTCGCCCTAAGTGGGAAGGGTATGCCCAGACGTGGGTCCCGTGCTCACTACACCACTGGATTCAAGCTAGCCTGGCTGATGAAGGGTGATGCCTTGAAACCGGTCCCAGGATGCTTGTTTACGGTCCAGGGAGGACCTGGCTTGGCAGTTCGGGCTGGACTGTTCCCACATGGAACAGGGTCAAGACTGATTTGCATATGGCTGGGTCCAAACTGGGGTGGTGTGGTGAGCAAAATAATGATGGATTTAACCCAGATCCTTGTGACTGGGGGTGAATGTTTGCATTGTCCAGCATTCCGTCCATCAATTGTTTCTTTTGCATACATTCACACCAGTACAGAGATCGCCTAAATCCATTGTTTTTTTGCTCCCCATGCCATTCCAGTTTGAACGCAGCCATATGCAAATCAGTCTTGACCCTGCGCCCAATGGGAACAGTCCAGCCCGAACTGCCAGGCCAGGTTCTCCCTGGACTGGAAACAAGCACCCTAGTACCGGTTTCGGGTTTCACCCCTCATCAGCCTGGATAGCTTGACTCCAGTGGCATGGAGAGCACTGGACTCACGTCTGGGCATACCTATCCCACTTGGGGTGACAAATGCAAAAATAAAAATTGATTGACAGAATGCAGAACAATGTCATATATTCACCCCAGTACAGCGATATGGGCCTAAATCTATCGTTTTTTTGCACCTCATGCCATTCCAGTTTGTACCCAGCCATATGCAAATCAGTCTTGACCCTGCGCCCAATGGGAAGGTCCAGCCCGAACTGCCAGGCTAGGTCCTTCCTGGACTGGAAACAAGCATCCTAGGACCGGTTTCGGGGTTTCACCCCTCATCAGCCAGGGTAGCTTGACTCCACTGGCATGGAGAGCACGGGACCCCCATCTGGGCATACCCTTCCCACTCGGGGTTACAAATGCAAAAAGAACAATTGATGGACAGAATGCAGAACAATGTCATACATTCACCCCAGTACAGAGATCTGAGCCTAAATCCATTGTTTTTTGCTCACCGTGCTATTCCAGTTTGAACCCAGCCATATGCAAATCAGTATTGACCCTGTGCCCAATGGGAACAGTCCAGCCCGAACTGGCAGGCCAGGTCCTCCCTGGACTCGAAACAAGCACCCTAGGACCGGTTTCGGGGTTTCACACCTCATCAGCCAGGATAGCTTGACTTCAGTGGCATGGAGAGCACGGGACCCATGTCTGGGCATACCCTTCCCACTCGGGGTTACAAATGCAAAAAGAACAATTGATGGACAGAATGCAGAACAATGTCATACATTCACCCCAGGACACAGATCTGGGCCTAAATCCATCGTTTTTTTGCTTCCAATGCCATTCCAGTTTGTACCCAGCCATATGCAAATCAGTCTTGACCCTGTGCCCAATGGGAACAGTCCAGACCGAACTGCCAGGCTAGGTCCTCCCTGGACTGGAAACAAGCAGCCTAGGACAGGTTTTAGAGTTTTACCCCTCATCAGCCAGGATAGCTTGACTGCAGTGGCATGGAGAGTGTCAAGTGGTTGCTAGAGTCATTGTCGACATCTTTAAGTTAGCATGAGCCCGGTAGCCATGATGCTGCTTTTGCGCACGACACTACATGTTGCATTTTGCGAGTCTCTATTTTATGCCTTTCACATGAGAACTCTCTGCTGTGCTCGTTCTCTGCCTTTTCCTGGAGTTTGGTCTGAACATTGTGAGCAAGGCTATTCTGTTCTGGTCAGGCCCTAGCACTTAGACAAAACATACCAATGCAGCTGTTTTTGCAGGAAGCTCGTACTTTGATATTGTGTAGATGCATGGTTAGTTGACACACAATTGGAGAGGGACCTTTCCGGGGAGAAGAGCAACACGCACCTGTGATGTAGAAATACGATCTATGGCCTGAGGTATGGGGTCTGCTGACAAAGCCCAGATATCTTCTATTATGTAATAATACTTCTGCTTACCAAGGGGAGGGTGGTTAGGCCTTATAGTCTTTTATGCACAGTCTTTATAAAATGACATCTCCCTTTATGATATATGGCCTTACTGCAATGCTAACTGTATTGTTATTATGCATTTTGCTGCTGGTTGTGGCACGCATACTGCATTTTAGAGCACGTTAGTTAAAATAAATATTTTAAACTATTTTTGTGTCTCTGTCAGATCTTACTGTGGACAAGTAAGAGAGTGTGAGCGAAAAGGTGTGTCTTGTTACCGCGATTCCTGAGAGATCCGGGAGTGTTGCGTTCTGGGGTGTCTAATCATTGGTTTCTCCGTTTGTGAGTAGGAGAGCGAGTTAGACACTATAGCTAGTTGGTCCTGGGCTCGTTGGCACTAAGGCTGTAGGAAGGCTTAGCCCCTATACACCAAGGTCCCCTTTTCCTGCACATAGTTCTGTGTATGTGCAGAATCCCTGCAACATGGCGCCACCAACGTTTGGTCTGGTACTTACTCGCGAGAACCCTCAGTAGCACTTGTGCTTGTCCATAATACCCTCTCAACAATTACCGGAGACGTCCGTGGTTCGAGGGATTTGTCTCCTATATTAGAGATTATAGGTTTTTCAAGCTTGGATTTGAAAAGGTTTTGTTTTTTCTTCTTTAAGACCTAGTGTTGCGCTACCGTTTTCCTTCTTTTCCTCTTGGTTCAGATAATGGCTATTGATATTGCTGCTCATAATCGCACGGCGCTAACGGCTCATTTAACTCAACATGGAGTCCTGGCTATGGGGGCAAACATTATCTTTGTAGTTGAAGCGAACGCAGCTTTTCGCTTCAAGGTTTCCGGCGGTGGATGAGAATGATAATTTTTTTCATGAATATGAACATGCCGCGGTTCCCCGAGATTATAGACCTTATCGGACACTTGAGGTTCCGTTGTCAGCTTGGGAGCACACCATCTAGTTTAATGGCGCCCTACCTCACCCTGTTACAATGGTCAGTTTAGGCCCTTTATCGGTTGACGGAGCAACATGGCCCGTGTTGGCGGGTTTTACACCACACCAAAATTATCGTGGTGTTACATACTCAGAGCTGCGTCAATTGCATGAATCGTTAGTTCATATTCACAGAAGCGTGATACAATATGTGTCTCGCATGGTCCAGGCGGCTCCGGCTGGAACACCTCCTCAGCAACCAGGACATGGGGGCATGGTAATAAGCCCAATTATGATTAATTCAGTGATGGGAAAGCGTCCTCAAAATAGGGATGATTTGCCGTTCTGGTTAGCTGAACGATTTGAGCGACTTGAAGCTGTATTTCCTAATACTACTCCTTTGGATAAACACAGGATACTTACAATGAGTTTACAAAAAGGTCTTATTCCCAAATATGCTGGCTGCACATCTTGGGGAAAGGTGTATGCGACGCTGTATTCTCTATGCTTTGGCACCCCCTCCATGAGAGTGCTTCCAACAGTTCTTAAGAAAGTTCAGGAGGAGCACGGGGCGGAGGCCGCTCTGGAGTTGGGGATGAGACTAGCTGGGGTATTCCCTATAGTCTCTGATATGATATTAGCCAATATAAAAGGGGAAGCAGTTAGTGTCCAAGTGAGTCAGCGCCTTGAGGCAGTAGCAGACGTTAATAAACAACGCAAATTGCCTAAGATTATCGCTAAGGTGTAGAAAGCATTGGGCATAATAATTTGAGGAATAAACCTTTTACTCAACCACTGACTAAACCCCCTCCGAAAAGGAGGGACGTCCATTCTTTCCTAAAAAGAATTGGAAGAAGAATAAACAACAACAACAACAGCCACAGCAGAAGCAGGGTTTGCGTGCTATTTCACCGACACCTGATGCTTCGAGCGTAGGTATGATTTGCATGACCGCTCTAAGATTAAGACACCAGAGAGGTTTCAAGTTCCTGATCCTCGCTCTCCTCGTTCCTTGCAGGACTCGTCGGATCAACATTCCGGTGGAGGGGAGCGTCAGTATCGTAGACAGGGTGAGACCACGCAACGACGTGACCTGCCATGCCAGTTTGAAGTAAAGGCCAAACAAGAGGGAGAATTGCCATTTCGTGCCCTGTTTCAAAAGAAAAAAGTTGCCGCTTTAACAGCGAAGTATGCCTCAGACGGTGAGAACCCTACTACTCGATTGGAGATGGGGTGTGACACTCCTCGACAGCGCAGCAGAGTAACCATAGCTGGGGAGGTTCTCCGTCCTTGTCTGGAGGCGCGAGAGCAACTGACACATTTATTGCAGTGGAAACAGCTGATACAAGAGTTGCACCCCATGATAGACTTTATGACATAGTCCTCCAAATTGAAGGTGATATACAACGTACAATTAAGGGTATCTTTTGGGTTAACCTTACCTTGTCATACGACATTTTGTTGGCGGAGGCGGATTGGCCTCCCCCATTTGTTTTAGCTTCTCGAGGTGAAGACGTGATACTTCTGAGTTTTTCGCGTTACGTCTCGGAAGAGACTAGGCAGGCTTACGCATCGGAATGGGCGTTGGCCTTAGCGCCGGATTTGTATCGCAATCAGGTGGGCTGGGATAGAGATTCACCGGCACATGAGATCCCGTTGCGATCAATGCCACAGCCTGAGGCACAATATCCGATCAAACAAGAGGTGAAAGCGTCTGTTAGTGACATTTTGACCCAGTTGGAATATCGGGGTGTAATTGAGCCCTGTGTTTTATCAATGAATAATCCTTTTTTTCCGATATCTAAACCGGATGGTTCATATCGCATAGTTTTGGATTATAGAAATTCGAACAGTCATGTTTGTACATTTGCCGTACAGAACACCCACAGCTCTGCGTTAATAAATAATATTGTCCGAAAAAGTATATAACGACTTTGGACATTTCAAATGGATTTTACAGTCACAATTTGGCTCCTGAGAGCCGTGACTGGACTGCATTTACTGCAGTCGGCAATCAGAAAAGATTTACAAGATTACACATTGGCTATATGAATAGCCCTGGTGCATTTGCTGCGTGTGTTTTGTCTCTTTTACACAACATAGATCTGGATGCTTTCTCTTACGTCGATGACATTTATTTGACGGATGACGAATTAATACCGCATCTGGTGCGTGTTGACCGCATCATACTGTCACTTGCAGACTTTCTTTTTTTTTTTAAACATGTTTTTATTGGCATTTGTAGTTTACAGAAACATGGTGCATTAGGATACATTTGGTTTGCTTGCATTCTTTGCATTTTATAGCATTATACATTGTTTATCATACAATAGATGGACATGTATCCTGCCGTTATTAAGGTCTAGCATGAATTGATTTCTATATAGAACTGGGATGCGAAACTGGGGGGAGCGTTCATGGGATCCTGGGAACAGATGATAAATGGGGTATCAGGGTGACATGTGTCTCGCTAGTTGGTATGTCTGTGTGTCATTGGGGGTGGTGGGGAGATACGGTTGGTCCTGCTCCGATGTCTGGCTTTCGAGTTTCGTGTGATGCGTGGTGAGAATAGCAGGCAACGTTACGTGCGTGCTGCAGGAAGAGGTCTAGTACGCGTGCTTGCGATCTGGGCTTGTGACTGTGGGTCAGTCGAGGTGTGCGGGTAGCTATCTGGGTTGTCATGTGTAGGTGGCTGTTTGAATTGGTGCAGTAGTGGGGCCCACTCCATAGAAATGGGGTGTTTGCGTGTCCCCTTCACCTCTTCCTCTCTTAGTGTTTCCTCCTCTGCCGTTGCCCACTTGTGTACCGCTCCCGCCCATGCCGCAATCGGTGGGCCTGTGGGGGAGCGCCAGTGCATGGCTATACTCCTTTTAGCCAACAAAATTGCCAGGGAGACAAATCGGATTGGCACTTTGTTTTGCTTCCGTTTCCGGAAAATACCTAGCGCACAGGCTTCCCACGTGTTCAGATGTGTAAGCCCTGTGAGATCTCCGAGTGATTTGTGAACATTGTGCCAATATGGTTGTAGTGTGGGGCAGCTCCAAAACATGTGATGAAAATCTGCTGCCTGTGAGTGGCATCTGAGACAAAGGAACTGGGTGTCGGGGTAAAATCTTTGGAGGCGTGCTGGTGTTAAGTATGCCCTGTGTAGGATATAGAATTGTATATTTTTAAATTGTGCGTTTCTAGACACTTTCTTGGGGTATTCAAGGGCCATCTCCCATTCTTTCTCGTGTAGTGGGCACCCTAATTCTTCCTCCCAGGTGGCTCGTAGGGCCTCTAGGGGTCTGTTTGTAAGTTCCCGAATGGCTTTATAGAGCCATGAGGTCAAGTTTCGCCCCATACGTAAGATTGTGTGGATGACCGGGTGAGTAGCAGGCTCTCCCGTCGATAGGTCGTGGTGCAATCTATAGCTTTCGAGGAGTTGGCGGTGAAGTAGGAACTGGCCAGGGGGGAGATCGTAGTCGTCCATAAGCTATTGGAACTGTTTGAGCTGTCCGTCCTCGAATAGAGACTCCATTTCGGTGAGGCCGCAGGTCGTCCATGTGTGAAGCATGTTAGGGGTGTAATAGTGTTCATGTTTGGGCCAGCCGACCAGCGGCAGCAGGGGAGAGTAAGAAGGTTTCTCCGGCGACATACGGTGTATCCTTTGCATACATTTGCGTGCCACTGCTACGTGTATGGGATATGTGCGTCTCGGTTTTGTGCCTGGTAGTAATAGGCGGCTTAGTTCTGGGGTGGGCACTTGGCCGGTTGCGGTGTATTTTTCACCTATATGTCTGCCTGCTGTCCAGTAGGACAGCCACTGTAATTGTGCTGCCAGGAAATAGGATTCAAAGGATGGAGTGCCCAGTCCTCCTTGTGTGGTGGGTAGTTGTAACTTCGTTAGCGCTATCCTATGTCTGCCTGTTCCCCATATTAGCGAACTGAGAAGAGAATCTAGGTCTCGGAAGAATGTTCTGGGCGGGATTACCAGTAGATTCGTGAAGTGGTATAGCAACCGCGAGACTATTATCATTTTGGCTATAGCCACACGACCGATCGGGGCTAACGGGAGGTTCTTCCAGAATCCGACCGCTGATCTAATGCCTGCCAGTGCTTTGCGGTGATTGCCTTCAAATATGTCGGTCGGGGAGTGGTCGAGACGGATCCCGAGGTATCGGGGTGTAGTAGTTACCCTCAGTAAGGCCTACCAGTGCTTAGGGGTTCTCCCTTCTCTGCACAGAGTCCTCAGACACTTAGGAAGAAGTTGGCAATAGAAACTGGAATAGAAAAGACAGAGTTTATTAAACCTCATGAGGTGGAGCTAACATTTGCACATCACCCTTCAGTAATGCATGAAGTAGCACACTGAATGGAAGGACCCTGGTCCTTTTATACCCACACAGGGGCTCAAATGAAGGCGGTACAAACACAAATGCTGGTTTTAGGTACATATAAGGTCATACAGAGAATGCACAGTCGACAAGTGGGTGGAGCTAACAGTTTCTACTTTTAGTAGACACATCCTGACATTTATAAACTCGGAACAGCTGCAAGCTCAACTGAGCATGTGCAAAGCAAGAGGAACTAAATATAACTTGTCTCTAGGCAGATTTCAAGAGCAGTTAACAGGAAGGTAGGACAGAGCACATGGCGAGCACATGGCAGCACATGGCAACCAAAATAGCTGCAAGAAATACAAAATGGATTCCACAAAGCGGACAATTTAGCCTCTAAATACAGGCTGTCTTCAGCCAATGCTTAACTTAAATGCTGCCAAATTACAACAGACGACCCTTTCAGCATTGGCTGAAGACATTCGTTTATCTGGGGTAATCTAGATATTCATCCCGTACATCTATTAACATTATTTCGGCCACCTCTTTATTCAACATTTGTTGGGCCTTTGTTTCAGCAACGTTCCCTCTGGCAGGTATACAAGCAGAGATGCAAATGGAGCAAAGCATTGGACCACATTGGATACATACACAGCTTGTAAAAAGTATCAACATTACATACAGGATAGTCAGTAGCTTCCAGCCCCAAGCAGAAACAAGAGTCCAAAACTAGTCTAATTCTAAGTTTCAGGGCTCTGATGTATTTCAGTGACTATCTATTTCAATTTCAGAATAGCCAACAGCACATACCTAATAAAAACATTTTCAATAGACTTTTCCAGTATTTCTTTTATGAGGGCTAGAGTATCAATTAATATACTCAAGGAAAGAGTAAAGTAATGTTTTTAAACTGCTCAGATGAACTTTTCTCGTGCAGAATAAACACTACTCCTAAAAGAAATATTAAAGCAGTCAGACATATTATTACAAAAACAATCCTTGCTCCGGGGGACCAGGAGGACCACACAGGGCCATAGGAATTAGGACGAGGAGCCGCAAAGGGCTGCTCCTCCTCAAAAATGGGACGACCAAAGGGGTACATTACTAACAAAAAAAAGAGTCCTTGGGAAATTGTAGTACAACCAGCCAGAGGGGAGTCTTCTCCCTGTGTCCGTTTGAGCCTCACAGGCAGGCTCTTGTTGTTCCCACGGTGGAGCTGCACAACTCGCAACTCAAGAATCACGGCCCAGTTTGAGAAGGAAAAGTCTTTCTTTCAGGATAGGGCAATCACCCCCCCCCAGGGCAAATACCCTCAACGATCCTGTCCAGTGTCTCAGGCAGTGCACCAGTTTTCTTCACTTTAATCTAACAGGCACCAAGGGCACAGCACCTGTACCCTAAACTCAAGTCCTTCCCTAACTCCTGTATTGTTCCGCTGGTGCACTGCTCTTTTGTTGGGGCCACAAATTATAGCCAATATGCTCAGGCATCCCTTGATCAACAAACAAAGGCGTAGACTTGCATTCACTTTGGGGACCAGGACTCAAAAGGCCTGATGCTGGGATATGTGAAGCAACCCTTGTTTCAAAGGGGGTCACCTCAAGCAAAAGCCTCCTTGCCGTCCTTGTCGTTCTGTGACTCTCTCAGCTGGGCATCAAAAACTGGATCCACACAAAGATTTCTCCATCCTGATTTGTGACCCCGTCTTTCGCCCAAGACAGTGGCAGGGGTACACACTTCACGTCCCAGTGCTTCCGCCTTCACTGAGGTCCTAGTTGCCAGCAACGCCTGTGCTGGTTCCTTTCACCTTGGCTCCAAACTGGACTGGCGCTGACTCCCAGGCTGGATCTGATGTCCGGGCCCCTCTGGCAATGGTTGTAGAGCAGCAAATATCTATTGGTGGGCAGAACAAAAAGATCTTTAGACAAGGCACAGAAATAATCTATCAACAGAGAGGATAGTCTCAGAATACTCTTAGTCCTGGGGCGCCCCATACATTAGCAAGGCACCCAAGAACCACTTCATCCATCTGAGAGTAAAAAAAAAACACCCTAGACCTATTGGCAAGTATAAAAGGAACGTTTTGGTGAACTGACAAGAGTAATACATCACCCAATCCCAAACAGCCAAGGACGTCTGTGTTCATTTACTAAATTCTGAGGAAAAGAGAAAAACAATACAGACATACTCCAAATCCTTACATTTGTGCATTCCTATATTATTCATCTGAAGAACCTCAAGAAAAAGGAACTTTTCCTACACTTCTACTTATGAACCTTGCATTACTTGTACAGGACTGCAGACACTTCTAAAATACTTTCTCTTAATAATAACATCTACATTTTACACTTAGGGTCATGCTATGCTTTCATGTTATAGGCGCAGCAGGAAAATCTAAAACCGCTAATTTAACAGGGATTCTTATTTCATAAATAATTTAAAAAACCTCAACATAGGGGGTACATAAATTTCTCCAGCAGAACATGTTGTGACAAACAAACTCCTATAAAACAATATTTTCCTTCAAAATGTTTGCTAAGGATCACATGGGCGTCTTTCCTGCATTCTACTTTTCACGATCCGGACTATGCAATATCATTTTCAAAAGGAAAAAACCCTATCTCCAGCTCTAATAAGGGCTGTCAGCTCAATTACACAGACTAGCTAATAAAAGACTAGCAATGCCCTTGCAAAACTGTATAGAACATGAGAATAACATAAACAATAATGGGATTGCCACCTGAGATTTTTTAACAGAAACCCCCACTATACAGTTCCCTTTAAAGGTCAAATAAGGGAACATCAATCTGTTCTACTCATTCTTTCATACAGGATGGGCAGTAACATAGCATATATTTTAATCATTGTATTAATTCTAACAATTTTTAAAACAGTATTACTGAATAGCCAATTAAATGTTCAACACTGTATGCTGTAATACGACTTCCTCCATCACTGATGTTTTTTTCACCCAATAGTACAAGAAGACTTTGACACAGCTAAGGCTTTCAGGTCAACTACTGGCCCAGGTTTTTCAGAAGCCTTGACAGCTTAGACAGACTCAAGAGAGAGTGAGAAAAAGAAGAGAGAAAACATAATTTTGCCTACCCTTAATTTGTAGAGGAGCTAGCCTCCTTCCCCCATTTTGACAGTAGGAAAACCTGAAAACAGGTTTACCTTCTGTCAACACTTTCAACCCCTATTTGTAGCAACTGGGCACAAACAAACTTGTAGGAGATATCTTAGAAAGTGGCTATGCTCTGATTCAGCCTAACACAAGCACATTGAGTTAACTTTAAACCAATTCCTTCAGCAATTGTACTAGATTAACATGAGGGCGCATGAATGCAAACTAAAATCCATTTCCTCCTTATCTTAGCCCCTACACAGTATTCTTTAAACTAAAACCATTATTTTTATATACATGGCAGATCAATGCTCAACTGAGGGCTGCTTTTCCTTCGTTTCATATGACTGCGCAAAACGTGTGTTTGCCAAAAATAGGAAGCAAAGCTTCTCTTCCTCTCTTTGCGCTGTCATCTCAAGTGTCCAAGCAAACCTTACCCTTCACCCTGCTAAGTTGCTAAATGCAGAACTCCGACCTTTGACCGGTTCAGCAGCTGTTCATTTTTTTGTGCAAGGCTTTCCATGCGGTTTTTGTAATTCAAAGCAACTCTGGAGAATCACAGCTGAAAGGCAGTCCTGTCCGGTCCGTGTGCCAGCAATTTAAAGGTAGGATAATAACGTCTGCTGGTTTCTGTATACTTATTTTCATTTGTGTACAGTATGTGGTGTGCAGTCTAGTAATACAGAGGTCAGCTGTTTGTTCTATATTTGCATGTGTACCAGCTCTAGCTTGAGATCAGTTTGAAACCTGCCCTGAGTGGTAGAACTGCTTTTAAAATAGTGACTTTTGTTCAATTTCGACTTTGGTGGTAGGGGCACTTAAAAATGAATATCCTACAATATTTTTGCATAATAGGAACCCCCAGAGTGTTCTCTAGATAGCCCAGGAATGGGAAATCAGAAATGTATAAGGTATACCCTTAAAAAATAGGTTTTTATATGCCTAGCTAAAGTGAAATTTCACATTGCACTCCCCACATCATGGTAAAGTGCTACTCAAATCCAACTTTGATGCTAGGAGCTATATATTATTCACAATATGATTATCAGACATTGCAAAAGATCAAAAACAATTTTATGGCAATTATTTTTAAGAAATTTTTTTTCCCTTCATAGAATCAAAATTCTCCTCCTTTATTTATTTATTTTTTTAAACTAATGATCACAAACCCTTTTGATGGTTCCATATATGAAAAGCAAGCCTCATTCCTTTCCTATCACCTTTAAATGTATTCATTTATACTACAAAGCACAGAAGCCTTACTAAAACTGAAAAAGTCTGCGCCACTTTTAAAGGACAGTTATTATTTAACATCAGAACCACAGATGTACTTATGTAAAAAGGCATTAAGAAAGGAAATCCCTTTTAATCTTTTCTCTGTTATCCAAAATAATAAAACTGTCTTTTCTGACTTATAAAATCAGCAGTGTATAATGCACGCCTTTATACCGTGTTTGCAGTAACTCAAAATCTAGTCGACTCGGCCTCATGGCTTGGGACCAAAAATAGCCATATGTTGTTGACACAGCTGTGTTCTGACCAGCAGGCGTCAACATCTCACGCTTTTCAAGCCAGCACAAATCTATCGTTCTGTAATGTGGTGTTTATTTCAGCAACAACCGATTCACTCAGATGATGTTTTTCAATATTAATATATAAGGATAATACTGTAACATTTTGCATTTTAGTCCTAATTGTGTGAAAGCATACAAATTCGTTTTTTCCTACCTTTCTATGAGGCCTATTTTATTTCTACTGAGTGTAAATTCTGATTTATCTGTACCAGTGTGGCAATTTGCACATATCTATAATTTCTTACTTTATCAATTTTAATGGTAGCGTGCAGCTATTTAGCATATGTTTCATTATTCATTCCCTGAATTAAAAAAAAATGTAGTTTTTTTTAAATGACATTTGCATAACAGAATGACAACAAAAACCAATTTTAGCTCATTCCAGACATTTTCAGAAGGGGGTCATACACTCATAACACACAACACAGCGCGCTTAAGGTTAGCCATTCTTACACAAAGAGCGCAATCGCTATTTACTCACACAAGTATCACCAATGTCAAACCACAAACCACATAGACATTTAAACACACATTTTTTTTAACAACAAATTTTATTGAGTTTACAACACCCAGTGGGCGAACCCCTGCAGTCAGTATATAGACACATATCAATATGCATATACAACAGATACCTACGAGGGTTTCACCACAGGATCTGCGAAACATGCAGTCCAACATCCCACCCCTCCCCCCACCCCTGCACCACTCTTCCCACCTGAAATGAGAAAGACGTACATGATCAGAACACTGTGTCCACTGCCCCAGCCAATGAGCACATTAGATTGGGGAATCATTGATGATGAGCCTTGCAATAGGGTCAGGATTCGCTGACTGTGTATGGATAGATAGGTCAATGCCCCGGTATTCAGCCCACTTGGACCAGATCTTCCCATGTTTCTGCGGGCAACCCCGTGCCTGAAACACCGCCACTTCCGCCGACATACATGTATCTAGGGCTGTCTTCCAGGCCGCCACCCCGGGGGGAGAGGGAGACTTCCAATGCTGCGCTATGTCGCGCTTCGCTAAGGTGAGACCGAGGAATAGAAGGTGCCTCTTATATCTGTTTCCCCCGATGTCCTCCGTGCCATGAAGAAGTATCAATCGAGGATCCTCCGGGAGGTCCCAGCATAACACCCGCCCCAGACAGGACAGCACCCCCGACCAAAAGTGTTGTAGTGCCGTGCAACTCCAGACCGTGTGGAGGAAGGACCCGACGTCAGAATTACAGCGGAGGCAGGTTGGGGACTGAATAGCCCCCATCTTCCAAAGGCGAAGGCGGGTATAATATACCCTGTGAAGGTACTTAAACTGTATCAACCTGTACCTAGAGGAGACGGCGGCATACCTGGGGCTGGCAAGGGCCTCAGTCCAATCATCGTCCGTGAGGGCCGGTAAATCCGCCTCCCATGCTGCCCTAGTCCGGTGTATGCGTGTCTTGGAGTGCGTTGTCAGGGTCTGATATATTTGGCGGATTTTGTGCCCTCCCAGATCCCCCATCAACAGTCTGCCCTCTAGTGGGTGGAATTCGGGTAAGGACGTTAGGTGCTTTATCAGGGGGGACAGGGCATGGCGAAGCTGAAGATACCTGTGGAACTGGGACTTGTGTAGATCAAACTCCTCCTGCAGCCTCTGAAAGGATTTAAGCGTGGTCCCTCGCATCACATCACCTAATGTAGAGATTCCAATAGTATCCCATCCCCGGAACCCGGTTAGAATGGAGACGGGCCGAAGGCGCGTGCCTCGCCAAAGGGGAGTCGCGCCCGTCAGCGTATCCCACCAACCCATGGACCGGGATACTCGTCTCCAGATCTGGACTACGGTACTGCAGGCGGGGGGAAGAGCCTCCAAGGACGAATTGCTGTATAAGAGATCTAATAGTGGATGTTCCGCCAGGAATAGCCGGTCCACCGCATAGGCCGGATCAGTCTGAGGATTGTACCACCATTCATTGATGACTAAGAGCTGGGATGCCCAATAATACGCCCGTACGTCTGCCGCTGCAATGCCACCGCAATAGGTGGATTGGATACAGGTCGCAAGAGCCACCCGGACCGCCCCTCCCCCCCAGAGGAATCTATTTAGGAGCGCATTGATTTGAAGAAACCACGACGGAGGGATCGGGAACGGGAAATTCTGAAACCTATAAAGCAAGCGTGGCAGTGATACCATTTTGAATATTGCAGACCGGCCATATAAGGATAAGGGAAGGTGGGACCATACCGTCGTCTCCTCCCGTACCGCCGGAAGCAGGGGGGCTATGTTGCGCGACCACGCCATGACGGGGCATCTAGTGATATGGACGCCGAGGTATCTAAACCCCTCGTCCGCAATGACCAGCTGTGAGGCCCAGGTTTGACTTCCCTGGGCGCCGCATATGGGAAAAAGGATCGACTTGGACGGGTTGGCATGTAGTCCTGTCGTCTCACCGAACACCCGCAAGATCTGAAGCACCCTCGGTCCGGTGACCCAAGGGTCAGAAAAGAAAAATAGCGCGTCATCAGCATATAGTGCTATCCTGTCCGAACACTCGGGTGACCAGACCAGTCCCCGGTAAACCGCATCCCTGCGTACCCACTCAGCCAGTGGCTCTATCGCTAAAGCGAACAGAAGCGGAGAGAGGGGGCAACCCTGTCTGGTCCCTCTGTGGATGGGGAAGGAGGGAGAACGGTGGCCAGCCACACGGATCGAGGCCGTAAGATCTGTGTACAGCAATTTAACATACGCGCGGAACCGGGGCCCCAGGTTGACAGCTTCCAAAAGTTTAAAAAGGTAAGTCCAGCTCAAGGAGTCGAACGCCTTGTCGATGTCAGCTAGCAGGACAGCCGCAGGGCGTCCCAGACGGTGGGCCTCGGCAACAGCGTTGTGCGCTCGCCGTATGTTATGCCTAGTGGAGCGTTGGGGCATAAAGCCTGACTGGTCCGGGTGGACGAGGTCCAGAATGCAGGTGCGGAGGCGTTCAGCCAACACCTTCCCCAGTAGTTTCGGCTCGAAGTTTAATAGGGATATGGGACGGTATGAGCCCGGGGCCTCCGGAGGGCGGCCCGGTTTGAGAAAAACCACAATTTCGGCATGGCGCCAGTCCAGGGGCAAGATCTTCTGCTCCCAACGCCTGGTGCAGCGCACCAAGAAGGTGGGGACCAACGGTCCCCATATGGGGGCGCAAAAAGTCACAGGGGAACCCGTTGGGGCCCGGTGCACGGCCTGGGTGGGTATTGGTGAGGGCCGCCTGCAGCTCCTCCACCGAGATAGGCTTGTCGAGAACAGCTCGCTGCACATCCGAGAGGCGTTTTGGAGGGATATCTACAAGAAAGGCATCAATAAGCGGTGCAGCGAGTTCCTCACGATCACAGTACAGGGCCGTATAAAAATCGGCAAAGGCCTGCACCACCGCCCCCGGGGAGACGCACATGTCACCGGCAGGGGACCTCAATAGAGGGACTTGCGTCGGGGAGGCCCTTGCCTGACATAGTCGGTGGAGCATCTGGCTAGACTTATCGCCCCAGTGATATATCCGGTGCTGGGTCGCCAGCCAGGCATCCCTGGCATTGTCCGTGAGCAGCTGGTGCAGCTGCTGTTGGACATGGAGCAGGTTACGGCGGGCACCGGCTTCGGAGCTTTCCACTAACGAGGCCTGGAGAACGAGCTGTCTATCCTCTAGATCTTGGATCTGTGCCAGGCGGCGCCGCTTTTCCCCAGTGCGATAGCTAATATCAGCCCCCCCGAATCGTAGGCTTAAAGGCTTCCCACCATATTATCTGGGATTGAGTGGACCCGGTGTTGAAAGCAAAGTAATCTGCCGTGGCTCGATGGAGCATCTCCCGATATCCGGGATCTCTAAGCAACCAAGGAGACATGCGCCATTGATAGGAGGGACGACTGGTCTGCAGACGGAGTTTGAGCTGAATGGGTGAGTGATCAGACAGGCCACGTGGGAGGATAGAGGTATGTGACACCCGATGCAGGTAGCTGCCTGGGAGGAACATGTAATCCAGACGGGAGAGGGTGGGGTGTACGGATGATGCATATGTAAATCCAGTTTCAGAAGGATGATAAGCCCGCCATGTGTCCGCCCAACCCAATGCATGGGCCAAGATGTTGAGTTTAGACCTAGGAGGAGGGGTGGTCGGCGGTCGTGCCCGCCACCTATCCGGGGGAGCCATTACGTCGTTCCAGTCCCCACCCAGGATAATCAAGCCGTCAGGGAATTCCCCCCAGAGTTGCGTCAGTCTGTCAATGAACGTCCGACCGAGAGGAGGTGGGGCGTATATGCTCCCAATTGTAATCTGTTCCCCAGCCAGGGTGCCGGAAACGGCCGTAAAGCGGCCACCCGGGTCGAACCAATGCTGAGTAACTTGAAAAGGGACCCTGCGGTGAATAAGGATGGCTGTACCCCGTGCCCCCCTTGAGAAGCCAGAATGGTACACCGTGGCATATCCATAGCGAGAAAGACACGGGGCCTTGTTGCCTAGCATGTGAGTTTCTTGCAGCAGCAAGACATCTGCTGAGTAGCGTTTTGCCAGGTGTAGTACAGCCCCTCTTTTAATCTTATTCAACAGGCCCCGTACATTCCAAGACACAATATTGAGATCTCCTAGGGGAGTGCCATTAGCTGTGTGTGTCATGAGCTATCGGTAAGGTGTAGAGCAGCGGACATTGTGGACATATGGGACATCGTGGTGCGTGTATCGTAAAAAACAACTGTGCAACTAACAATAAATCGCCCTCCCAACCCCTCCCACCGCCCCCCCAACCCCTATACATCCTAGAACACGGAGTACCTGTCGCTGCGGAATCTCGTCCTGGCCCCCAAACGTGGAGGCCCCGGCGGACCCTCCAAAGCATCCCCCCCCACCCAACATTACCCATGAAAACTCAAAACAGGGAAGGCGTGTAGAACCCACTCCCTCCAGGGAAAGAGCAAAAGTCCCTGGCTCTTAGTGGCAGGATATCCCGGCCAGTAGCAGCAGCCAACGGGCTCCGCAGTCGCATGAGACCGGGAAGAGTCAATACACCAGCGCATGTCCCAGCCTCGGGCTGCCTCAGTCTGCAGAGTCCTTCTTGTTCTGGGAGCGCCAGTTAGAGCGGGATCGATGTCGTCGATGAGTAGCGTCGCCTCCCTGCCGTCCACCCCGATGCGAGCTTTGAGAAGAGTCAGAGTCTAAAGGGGGTGGGGAATGCGGCTTCAGGTGGCGTCGCTCATCTGTCCACGCAAATACTTCCTCTGGAGTATCAAAGAAATACGTTTTTGAATCATGAATGACCTTCAGACGGGCCGGGAACATGAGCGCATAGGATAGGTTCAGATCCCGCAGCCGCCGCTTGGCCGCAACAAAGGATTGGCGTTGCTGCTGAACCGTCCGGGTGTAGTCCGGGAAGGCCATGATGGGATGGGACTCAAAGATCATTTCATCCTTATGTGTCCTGGCAAAGCGAAGAATGGCATCGCGGTCAGCATAATTTAGAAGGCGAGCAATAACCGGGCGTGGGCGCTCCCCCGGCGGCGGCTTCTTGGTCAGGGCGCGATGGGCCCTCTCGATCATGAAGCAGGAAGAGATGTCGTCTGCGGGTAGCCGCGCCTTGAGCCATTCTGAGAGGAAGCCACCCATCGAGGATCCCTCGCAACCCTCCGGAAAACCCACCAGGCGGATGTTGTTGCGGCGGGCCCGCCCCTCCGCGTCTTCGGCCCTAGCCTCCAGCTCTTTAGATACCATGGCCAGCTTATCGACCTTCTTCTGGAGGGTGGAGACAGTATCCTCAACCGCGGAGACCCTCGTCTCAGCCTCGGTGATTCGGTCGAGTGCCTTCCGGAGGTCCTGGCGGAGGAACGACACTTCGGACCCCACCGCACCGATCTGGGCCTCAAGGGCGGTTCGTGATTGATTGATGGCCTCCAGGAGTGTCGCCGTATCAGATGAGACTCCCTCTGCGGCACCTTTATTCGCTGGGGTGGCTGTGGTGTATTGGTCAATGGTAGGTTGTTTGGGTGCCGCCGCACCGGGGTTGCCCTTACCCATGATGGCGTGGAGGGTCCGCTCCAGAGCAGTCAGTGCCACAGCCAGAAAGAGTGATAGAAGGGGGAGCGGTAGAGCACACCACCCACCTCAGGGCGGGGCGGATCACTACGACCGCGTCCCCAGCGCAGGCGCCCGATCCCAGGCGGCACCGACAGGTATCACCGTCAAGAGCCCCCAGGGTCTCCAATATACGGGGCAGTCAGGACTGTCTGTGTGGCCGCCCCGGGCAGGCCGGGGGGAGGGACCGGTGGAGCCCTCCGCCAGGGGGTCAGGCGCGTGGGCAGCAGCAGAGTCCAGCCCGACAGGTCCCCCGCCAGCTCACCGCAATTCTGTATGGCACCGGAGTCTTCAGGCAGGGCGGCAGTCTACGGCTGTCCAGGGGCCCGCCGGGCCCCACCGGCAAAATCCAGGCCCAGGGTAGGCCTCACAGATCCAAAGCCCCTTCAGCAGGGGACCGGAGGTAGGCGCAGCCGGCAGAGGGGTACCGTGATCGTAGTGCACTCCCCGCTGCCCCTCAGGACCGGGGCCCGATCAGCAGCTTTCCGGGGGAGCCGCCGGGCAGGATAATAACAGCCCCAGCCGCTCCACCAGTGAATCGCGGCCGCCGCAGCTCAGCCGCAGCCGCCCGCCGATGCGTGCGTGGTCTCCGCCGGTCTGGCAAGCCGCAGCGGCCGAATTGGACTCCCTGCCGCCTCCAAGGTATCTCAGCGCGATTGCCGCAGACCCGTGAGCAGTCCGCTCGCACAAGCCAAGTGTCTGGGACCAGGATAATGGCGGAGGATGTCCCTGGAAGGAGCGAACTGCGGAGCTCTACGGAGACGCGTCCGCCATGTTCGGCTCCTAGGCCACGCCCCTAAACACACATTTAACCCACAAATCAACACTTAGGACAGAAAAAGACAGCTTACAAACTGTACGCAAAACCAAACTATTTGTAAATACTAATTGTAAGTCATATTTACAAGAAGAGCTTTCAAAAGTAGCCCAAAAAACTGTTCTATGTTCAAGAAGCCAAAATACACCAAATTCGCCAGTTTTGGCTGGTAGAACACTCAAAAAGCGCTCTGCATATCACCACTTATGAATGTTACTAAGTGCATAGATCAGGATCCGTTTTATGTACATTTTTAGTTCCATGGGGTACTTAGTCACCAAGAAAGAAATATCTTTTTACTATACCTAACCCTATTTAGGTATCCCCTCTGAGGGGAGTCAGCTGAGTACTTACTCAATCCATATTGGTACCTCAAAAACAGCAACACTTTCTGCGAAGTGTGCTAGAAACAGGCATGCCAAAAATAGTGCAGAATATGCAGTATTATAATCAAAGTAGCGCTGAAGGTACTCTTCGTACGTTGCGCTGTTCAAACAAATTCAAATAGAGAAAAATCTCCTCATTACCTGCCTATATGTATTGCAATGCATATATAACTACAAAACAGATTCCAAAATTGGCCAATCATACAAACAAAGCCACAGTAAGTGTTATTAAAACTACCTTACCAATCAAAGGCATCAAACCAACAGCAAGTGCCGCAAAACGGCTCTTACCAATCAAATGGTGTCCAGGTTCCAACTGCCAAGTTCTCAAATCGACCAAATGGTCACTGCACGGCGAATCAACAAAAGAGATCTCAGTCAAGGACCGGCGCCGCCGGGATGGTCAGATCAGAAAGAAAGGGAAAACGCCATGGGTGCCAAGGCTCAGGTCTCCTCAGGCAGCGATCGCGTCCAAGAGCGAGATTCCAATCCTTCGTCGCGACCAGTCCTTCGGGCATCCGAGTCACTGATGAGCCCCACGTTGGGCGCCAATTTGTAGTAGTTACCCTCAGTAAGGCCTACCAGTGCTTAGGGGTTCTCCCTTCTCTGCACAGATTCCTCAGACACTTAGGAAGAAGTTGGCAATAGAAACTGGAATAGAAAAGACAGAGTTTATTAAACCTCATGAGGTGGAGCTAACATTCGCACATCACCCTTCAGTAATGCATGAAGTAGCACACTGAATGGAAGGACCCTGGTCCTTTTATACCCACACAGGGGCTCAAATGAAGGCGGTACAAACACAAATGCTGGTTTTAGGTACATATAAGGTCATACAGAGAATGCACAGTCGACAAGTGGGTGGAGCTAACAGTTTCTACTTTTAGTAGACACATCCTGACATTTATAAACTCGGAACAGCTGCAAGCTCAACTGAGCATGTGCAAAGCAAGAGGAACTAAATATAACTTGTCTCTAGGCAGATTTCAAGAGCAGTTAACAGGAAGGTAGGACAGAGCACATGGCGAGCACATGGCAGCACATGGCAACCAAAATGGCTGCCAGAAATACAAAATGGATTCCACAAAGCGGACAATTTAGCCTCTAAATACAGGCTGTCTTCAGCCAATGCTTAACTTAAATGCTGCCAAATTACAACAGGGGGGCCTCCGCACTCCAAGTCACTTTCTGATCGTCCGGCCAGATATCTCGGGGGGGGGGGGGGGAGGTTCGGATGTAGTGGGTAAACTGTGGATTTGTCCCAATTTACTCCTAGCCCGGAGGCTTCTGCAAATTCTGTCAGTGTTGTCCAGATGGGTGTGAGGTCCTCGGTAATGTTTCGAATATATAGGAGAAGATCGTCGGCGTACATGGAGACACTGTGTATGGTAGCCGCTATGGGGATGCCCCAGTGTTCTCCCTCTCGCCGCAGTCGTATAGCTAGGAGTTCTACAGCGAGGGCGAAGAGGAGAGGCGAGAGCGGGCAACCCTGCCTCGTGCCTCTTTGTACCGCGAATTCTGGCGATATGTGTTGCCCAATGCGAATATGCGAGGTGAGTTTGGTATATAGAAGTTGTGTATACGCTAAGAGAACGGGACCGAGTCCTGCTCGTCGTAGGACCGAAAATAGATATTGCCATGTGAGGGTATCGAAGGCCTTCTCGAGGTCTAGGATAAGGCAGGCTGCCCTGGGGAACATGTCACCAACTTGATCCTGGATATTCAATAGTCGGCGTATATTTTGGGCCCTGTTTCTGCCCGCAACGAAACCGCACTGATCTGGATGAACCAGGGGTCGTAGGATTTGTGTGCATCTGTCCACTAATATCTTCCCTAGGATCTTACAGTCAGCGGATAGAAGCGTAATGGGGCGGTAGGAGGCCATTTGTTGCGGGTCACGGTTTGGCTTCAGAAAGGTCACAATAACTGATTCCCGGAGGGATCTCGGTAACTCTCCTTTTTCCAACGCGGTCGCAAACATCGTCACCAAGCGGGGAACCAACAGGGGGGAGAAGGTTGTGTAGTATTCCAGGGGTAACCCGTCTAGCCCTGGTGCTTTGTTGCGAGCTAGGGCGTGAATAATGTCGGTAGATTGTATCTCCGTATCTAATGCCTTTCTGTCTGCCTTCGTGATGCTGGGGATCGTCAGTGAGTTTAGAAAATGATCTAGTATGTCCTGCCCGGTCGGCGCTGGGCTTTGATAAACCTCTGAGTAGTATTGATGGAATGCCGCAAGGATCTCGTCCTGGGATTGTACTAGATTTCCGAGGGGGTCTATCACTTCAGTTATGGGTTTCACGTCGGTGTCTTGTTTAGATAACCACGCCAATAATGTGCCTGTTTTATCCCGCTCTTTGTGCATCCGGGTAGCATACGCCCTGAAATTGTACCGACGGAGATCGACGCAGGCAGCTAGGTACTCTGTCTTGGCTTTGGCCACTTGTGTCGCCGCTTCTTCAGTGAAGCCGTTTCGCTTGGTAGCGGTGGCTAACTGCGTTTCGGCTTTTGTGAGTGCCTGTTCTAATGTCCGTTTTACCCCTATTATTTGCTTAATACATTCTCCCCGTGCCACTACTTTGAATGTGTCCCACTCCACTAATGTTGAGGACGCTGTCCCTGTGTTACTAGTGAAGTAGTCCTGTATGCTTTGCCCCTGTTCGTGTTTGAATACTTGGTCTGTCAGGCAGTCCCGCGGTAGTCGCCAGGTGGGAACCGGGGGGCGTAAGGGTCTCCAGTTTAACCGCAGAATATGGGCGTCGTGGTCACTGTCACTTGCAGACTTAGGGTATAAATTCAATTTTGCTTAGTCTCACATCGCCTACTTGGCGGTTCTGTTTTTTGGTTACGACCTCAACAATGAAGGGAGGGGGTTAGCCCCCCACTTTCTAGAGAAATGTGTTCAATTGCAGCTACCTTCTACTCTTAAGAAGTTACAATCTTTCCTGGGTTTTTTTAATTTCGGGAGGACCTACATTCCTGATTATACTCAGCGTATCAAACCGCTTTACGCATTGATACAACCCTCTTTTACGTCTTCCAGCTGGCTTCCAGAACATACAGAAATTCTTCGGTCTTTGCAGTCTGATCTGCTTGCGACCAACTTCTTTTTAACTTGTGACAACACAACTAACTTAGTCATACGGATTGTACCTGGTACAGTGGGTTTCACTTACCTGACATTCAATGAGGGCGATACTGTTCCCATTGCCTACAAATCGCATTTGTACACATCAGCAGAGATGCGCTTTTCCCCATTGAAAAAATTCTTACGGCAGTACAGATGGCTATCCTGAAGGAACGCTCTTTGGCTCAGGGGAAACCCATCCTTATGGAGTCGCCTGTGCCTGCTCTGGAGGCGGTCACAAAGGCGAGCGTACCAAATTCTAAAGCCTTACACCCGCGGTGGATTCAATGGGCGAGTTCTTTGACATCGGCTGATGTCACCTTTATCTTTGACCCATCCTTACAGACGCATGAGTTTTTACAGTACGAACAGGTTCATCCTGCGCCACAGTTTTTGCTTCCTCTTGCCCATTACAAGTGTATAGTTCTCTTCCAGGGGATCCTCATCAATAGTCATAAGCACTGAATATTCCTGCCCATGTACGGGGACCCCGGAAATAATAAAAAATATATATGAAAAACATATATATACAGCTCTATATATATATATACATATATCATTTTTTCTCATACCAATGCAGCCCCCAAATAGGAGGCTAAACAATGCCATAATAAATAACTGCTTTTGTAAACACACAATGAATATATAGACCACAGGAGGGCAAGTATCACTTGAACTCTTTTTAATGAGTAAAACTCATGAAAACTGCAAAAGAGCAGGCATTGTTAGGCTACAGGCTGCATTGTAAACCAATAGCATAGAAAATGAAAGCAATTGTACAAAAACTGGCACCGTGCCTTTAAGGCAGCCATGACCCCTAGCTTCCCATCATGCCTCAGGGGTGACAGGTCAGTTGTTTTTTCTGGCTCCTTCAGTTAGGACCCTGGAATTCACAGCTCTGACTTTTTGACTTTTTAGTCAGAAAAATCATCTCTAATTCTAGTTTTCTACTCTTCACTCGACGTCTTTTGGGCTTTAGAGTGAAGCACTGCCATTTTTTAGACAGAAAAGGCTTTATTTTCTGTCAGAATGCCTTCCCTTTTTGACACCTGCCATTCCTGTGGCAAAAAGAAGGCTAGGACTGACACACATTCAGTGTGTATTCTCTGACTCCCCGATTCTCACTCTCCAGAGACCTGCCAGCATTGTAAGAAGGTGTCCAGGAGATCCATAAAGGAAAGGGAAAGAATCCGGTTGTATGGGCTCTCCGAAAGAGGTAGGTCTCCAGTGAGACAAAAGAAGAAGAGAGCAAGATCGACGGCAAGAAGCAAGATTCCAATCTGTTCGCCGTCGGGATCGGCGTCGAACCTTTCAATGGCAAAGAAACAGGCGACGTCGAAGTCTTTGACGGTGCAGGCGCACCGATCAACGCCAGGACCGAAGACCGTTCCAACGTCGAGTCAGGTATCGGAGCCTCTGTTGGTGTCAGCCCGGCGACAATCAACGTCGAGGTATAGTTCTCCGCCAGCGTTGGCTGAACGTTCGGTGTCGAGACATGATGCTCCATCGTCGCCCTCTAGCAGGCGATCGACGTCGAGGCACAGGTCTCCGTCTACTCATAGACGGTCGAGGCATAAGACTCTGCCTCCGTCGTCGAGAAGGGGGTCAACGTCGAAGCACCACGTTCAACCGTCGACGCCCAAACAGAGGTCTCCGTCGTCGTATGCCCAGAGACGATCGACGTCGAGGCAAAAGATTCTACGGTCGTCGCCCAGGAGATCGACGTCGAAGCAGAAGACTCCATCTGCTACTTCTCCTAAGTCGACGTCGAGACATGGGTCGCTGGCGAAGAGTCACTCAGCGTCGAGACAGAGGTCCCCGCCGGCCTCTTCTCGTAGTCAACCGGTGTCGAGACACAGGACTCCGTCGGCGTCAAGGCTATCTCCTCCGCCTTCAGGCAAGAAACAATCAACGTCAAAAGGCAGGGATCGTTCGACACCAAGACACAGATCTCGGTCGGTGACCATTTCGTCATCTCCATCAATCGCGCCGAGGGCAGAATCTCCAGCGCTGGGTCATGCAGAGACTCCTCGTTCGACGTCGAGACTCAGGCTCACCGGAGGTGGCTATCTCAACGTCGAGCAGTCCAGCGCCTTCTCCAGTACGACCTCGGCCACCTGTATCTCCTGCACGGGAGGAAAGGCAGGAAACTTCGCCTATCTCCTAAATGGATGTTACCTCTGCACCACTGGCAGAAGTCTGGTACGGTGCAAGCAGGAGACAATCCGGACGATTCCAGTCTTTTGCACAGGTCTCCTCTAACCCGGCTGGTGCAAGCGGTGGATCGCTCCCCTACTGCTCCACCAAGGGGTTGGGAGCGAACTCATACTCCTGCATCCTCCTCAAGAAGAAGATCCAGGTCTAGACAGCGCAGGAGAAGGCACAGATCTCCGACAACCTCTCCCTCTTCCATTCGCTCTTCAAAGAGTGATTACTCACCTACTCTGACCGACAGCCCACCGTCGAGGATCTCTCCGGTGGATGACGTCAGTGCTTTTCAGGACGTTCTGGCCAGAGGGGCAAATAAGTTGAACATTGTTATGCCCACTCAACAGGCTTCATCCTCTGTGATATTCGAAACGGTGCATCAGAGGTCAACATCCAGACCATTGTTGCCTTTGGTGCCGGGCCTCCTACAGCCAGTCATGGATGTTTTTCTGATGCCTGCAACACTCAAGACTGCGCCTGCGAGGATCTTAAAGACATATAGACCCCCGCAGGAGGATCCTTTATTCCTCAGATCTGATCCACCACCTGATTCTGTGATTAAAGCGGCTGCTAAAAAGAATCATGCGGTGGCCTCTTCATCATCCGTTCCTCCAGATAAGGAGAGCAGAACACAGGATTCATGGGGCAGGAAGGTCTGTGGCACGTCAGCCTCCATGCTTAAGGTCTCCAGCGCCTCAGCGCTTTTAGGGCGCTACGATAGATCTCTGTGGGACTCGCTTCAGAGATTTACAGAAAAACTCCCAAAAGAGGACTGCAGGGACTTTGACGAGGTATTATAAGAGGGAAGCCTGGTGGCAAATCAGGTGATCAGCGCCGCAGCTGATGGAGCTACGCTGTCGGCTCATGCCTATGCACATGGAATATGTGCCAGAAGATCATCCTGGCTCCGGTTAACTGCGTTAAAGCCGGAAGCGCAATCTCGCATCCTCAATTTGCCATTCTCAGGGACATCCTTATTTGGAACACCCACTGATAAGATGTCGCGGATGAAGACAGAGCTGGATACCTTAAAGGCAGTTGGCCTTGAGAAAAGAAAAGAATTCAAACGCCGTTACAGGCCGTATGATAGGCGTCCCTTCCACCAGAGGGTTCAAACCCCTCATTGGCAGAGGCAGCAACATCAACGGACCCAGTCAAAGTCACACTATCAGGGTCGTCGCACCCCCAGAGGAAGTTAATGGGGATGGGGGATGTTAATGCCGTACATTCGTTATTTTCAGATTTAAAATATCACTCTGCTTTTGAAACTGAGAATTTGTATTTGAATTCTGCCAATTCTGCTGATTTATTCTGTTTTCAACATTATGGTCATCATTTTTTACATAAGTCAAACACAGTCATAATCAGGTTAATTATACGCAATGGGAACATTGTCCTGCCCCATTTCGTAGTTCGCAAACACAGAAAAATACGTTTGCCTACTTTTCTGGCTATAATCTATCTGACCCGAGATCCTCTTATTATAAATTAAGTGCACAAACACACGAAATTCATACTGACCCATACTAAATTGGTATATTCTTCGACTTTCATAACCGATTTATCCTTAAAAGGTTATGATTATTGGACAGACATGATTGATTTGAAATCAATATGGGGTACCAAATTTTGGCAGGTGCAGGGAACTGAATCATTGCATCGTGCGTGTTTGATACCGTCACAGCTTTTGTTCCTAAATCAAACTGTGCCGCAAACTACATGTTTTGGTTTGGCGACTGCTAAACATTTTAATTCTCCTTTGTTCCTGTCATTAGCAGCTTATGACGGCTGGCAGCAATATACAAATTATTCTCTAGAGGACTTACACAATACGGTCCACAATGGTACCTTTAATTCATCCGCTATTACTCCCTTGGGATGGTTAATATGGCCGCTCAGTACTAATGCTTGCCAGTTGCGTTTTTCAAATTCAAAAGGGGGGTTTATGCCAAGTCGACCTGACCCTCGCTTTCCACAAACACACATTCTGTGGGTAAATTGTGTCAACAGTGGTTGGGACAGTCATCGATGTCGACTGTGAAACATCATCTCTCACGTTTAAATGGAGACATTGATCAGGCGGATTTCCTTTTGGGTCCCAGGTCTCCTCGTCCAAAATGTTTTGCTTATGCATCATATAATGAAATATGGAAACTGCCCCAAATGGAAGCAGCTTTCAGGTTGCGTCAAGTAGATCAAGACAATTTGCGTAAGGTTTTGGAGGTGGTAGACAACAGCAATAATACTTTGTCTTCTCGTATTTACACTGTGGATAATATTGTTTCATCTGTTATTGACATTGTGCAGAATGATGTGTCTGTTTGTATCATGGTCAAAATCAGTTGCATTCTGTAATGCAATTTGGCTGGACTTTACAAACATTGAAAAATGGGAAAGTGCCTTGGGATTATTTGAACACTACTGCCCTGTTTTTACCTTTTAATTTGACCGATGAACAAAAGCTTATGTCAATAAAAGATTCTACATACACCTTGTTACATATTGAGAAGTTAGAACAACTACCATTTTCAATAGCGGAGACCGATTTCTCTGTATGGTTAATATATGGGGTTATTTCTTTGCCCATTTCCCTCTTTCAGTTTACTGCATGTATGAAACATTATCCTATAGGGAGATTTGAACCCCTGGGTAGTACCTTTCTGCACGAAATGTGATCTTTACCGTTTACATTTCACTGTCTGCGTGAGGATAAGGAGGTTTTCCTGACAGGGGAGGACTGTGATTCTACTGTGGGACTCGCATTAGTCTGTACCCAAGTTCAGCTTCACGGCGCTTGCAACCTGTCAGCACCCAATTTGGCCTGTTTTCTAAAAGAAACACCAGTCCCGTCAATAATTCCCACACTCACATTGCTTTCTAACGGTAGTTATCTTATCCTAAATAACCACAACTGCTGCGGGTTACGGGCAGGGATTCCGTTTATAGTAACGGTTTCCGAAAGAGTTACTTGTTGCAGCAATGTTCTTTTTCCCCCTGCATGGGATTGTAGATAGCTTGCTGTGGCCTTCCATTCCCACTTTGAAAACAGACTTCAATAAAGTAAGCAGACTCAAAGGGCTATTGTTTCAACAAGAAGTCGCTCTTGCTTCTGCCCGAGAGACCTTCGGATTGCAGGTGGCTAGAACGCCTAGTGAAATTCAGTCGCTACTGAATACGAATCTCCCACTACATTTTGGGGAACTGATTCATCAAATCTTTAATGCTTCTGATACTCAAGGCCTTGCGCATTTTTAAACTTGTGGGCTCCGGTCTTGTTATATCTTTTCAGACGATTTTGGAGTAATACCGTCCTTTATACATTCTATTTTTTCCAGCGCCTTAGGTGTTTTTCCACTCATCCTATTATTGGTGTGTGGAGTGCTGGTACTTCTGCTCCTGTTACGCAATGGATGACCATCCTGTGGTTCTGCACAGACCAGGCCTGTGGTGACTATACCGTGAACGAATGCAACAACTTTTTGGATGCTTGCCGCTGGCAACGCTCAGTGTGAGCTATGGGCGTACCTTTCGCTTCGCTTACTTCACTTGCGTGCAACCTGTGTTCCACTGCCAACGGTGCCCTTTCGGTTGGGCCTTGGATATCTGCCTCCCCACAACATCAGGTGCTGACCCGGATTATGATCTGTTGGTGACTCCCTTGCTGGCCGATGACCAGGACTCTTCTGGTGACGCCCGTATGATGCATGCGGCTGCACTTGGAGTGTTGGCATGTTGGAATACATGTGAGGCTGCCCAGCGCCTCTTGCAGGAGAGCTTCATCGAACATCACGCAAGTTGCCCTATTCTGCGGCTGGATGCACTGGATTACGAGGAACATTAATGTTCATTCACTCTACTGAATTGGATGGCATCTCTCTTTTTTCTTAACAACAATGCTGCCCTTTTGGAACACTTTGCATTCCACGGTGCGTGCAATCTTTTGGATTATTCTGACTAACCTACATATATATATATATATATATATATTTTATTTGTCCTTTTCGATTGACACAATTTTTGATGGAACATAAGGCAATTTGGCTCTGCTTATCTTTGAAACCTGTTTGTTTATGCACAAGGGGAGGGGCCAAGGGGAGGGTGTCATGTGGTTGCTAGAGTCATTGTCGACATCTTTAAGTTAGCAAGAGCCCGGTAGCCATGATGCTGCTTTTGCGCACAATACTACATGTCTTCATTTTTGCGAGACTCTGTTTATGCCTTTCACATGAGAACTCTCTGCTGTGCTCGTTCTCTGCCTGTTCCTGGAGTTTGGTCTGAACATTGTGAGCAAGGTCGATAAACACTGACTCTTGTTATTCTGTTTTGGTCAGGCCCTAGCACTTAGACAAAACATACCAATGCAGCTGTTTTTGCAGGAAGCTCATACTTTGATATTGTGGGGATGCATGTTCAGGTGACACACACTTGGAGAGGGACCTTTCCTGGGAGAAGAGCAACACGCACCTGTGATGTAGAAATACCATCTATGGCCTGAGGTATTGGGTCTGCTGACAGCCCAGAGATCTTCTATTATATAAGAATACTTCTGCTTACCAAGGGGAGGGTGGTTAGGCCTTATAGTCCTTTATCCACAGTCTTTATAAAATGACATCTCCCTTTATGATATATGGACTTGCTGCAATGCTAACTGTATTGTTATTATGCGTTTTGCTGCTGATTGTGGCACGTATACTGCATTTTAGAGCACGTTAGTTAAAATAAATATTTTAAACTATTTTCGTGTCTCTTGTCAGATCTTACTGTGGACAAGTACGAGAGTGTGAGCGAAAAGGTGTGTCTTGTTACCGCGATTCCTGAGAGATCTGGGAGTGTGGTGTTCTGGGGTGTCTAATCATTGGTTCCTCCGTTTGTGAGTAGGAGAGCGAGTGAGACACTATAGCTAGTCGGTCCTGGGCTCGTGGGCACTAAGGCGGTAGGAAGGCTTAGCCCCTATACACCAAGGTCCCATTTTCCTGCGCATAGTTCTGTTTATGTGCAGAATCTCTGCAAGAAGAGCACGGGCCCACGTCTGGGCACACCCGTCCCACTCGGAGTGACAAATGCAAAAAGAACAATTGATGGACAGAATGTAGAACAATGTCATTGTTAGAAATGGGGGTCTCTGGTTGGCAGTGGATGGCCACTGTCCAAGCAGGGACCTGTCTTTCTAAGTCAGGGTGAAGGGCTGCACCCCTTTGACAACCCCTGCTCCATCCTGTGGTAACGTAGCACGAGCAGTTAGGCTAATCTCCGAGGCAGTGTGTTAAGCATTTATGACCATACACAGTAATACAGTGCGGGACACCACAAAGGGACACAACACAGGTAGTTATCAAAAATAGTTATCTTTATATATAGGTTTATCACAAGACCAAATAACGAGAAAGCCACAATACTGTACAAAAACAATACTCTCTTGATGCTGCAAAATAGTTCAAATGGGGAATGCAACGTTCAGGGCGGGGGTCTCGGCGACCCTTTTACTCTCAGTTCCTGGATGTTGGTGTCAATAATCCACAAAATGCCGCTAAGGCGTGATAGCGATGTTTTTCCTCACGCTCTTGGTCGCGGCGACTCGCAAACGGACCTTAGCGATGGTTTCGAGGCCCGCAAACGTGCGGGGCGATGATCGGGTCAGCAAGCCCTCAGCGGCAGCAGCGCAATGGATTTCCGAGCGCTCTTCGGCTGCGGCGGCTCGCAAACGGGCGATAGCGATGGTTCCCAGGTCCGCAAATCTGCGGGACGATGATCGGGGCAGCCAGCACTCAGCGGCAGCAGCGCAATGGATTTCTTGACGCTCCTCGGCTGCGGCGGCTCGCTAACCGGCTTTAGCGACGAAATGAAGTCTACTGGGTCTGAGACTTCAGTCAGGAGGCTAGTTCTCTCTCTAGCCCTTGGGTGATTGCAGGTTCAAGATTAAAAAGTTCTCTTACAGCTCCTTTTCCCTCTTCTTTTCAGTCCAATGACAACTACTGCAGGCCAATCCAGGGAACAGCACACAACACAAGGACAGTCCTCTCCTGCAGCTTCCTTCAGTTCCACGGACAGAGGTTGGTCTTGAGATCCAGGGGCAATACAAATTGTAGGGGTTTGAGAACAGATATTTATACCCCAAAAGTCTTTGTTCTCAGAAGCTACAAGTCACTGAACCCAGCCAGAACCAGTTCTGCTCAGTCCTGGAGCACTTTGTTTACCAGGCTGCATCCTTCCTTTCAGAAAGAGGGGGTCTGCCATCAGACACACAGTAGGAGGTGGAGCCAGCATTCACCTTGCCAGGCACAGCCCTATTCAGGTCAAGGAACTACCCCTCCCCATACTCTAAATGCAGGTCTCTCTATTCAACCCAGGTCTGACTCAGCCTGCCCTGTCCCTCCAAAACCAGACAGCCAATACACATAACAGCAGAGCACACTGGAAGGCTTAGGCAAGAAAATACCTACTTTCTAAAAGTGGTATTTTCAAACACAGAATATAAAAATAAACTTCACTAAAAGATGTATTTTAATATTCTGAGCTCAGGCATACTAAATTCGTTTTTCTACCATGTTACTGGGGTCAGTTAGGACTATAGCATGTAATAGTCAAACTGCTCATTCTCGCCTATGAGGAACAGGTAGCCTTACAGTAGTGAAAAACGAAATTGGGTGTAATTCACTACCAGGACATGCTACACACACCAAGGCATGTCCTACCTTACACATACAATGCACCCTACCATAGGGGTGACTTACATGATGCCAAGGGAAGGTTCAGGGGCTGGGAAGTGGGTACACTTCACAGCCAAGATGGCAGTTCTGGACTGCACACAGACTCCGCAGTGGCAGGTCTGAGACACACTTTACAAGCTGCTTCTGTGGGTGGCGCAAACCAGCGCTGCATGCCCACCAGCAGCATTTGGTTTACCAGCCCTGGGCACACACAGGCCACTCTACTAGGGACTAACAGATAAACCAAATAAGCCAATCATGGATGTACCAATTCACATAGTCATATTTACAAAGGGAGAGCATATGCACTTTAGCACTGATAAGCAGTAATAAAGTGCCCAGAGTCATAAAACCAACAAAAGCAGGTCAGAAAAACTACAGGAGGAAGGCAAAAAGTTTAGGGGTGACCCTGCAAAAAGGGCCATTTCCAACACGACCCCCTTCCAGCCAAAACGCAGGGTAGACCAATCACTACCCTGATAGGATTCCCTGCTTTGGGCGATAGAACACGGAACTGGCCCGCAACTGCAGGGGCATATTCCAGGTCTACGCCAATCTGAACCCTGGTGGATCCCTCTGTCCACACTCTCAGGGCCCACCAAGACAACCCATGGGGAACTCTTCCCCTCACCTGTGGACACTACCCGGGCAGCACCTAACCTTAACTGGCCCCCAGGTGTGTCCAAGGCACCCTGATACTGACCCACCAGCCCTGGGCTTGTACCCAGCGGCTGGGCCAGAGACTGGGGTGGGCTCTCCCACACCCGGTCCTCCTCTTTGGGGCTCGGTACCCTCCCACCTGGAGCGGCACCCTTTTCCAGAATTGTCAGGGCACCTGTGGCAGGTGTCCTGCACAACTTGCCCACCAGTTCAGGGGTTCTATCCTGCAACTGGTACCCCAGCATAGGGTCTGTACCCTTAGACTGGGCGGAGGTCAGGGGTGAGGCTGCCCTCTCCCCCTTTACTGGGGCCCCGCACCCTCCCACCTGGAGAGGTGCCCCCATAACACAAACCGGTAGGGGCACTGTTAGCAGTTGCCCCTTCTTCCAGGTCAGGGGGGACACCCTGAACCTGGCCCCCTAACCCAGGGTCTGTACCCTTAGGCTGGACCTGTGCCTGGCAACCCAGGACTTCTGGGGGAGTACACCAATTCCCCCCAAGGAAAATCCACTCCTCTAGAGTTGTGCGACAGTCTGCCTGGCACACCAGGACTTCCTGGGAGGCACACAGGCCTCCCTCAAGGGAAACACACTCCTCCACCAGTTCAGGGCCTGGACCCTGCAACTGATCTACCAACCTGAAAGAACCCTCAGGTTGCACCAGGGTCAGAGGTGAGGACTCCCTCCCTCTGCACCCCCTTCCAGCATACTGCACCCTCCCACCTGGAGTGGTGCTCTTAGGGAAAAAAATGGTCAGGACACTGCTTACAGTTGTCCCTCCCTCCAGGCCAGACAACACCTGGACCTGACTTACCAACCCCTGCGGTTGAACAACTGCCTGGCCAACCAGGACTTCCTGAGGGTGACATACCTAGCGTGTCGTGTGACAGTCTGCCTGGCACAGAACTCACAACCTCCTGTCCTTCTGACAGTGCGTGAAGATGCCCCGGGACAGAAGTGGCGTCACCATGGCCAATCCTATGAGGCTCAGCCCTTCTGGCTAGCCCCTGACCCACTGGTTCTTCCACTGGGGACTCTTTCCCCCTCTCACCCCCCACTCTGGACTTCTGCACCCTCCCAACTGGAGCGGTACTGCCAGACACTAGAACTGCTGGAGGTCTGATTACAGGCACTCCCAGCTCACCTAACACGGGGAGACCCCCCACAATGGACGGTCCATCCGGACAGACTAGGTTCCCTACCTGGTGTTCCCTCATGGAACCATCCAGTCCTGGAGACTGAGGTTGGGGCACTTCGGGACCTATCCCAGTCTCACTCCTGTTCCCACGAGACAGGATGTGAGGCCCTACAACCTCCTCACAACAAGGGGACCGAGCTGTATCACTCCGAACCTCTCCCACCACTCTGGGCTGGAAGACATCTGAACCACTCCTCTTAGGGTCATTCCCCAATGCCTCTACAGAGCCTCTGGTACTCACCCAGAGGTCTGTCTCCTGTGCAAGTTCCCTAGGATCAGAGAACTCGTACTCTAATAGGTGTTGGTTTAGTTCCGAAAAATAGGAACTCACAATATGCTCTTCCACAATTGGATTACACAGTTCCACGCAGGTGCTAACCTTCACCTCACAATCCAGTGCCTCACACACGTACCCCACACCACTCTCCTGAAATGGGCGAGACATTAACTGACTGTCTCTATCACTCAACCCACACTCTTCTGGGCGGTCCTCACACTCACACACCAGGACTTCAACCACGGGGGAACCCTTCTCCCTGCACCTCTCATCCAGAGTCGGTAGAGTATCCCTCCCTTCACTAGGGCTATGGGCCCCTGCGCTAGTTCCCCAATCCACCTCAGGGACACTGCACATCAATGGAGCTACCTCATATCCTTGAATCCCCTGGTGTAGATCAACCCCCTCCTTCAAGTCAGGTACCACATCTCTGGGTGGGTGTACTACACTGTCATCACTATATACCTCAATTTTGCTGCCACCACTGGACCGAGTGGTGGCACACGCCCATTCAGGCAGACCCAGCATTTCCAAGTGAGAACTCCTCTCCACCGTAGCCCACAGGGAGTTCTCCAAATCCTTTCAACAGACAGTCTACAGGCATGGCGGGCCTCACAGTTACCTGAAGAGTTCCTGAGACCCCCCCCCCACTCGAAGGGAACCTGAGCCACCTCACATTGGCTCTCTGAGTTGTCGGCTGACACTACTGGGCAGAATGCATGGGGAATAATCTGCTCTTGGGACACCAACCGGGAGCTGACAGCAGTTATACTGGCTCCTGTGTCCCTGAGAGCCTCCATTTTATGGCCATTGATGGTCACCCACTGCCTGTATATCTTACTGTTGTCAGGCAGTGTAGGTTTAGGGACCATCTCGCAGTCTCCTAGGGAGACAAGGGTTAACTGTACAGGGTCCCACCCCTCTTGGGCATCCATCTCTTCTCCCTCCAAGGTTACACTAGCCATCTGGTGGGGTGGCGCACGGGGGGGGTGCGGCAGTAGCCCTCTGAGGACACTGGGGATCAAAGGACCGGTGGCCCACTTGGCCACAATGGTAACAAGTCAGGGGCCCCCTGTGAACAGGCCTACCTGTCGGGGGCATGGGCTTCCTTTCTTGGGGAGGCTGGGACACCACTGCTTGGTTCCCTTGGGCATTACTTTGGGGCCCTCTGCGGAACTCCCTTGGTTGACCCCTGTCCCCCCCACTTCTCTGCTGGGGACCCTGCCCACCTCTGGCGAAGTCTCCCATTGGACCCTTGCGAACCCTGGTGCTGACCCAGCGGTCCGCCTCCTCAGCAAGCTTCCTAGGGTTAGTCAGCCTGCAATCAATGAGGTGCTGGCGTAGCTCAGGAAAACAGTTATCAGATAGATGCTCCCATGCTATCAAATCATATAGTTGCTCAAAAGTTTCTACTTGGCTACCTTTTACCCAGCGTTCCATTGCTCTGCAAAAAAAAGACACATATTCAACCCACGTGGTACCTTCCAACTTCTTACAGGACCTAAACCTCTGTCTGTACATCTCAGGGGTCAACCCATAGCGGGTCATCAGCGCTTCTTTCATGTGTTCATAAACCATTCTCCTTTCTGGGGGCAGATCCAACAAGGTGTCTCTCCCCTCACTCACAAACCGTCCCCACAACCCCGCTCCCCAATCCTTCTCAGGGACCCGGTGGGACGCCATGGCTATTTCATAACCGGCAAACCATTGCCCAATATCCTCACTCTTGTGGAAATCTTTAATAACTTCTTTAGGAATGTATACTCTGCTCTCTGTCTGTACTACTGGTATGCTGCCACCAGAGGGACTGGAGGTCTCTCCACTCTTTGCCTTAATCTCCAGCTCCCTCAATGCTCTCTCATGCTCAAGCTTCATTTTCATCATTTCAAACTCTAGGTTCTTGACTTCAGCTTCTAGCTTCCTGTTCTCGAGGTCTCTCTCCCTCTGATCTTCTAGTCGCATCTTAGCCATCTCCATATTATGGCGTCTCTCTCTTTCCCTGTCCTCCATCTCCTCTGGGGACAGACCCCTCACCGACACACTCGTGCCCGGGCTGGAAAGCACTTTATTACCTACTACATCAATCACTTCATCCACATTCTCTCCCTCCACCACAGGCTCTCCCATATTCCTAGGGGCATCCCTGTCTGCTAACCAGGCCTTCAGTGCCTTGCAAAACTCTTCTTTCCTGGTGAAATCTGTGGTAGGGACTGTAAATTTCTCGCAAAAAAATTTGAGCTCCCTTGGAAGTGTAGGTATCTATCTTCTCCTCTTCCCAGGAGTACTCTTCTGGGTCAACGGCTCTGGGCTTGGCCATTGTATCAATAACTGGCACTCTTAATCAAAAATAGACTCAAAAAAAAAATATGTATGTGGTACGTTATGGTCTGCACTCACTAGTAGTGTACACTATAATTACTGTATGCGGTCACAAACGCAAGTCCAGATCTCCACCGCTGACCACCAATGTTAGAAATGGGGGTCTCTGGTTGGCAGTGGATGGCCACTGTCCAAGCAGGGACCTGTTTTTCTAAGTCAGGGTGAAGGGCTGCACCCCTTTGACAACCCCTGCTCCACCCTGTGGTAACGTAGCACGAGCAGTTAGGCTAATCTCCGAGGCAGTGTGTTAAGCATTTATGACCATACACAGTAATACAGTGCGGGACACTACAAAGGGACACAACACAGGTAGTTATCAAAAATAGTTATCTTTATATATAGGGTTATCACAAGACCAAATAACGAGAAAGCCACAATACTGTACAAAAATAATACTCTCTTGATGCTGCAAAATAGTTCAAATGGGGAATGCAAAGTTCAGGGCGGGGGTCTCGGCGACCCTTTTACTCACAGTTCCTGGATGTTGGTGTCAATAATCCACAAAATGCCGCTAAGGCGTGATAGCGATGTTTTTCCTCACGCTCTTGGTCGCGGCGGCTCGCAAACGGACCTTAGCGATGGTTTCGAGGCCCGCAAACGTGCGGGGCGATGATCGGGTCAGCGAGCCCTCAGCGGCAGCAGCGCGATGGATTTCCGAGCGTTCTTCGGCTGCGGTGGCTCGCAAACGGGCGATAGCGATGGTTCCCAGGTCCGCAAACGTGCGGGGCGATGATCGGGGCAGCCAGCACTCAGCGGCAGCAGCTCGATGGATTTCCGAGCGCTCTTCGGCTGCGGCGGCTCGCAAATGGGCGTTAGCGACAAAAATGGCGATCTGTAAGCGTGTGGTGCGATGATTTGGTCAGCGAGCACCCAGCGTCAGCAGTGCGACGGATTTCTTGATGCTCCTCGGCTGCGGCGGCTCGCTAACCGGCTTTAGCGACGAAATGAAGTCTACTGGGCCTGAGACTTCAGTCAGGAGGCTAGTTCTCTCTCTAGCCCTTGGGTGATTGCAGGTTCAAGATTAAAAAGTTCTCTTACAGCTCCTTTTCCCTCTTCTTCCAGTCCAATGACAACTACTGCAGGCCAATCCAGGGAACAGCACACAACGCAAGGACAGTCCTCTCCTGCAGCTTCCTTCAGTTCCACGGACAGAGGTTGGTCTTGAGATCCAGGGGCAATACAAATTGTAGGGGTTTGAGCACAGATATTTATACCCCAAAAGTCTTTGTTCTCAGAAGCTACAAGTCACTGAACCCAGCCAGAACCAGTTCTGCTCAGTCCTGGAGCACTTTGTTTACCAGGCTGCATCCTTCCTTTCAGAAAGAGGGGGTCTGCCATCAGACGCACAGTAGGAGGTGGAGCCAGCATTCACCTTGCCAGGCACAGCCCTATTCAGGTCAAGGAACTACCCCTCCCCATACTCTAAATCCAGGTCTCTCTATTCAACCCAGGTCTGACTCAGCCTGCCCTGTCCCTCCAAAACCAGACAGCCAATACACATAACAGCAGAGCACACTGGAAGGCTTAGGCAAGAAATTACCTACTTTCTAAAAGTGGTATTTTCAAACACAGAATATAAAAATAAACTTCACTAAAAGATGTATTTTAATATTCTGAGCTCAGGCATACTAAATTCGTGTTTCTACCATGTTCCTGGGGTCAGTTAGGACTATAGCATGTAATAGTCAAACTGCCCATTCTGGCCTATGAGGAACAGGTAGCCTTACAGTAGTGAAAAACGAAATTGGGTGTAATTCACTACCAGGACATGCTACACACACCAAGGCATGTCCTACCTTACACATACAATGCACCCTACCATAGGGGTGACTTACATGATGCCAAGGGAAGGTTCAGGGGCTGGGAAGTGGGTACACTTCACAGCCAAGATGGCAGTTCTGGACTGCACACAGACTCCGCAGTGGCAGGTCTGAGACACACTTTACAAGCTGCTTCTGTGGGTGGCGCAAACCAGCGCTGCATGCCCACCAGCATCATTTGGTTTACCAGCCCTGGGCACACACAGGCCACTCTACTAGGGACTAACAGATAAACCAAATAAGCCAATCATGGATGTACCAATTCACAGTCATATTTACAAAGGGAGAGCATATGCACTTTAGCACTGATCCACCTATGCCCAGAGTCATAAAACCAACAAAAGCAGGTCAGAAAAACTACAGGAGGAAGGCAAAAAGTTTAGGGGTGACCCTGCAAAAAGGGCCATTTCCAACAGTCATACATTCACCCCAGTACAGAGATCTTGGCCTAAATCCATTGTTTTTTCGCTCTCCATGCCATTCCAGTTTGAACCCAGCCATATGCAAATCAGTCTTGACCCTGCGCCCAGTGGCAACAGTCAAGCCTGAACTGCCAGGTCAGGTCCTCCCTGGACTGGAAATAAGCATCCTAGGACCAGTTTCGGGGTTTCACCCCATATCAGCCAGGATAGCTTGACTCCAGTAGAATGGAGAGCACAGGACCACTGTCTGGGCATACCCTTCTGACTCGGGGTGACAAATGCAAAAAGAAAAATTGATGGGCAGAATGCAGAACAATGTCATACATTCACCCCAGTACAGAGATCTGGACCTAAATTCATAGTTTTTTTTTGTGTTTGCTCCCCATGCCATTCCAGTTTCCATTCCATGCCATGCCATTCCAGTTTGAACCCAGCCATATGCAAATCAGCCCGAACTGCCAGGCCATGTCCTCCCTAGACTGGAAACAAGCATCCTAGGACCGGTTTTGGGGTTTCACCCCTCATCACCAGGATAGCTAGACTCCAGTGGCATTGAGAGCACGGGACCCACGTCTGGGCATACCCGTCCCACTCGGGGTGACAAATGCAAAAAGAACAATTGATGGACAGAATGTAGAACAATGTCATTCATTCACCCCAGTACAGAGATCTGGGCCTAAATCCATCGTTTTTTGCTCCCCATGCCATTCCAGTTGGAACCCAGCCATATGCAAATCAGTCTTGACCCTGCGCTAAATGGGAACAGTCCAGCCCGAACTGCCAGGCCTGGTCCTCCCTGGACTGGAAACAAGCATTCTAGGACCAGTTTCGGGGTTTCACCCCTTATCAGCCAGGATAGCTTGACTCCAGTGGCATGGAATGCACGGGACCCACGTCTGGTCATACCCGTCCCACTCGGGGTGACAAGTGCAAAAAGAATATTTGATGGACAAAATGCATCCAGAGAGCAAACTGGTTGTGGGATTTCTGCTGACTATTTCTTCACTTACCACTAGCTTCCTGAGAGGAGGGTGTCTAAATAATCCAAAACGAGGGGTCACTGTTCCTGAAAGAGATGAGTTGGTCTAGGGAATAGGAAGAAGAGTTAGCATGACTCTTACTTTTTGCCCTCATTTATCCCAATAGATGTCATGCTTCATCATAGGGCGGTTGCTCCACGTCAGGCCGGCTCTGCGATGCCCTGCGGGTCCCCCGAAGGGTCGCTTTTGCCCAGTATGGGGTACACGAGAGGACGGGTAGGTGCGGCTTCTGTGAGCTTCCGCCAGAACCTGTTTGACGGTACAGCACCCTCTCTTTTTGACCCAGGGGGATTGCTTCAAACACACAGGAGATTGGATTGCTAGAATGAGGATTTAACAGGTGGCAGCACTCGATTTGAGGGAGGCCGCCCCATATACACTTCCACCCACCTCCATTTCTTTTTCTGGTCCTGAAGAAGCGTCAAGGATCTCGTTCTGAGACCAATAGGGGCACGAAACATGTCGACCCAATACATATAAAACTATCACCACACATTTATACATCCTAGCTACTTAGGGCCATTATAACCCTTTAGCAGCCTTAACCTTCTGATTTTTTAACTTTTGACAGAGGAATCCACCTATTAAATTGACTCAGTATTGATATCCTCTAGTCATTTTTATACTCACTACCCTATGATCACTACCTCACATGCATCATACGGCGAGAATTCAAAAGATCTCTGCAAATGCCACCCTTCAAGGAACCCATAGGGCATTGCAGCGCCGGCCCGACGAGGAGTAACCGCCCCATGATGAAGCATGACATCCCTTGGGATGTGGGAGTGCAAAAAGTAAGAGTCATGCTGACTCTTCTTCCTATTCCCTAGACGGACTGTTCTCTTTCAGGAACATTGACCCCTCGTTTTGCTTCATACTTTACGTGGGAGAATGGGCACTTGGCATTTTTCAGCTCCCAGTCCCCCTCTTATTCCTCTTTTGTTAGAGTTATGTCTAAATAATCCTTCAGTATCTGATTTGGACCTTGGTTTGCTCGTACCGTCCAGTACACCTGTAATGAGGCGACCACCATCCATCAGACAAACCCACCACTAACCGCCATATTCTGAAGTGCCAGGGTACTTGCAGCGGACTGCATGATTGGGGTAACGGATAAGCATCAAGCCAAGCTGTTGTTTGATAGAAAGCTACTTGCAAGGCCACACAATGAGGAAGCTAGTTGAGGGATCCCCCTTCAGGGAGATCTCAGTGAACAAACCAGGGATGCAGATCTTAGAACCCTACTTGCTGTGATGCGAAACAGACTTAGAGCAATCAACTCCAAGATGGATAGGCTTACCAATCGAAAAGACTGCATGAGCGACCGACTAGATAAACAGGATGACAGACTAAGCCACCTTTGCAGTCGGTGTTTGACGCTGAGGCTAGAGCCACAGTGGACCGCTCTTGTGCATGGAGAGGGGTCTGTCTGTAATCAAAGCCAAAAGCGAAGACCTGAAGGCACGCTCCAGCAGTAACAATACTGGGATCCTTGGCTTACTGGATTCTACAGCTGTGACCAAGACTGAGGACTATATGGAAACCCTACTTTGCACCCTCATTTGGAGTCAAGCTTACAACCTCATTATCGGTGGAGCGTACCTATAGGTCTCTCGGGATGAAGCCGCCTCTGGGGGAGCACATGCCCGCCCTATTATCACCCTCTTGCTGCACTTAAGTGATCGGCACAGCATCCTGCGACTCGCAGAGGAGAAAGGGAAACTGCATTAGCAAGGGAACAAAATTTCACACTTGCTGTACAGACTTCCCACAGAGAATTCCTCCCAGCCAAACTCCTACTGCTGAAAATGGGCCTCCCTTAAGCTCTCCTCTGTCTATCTGACTACGAATCTGAAAGAAACACGTTAGTTATAGATTCCTTACCTTAGAATTACCCCCAGGCGTCAGACTGAATCCGGAAAGTTTTTTCATCCGCAGTACCTCTGCGCATCGGAAGGTGGCGTCGGTCGACTCCGCGTCCGGCGTCGTGGTCGCTGGGATGACGTCGCTGCAGCTACTTAGACGCCGCCCGCGTGCGCTGACGTCAGTTTTTTCTTTTTCCGCGCCAGCCAGCGCAGATCCGGGAAGAACGGTACCTCAGTCATTTTTTGACTAACTTTTTCTCGACTTTTGTCGACTTCTTTCTTCGAGTCTACGACTCTGAAAAGGTGCACGAGGGATGCCCGGCTTCAAGGCTTGCAGTTCCTGTAGCCGACTGATGTCGGTGATGGAGTCGCACCGCGTGTGTCTTTTTTGCCTGGAGCGCGACCACGACCCCAAGTCGTGCTCCGACTGCCGGACGATGGCGCCGAAGGCTTTGCTGGAGCGGTGCCGAAAGCTGCCTCAACATCGGCAGTCGGCTCCGCGCTGTTCGAGGTCCCGGTCGAGAGGGAAGTCGAGGGACTGGTCGCAGAGCCACCACCATTCCTGTTTGAAATCATCGAAGTCTTCGCACTCAGGGTAGGGTAAGTCGAAGCACAAGAAGAAGTCGAAGAAGCATCATTGCTCTTTGACTTCTCCTCGTCGGTCGGCCGATCCGACGATGCACGCGGGTGGTGCCCCTCCCGCGGTTCCGCACGCGGAGCCTGCAGAGCCGACTCAGTTTCCCTCCCTTTCCGGGACCCGGAGTGACTCCTGCCCAGCTTCATACGTTCTACGAGGCGATGCATGCCATCTTTGGGCGAACCGACCCCGCCGGCGCGCCTTCGGGCCCCGCGGACTCGGTTGGAGGGGTCTAGGTCTTCGCTGCCGGTGGCTCCGGCGCCGCAGGCCCCCCTTGGATCCAGCCTGGATCCGGATCGCGCTGGTTGACCTCATTACGCCTCCACCGGCGTCGCTTCCGACGGCACCACTACCGCGTCCGACACTGGTTGGCCCCCCGGCCGGCGTCGACCCCGGCCTCCGTCCTGATGTGGACACGCAGCCAGACCGGCGGCGTCCGACGCCCGATCTGGCGCCGGGTGGGGTTTTCATGCCCCTGTTCACTCCTGGGGTCCCTTTTCAACCACAGTGGCACCCAGAGGATGATGATGAGGAGGACTGGGAGGGGTCAGGTGACCCTTTAACTGACCAGTTGGAAAGTGAACAGGACTGGAGAGAGGAACTGGGGGATGCAAGTGGTTTGGGCACCTCCCCTGACCTTGGCATGTTGTCTCCTCCTACTGTGGCTACGGAGGAGGGAGCGTCATACGCAGTGGTGTTGCGTAGGGCGGCCGAGGCTCTCAACCTCGAGCTTCCTATGGTGGCGGTCAGGACTAACCTCCTGACGGAGGTGCTTCAGCTGGCTGCGAGCTCTTCGGAGCCCTTTCTGCCATTCAATGAGGCCCTCAACGATGTCCTTTTGGGGCACCTGGTCCAGGCCCAACACGGGGGCTCCCGTGGACAGGATGATTGCCCGACGCCACTGCCTGGCTCCAGGCGACCCCACTTTCCTCTCCCAACACCCCACCCCGGAGAGCTTGGTTGTCCAAGCCTCCACTTCCAAAAGTGGATTCCTTACCGCTCCCCCGGAAAGGGAATCCAAAAAGCTGGACCACCTTGGGAAGAAGATTTTCTCTTTCGCCAGCTTAGGACTGCTGTCGGTAAACACTGCTTGTCTCTTGGGCCGTTATTCCCACTCCATGTGGGATACGGTGGCGCAGGTGCTGCCTCAGTGTCCGGAGGAGGCCCGGGCAGTGCTCTTCCAGGCTGTGGCCGCCGGGAGGGATGCAGCAAAGTTTGGCATACGTTGTGGGCTGGACACCGCCGACTCTCTGAGCAGGACCATTTCAACGTCGGTAGCGCTTCCTCGCTACGCCTGGATGAGGTCGACTGGCTTTTCATGTTATGTCCAGAACACCTTGATGGACATGCCCTTTGATGGCCGTCGCCTTTTTGGCGACAAAGCAGACAACGCTCTAGAGCGTTTCAAGGACTCACGGGCTACGGCCAAGTCCTTGGGCCTCTCCACCCACCCTGCGCAGTCTGCTTTTCGCCCCTTTTGTGGCTACAGAGGGGGTGCCTCGCTACGTCCTGCCCAGAGCCACAGGCCGCAGCAAGTTACCCAACCTTCGCAGGGACGGGGGGAACAACCGTCGTGGTTCCAGGGGCCAGCGGGCGGGCCAGTCCACCAACCCCCCCCTCCGCAGCAACCTCCAAACCCTCCTAGTCCGACCTTTCAGGCCCATCAAACGCCAGTGGGCGGCAGGATTCGCCATCACCTCCCCCACCTGCGCACCATCACTTCGGACAGGTGGGTTTTGCAGATAGTCCGAAGGGGCTACTCCCTCCCCTTCGATACTACCTCTCCAGCCATGCCACCAAGATACCACCGCATGTCGGAGGATCATCTGGCCCTTCTCCAGTAGGAAGTTACGGCTCTCTTGGCCAAGGGAGCCATTGAGCGCGTTCCTGTCCCAGAATTAGGTTGTTGTTGTTACTCCCACTACTTTCTGGTCCTCAAGAAGGACAAGGGCCTGCGTCCTATCTTGGATCTCAGGGATGTCAACCGCTTCCTCCGGAAGGAGAAGTACAAGATGTTGACGCTTGCTCAGGTCTTGTCTGCCCTCGACCCGCAAGACTGGTTGGTAGCGTTGGACTTGCAGGACGCTTATTTTCACATCCCCGTCCTGCCGGCCAACCTACAGTTCACCTACGGTTCACGGTAGGTCACGAGCATTGTCAATTTACCGTGCTCCCCTTTGGCCCTACCAGCGCCCCTCGGGTGTTCACGAAAGTGATGGTGGTGGTCGCAGCTCATCTGCGCAGATCAGGGGTTTCAGTCTTCCCCTATCTCGATGACTGGCTGTTGAAGGCGGGCTCGCCCCAGGCGGTCGTCTCCCACCTCCAGAATACAGCCGACCTCCTGCATTCGCTGGGGTTTTCCATCAATGTGCCGAAGTCACACCTGATTCTCTCTCAGAAGCTCCTCTTCATCGGAGCGGATCTGGACACGACGCGGTTTCGGGTCTATCCTCCCGAGCAGCGAGTCCGGGATATTCAGGCTATGATTCCAATCTTTCAGCCTCTATCCCGGGTTTCGGTCAGAGTGACTCTGAGGCTGCTGGGCCTCATGGCCTCCTGCATCCTGCTGGTCGATCATGCCAGGTGGCATATGCGGGCTCTGCAGTGGGACCTGTAGTTCCAGTGGGCGCAGCATCAGGGGAATCTGTCCGATTGCGTCCAGATCTCGGAGGGCACTGCACGTCAACTGCAGTGGTGGCTCACGTACCAGGATTGGGTCAATGGCAGATCCCTCTCCCTTCCCCAACCAGACCACACTGTGGTGACGGAAGCGTCCCTTCTGGGATGGGGCGGCCACATGGGAGAGGCGGAGATCAGAGGCCTCTGGTCTCCGGTGGAGTCCGGGCTCCACATCAACCTTCTGGAGCTCCGGGCGATTTGTCTTGCACTCAAGGCATTCCTTCCCTCTGTCTGGGGAAGAGTAGTGCAGGTGTTCACGGACAACATCACCGCCATGTGGTACTGCAACAAACAGGGGGGGGTGGGGTCGTGGACCCTATGTCAAGAGGCCCTCCGCCTCTGGATATGGCTGGAACATCAGGGCATATCCCTGGTGGTTCAACACCTTGCAGGTTCCCTGAACGCCAGGGTGGACGAACTCAGCCGCAGGTGCATGATGGATCACGAATGGCGTCTCCACTCGGATGTGGTGCAAGGTCTCTTTCAACAATGGGGAGAGCCTTGGTTACCTCTATTCGCCACCGAAGAGAACGCGCAATGTCAGCAATTCTGCACGTTGGAATTTCCAAGGCGGCACTCGCTAGGCGACGCCTTTCGTCGCGAGTGGAGTTGCGGTCTGTTGTACGCCTTTCCGCCTATACCCCTTCTGCCCAGAGTGCTGAAGAAGATCAAGCGCGACCGGGCCCAAGTCATTCTTGTGGCTCCGGATTGGGCACGAAGAGTCTGGTATCCCGAGCTGCTCAACATGGACATCGATCCTCCGATCAGACTGCCTCTTCGGGAGGATCTTCTGTGGCAGCAGCAGGGGAAGGTCCTCCACCCGAACCTGTCCAGTCTCCACCTCCTTGCGTGGAGATTGAGCGGCGGCAGTTGACGTCTTTCGACCTGCCTCCCGAAGTCTGTGACGTAATCTTGGCAGCCAGGCGTCCCTCCACTGAGACGGTATACGTCTGCCGGTGGAACAAATTTGTGGCATGGTGCACAGCAAAGGCTTTGGATCCCCTTTCTGCCCCTCTTTCTGAAGTACTCTTGTTCCTTCTCTCCTGAACCCAGCGGGGCTCTGCTCTGGGCACTGTCAAGGGCTATCTGTCAGCCATCTCTGCTTTCCTTCTGCTGCCAGATCAGCCTTCTCTTTTCAAGTCCCCGGTAGTTAACCGTTTCTTAAAAGGCTTAACACATCTTTTTCCTCCAATCCCCTTCGTTATGCCTCAGTGGGACTTGAATCTTGTGCTAACTTATCTAATGTGCGCTCCCTCTGAGCCGTTTCATAGCTGTCCCTTGCGGCTCTTAACTCTTAAGACTGCTTTCCTGGTAGCCAACACATCTGCTAGAAGGGTGAGCGAGCTCCAGGCCCTTTCTTCAAAGCCTCCTTTCCTATCTGTTCATCCGGATAAGGTGGTTCTCCGAAGCCGTCCATCCTTCCTTCCTAACGTGGTCACTGCCTTCCACATTGGGCAGATGATCAACTTTTTGTTGGCTACTTGGGCGCAAAGAAGGGTCGGGCCGTACACAAACGCACCATTTAACGATGGGTCGTGTTGTGTATTAAAGCTTGTTACTCTCTGGCTAAAAAGGAGCCTCCAGTAGGGCTACGCGCTCACTCCACCAGGGCGATGGCAGCCACTACTGTCTTGGGAAGAGGAGTTCCTCTAAATGACATCTGTCAGCAGCTACTTGGGCATCACTGCACACGTTTATGAAACACTACTGTCTGGACAGTCAAGTCCGGAGAGACGTCTTCTTTGGCCGTTCTGTTCTCCAGGACTTTCTGGTGTGATCTTGGTTCGCAGACCCACCACCAGGGTTGGTATTGCTGGGGTATCTATTCTAAGATAAGGAATCTATAACTAACGTGTTTCTTTCAGATGAACAAGTTACTTACCTTCGGTAACGATATATCTGTAAGAAACATTAGTTAGTTATAGATTCCTTACCGCCCCACCCATCCTCCCTGTTCTGCGAACTGATTTCTAGGGTTAAGGACATCCTTTCAGGGCCCTAGTTTTGTGCACCAATGGTCAGTGTCTTGCATGGCTCTGCGTTTCTGGTGCAGAAAGTCGTATACCGAACTGACGTCAGCGCGCGAGGGCGGCGTCTAAGTAGCTGCTGCGACGTCATCCCGGCGACCACGACGACGACTGACATGGAGTCGACCGACGCCACCTTCCGACGCACAAAGGTACTGCTGACGAAAAAACTTTCCGGATCCAGTCTGACGCCTGGGGGTAATTCTAAGGTAAGGAATCGATCACTAACTAATGTTTCTTACAGATATATCGTTACCGAAGGTAAGTAACTTGTTCGTTACTACCAATGAAAATGCCCAGTTTTTCAGGACGTTCTGCCGCAAGCATGCACTCAAAATCCGTGAGAGGGATCCTAATCCCGAGGACGGTCCTGGAAGCCTGCTCAGTGACAATGATTAATGTGTCTCACTGACTGTAGTGCTCTTGCTGAGCGATGTGGCATTTAATGCCTGCATTAGCGACCCCTGCTCTGGGTTAAATTTACTGCCTACTGGTTGACTTCTCCATGTTGTAGACTGTATCACACTTTATTGCTGCCATCTAAATCAGCCCTTAAATCATAACTCACTGGGCCACTCATCCCTGCTCTGGAATGAGGTGACCACCTGTCTCACTGTGCGGCCCTTGGGATGTATTTCGCTTCTTTCTGTCCTTATTTTTTGGTTTTAAGGAGGGGGCATTCTTCAGCGAGTTGGGGGTGTTAAAGTGGGAGATTGGGTGGGTTACACAAGTATGCTATTCCCTTGCTAGTCCAGTGGATCATTGTAAGAAGCAACGCTTTATGCATGCTCTCATAGAATTTGTTATTAAAATACTATGGCTACGAAGGCCCAGGGCCTGGCCCTCTTGAACTTCCTTTGAGTTTGGAAACGCAATAATCTGTTATGAGGGACACTTTGTTAATGTCCTGGAATGTGAAGTGTTTGAATGACCCAAGAAAGGTGAAGCAGGTGTTAAAATATCTCTGGTTCCACAATGTGTACATTCCCCTATTGCAGGAACTTCTCACAGAGGCCTCGCGTATTAACATAGTCCACCTATGCACGGGGAGTGTTTGTGATCATTAGAAGAGTGGTGCAATGGCAGAATCTGCACTTGTGCTGTGACAAATAGGAGGAGGTATGTAGTTCTCCATGGTGTACTCAAGGGCAAGAAGGTTACTATCACGTGTGTATATGGCACAAGCATAGGCGCTCCCAAATTATTTTCAACCGTATGGAATAAAATTGTCATCCTCGATCACTCATCACTTACTCTGGGGCAACTTCAACGTGGTGCTGGACCCACAACTGGATAAGTAACGGTCCGCTTAGAGGCTCTATCCCCGAGCGGCTGTACAGCTGTATTTCACACTCTCAGAGCATGACTTAATTGATGTCTGGCATGCTAGACACCCCCAGCCTGTATTCCCGCATAGATTACTGGCTGGTAACAAACTACAGAGGTGCACAAACTGTTAGTATTGAATATCTACCCAAAACTCTCTCTGCCCACATGCCTGTGGTTTTGACACTGGAACGGAGTACCGTAACAGACCGCACCTTTACTTGGAGTCTCCCCCAGAATGCCCTTTGAGATCCATTTTTCAATGCAGATGTTAGAGGCGCTGTAATGGAGTTCTTCACTCATAATACCGATACTGTGAGGTCTCCTGGTAGCTGTGAGAGGCTTTTAAGGTCCACATTCGGAGCATCTGCTTATCTAAGCAGACGAAAGTACTGCAGGACTTGCGCTTGCACTGGAGTGTGACCTTCGGAAGCTGCACCTCAGATACTTTGACAAAGGAGATGCAAGAGACCTTACGCAGTTCTGGGATAAATTATCTGACTAGAAAGAAGCTGCTGAGAGGGAAATCTGGTTCCTGCACAGGGAGGCCACTGTAAAGCACTATGGCAAAGGCGATAGAGCTGGTAAACCCTTGTGGCATTGCTCAGAAAACAATGGAGTAGCTCCTATATCATGGAATTGATAAATGATCAGGGTGCGCCATGCCACTCTATACAACCGATATTGCCCAGACAATGCTCTTGTTCTACACCACCTTCTACACATCTCCAGGCGGTACAACCATGGATAGGCTCTCTGAATATTTCGAATCTATTCATACTCTGGCTTGAAAATGCTCAAAGGCAATACTTTTACATCTCCTTTACCGAAGAGGATATTGTTAAGGCCATCCAGGGGTTGGCCTGAACGGGCTGACACCTCTGTTTTATAAAGAATATGCAGAGGAACTAGCCTCACATTTAATTGCAATGTATGAGCAGGCCACGAGCGCAGGCCACCTGCCCCCTCTATCCTGGAAGCCTCAATAGTAACTATCCTCAAACCTGACAATCAGCCGAATTTGTGCAACTCACACAGACCTCACTTTATGACAAACATAGACAACAAAATACAGGATAAGCTCACTGTTGCAAAACTCCTTCACCTTATCCCGGATATGGTTCGTCCAGATCAGTCAGGCTTTGTCCCAAGGTGATCCACTGTATAATACCTCTGCACTCTTTTTCATTACTTAATACGTTGAATCTGCAGCTTTCAGTAATTGGGGTGTTCCTCGACGAAACAAAGATGTTCGACTCACTGGAGTGGTCCTACCTGTTCGCATTGCTTCATGCATAGGCTTTTATATTTATCCCCTACTGTTAAGCTATGAGTAAACAGAGTGGTCTCTCCCCCTTCACAGTTAGCAGAGGCACACAACAGGGCTGCCCACTCTCCCCTATCCTATATGAAGAATGAATGAATGAAGAAGACATTTATATAGCGCACAGCTACTCAACTAGAGTGTCCCGGCGCTCAGACAACCCTTCCCGACAAGCCAACAGACACCCTGTCGCTAATGCTGTAAAAAAGCTGCTAAAGGAAGGGCATTCATTGACGAAATAACCAGTTTTTAAGCGATTTCCTAAACATGGTTAAATCCGTCACAGATCTCAATGACATAGGGAGTGAGTTCCAAGCCTGTGGTCCCAAGAACCTGAAAGAGATGCTGCCCGATCGGGCGAGGAATATTCTTGGAACAGAAGCAGGTTCAGGGAGGAGGATCTCAGGGTTCTGGGTGGCTCATATTCGGCTACTCTCCTGCTGAGGTAGCCTGCGCCACTCCCATGAAAGGCCTTGAAGAATAACACCAGAGCCTTAAACCTGGTCCTCGTTTTTACTGGGAGCCAGTGCAGAACTTTGGGATGAGGAGAAATATGGGTCCTCGGTTTCAGCATAAGAACTGCTCTGGCGGCTGTGTTTTGGGCCACCTGCAGGCGCCTAAGCAGGTATTCAGGAAGGCCCAGATACAGGACATTGGCATAGTCTAATCTAGACGTGACCGATGCCTGGACCACGGTCTTCCTACAGTCCAAGGGCAGAAGTGGGAGAAATGTCCTCAGCATCTGCAAGAGGCCAAAGCAAGTTCCCACTACAGATTGGACTTGGGCTCTCATAGATAGAGAGTAGTCTATCATAATGCCCAGGTTTTTTACCATTTGTTATGCGGATATCGGAGGTGACATATCTTCCGGCCACCAGTGTCTCCATTCATCCGGAAGAGAGGTGCCAAAAACAATAATTTCTGACTTCTCCGGATTACATAAGAAGGGGGACCCCTGACTCGATGGGGACAGGTACGCAGGGGAAATAAGGAACACCAAATATGCAAGAAATAACCTGCCCCGTATGTTCAACACATGGCCCTATACAAGGATCCTACAGTTCATCCTCTATCCCTGGAGCAAATCAAGGAAAAAATGAACAATTATATCAAATTATACAGAAAAAGTAGAAATTTTATTAAATCCATATTCATTTCGACAGTTAATAAATACACATCACAATAGTAACAATGATTGATAATCAATAAGACACAGTTCAAAAAGGCATATATATACACCGTCCCACACACCTACTTAAAAAAAGCAATCATATCATCATACATTCCCAAACTTCATCAAATAAACTCACACATCATACACATCATTTTAACAAAAAATACTACAAGTTAAAAATTGTGCATAAAGGCCACAAGATGATAGGATGACAAAGAGAAATACAAGTCATCAGGGGGTAGGGATGAGAGTAATCCAGCTGCCCCCACACGAATAACGCCAACGCGCGTTTCGGTGAGTTGCCCCAGCCGGGGCTACACCTTCATCAGGGCGAAAATGGACAATGAGTGGTGGGACAGAACACCCGTAGTTATGCCCTCCAGATGTATCCCGTATAACTTCCCAATAACGAGGGCGTGGACAAAAGGGCCAGCAACAAAAACTTCTCCGGAACGTTCAAATTTCAAATAAACAAGGATCACGATGGGCTTCTTCTTCCGTAGGGTTTAGGAGGATCCTTATAAGTAGGCCACACACAGAGTGATCTCATACATCAAGATAGACCCAACCCCTTGCCGCGATTTCACAATATTCAGATGGATTCTTTAGTCTGTTTAAACGTAATATCATCTGACGCGGGTCGATAACTCCGTTTTTATGGCGAAAGACAAGGGGGGGACAAGAGGAAGCGGGGGGACCCAACGGCACACCTCCTCGTTCTCACAGCATGTCCGTGAACGCGTGTTGTAGGATCCTTGTATAGGGCCATGTGTTGAACATACGGGGCAGGTTATTTCTTGCATATTTGGTGTTCTCCGGATTACATTTCAATTGGTTGGTACCTAACCACGCAAACACATTAAAGAGGCAGATTCTGGATCTTCTCGCCCTCAAAGTCCTTTCCTTTGGCACAGGTAAACAGGAGCTGCATGTCGTCAGCATAAGAGATAAATTTAGCACCGTATGCATCAGAGCAGCCCTACTGCGGCAACATCATGCCGAGCGCGTACTAGCCTATACAAGAGCAGAAATTGAGTGTGTCCCTGTACACACATACAATCATATATGTGAGGTACCTTACACTGAATCTCATACCTGAACTGCGTGAGTTTCTCGATTTTGGAGCACTCACTGGGATCACTATTAATTATTCCAAGACTATGATTTTCCCCCCTGATTGAGGCTACTGTGCATATCCCCATGGAATACCCGCTGCAGTGGGCTGGCACATGTATTAAGTACCTTGGGATCTGGGTTGGTAGCGACATAACACAAATTTGGCCGGAGAACTATGGTGGTGTGGTTGAGTGGCTGGAGGAGCGGATCTCTTCTGGTCTAGATTGCCCTTATCTGCTGCAGATAGGATTGCCATTGCTAAAATGATGGTTCTACCCAAACTCCTCTATCTATTTGTAAGCGTTCACAAAAGCTTTCTTTGACCGTGTCAGATCTCTGCCGATTCGACTAGCGTTAGCCAGCAAACAGGCAAGACTATCTTGGTAGGTGCTGACCCTGCCATTCGTACAAGGTGGACTGTATGCACCTGAAAATTAATGCTATTACTACACATGCAATAGGTACACCCCCACACCCTCCCTATCTCATGTTGCGGTGGAGGCAGATAGTGCAGACCGGTGCCTATAAGCCACTGTGGTGTGTGCACCGCTGACACGTCCTAGGGCCACGATTGACACTGTTAAATGAGCTACATGAGTATGGAAGTAGCTCAGCCATAGGGCTCGGCTAGACTGCCTCTACGCAGCTAATACAAAGCTGACTAATACTCCAATACTTCCTCTCACGGAAGACGGCTGAGCTCAGCGACGGTTGTGGACTCAATGACGAAATCCCTTGGATTGAACTACAGACATGAACAAGGCATCACTCAAGTCTGAGTATCATACACACTATAGTGGAGACATTGCTATCCGTCATTAATACGGACCATCACACTTGGTTCTCCCTGTGTCTTTATACCTCTTTACCAACATATGTCTACCTACACTGACGCCCCTACACTATGTGGCCACTCACACCAACCTTTCATCCCTCATGTCATCACCATGACATCATACTCTCAACATTCTGTGTACTTTACACAGAAAAACCCCTGGCTTATATACCACTTTTCTTGGCCACCTCTCCCAATGTCTTCTGGGACTCGTTGTGCCTTCAAAAACCTAGTACTTCCATGCCCTCTACATCATACTTTCAACAGCATTCTGTGTATCTTACTCTATAAACCCACTGGTTCATATACCACCTTTACTGGCCATATCTCCCAATGCCTTCTGGGATTTGTTGTGCCTTTTAAACCTTCTAACAGCAATCCGTCAATATACGGAACCGATCGAAACAAAAGGTGTTTGTTTTTGTTTACTTTATTTTCCATTCTTAGCGTTTGGTATGCGCAATATATATTTTTCCACGAATTAGCCATCATATCCCTAGATAACCCGCAATTCTTTCCATGTTCTTGATGATCAAGATTAGTTTCACAGAGTGGAATTCACTCCAAGATGGCGCCCCCTTTATCATGCCTCCGGACGCTCCCACGTGACTCTGATGTCTATCACGACTCACAGACACACCCCCACGCCGCCGTCTCGCTACCACACAAATAGAGCGGGAGCTGCAGTGTACACATTACTGACGCGGCGAGAGGTCGGGTAGGTTGTCAGACCTCCAAACCCCACGAGAACTGTAAGTACAGTCTTTGCCTATCCTCTGGCCCTTATGGACGGCCGCAGCTTTAACAATATGCTATACCTATACCTAATACCATGACTCCTCATACAGATCTCAAGTATTCTCTCAGCCACACCTCATGGGGCAAACTTCCCGATTTATTTAGGTATGCGAACGCTATGCATATAATTTGCTAGTCAACACAGTGACACAAGGTCTTGCCATCAATGGTTTAACCTTGAATAGTTTGCTTGTTTCTTTGCACTCTAGATCGCGCTACCATTCTACCATCAGTTTTCCTCCATGGCAGTACTTATAGAAGTATCTGGCCTTTGGCCTTGATCTATGACTGATTTTTGACATTATATGTTTGTCTGTCCTTACCATAAATTCAATACCACGCCATGGTTTTAAACAAGACTATTTCACGAATATTTGTTTGTTCGCCCTTTGAGCTATACTATATTTCTATAGTCCACGTCTGGAATCACTGTCAATAACAGTAGTTGATAGATACCACGAGCACATGGTTGACCAATGGGGGACCCAGGCCCCTTTTTAATGTTTCCACATATTTACTCTCTTTATCTTTGTCTGCTTTTGTCGTTCCAGATTATTCTCCTTAGTAGTGGCACTACGTCTATTTGAGAGGCCACTACACTACAATAACACTAAATGCACATTTACCTTGGTCCTGAAGAAGCGCTTGGGATCTCCTTCTGAGACCATTCACTGTGCAAAACATGTTGACCTTCAACATGCCCATTAGGGGTATGTTACATGTCTAGTTACCGAGGGCCATTATCCCCCTCAAGCAGCACAACCTTCTGGTTTTTTACTAATGACTGAGGGGGTTACTCTCTATTAAACTCTTTAAATACCCCTCCAGCCATCTTTTAACCTCACATTAGGACATCACTGCCACTCAAACCCGCTCACACCATTACGGCTTTATCTCTTAAAAAGATCTCCGACAAAGTGACCCTTTGGGGGACCCGTAGGTCATTGCAGCGCCGGCTCGACGAGCAGCACTGCCCAATGATGAAGCATAACATCCCTCAGGGTGTGCGAGGGCACCAAGACCAGGTCACACTGTCCCCAGACACTATAATTTGAGAACGACTACAGTTTTTCTCCTTCACACTCTACGTTCCTCTTACAGGAACTGTGACTCTCGCAGATTACGATTATAATTCTCAGGAGCACGAGTCACTGGACCTACATTCAGCTCCTTGTCCCCCCTCCCCCTTATTGTTTTGATTCTTTTTGTAGGTCATTGGATAGTTGGGTGAAGGGTAGTCATGTGACAGATTTTCCGGGGCTCTACAATTTGATTGTGTGGGAGCACTTGTGTATGTTTTGCAGAGCTGCGTCAGCATTTGACTGAGCCCAGCTGACTGAGCCCAGGAAGCTTGCTATGGAGGCGGACCACTGGGTGATTACCAGGGTCTACAAGAAGGTGTATGGGGGAGACTCTGCCAAAGGTAAGCAGGGTCCGCAGCAGAAGAGTAGGGGGGACAAGAGTAAGGCACAGGAATTCTCTAAAGGGCCCCAAACTAATACCCTAGGTAAAGGTTCCCATCACCCACGAGATAAGAAACCAGGGGCCGCTTCAGGGAAGCCTGCAGAGACCAGTCTCCATAAGTGCTATGCCTGTGAGCAGATGGGTCACTTGAAGGGGGATCCAAAGTGCCCCAAGAAGGCACAGCCACCCATCGTTGGGCAGTCCAAGGTGTTGGGGACCGAAGAAAAAAAAAATCCCGGTCAGGAGGAGCACCACTATAGCAACAATGCTAGGGCTGGATACACACGATACTAAAATAGCGAGTGACATGTTTTTCTCTTTCTCCCACTCAACTTTAATTTGACCACGATGCAGAGTGTGACTAAAAGGCTACCCTTACTACCGCTCCCCTTGAGATACATGCAATCCACCACAATAGGGTAAGATATGCGTGGTATAAGAACCTACACTAATGAAAGGAGGAATATTTGCTTGAAGGTGACATGCATGTTTGTGGATCGTCGTAGTATGATCATGCGATTATATCATATTTTTAACGTGGAGTTTTTAATGAATTGGTGTTCACGGACTGCTAATAATGTGCGGTCACTTGACGCACGTCGCAAAATGCGACCGAATGGGACGATAAGGTCCACAATGAGCTCATCTTGGTTGACCACAGATCATCACGAGTGATTGGAGTGAGAGCACATGACAGCACCCAGTATGTAGGCATTACATGGGTGAAATGTACAAAATGTGATGTAAAAAAAATGTTTTTGGGTTTCCTCTCACTTTCTCTTACAGGCGGATATACGACATAAGAAAACCGAATGGAAGATAAGTATACCTTCCATACCATTGCTGAGAATGCATCTTTCTGCAACCTCCATTTGAAAAGTTAAGGAAATCCCTTTGTGTATAACCAGAGAGGGAACCTCTATTTGCCCTGAAGAAAGCCCGGGACCCAAAAGGCCATTTTGAAGGGCTGAAACATGTCGGCAAGACACTAGGGTCAAAGGACCATCACCTCCTGAAGACCCCCTGTATATATAATTTTAATATCCCTATGCCTCCATAAATATAGGGATACCTGGAGACGGAGGGGGATTTTTATCTTTAGACCCCCTGGCCTATCTCTCCAATGTGCTCCCTGGAATATGGTTGAGCCCACCCTGATCTTTAGGAGTCAGGGCGAACCCGATGATGAAGCATGACACCACTAGGGTGTGTGAGGGTTACTAAACAAAAAGGAAGTGCTTCCTTTCCCGCGCAAAGCGGGTAACGCCACGAGAGTTTAGCGCTGAGCCCTAAGTACTCTGGGTGGGATACCTTTAGTAGTTTCGTCCGGTAGTTCTCCCTACTTTCAGCTAGAGGGGACATATGTTAGACCTGGCTTCTTTTGGCGTGTTTCCCCTGTCTTTTTGCTTTCTTACCTCCTGGTTTTGACTCTGCTTTTGCTGGTTTAGTGTCTCTTCACACTATCTCACTGCTGTTAAGTGTTAAAGTGCAAGTGCTCCTACTGTAAATTATGTTATGGATTGGTGTTTCCATGATTGGCATGTTTGATTTACTGGTAAGTCCCTAGTAAAGTGTACTGAGAGTGCCAGGGCCTGTAAATCAAATTCTACTAGTGGGCCTGCAGCACTGATGGTGCCACCAACAGAAGTAGCCCTTTAAAGGTATCTCAGACCTGCCACTGCAGTGTTTGCGCGCAGATTTTACTGCCATGTTGACCTGGCAATCGCACCCAATGACCAAGCCCTAACCTTCCCTTTTATTACATGTAAGTCACCCCTAAGGTACGCCCACGGTACCGCTATGGCAGGGTGCAGTGTATGTAAAAGGTAGGACATGCACTGGTGTGTCTGACATGTCCTGATAGTGAACTACAGTTTATTTTGTTTTTCACTATTGAAAGGCTATATGTCCCTTAGGATAGAATGGGGGATACTTTGTAACATATTACAAGTATAACTTCCCATTGGGACAAGATGGAGAAATGGAGTTTAGTATGCCTGAACTCAGAATGTAAAAATGCTTCTTTTAGTAAAGATGATTTTTATGTTGTGTGTTTGAAAATACCACTTTTAGAAAGTGGGTATTTTCTTGCTTAGCCATCCTATGTGCCCCTGCTGGGTTGTGGATTGACTGTCTGGCTTTGGAGTGACAGGGGCTGGGGATGTGCATTCTCTTCAGACAGCCACTGGGAGGGTTGAGGTGTGTCCTGCCTCTCCTGGATAAGTCTGGCCTGGGCTGAATAGACCTGGGCTGCATTTGAGTAGGGGGAGGAGATTTCCTTACACCTGAATAGGCCTAGTCTGTCTTACACAATGCTGTCTTCACCTCCTGCCAGGAGCTGGGCCAGAGAGGACAGAACTAGTTTGGACTAAGCACAGAGACTCTCTGCCACAATGCGGTATAAATATCGGGGCCCAGACCCCAGAATTTTAGAACTCTTTTGGACTCGGAAACCTGCCAAGAAGAAGAGCTGAAGAAGCTGTGAGGAGGAACTACCACTTTGCTGTGTTTGCCTGCAGCAGATGCTTCTGTCTTGGGCAGGGAAAGGACTGGACTGAACTTTCTGCAATTTCTTTGTTTGAGTTTCTCCAAGGGCTTGAGGTAGAGTTTGCACCCTGTTCAAGAAGTCTCAGGAACAGCAAAGACTTCACCTTCCTCTGGGTGCTGTTTCTAGGACCGCATATCTCAGTTGCCACAGAGGGAAACCTCAACCCGACACTGTCACCAAGACTACCGGCTGTTCTGTGACCTGAAGGCACCACCGCACTTCTCACCGCAACCCTGGTCTCACTGACGACTGCCACCACCTAGCCGCTTCTTACTCCGTGACCTGTGGGCACCGCACACTGCACCGCCTCACTTCACTCTGCCGCCCTGGTCTTACCGACGACGCCGTTGCCAGCTGACATCGCCGCCATGGTCTGCACTGGGGTCTGGGGGCACTGCTCGTAAGCTACACGAAGCACCACCGCATCCCACACCGCAGCTGCGGCCCACCGATGCCAGCCCCATCGACCGCCGATCTTCGACGGACGCCCCTGCTTGCACCGTGACCGCCAGCACCGCGATGAGCCCCGCTACGCACTGCAGCCATGGTCTCACCGACACTGCTGGACGACCGGCACCGAGCCGCTGCCTGCACCGTGACCTGAGGGCACTGCACGCTGCTCGGCTTCACACCGCAGCCTCCACGAGCGCCAGCCCACACTGCCGCGGTGGGCCGGAACAAAAGCTACTGTCTACAAGTTTTCTGACACTAACGCTGGTCCTCACAGACGCTGTCGACTGAAACTGTTGGATTTGGTTGTTTTCAGCACCACGGTAGCACCTGACGGAGCTACCGTCTTTAAGGAACTTTAAGGAACTGCATTTCTAAGGTTATTTTTGCGTAGTGCCTATTCTGATTATTGTATGTTGGATTTTTATCGTTTTGGTCTTGTTTTACACATATGAAATTTGGTTATTTTTCTGAAAGTGGTGTGGTGTCCTTTTGTGGTGTTTTCACTGTATAACAAAAGAGCTAATATCGTCTCCAGTCACATTTAACTTAAAAAGCTTGAAATGGCAGGGAAAGGGGATAGAAAAACTGATGGAGGAGGTGTATTTAGATGCTGGATCGTTGGACGCAATAAAAGACAAACAAGAAAATAGGGATAAGGAACACACAAAAGAGGGGGAACAACAAAAAAATGGCAAAGTCTAAAAAAACATGTTACTAGAAAAATTCTCCAAAAACAAATCATAGAAACGCGAACACTCCAAACAGGAAATTCAAAGGAGGAATCGGAAAGCAAACTTGGTATAGTAGGCAGCTACAAAATGAAAAAACGCAAATACTGCACTAAGAACACAGTACAAAAAAACTGCTGGGAAGAAAAAATAAGACACCAACAGGAACTAAGAACACAGTACAAAAAAAACTGCTGGGAAGAAAAAAAAAGATACCAACAGGAACTGTGGAAAAGACTACTAATCTCAAGCAAACAAAAGAACAGCAAAACGTTTTGGCAACAGATAAGCGGTTTGACTTTAGGGAAGACACGACACCAAAATGCAGGGATAAATGCAGCAATGTGGGAAAAATATGCTTGTGAAAGGCCCGCCGAATCAGAGCCTAAAAAAATGTGGGCCCAGACGGACGGAGATAACAAAACAAACATTTACCAAGCAAGACAGGCAACAAATGTTAACAACAAAAGGAAAAACATGAATATAATTTACTACAAGGTAAACCCGTCACCGGGTGTGACCGTTGAACAACTTTAGAAAATCATATAGAAACTAAAATCAGAAAGGCCTGCTGGACCAAACAGCATACCCAATGCTCTTTTCAAAGAGAATACAACTTATTGGGCACAATATTTCACCCCACTCTTCAATGAGCTATATTACACGAATAACATTCCTGAATCATGGAAAGGTAGCATTTTCCAGACAATATTCAAAAGTGGCAATCCTTCAATACCAACGAGTTACAGGCTAATAGCTGTAATCGACGTGGAGGCAGCCTGTTTATTAGAACACCTTAAAGCCTGGTTAGAAGACACTAAGTTTTTACCCCGAATGCAAACGGGGTTTAGGGAAGGTATGGGGACATCAACAAATCTAACAGTCCTGGCTCTATTTGCTGAAAAGGCCAAAAAAAGGAAAACTCCGCTATTAGCGGGTTTCGTAGACCTCAAGTCTGCCCTCGATCGGGTGCCGCGTGAGCACCTATGGAAAAAAATGGCTGCATGTGGTGTTCCGAAAAGCATATTGAAGGCAATCGGGGAGCTCTACAAAGGTCAAAATCGGAGACTGATGTGTACAACAAGCAAAAGTTGTACAAAAAACGGACTAAAACAGGGGTGCGTTTTAGCTCCATGCTTATTATATACCTGCCAGATCTTGCAGAAGCACTACGGAATATCAACTCGCATCCACCAAGTTTGGCGCACGAAGAAATAGAATATCTTCAGTATGCGGACGACATAGTCTTACTAAGCCACACGCCTATAGGACTACAGCGAGGCATGCAGGCCCTTAAATGTGATATGGACAAGCAAGGCTTAGAGCTCAACTTGAAAAAAACAAAAGTAGTACGGCTGGTAGATTCAACTAACAAGAAGCATTCTTAGTTCTTAGAGGAGAAAAAAGTGGAGGAAGTTAAAACATACAAATATCTAGGACGTATTGTAGAACATCAAATAAAAGGAAAACAACAGATAGAAACAATGCAAGCGAAAGCTCAATCTCAGAACTACGGCTTAAAAATCCTAAAGAAGAAATTGAGCTGCCCTTCATTGGGACATCTGTTAATCGTGATGCGCGCCCAGTTGATGCCAATGGTGACATATGGCTTGGAGCCACTGAAAGGACGAGAGGAGGGCATTTTAAACAAAACTCAAACAAGAGTATATAAATCGGTGTTCAACATTCCTAAATCAGCATTCCCAGCACAAGTGCGCTTGGAGTTCGGTCTGTTGAACCAAACATATCAATGTAAAGGTGCATTTGTAAAATTATGCTGGAAACTCCTCACTTCCGATAAAGGATCCATCAATCATTTGTGCTGGCAGGAAATAGAGGAGCAAAAACAGAATAACACAAAAGACTCGTGGGGCGAACACCTGGACCCGACCATCAAGGAATTAGGAGTAAAAGAAGCTTGGTGTGCAAGCATTTGGAAACAAGCCTTTTATCAAGTAATAAAGATTTCAATCAAACAACTCTCATATTTAATAGACAAGAACACCTTTTCGCTACGACAACATGCCTGGATAGTGATTATTCGTACAAAAAACTAATGCCCCAGGAGTATCTCACAGCTCATTTTTCACAGTCAATAAAGCACCAGTTCATGCAGTACAGATTTTGAAAATGGGAAACAAAAGATCTAATCCCATCTTGGAAGGACCAGACATCAAACCAAGAATGTTGACTATGTAAATACAAGGTACCTATTTTCTGTGTCTGGCCAAAGTACTTGAAATAAAGGAAACATTTGCTGAAAGAAATTTTCAGAGATCTAAAAATTCGATCTTGCAGGCAAGCATTAATCTCGTGGCTAGGCGGAGCCTCAATACCCTCATTTGCAGAGGTGTAAAATTTGTAAAAGCAAATACAAAAGCAATAGAACAACTAACATAAGTCACTTGCACTCTAAAAAAGAAGCATCATTGGGGAACAATATTTGCAGAACATGTAAGAACAAAGTTTTATTGGCTAAGTTGCACAATACTCTGGCACCTAGGGGATCAGAAAAGGCAAAAGGGAATAACGGTCTTAACCACAGAAAAGAAATCTAAAGAGGAATTAATTTACACACCAAGTATGGAAATTAAATTTGCAAAAGGCCCTTGTACTTAAATCCACAGGACTATATCAGGCATCAACCAATTTGCACAAAGCTCTAGCTCTTTAAACCATGGGTCTATGAAGGAAAACTGCTATCTCTCTAGATAAGTGATCTAAGAACATTCCATTTGAATAATAAGTATTGACGTAAGACTTATGTGGGGGACTATTAATTAGAAATAGATCAGTGGTTTAAAAGACAACTGCTGTAACAATAGAAATGTAAAATCGCATTTAATGTTCATTTGACACAAGTGTCTGTATGATCTTTTAGAAATTTTATATATATTCTTTTTAAATGAAAACAACTTGACAAAACAGTCAAGGACTACGTTTTAGAGTGGTAGTAAAGAAATAGTTTACGTTTATGATATGCATTAAACAAATGTTTGTGTAATGGTTTTTATTGACTAAACACTTAAAAAACATTATTACTTGACACTGTATTACTGCTGGTTATGCGCAAATGCTTCACCTACTGCCTCTGAGACAAGCCTGACTGCTCGTGCCAAGCTACCAAGGGCGCGAGATGGGGTTATTTCAGTAGTGTATCCCCCTTATCCTGACTAGGAAGAAGGGTCCCTACTTGGACAGGGTAACAACCTGCCAACTAGAGACCCCCATTTCCAACAATACACAATTATGCAAGATAAGACCCCTGTGACCAAAGGTGGAGCGCCTGGAAAGTGGAGGCCGGATTCAGGAGATTTGACTGAGCAGCAATGGCGGTACTGCTGCTCCCAGACAGGCGTGCTATCTCCTAATTACAGATTACTTTTCATTCATATAAAATTCTTACAACAATTATATTGTACGCCCTCCGGCTTATGTAAGATAGGGCTATTGACTGAATCTCGATGTGGGCGCTGTGGCATGGTGATTTCTTGGCCTGGGGATGTGATAGAGTGGCAGTGTTCTGGGCTGCCGTCTTTGCATAGATGACGTGATTTGCTGCACTATTCCAAGAACACCGCTGGTTTCCGGGTTATGTAAGAGATATCCCAGCCAGCTCCTGCAAACTCACAGCTTTGAAGCTACTCTTGGCCAAAAGAAGAGTGATGATGTACTGGGGGAGACCATAGCCGGACTGGCTGTAGCGGGCATCGGGCGTTTCCCTGGGAGGCTGGAAGGGTGGGGGCTGGTTTTGAAGCAGTGGAGACCGGTTTTGTTGTTGGGGGCTGGTTTTGTAGGGGTGCTGCAATTTCAGCCCCCAGTAACAAAAGCACCCCCCCCACTCGCTGAGGGGCTGGTCCGACAAAATTGCCAGGGATGCTTTGGGTTCTCAGTCTGGCCCTGGGGGAGACACTCTGCTCCCTTCAAAAATGTTGTCTGTGAGATCTGACGTGCTGTCAAGAGAGAATGGGGGAGCCGTATTTATAGTTATTTGACGCTACAAACTGAGCGAGATCACGAGCTGCTGGACACCGGAAATGTGGAGACCGACAAATACCCCTTCATAAACTTTGCTTTGCCGGTAGGGTAAATGCACAATACCACTGTCACTAGTAGGAGGCCATTGTCTGACGCCTGTGATTATGCACGCGACCTTCTGTTACTTCATATGTGAATACTTTGCATCATTGATGAATGGTGGGTGCTGCATGATTTCCTGTTTAGATTTGCTCTTTTTTGTTCTTTTTGTAACCATTAAAACGTCAATAAAATATATTGAAAAAAGAGCAAATATCCCTGGTGACGATCCAGTAGACAAATTTCAAATAGTAGCTATGGGCTGAGAAACTATATGTACCTTTACAGTCTGCTGGATGACAGGTGCGCTAGACATCTGATAGGCTGTGACCTGAAAGGATGGTTGACAGGAGGGCTGATGAAATGTGTTGGGAGTAGTTAGGCAGGTGCGAGCAGTTTGGAGATAGATCTAGGGCGAAATTAAAATCACATCCATAGAGTAAAGATTGCAGAGATAGAGAAAGGCATTTATTCTAAACTTGTCTTCTAAATCCTGGGCCATCGATGTTTGGACCAATTTACATTACTGAGGGTGACTGTGCTTACTTCAAGGATGCCCAGAAGAATGTTATATCTACCGTGAGTATCACTGATATACTGCAACAACCAGAAATACTGTCCTTCTAAAAAGAATTGCTGTGCCCCAGGCATATGAGCAATAAAACAATAGGTTTCTCTATCTGCTCTTCTTCAAAGGAAATGTCACATTGGTCTGCTTGGTTTGGTGTGTTTCCTGAAGCACTACAAGATCTATTTTGTGGCGTTCCAGAAAACCTACTGGATTTTGTGTGGGTTATTTAACCCCTTGACATTTCGTGTGAGGAAGTGGTAGGTTGCATTGGGCACTGAGTTGTACATTGTTAGAAAATGTGGCGGATGCTTGCTGTTATCTTGTAAGTGATTATAAGCCCATTCCATATGTATTGTGCTGGTAATGCATAAGCAACAGACTGTCGAGCTCCATGCTCAAACATTTCGCAGTACCTTACAACCCCCACCGGTAAACTCAACCAGCTAGTGAATGTCACCTTCCCACATCTTCCTTAGCGTAACAGACTAATGAACATGGCTGACCAGATTGAAATTGAGCCAGCACATATAGCAAAGGGGGCTTCTCTTGGGAAGACCATTTGTGTAGGCTGAACAGCACCCCAATATGGGTGGTGCTTGCTGGGGGATGATTATTAGTTCGGACTGCTAAATTATGTCAAGCATCCGACTCAACTCCTGTCCCCTGCACCTTTACCATACATGATAATGTTTGCACAAATACTATATCCGGCACAGTGATCCAACCTGCGAGCTAAATTATGTTTGAAGACCATACAAATGACACAGATTGGAGTAAATCGGCATCAGTGTTTGGTAAGACTGCCAGACAACCTTCCAACTTGCTGTATTTGTGGGTTCTGGGATTCAAATTATGTGTAAGTTGTTGGCTAGACCAGGCTTCTCGGTCTTTTTTTTTTTGTTTTGAGCCTGAATGTCTTTGAGTTCTTTTTTTCTACATATTTTAGTAGTTTTTAATTGGTGGTGGTGGCATAATCCTCAAAAGCGGCAATGCGAATCTCAGTGCTGTCGGTCCCTCCTGAATGTCCAGTTTGGCTTTCATCTGGTCTACCTTCTCTGCCAACAAATTAGTTTTGCTATTAGATGTGAGGCTTTTTCAAGGTTAGTAGCAAGGTTTTTACGTTCACGTCCGTTTCTGCAAGTTCGTCCTTCAAGTTTTGTGATGGTCTTGCACAAGCACAGTTGTTTCTTCTGGGTTTGTGTTTTGTATTGAAAGTTATCTTGGTTTGCTTGGCGTTGTTTTGGCCATTTCATAAACTATCAGAGCAGTCTGTAAACCCAGCTGGTAGCAAATCTATATAGGGCCAACTTTGGTTTTGTGGATGGTAACTGCAGTGTTATTGTGCACTTACCAGTCACTGAGATCCGCAGTGCTGTGGCGTGGCTTGTCAGAGGGCAATCTATGCAGCTAAGTGGTAGTTTATGCATGAGGGTCCTTGGCACACTTGAAGGCCCCCGCCGGCAATGAAAGCCCTAAACAGCATCAATGGCCTATTAATTGGAGTAAGTGTATGAGTAAAAGATGACCAAGGGCCATAGCCCTATCCTGTTTTGTAATTCACCATTTCAGACTGGTAGTCCACCTCGTATTCACATGCCAAGCTAGTTGAATTTTCCTGTGTCGCTTTAGAAGTAGGGGAAGGGCCTCAGACCCCAGGCATCACAGGGAACTTTCCCACTGTATCCTTGACCTACTGCTGATTACTTTTGCAGTTCAAGCCATGGTAGTTGATGCTGGTTGTGAAGGAAGGGCACAGCTCCACCCCGACATTGCAGATATACTGAGGGACATGAGCAGGCCCAATCAGGCACGGTTATTTCCAGCTGCAGCACCTTACAACAGGTGGCCCTGGTAAGGAGGAGAGGGCTGGATTCCAAGGGCACGCAGCACACCCCGACCTCAAGGAACACCCCTGCCCTCACTCCCACAACAAGGGTGGCGTGCAGCCCTGGGCTGTGACTCCGGCTCAAGGCCCTCGCCTCTGCACAGATTGGTTTCAAGGTGTAACGCAGCCTACTTTGACACAGTGCACTGCATCTTGATGGATGGGGCACAGGAAATCGGGAGGGCCTGGGAGTGACAGCGACCCATTCAAGCCCCTTGATCAGAAGGTAGAACTTCCAGTCAGCGCCCTAGAATCATCCTGTTGATGGCAGGAGCCATGCTTGATTACAGCATCTGGATGTCTCAAAATCAAGTTCCCAATAACGCAAGTTAGATCTGCTTGTTCGGCTGAATGTGTAAATCAGTCAAATACAGGCAATGAAAGCACGGCTGCAGTAGTGGCCTCTTATGTCACCAGCTCTATTGCAATCAGGATGATGATGGATAAGGGGAAGAATATTTGGATATTTGCGGACAACACCATTGCCATGGACTATGTCAAGTGGGGGTGACTTTTGTTTTGAGCTGTGCATAGCCACTTTGGGGTATTTCCAAATAGTGTATTGCAATTTAGTGATACGCAGAAGCATTTCTTCCATGGTCCTCTTTTAAAGGTAAAGAGCAGTATAGTGGAGGTCTGGCGGATGACCTCAACCAATTCTAGATGCCATTATAAATGCATCCTTTATTCACAAGTAGTTTGATGACTTTTTGTGATATGAAGAGATCCACAGGTGGATCTGTTTTCAATTTATCAGAAAATAAAGACCAGCTATTGAGCTCCACAGAGTATTTGAGAAAATGAGCTCTGCAAAATTAAATATTGGTTCTCCTGGATGTACTATTGGTTCACTATTTGTTATAAAACATAAGCTACTCCATGGGTTCATAAAATTGTGAACAATCATGATGACTACAACTTGGCCAAAAGGAATGTCGTGCACAGATCTCCTCCTCGGTCACAAATATGCATACAGGAAGCTACTGTTTCCTTTGCTCCGTAGGTAAAATAAAGTGTCACCCAGATGTGAACCATCTGCAGAGCCATAATTTGCTTGTGATTGTTGTTATGACTTATCTTAAACATAGGACATCATGATTGGTGCAAGCTGGAGTATAAGACACCTTTATGCCAGCAGATGTTTGTTTCTGCCATTGGGTGATCAACAACATTTAGATCCATTGCCAGCTTCATTGTCTATTGTATTAGACTTTGCCTTGCCACCAGCAGAATAAACTAGGTTTTTTTTTATGTTAACGTGAAATATAAAGTGATGTTAAAAGTGCTGTGAAACTATATTTTCTGCATAAAGTGGTGACAGAATGTAATTTCATCCAGTCTCTCCTGCTGACTGCTTTCTTTCCACTACCTTCTTCATCAAAGTGGGAGAAGAGACTACACAGGTTGGGTACTAAGAGTACGCTGTCCAATTTTGACATTTGACATATATCAGAGGAGCACACAGCTATCTGTTGGCCAAGGGGCCTTTTGGGTGACCAAACAAAAAGTGTCTTGTTGCATTTTAAAATCATAAGCAGTATGAATGATACTTTTATTGTTCAGTTAATTAAAACTTACAATATAACACAATTAATCACTGAATAACACATCATCAATAAATAACATTTTAAAAGCCTTCATCAAACAGTTAAAAACTTTCAGAAATCTTTTCATAAGGTTCAAGGTGAGAGCTACAATTTTTACAATTCATGAACCTTATTACTCTGATTTAGTGCCATTACACTTAGTGTATACTACTAACACTATTAGTGGTTAGGCAACAATTTGTGCAAAATAGTCAGAAAAGTGCAATGTGCCTTTGATAAAACCCTTTCTCATCCTAAGACTAAATAATAATCATAATGAAAACCATCTTATTTAACGCGTTCAGTCATACATATCAGTAAAATTCATTTTACCGAATAAAACTAACCCAATGTTGGGAGGCCTCATACACACTGTGTGTAACCTTGTCAGTGGCCCTTACAGCTCGCACTTTGCAAGATTGGACTCTGCAGTGAACATCATTTTAAAAAGATTTCCACAAAATATCAAATCATCCCTTTGGAGACAGGCCATAACTGCTCGCTGGCATGTTCATATAATGTTCCAAGTAAAAAACTGTCTCAACAGTCTTGTACGCTCTTCCATTTGGGCTGGGCAGCAGCAAACCATGTGACGAATGTCTTCCCTATAATAATTAGAGGGAACACAAAGTCTCTTTAGACAGTCTCATCCAAGATGACGAATTGAAACAAATTTGGAAGTCTCCAAGCCTGAACCGGTGTTGTAAATAGCCCTTTTAGTAGGGTTATCCCCAAACTTTTTGCTGCTTCCTCCTATTTTTCCCTGACCTGTTTTTGTTGGTTTTAGGACTCTGGGCACTTTACCACTGGTGATCAGTGCTAAAGTGCATATGCTCTCTGTGTAAATTGTGTTATGGATTGGTGTTTCCATAATTGGCATATTTGATTTACTGGTAAGCCCCTAGTAAAGTGCACTGAGTGTGCCAGGGCCTGTAAATCAAATGCTACTAATGGGCCTGCAGCACTGATTCTGCCACCCACATGAGTAGCCCTGAAAAGGTATCTCTGACCTACCACTGCAGGGTCTGCGCAGTTTGTAACTGCCATGTTGACCTGGCAAGTGCACCCACTTGCCAGGCCCTAATCTTCCCTTTTCTTACATATAAGTCACCCCTAAGATAGGCCCATGGTACCCCTGTAGGCAGGGTGCTCTGTATGTTAAAGGTAGGCCATGTACTGGTGTGTGTGGCATGTACTGGTAGTAAATTACAGTGCATTTCGTTTTTCACTATGGAAAGTATCTGTCCCATAGGAAAGAATGGGAGTTTTACTTATAACATCTTATAAGTATAACTTCCCATTGGGACAAGATGGGGAAATGGAGTTTAGTATGCCTGGACTCGGAATGTAAAAATGCATCTTTTAGTAAAGATGATTTTTATGTTCTGTGTTTGAAAATACCACTTTTAGAAAAGTAGGTATTTTTCTTGCTTAGCCATCCTGTGTGCCTCTGCTGGGTTTGTGGATTGACTGTCTGGCTTTGGAGTGACAGGGGCTGGGAATGCGCATTCTCTCAGACAGCCACGGGGGCTGAAGTGTGTCCTGCCTTTCCTGAATGAGTCAGGGCGGGGCTGAATAGACCTGGGCTGCATTCAGAGTAGTGGGAGGAGTTTTCACAAGCACCTAAATAGGCCTGGTCTGTCTTCAGAGTAGTGGGAGGAGTTTCCACTAGCTCCTGAATAGGCCTGGTCTGCATTTAGAGTGAGGGGAGAAGATTTCCCTTGCACCTGAATAGGCCCTGTCTGCCTTGGACAATGCTGTCTTCACCTCCTGCTGGGAAGCTGGGCCAGAGAGGACCAAACTGGTTTGGACTAAGCACAGACACTCTCTGCCTGAGAGAACAAAGGGATTTTGAGTATAAATATTGGGGCCCTGAACACAACATTTTAGAACTCGCTAGAATCAAGGAGCCTGCCAAGAAGAAGAGCTGAAAGAGCTGCCAACAGGAGTACCGCCCCTTTGCTGTGTTGTTGCTTTGTTGGGTTGGCCTGAAGTTGCTGCTTCTGCGTTGGGCAGTGAAAGTATTGGACTGAATTTTCTTTTACTTGTGCTGAGTATCTCCAAGGGCTTGAAGTAGAGCTTGCCTCCTGTTCTGAAGTCTCAAGGACTGCAAAGTCTTCACCAACCCCTGGGTACCGCTTCTGGAACCGCTGTTTCAGTTGCCACAAAGAAGGGAAACGCAACCGACTCCGTCGCTGACTCTGTGTCCTGACGGCACCGCAGAAGGCACTGTCCGCATCTTGCACGACAACCCTGGTCTCACCGACTGCGACCGACGATGCCGCCACCGAGCCGCTGCTTGCACTGTGGGCACTGCACTCCGCACCACCTCGCTTCACTTTACCATCCTGGTCTCACCGCCCCTGTCGCTGCTGCTGACTCCGACACCCGTGAACGACGCCGTCTGGACGATCGTCACTGAGCCACTGCCTCCACCGCATCGAGAGGGCACCGCACCCTGCACCGCTTCCATTTTGCAACGCAACCGCAACGGTTGCCACGACCGGCTCGCACCAACGTGCCAGCCGCAACGAGAAAGGTACTGTTAACAAGTCTGTCCACACTTTTGCTGGCGCGTACCGACGCGGTCGGCTGGAACTGTTAGACTCTGTTGTTTTCAGCATCGATGTTGCCCCGGACGGAGCTACCGACTCATACGAACTAATCAGGCCTTTAGTTTGAAAATCAGTAGTTAAAGCGGATTCGTTTTTTTTGTCCCAGTCCGTTCGAATTAAAATGTTGATTATTGCTGGGCACTTTATCAAAAATATAAAATGTAAATATAAAGTTTACATATGTAATGGTATTCATAAAACCACAAATGTGGCCAGTGGCCTGTAGACACTGTGTCATATTTCTAACAGAAAAATACATCAATTTGTTTAAATGGGGGGAATTTAAATTGAAGAAATATGCTTCATAAAAACATTAAGGCTTAATTGGCCAAATTAAAAGTGGAGAAAAACATTAAGATTTAATTTTCCATAGAAATATTTTCTTCTTCTTTTAAATTTCTCCCATTTAAAAACAAGCATTGGCAAAGCCAATAGGTCTCGCCTATGCAAGTGCTATTGGGTTTGCCAATATGTTTTAGCCATGTTGTACACCAGCGTGGCTGGTGTTTAGCATGGCTAAAAGTTAGTGGGGTAAAGGAGAGTGGCGTGGAGTGTTGTAAAGTGGAGTAGAGTTGAGTGTTATGGAGTGGCGTTGCATGGATATGAACTGGAGTGTCATGGAGAGAGTGTCGTAGAGTGGAAGGGCATAGAATGGAGTAGAGTTGAGTGGTGTAGAGTGGTGTAGAGTTCAGGGGCGCAGAATAAACTAGAGTGGCGTGGGGTGATGCAAAGTGTAGTGGCGTAGAGTGCAGTTGAGTGGCAAGGAGTTGAGTGGTGCAGAGTAGAGTGCAGTAGCTTAGAGTGCAGTGACATAGAGCGCAATTGTGTAGAGTGGACTTAGTTTGCAGTGGTGCAGAGTAGAGAGGTGTTGAATTCAGTGGCCCAGAGTGCAGTCTTGCAGAGTAGCATGGTTAGGCTAGAATGGTGAAGACTAGAGTGGTGCAGAGTAGAATAGATTGCTGTAGCATGCACTGGTGTACTGTTGCAGAGTAGAGCATAGTGACATAGAGTGCATTGGTTTAGAGTAGATTCGCGTGGAGGGCAGTAGCAAAAAGTAGAGTGGTGCAGAGTAGAGTGACGCAGCACAGAGTGGCGTGGTGTGGAGGAATGAATGCAGTGGCATAGAGTAGAGTGAAGTGGCATAGAGTGGAGTGGTGCAGGATAGAGTGCAGTGGCATACAGTAGTGGCGTAGAGTAGAGTGGCATAGAGAGCAGTGTTGCAGAGTAGAGTGGCATGGAGGGAAGTGGTGCAGAGTGAAGTGACCTAGACTGGACTGGTGTGTAGTGCAGTGGTGAAGAATGCAGTGGTGCATAGTAGAGCAGGGTAGAGAGCACTGGTGTAGAGTGAAACAGAGTAGAGAGGCATAGAGTGAAGTGGCGTAGTGTCGCACCAGGAGAGAGCAGTGCTAAAGCCGGCCCTGGTGATAGGCCGTTGTTATTTCAGTGGAACATGTTCACCTATTTCATTGTTGCAAAACGCACATCTACCAATTAGTATAAAAACTATGTTTTGCCATAGGCAGGATGTTTGAGGCTGTAGTGTAAATAATGTAGTTGTTTTCTGGGCTCCTGTTTGTAGTTTTCTGGAAAGCAGCATTCTGTGTTGACTAGGTTTTTATGGCACGGTGCTACTGCACATGTTGCACATACTGAGGCTATTGCTCATTAAGTGTAGTTGTGTAGGCTACACCTTTTGGCTTGCCAGTGTGTGTTGTTATTAAAAGGGTTTGGTACTCTGACTCGCTGATCATAAACAGAAAGATCATTAGACATTCACTAGAGGGTCACATTTAGCAAAAGCCAACAGTGCCTTGATAAAAGAACCTATACATGAATATTTTTTGCCGCAGGGTGTGCGTTAATCTCCTCCCTGCCGGCCTGTTTTAAGGGGTATGTTACAGCCTCGTAAACTGGAAAATAGGAGGGGCAGGAGCGGGATCCATGGGAAGAGTAATCTGCATTCCTGTTGCTTTCCTATAAACGCTCTCACTTTGAAGTCCAGAAAAAAAGTAAACACCAAGCACCCTCGGAAGACAGAGCCTGACATTTGACCTTTGTGTTTAAATGCACAGCAAACGTGACGAGCAAGATATAACGGCCTGTTTACAGAAAGTGAGATCTCGAAGGATACAGTAAACAAGGTTTGGGCAAGGAAAGGGGCACACTCAAGCTGAACAGCCTAAAACAAATAGAGCTAGCTAATAAAAAGCAAAGAAATGTGAGTTACAAACCACAAAGCCAATGGTAAGCAATGGGCAGAAAGCATTCCCAGGGAAGTTTCTGAATGTCCCCAAGATGTTTTCAGCTAACCAGACAACTGCCCTATCTGGTAGTCCTTGGCCTAAAAAGACTGTATTTTTCAGCTATAGGCTTTGGCCTAAAAAATCTGTATTTTTCAGCTATAAATATGTCGACTAACCACTGGGAGCAAGCGGCCTGCTGTTTGTAAATGCGACACTTTGAAATGGGAGAAAATTCAAATGAAGAGTTAACTTAATCATTAAGGTAACATGTCATTTTAATTTTCTTCCATTTAAAAGCATTCAGAAACATCCTTTTGTTCTCATGATCCAAAATTGAGTTGACAATTACTTGTTTTTAAAAGTCAAATACCTCAGTGTGCCAGTTCTTCACCTCTGTGCCCCAGCCTGGGTCATAAATCTGACTCAACCCTTCTCATTATTAGGCCCTGCTATTTGCAGCCTGATGATGATAATGTAAACTAAACACAGCCTTCCCTTAACTCTAAAAGGAAAATGTGACGCTTTGCTTATTTAAAAATGAACTCAAGGCTTGGAGCTACTCTGGATGTGTCTATGAGCTACTGGTCGCTCGTGTTCGACGGGATGGAGACACCTGCTCTACACTGTGACACTTCCTCATTTTTTTCAACTCTGTTTAGAGTTTTCTGAGTGAAAGGTATTTGAAAAATAAACCATGCCATTTATAAAAATTGATAATATTTTTTTTTTTTACAGATCAAAAGATTTGGTTTTTTCTTCCTCAAGTATTTTTAATTGGTTTTTTTTAAACTTTTTTTGTTTTAACAACGGTTTACAGACACTCATATTGGCCTTGCATATGCTTGTTCACATGGGTGTTGTGATGACATCCTGGAATTGAAGTGACTTCCCTCAGCCCAGGTCAATCACGTAATGAGAGTTCCCAGTGTATGGTTCATTTATCTCAAAAATGAAGATTCTGCAGAGGGAACTCCGTATCCATCAGCACTAACAATACCCTAGATTCATAGTTTTTATCTTCTGTAGTTTGATACTTGTAGTAGGGAACACGGATAAATTGTGACTTATTATGTGGCCTTTAGTTTATTACTGCAGAACTTCAATCCACTGACACAAATCAGGTATACCCTCCTGCACAGTAGAATTCCAGGCTGGCTGACATGCAACAGCAAAACATGGTTGATTAGCAATAATTTGACCACTACCTATTCAATTATGTAATATCAGAGCCAAGAGTAGCCACCTCAGTATTGCCAGATATGCTTCATTCTGCCATTTGCAAAATGTTATGTGCTGCCTTATTTCATACACTCAGTCTACCTTACAATGTTTCTAATCAATCACACCAGGCTCCAGGTTTTTTTTGTTGTACATCTATATATATACATCTGCCAAAAAGAGCGATAGATATCTGAACTACCTCACATATTAACTAGCAATAAGATGTGGTTGGGCCTCTTGCGCAAACCTAGTAAATATTACCACAGTGACTGCACGTATATCCAATTCCGTGGTGCTTCAATGGAGAGAACGGCCACCTGCGCGCTCACAGTGGCTGAGAAAACTCAGTCTTTACAATATATAGAAAGTCCTGAGCAACAGACTCAAATAATCATATGTAATAAATAGATTCAAATCTTCTTGGTTTCAGGTCGATTTATTCTTTCAATCCATATTCTTTAGTAGTCCCCTTTAGCCAACACGTGTTTCATCAGGTAGATGTGTGAACATCACTGACTTCATCAGGGCTACAAATTAAATACATACAGAAGTAAAATATCATATTATTTGGTTACTCCTATCACCCAAGACAACCTGGTGCTCAGGTCCTGGGGAATGTGCCCAAAAGTTAAATCCTTATATTTCAACATCATATTTGCGTACAGAAGAAGGGGAATATATCTATAACTCTTTGATTTCAAAGTTTGGAAAAAGTGAACAAAAATCATCAAAGCACATGTCATTTTATAGTGTTTAAGTTGCAGCTGTCCGCGAAAATCCTAGAGGGTACATCTCATTATCACCCATGTGATGAATACGCTAAAACTAAGAAATCCATGTCCAGGCTCACCTCATTCAATGTATCGTCATGAATATTCTACAGAGGTAGCACCTATTCAATATAAAATACACAAAATAAAGTGTTGCTGTCGCTATTAATATGTTATGGTCATTTAAAGTAAGTTCATCCTCTGACCGGAGTGTAAAAAGACGTCATCTCACCTCAGTCCCCAAATCTCGTCTCTTGTACGAACACTGTTCTTAAGCTGATGCATTAACCTGTAACCAACATGACCCAATTCAGAATCTCTTCATATTGAGCAATCTGCAGACCATACTTGTCTAATATTCGCCAACCCCACTAGTGAGCATATGTGGGCGCGCTTCATCCCACTACCATTCTAAAAGCACGGACATAATCGTGTGAGCGCATCATATCCCTACCGTTCTAAAAGCACGGATATAATTGTATGCGCGTCAGTAACCCAGCATCCCAATGCCTAGTATAGCGATATAGCTACAACAAATCCAGTCACCCAGTATCTATAGTTGGAAAGTTATCACCCCGTAAACAGGACATTTACATATGCGTGTCTGTAGCCCAAAATCCAAACACCAAGTAATGCGATATAGCTGCAGCAAACCCAGTGTCTGTGGCTAGATAACTATCTCCCCGTAGAACACCCAAACCATTCATCTATCTGCCATTGTTGCCCGTCTAACACGTACCTGTATGTAGGAGAGTACTCCTCGGACTGTCCATCCCGGTGTGGTTACCGGGTGCCATATTGAATCCGTCTTTTATAGTGACGTGAGTTCGATTCGTCACGTTCAATTATTCCTATAAGCGGCTCTAAATCATCTCAAATTTTCTGCTTCAGTATCTGTACACATTATTGTTCTGTTCTCCTAATGTATGTGTAAGCTGTCATGTAAATCTGTTGCTAAAACGTACGCGACCCCTTACATAAGATGTCTGCCCCCACCTCATAATATCCAGACTACGGCTTCACTAAGATGGTGGGTGTTGGCATATCTCCCACGTCAAAACATCTATATTGGAAAACATTGTCCATTTTATTAATTAGCACATGTCGCACTATTGTAATTCGATTGATTCGGATTCAAGCGCTGTGTAAATATTACACGTCCATTATGTGTTTGCAGATGCCTATATCGTACATTGTCATACGAAGATGGCGGCTAAAGTACGTCAATCTATTGATTATTACGTGCTGCAGCCATACCATAGTCCTGATGGTACTGAGTAAACCTGTCTTGTTTCCCCATAGTGTGAATTAATCACTACACTATCCATATCCTACGAACTGTAGCGACACATCAATAGATGACTGCTGCGTCCGGTCTTATTATAAATCTTGGGCACATATTTGAGACCCAAACTCTATTCAATCTAATATCAAATATAAAGGGGGCATGGTAAATGTTAATAAGGACGTTCGTTTCGGTATATGTATATCAATATAACGTGAATATGTAGGAATAATTGTGAGTGAAATATCAAAAGGTCCGCAGATTAGAGCGAAAAAATATATATTAAAATCACCTGGAAATCCCTGTGTCCCGAAAGAATCGATATCCTGATCAATTTCTGATCAGCCAAGGAGTCCACATAGATGTGTGAGCCTGAACATATTGTAAAGACTGGGTTTTCTCAGCCACTGTGAGAGCGCAGGTGGCCGCTCTCTCCCTTGAAGCACCACGGAACTGGATATACGTGCAGTCACTGTGGGAATATTTACCAGGTTTGCGCAAGAGGCCCAGCCACATCTTATTGCTAGTTAATTCTGTGGACTTGCAGCACCTTTATTCCCTGAGTAGAACAGAGAAAGTCTAGATCATATTAAAATGAGTACAAGAAAGGACAGGGACAAGGTAGCAGAGGATTTATTTAAAGACCTGAGTGCAGGGGTTGCTGTTAATAAAGCAGTGACCCAGGGCAGCACGAAGCAGAAGGAGGGTTTGAAACTGAAATTTATATGGTTAGAGAGGTTGAAGAAAACTGAAGCATCAAAATGGTGGGACGGGGCCACGTTAAAACAATATCAGAGGCTAGGCAGAGTACCACGTGGTCTGCGCTCACAGATCTTCCCAACCTATGACGACTTGGAGGAAGATCTCCTTTCACAATGGGAAAAAGAGCTTACTAGTAACTCTAACAACTTGATGAATATACTTATTGAGAATGCTAGCAGAAAAGTAGATAAACTAGCTATTGAGATAGACACAGAGAAGGAGATTATAGATCTTAACTTAGAGGAGCCTACTAAGAAGAATTATGACATCCTGGAGGGTATCCTAAATAAACATGAGGAGGAAATTAAACAACGCAAGGCGAGGAAGCTCAAAGGGGACGAGGCAGATTACCTTAACGGGAGAGTGTTTACTTTTGCCAAGAGGTTTGACCATTTAATAAGACAAGACAAAACTACAGGAATAAGTAGAGCATCTTCGGTAAGTTAGAAGAGTGCGACCTCAACCAGTAACATATCTAGTAGTGGGAATGAGGACCCAGGGGAGAGCACTTCACATCAGTCCAATGCTTTTTTAAGGGAGGTGTGGAGGATCAGAATGGTCAACAAAGATCTAAACATGAGGCCAAGGGGAAGGGATCCAGAAAAACGAGAAGAGGGTGCAAAGGGAGGAACCATACCAGGGGAGAGGCGAGGAATGCAAACAAGGTCTTGGAACAAACAGAAATAAACAAGGGTACAATGATGGATGTGAAGGTTATCAATCTAACAAAGTATTAACAAGTGAAATGATCTCTGTCTTATGTAGAGGCATGAGTTTTTGTCCAGTTAAAATATATGATACTTTTGACATGAAGGTGGATTTGTATATATTCGTAAGACAGCTGAAATTGAGAAAAATTTTCTCCGACAAATGTATGAATAAAGAGAACGTTGAACATGAAATGACATCTGAAGGACGGAACTGGTTTTTTGGGACGTAGAATTGTATGTGACTGGAGATCAGATACATAGTAGAATGCATAGAAAACCTACATCTTGCAACTCCTTATTACACGCAGGCAGCTCACATCCTGATCGGATTCTTTTTGTTTACCGCTAATGCCCGCCATCTTGTTTGCCTAGCTCTCTAGGTCCGTATCACTGGTTCCTCCATCTTGCGTTTTCGACTGTCCCCACGATGCCTGTTGCCACTGGAGCGACCTGCGCCCTTCATCGACCCATCTGAGCCTGCTACACTTCTCTCTTCTGGTTGGACTTGGTTAGGCACCCCCTTCCACCCCTACCTTACCCGTCCCAGCTCTGTAGACCGGACTAGTTTGTTACCAATACCATGGACCCTCTCCTGTTTTTGTCCGCCTTGCTTACTCTTAGTTTCTGGCATCCACTTAAGAATCTCTTCTCCATGCCTGATCTTCCTAGCTTGTTACGTATCCTTGCCCTTTTCTTTCCCCCTTCCCCAGCTTAGCTCCTTGGTCTCGTTTTCCATCTGTTCTGTTGCTCTAGAAACGGAAGTATTTCATCTTGTGCTCTATTTCAACAGATGTATTGTTGCAACATGCGGTCGTTTTTTTTTTTTGCTCCAGAAACTAATTTTAATCTTTGTATTCTCTGCTCTGCTGTAACAATTTCCTTATTTTATTGCGCTCTGATACCTCCGGGTCTAGCCAGCGCTAGCGTTTAGCGGAGCCCGAGAACCATTGGCCGTTGCCCGGTTGAGCTGTCCTATGCAGCAATAGAGGAGTCTGGCTATGGCTCATCCCCTCGGCCGTCACCTACCCAGCCGGACTTCGGACATTGTTTCAAACGGTTCCTCACGGCTTTGTCTATCTTTCACATTGACTGCTTTAAATGCTTTATTCCTCCTGAAGTACTTTCCCCTTTCTGGTCTGCCTTTCTCTACCTACTGTCCTATCCCCCCGTTTTTCCTCTCCTCCTCTTCCTTCCATTCCCCTTAAGACATTAGTCTTGGCTATGCAAAGCTCTAATAACTTCTTTATTATGTATTCTCTTGTCTATCTCCTATGCCTATACTTGTAATTGTTACTGATGTAACTTATGTAACCTGTAACACATTGATCCTCATGTAAAGCGCTCTGATACCTCCAGGTCTAGCCAGCGATATATAAAACTCATCAAATAAATAAATCCTAAATGTCAAATTAATTCCATCCCGTTTGGGGAAATGCTCAGGGCACGGAGAAATTGTAGCCAGGAGCACACATTTGAGGAGAACATAAAAGACATGGAACACCGGTTTATAACACACGGGTATGGTGAGGATGTAGTCAACAATGCTAGCAACAAAGCACGTAAGCTTGACCGTTCTGATACTCTAAAGGAAAAGAAGAAAATGGAGGTAGATGTGAGAGGTGGTCCGATCAGACTGATTACAAATTACCACGCTTATTCTCATGAGCTGTACAAAATATTAAACAAACACTGGACACTACTGACATCAGATAAGGATCTACAAACCTGTGTGCGGGATAGACCAAGTATTACTTATAAGAAGGGCAATACAATACGGAGCATTGTGAGTCCTAGTTACCCCACACCACCTATACGAAGGACTTGGTTACATACATGGGGTAATGGCTCTTTTAAATGTGGTCATTGCACTATGTGCAAATTAGCTTTAGACAAAATTACAGAGTTCAGCTACAATGGATCACGTAAATTTAAAATCAAGACACACATTGATTGCGCTACGAAATGTGTTGTGTACGTACTCGTATGTGGGTGCGGACAAATTTATGTAGGAAGCACAATCAGGTCAATGAAGGAGAGAATAACGGAACATTTTAGGGCGGTGAAACAACGGGATACGAGATATCCCATTGCCCAACATATGAATGAATGCACATCACAAGGCAGACACTTACAGTTCAAATTTCATGGATTACAAATGATACCGGTTAACCACACAGGTGGTAACCGTGAACTGGTGTTACGACAGTGTGAGGCACGCTGGATAATGATTTTGAAAGCTGTAGACAGAGGTCTTAACATTGATCATGAAATGCAGTACTTTTTGGGTACATAGATTTATGATGTCAGTAATATAACTATGACTCAAGATCCCTTTTCTCTATGGAGGTACGTTATCTGTGAGGAATAGATATATAGATTGTATATAGGCAGGTTGTATATAATGTCGAATCTGCTCATACAATAATATAACTGAGGTACGTTAGGGTACAACTGTTAACAATTGATATGGATACTATTTTGCGATGAACTCTCTACAAGAATCCCCATCACAATGAAGTAGAGATATGAATTTCTAAATGTGATTTAAACATGAATATTACGTTTTTAACGGGAGGTTGATGTTCAGGCTCACACATCTATGTGGACTCCTTGGCTGATCAGAAATTGATCAGGATATCGATTCTTTCGGGACACAGGGATTTCCAGGTGATTTTAATATATATTTTTTCGCTCTAATCTGAGGACCTTTTGATATTTCACTCACAATTATTCCTACATATTCACGTTATATTGATATACGTATACCGAAACAAACGTCCTTATTAACATTTACCATGCCCCCTTTATATTTGATATTAGATTGAATAGAGTTTGGGTCTCAAATATGTGCCCAAGATTTATAATAAGACCAGACGCAGTAGTCATCTATTGATGTGTCGCTACAGTTCGTAGGATATGGATAGTGTAGTGGTTAATTCAAACTATGGGGAAACGAGACAGGTTTACTCAGTACCATCAGGACTATGGTATGGCTGCAGCACGTAATAATCAATAGATTGACGTACTTTAGCCGCCATCTTGGTATGACAATGTACGATATAGGCATCTGCGAACACATAATGGACCTGTAATATTTACACAGCGCTTGAATCCGAATCAATCGAATTACAATAGTGCAACATGTGTTAATTAATAAAATGGACACTGTTTTCCAATAGAGATGTTTTGACGTGGGTGATATGCCAACACCCGCCATCTTAGTGAAGCCGTAGTCTGGATATTATGAGGTGGGGGGCAGACATCTTATGTAAGGGGTCGCGTACGTTTTAGCGACAGACTTACGTGACAGCTTACACATACATTAAGAGAACAGAACAATAACACGTACAGATACTGAAGCAGAAAATTTGAGATGACTTAGAGCCGCATATAGGAATAATTGAACGTGACGAATCGAACTCACGTCACTATAAAAGACGGATTCAATATGGCGCCCGGTAACCACGCCGGGATGGACAGTCCGAGGAGTACTCTCCTACATACAGGTACGTGTTAGACGGGCAACAATGGCAGATAGATGAATAGTTTGGGCGTTCTACGGGGAGATAGTTATCTAGCCACAGACACTGGGTTTGCTGCAGCTATATCGCATTACTTGGTGTTTGGATTTTGGGCTACAGACACGCATATGTAAATGTCCTGTTTACGGGGTGATAACTTTCCAACTATAGATACTGGGTGACTGGATTTGTTGTAGCTATATCGCTATACTAGGCATTGGGATGCTGGGTTACTGACGCGCATACAATGATATCCGTGCTTTTAGAACGGTAGTGGGATGATGCACACACACGATAATGTCCATGCTTTTAGAACGGTAGTGGGATGATGTGCTCACACGATTATGTCCGTGCTTTTAGAATGGTAGTGGGATGAAGCGCGCCCAACTATGCTCACTAGTGGGGTTGGCGAATATTAGAGAAGTATGGTCTGCAGATTGCTCAATACGAAGAGATTCTGAATTGGGTCATGTTGGTTACAGGTTAATGCATCAGCTTAAGTCGTACAAGAGACAAGATTTGGGGACTGAGGTGAGATGACGTCTTTTTACACTCCGGTCAGAGGATGAACTTACTTTAAATGACCATAACATATTAATAGCGATAGCAACACTTTATTTTGTGTATTTTATATTGAATAGGTACTACCTCTTTAGAATATTCGTGACAATACATTGAATGAGGTGAGCCTGGACATGGATTTCTTAGTTTTAGCGTGTTCATCACATGGGTGATAATGAGATGTATCCTCTGGGATTTTCGCGGACAGTTGCAACTTAAACATTATATAATGACATGTGCTTTGATGATTTTTGTTCACTTTTTCCAAACTTTGAAATCAAAGAGTTATAGATATATTTCCCTTCTTCTGTACGCAAATATGATGTTGAAATATAAGGATTTAACTTTTGGGCACATTCCCCAGGACCTGAGCACCAGGGTGTCTTGGGTGATGGGAGGAACCGAATAATATGATATTTTAATTCTGTATGTATTTAATTTGTAGCCCTGATGAAGTCAGTGATGTTCACACATCTACCTGACGAAATACGTGTTGGCTAAAGGGGACTACTAAAGAATATGGATTGAAAGAATAAATCGACATGAAACCAAGAAGATTTGAATCTATTTATTACATATGATTGTTATTTAAGTTGGTTGCTCTGGACTTTCTATATGCCTCACATATTATTCTGCTTACATAAGCACATTAAACAACAAAGTATCCTATGGCTTTCAAAGCTCTCTTAATGTGTGAGCCTCTCTTTAGGTTACTTAAATAATGACACTTCCAGCTATGATAGTACAAACCAGGCAGTGCATATCTGGCCCAATTGGCATGGTCAAAGCTTATCCCTAGTTATCCATTGACAACCGGATCGCAGCTCATTCTTTTTAGATAACTTTTTCATGCTTAGTGATATTTATGGCCTGCCATCATGACAAGAGCTTTTCTGCCATCCATGACAATTCTTTGGTGCCTTCTTTGAGCCATATTTGTGTACACTAGATTGCTTTCTTTTACTGTTGAGAGTGTTTCCTTCATGCAGAGAGCACACAGGCTTATGCCTTCTATCCTTGTATTCACACTTTTCAGCTTCGGGATTTGGGTGATGTAGATGTCTGTCTTCTCTTAAACTGAAGAGAGGGGCGATACAATGCAGAAATTTGCAAATTCTTGCTGTTGTTTGGCAATTGTGCCATTCTTGAGTCTCAAAATACATATAATCCCATGATGTAGAAACACTGTAGATTGTACGTACTTGGAGAAAAATGGCATTGTTGGCTTTTATTCCTTAGGCTTTGATACCACACTCCTTAAGTACTCATGAAGTTGTGATGCTTGCTTTGTAGGCACATTTAAGAGGCACAGGGGATTCAAATTGTAAAAGCAGTATTTGAACAATGGAATACAGCTTTGAGAATTGGAAAATAAGCAGATTATGTTAAATACACAATACAAAACGCAACTACATCTCTTTGTTTTTTTTTCAGGTTATTCACATGGATTATGGCATGAAGGAGCAGAATCCCATTAACAATGTCCATTTCTATTGCAAATCAGACCCAAGCAAAGCAATCAAAATTCGTAAAGATCAGGTACAACTTGTTTGCATTGGTATTGTAAAGTTAAACTATACTTGGAAACACAATTGTTCATTAAATATACCATAAAAAATCATTGATTGATAAGGAATGAATGACTATGAATGTAATGTTCTAGTGTGGTGTTGCTTGAGTAACAACGTTCTACCGTAAAGAGAAGTTGAAAATGCCACCTTTATGAGTGGAATATGAAACAAATCAGATATTTTGGCGAAATGAACAAATTCAGTTTTTAAAATGAATTGCATTTCCCCAAATGCTTGCCTGTTTGAGACCTCTGATGCTTGATTTTTTTCATATGTTTGTGCAGGCAGCTGCAGCAGACAAAATTAGACACATGAAAGAACCTGCAGCCTCCATTTTTGGAACCCCACTGAATCCTACTGGAGTGCCCTTGGGCCCCACGGATTCGAGGTGGCACCCTGTCGGAAGCCCGTTAGCGTATCCATTCCCGATGCCGACTGTGCCGCTCGATCGCCACCATTTCATCCCCATCTCTGAGCACTGTGGGTCACCTTCAGTGCCGAGCTAGATGCCACAGATGCTGAATTCGAATCCAATCCTTCTATTGGATTCAGAAGCTCAAGCCCCATGTCATCCCATCCCAGAGTTCAACAAGTATTACCCAGAGTTTGATGACAATGTTTTTGTGAAGAGAGGGACATTTTAGATGATTTGCAGGATGCCAGTGGGCTTGACACCTCCCCTAACACTTGCCTCATCTCCTACCCACCTATTGTAACAGAACAATCTGCCTCGTTTGCAGCTGTCATTAGGAGGGCCATGAAAGTACTGGACTTAAAATTGCCTATGCAGGAGGTCAAAACCAATGTTTTTACCGATTTTCTTTTTAACCTTACAGCGACCTCCCGGTAATCTCTCTTATCCTTTAACAAGGCTCTGGCAAATATACAAGGGGCCACCTAGGCTAAACCAAGGGCTAGCCCACCTGTCAATTGACAAGTGTAAGGGCGGCACAGGTCTGCTCCCCGAAATCCTGAATTCTTGCTTCTGCCCCAGGGAACTTAGTCATGCAGGCATCGTCCCGCTGCCTGAACCCCAATTAGTTTCCCACCACTCCACCTGGTGGGGAATCCAAGGGAAAGGAGGCTTCAACAGGTATTATCTACTGAAGATGCATCAGTATGGGCCTCAGCAGAAACAGCACTTTCAGGGGTAAGGCCAGTAATCCCTCCTACAATATTCAGGCCACAGAGGCAATGCTCTACCCAGACCATGACCCCACCCCCCTGCAGCTGCAAAACAACTTTATTTTGTCCTGGGTGGCACATGATCACTCGTGGGAGGTCATGTCACCTTTCACCTCCCCGAATGGTGAATCATCACCTCAGACAGATGGGTGCTCCAGATCGTAAAGTATGGCTAGTCCCTACCTTTTCTATCTTATCGCCCGGACATGCCAAACACACTGCATGACCTCCCGGAGGAACACTTGTTCATACTCTACAAAGAGGTTCATGGTCTCTTGGCCAGGGGAGTAATAAAGAGTAATCAGAGATTGAAACTGGCTGCTAGTCCCATTCATTCCTGATAACAAAAACGAACAGAGCCTTCACCCCATTGTAGATCCTTGACCTTGGAACTTATTCCTCTGGGAGGAGAAATTCAAAATGTTCTCTCTAACCCAAGTTCTGTCTGCCCTGGATCCAGGAGACTGGATGGTGGCGCTTGACGTGCAGGGTGCATATTTTCATATCCCCGTACTACAGTCCCACAGGCGTTACCTTCGGTTCCAGGCAGGCGGCGAGCACTTTGAGTACTTTGTGCTCCCTTTTGGCCTGACCAGTGCCGTTCGGATGTTCACAAAGGTGATGGTGGTGGTTGCGGCCCATCTGCGGAGTTTGGGTATACCAGTCTTTCCATACCTTAGCAACTGGCTGCTGTAGGCGAGATCGCCTCGAACAGTTGTCAACCACCTCCAGAAGACAGACAATCTTTCATCATCGTTGAGTTTCTCAATCAATGTACGGAAGTCACACCTGACTCTTTCCCAATGGCTTTACTTCATTAAAGCCATTCTGGGTATGGTGCTTTTTCAAGCTGTTCCTCTGCCTCAACAAGTGCAGGACATTCAACCTTTGACTGAGGTTTCAGTGAGAGCTGCTCTGAGACTTCTTGGCCTCTTGCCATCCTGCTGGTAGACCACGTCAGGCGGGGCATATGGGCTCTGCAGTGGGATCTGAAGTCTGTGTGGCTCTAAGACAACCTGTATGATTTCATCCAGGTGTCAAAGGAGACTGCAAAACATCTGCTGTGGTGGTTGCTTGACCGCAATTGGACCAGCGACAGTTCCCTTTCCCTTCCCCACCCAGAGCTAACAGTTGTGACAGTGCATCTTTGTTGGTTTGGGTGGGGGGTCACCTGGGGGAGGTGGAGATCAAAGGACACTGGTCTCCAGAAGAAGTTTGACTCCAAATCAACTGGTTGGAGTTGTGAGCTATTCGTCTGGCACTAAAGGCGTTGCTCTCATCCATCAACGAGGAGTGGGTGCAGGTTCTCTCAGACACAACCACAATGTGTATTGTAACAAACAGTAGAGGGGGATGTGGGTCCTCCCTGAGAGAAATCTTCTGTCTACATTGGGGGGATGGGACTCCTGTATGCCATTCCTCACCTCCCTCTGCTGCCCTGGGTTCTGTAAAAGATGAGGAAAGACCAGGCCCAAGCCATCTCAGTGGCTCCTGATTCAGTGAAGGGAGTCTGGTACCCAGAAAAAACGTCTGGCAATGAGCATTTGTCCTCCAATCCAATTACCTCTACGGGAGAATCTTCTGTTACAGCGGCACATTAGGGCTCTGCATCCAAGCCTGCATAATCTACACCTCCAGCTATGGAGATTAAGTGGTGACAGTTGATGGCTTTCAATCTTCCTTACGAAGTAGTTTGTAATTCTTGCAGCCAGGCGCCCTACCACTAAGTATGAATACGCAGGGCACTAGGAAAAGTTTGTTGTTTGGTGTTCTCTTCTTCAGTTTCAACTCTTCCAAGCAGGATTATCAGATATTTTCTTCTTTTGTCTTTTATTGGCCCAGCTGTGACTACTGTTAAAGGTTATTTCTCTTTCCTTTCAGCCTTCTTATAGTTGTCGGATCAGCCTTCCGTTTTTCAAGTTACCTGTTGTGACACATTATATGAAAGGTTTGACCCAAATGTTCCCACTAACACCCTTTAAGACACTTATCTAATGTGCACTCCATTAGAGACCTTGCACAGTTGTTCCATCTGCATGTTACCTATCAAAATAGTGCTCCTTATCGCAATCACATCTACTAGATGAGTGAGTGAGCTTCAGGCTCTGTGTGTTCAACAAGCATACACTTTGTTCTTTCCGGACAAACTGGTTTTTCGGACAAAGGCAGCTTTCCTCTGGAAAGTGGTTGCACCCTTCCATATATAATAATCCATCACCTTTCTGACTTTATATGCTCCTCCTCACCCCTCTAAGGAGGAGGAAGAGCTTCACCGACCCCCAAGAGAGCCTTTAGTTTTTATATTTATTGCTCCAGAGAGTATCATCAAGATGACCTGCTTTTCATAGGGTTCTCTGGCGTAAAGAAGGGAAAAGCGGTGTAGAAGAGGACTATCTCAAGATGGATTGTTATTGTGCATGAAAATCTGCTATGGATTAGCTAGGAAACGGACCCCATAATGTTTGCATGCTCATTCCACAAGAATAAAAGCTGCTACCACTTCCCTGGGAAGCAGGGTTACCAGTCAGTGATATTTGCCAGGCTGCGACATGGGCATGCCTTCATACGTTCATGAAGCATTACTTCCTGGATAACCAAGCCCGGTTGATTGGGAATTTGGCTCAATCTGTCCTGCAGGATTTCCTGGTTTAAGCCATTCCACAGAACCCACCACCTGAGGAGGTACTGCTTAAGTATCTATTCACAAGGTGAGGACTCTGCAGTTAGAAGGCTCTATCAGAATAATAACTTACTTACCTTCTGTAACACCTTTCTGGTAAAGACAATTTCTAACTGCAGATTCTGCACTTCCCCCTTCTATATAATTGACTCACACGATCTTTTAATAAGAATCTGAAACATCTGCTCACTGCATTTCTGATTTCAATGAGTCTGAGTCAGATGGTGTGGACGAGGATCAGAAAGAAACTGACACCAGTGCGTGGAGTTGGCTGTCTTATAGTCAGTCACCCCAACATCACATCCGGACCAGACACCACCTGTTGATGCGTGAGAGAATTGCTGTTAAAGTTTTGGACTTAGTCTGGCACCTGAGGAAATTCACAATGTGAGGAATCTGCATTTAGATAGTCTCTACAAGAAAAGGCATTAGCGAAGGTAAGTTGTTTGTTCTATAGGATCGAGTTGCCCAGCCCAACATTGTCATGTAGGGAGATCTAAGGCCGGGGTCTCCAACCTTTTGTATAATAAGAGCTGCTTGTGTTAAGCAAAAAATATTGTGAGCCAATGTTATTGGTGGTGTAATAGTGACCACATGAGAGAAGATTACATTAGTACTCACTATGTCCACGATTACCAGCGGTGATCCCACTCAGTGCATCAGGAGGGTTACCAGCAGTAATGTAAAAAAGGCTTCATCAATTTGGAATGCCTACATGTAAGTAATACATGCCGGCTACAGTGCCCCTGGCCAAAATTAATCATATTAGTAATAAGTCTCTGTACATGATTTATTGCTCAAAAATTACCTTTCTATATATTTTGGAAATTCAACCATTTTTTCTCCAAACATCAGCTTATGAGTTCTGAGAATACACACATTTCCGTCTTGGAATACACAATTTTTTCATACATATGTTAATTTAACCAAGCAAAAAGTTCCAATTTAGAAGGCTGGGATGCATACAGGAGAGCTACTGACAGGTAGCTGGAAAGCAACCAGTGGCTTTCGGGCTACTAATTTGAGAAGCCTGATATAAGGTCTAGGGACCAGATATTAAATTACCAACATCTATTTGAAATTGTAGGATGGAATAAAACAAATGTTTGTTCTCTATCATGGACTCATCACTATTACTTATAAATGCTATTATTAAATACTGAATAGTCCAGCTCATAGGCCTGATCCTTGAAAACTGAGTAAGACAGCACTTCTGATGTATACTTCTAAGCTAAGATTCCTCACTTTAGATTATTCCCTAGGTCTCACAATGGATCCAGAAACTTCAAAGCAGTACTCTTGCGTGCTGGTAAGTGGTTTCATGCGGCTCCATACCAACGTTGTTCTGTTCCGGAAGTGACTTGCAGAGTCAGATATAAGCGCCACCCATGTGAGCTGATGTCTGTCCCTTTTTTTTTTTTTGCACCTTCAGACTTGAATCCGGAAGTTCTCCTTTGTCTTTTAGACCTCTTTTCATCAAAAATGTTCCAGAGTTCAAGGGAAATGTCAGTCACTTAGAAGAAAGGGGTCAATCTGTGCAGACTGTTGTGACAGACCCTCACGAAGTGTAGCTTTGGTGTCTGGGGTCGGAGCACGGCTTCAGGACCATATGGTATAGTGAGGCTAAGATTTGTCACCATACATTCTATGCTATGGATTTGTAAAGCGCATGACTACCGAAATGGGCCTCCCAGCCCTGAAACACAACCCATCGCACAGAGAGCCACTCATTGGAAGAGATAAGTTTAAGTAGTTTCTGAAATTTAGTTTCTTCCTCAATCATCCTCAAGGATAAAGGCAGCGAGTTCCAAAGCTTTGGTGCCAAATAGGAAAAAGAACGACGTCCACTCCTAGATTTCTTTGTTTGGAGCAATGAGGGGTCTCTGATCTTTATATTGTGGTGATCTTTTGGGGTTGGGGGCTAAAAACCACTGAATTATAGGAGAACTTTTATTATAGATCACTTGGTGGGCTACACAAAGAGATTTAAATTTGACTCTCTTGCGGACTGGCAGCCAATGTAAACCTGTCAAAGATGGTGAGACAGGATGGTGCTTGGGAATCTTCAGAAGAATCCGGACTGCAGCATTCTGAACTATTTGGAGTCGCTTGATCACATACAGAGAGTGAATTGCCATATTCAAGGCGTGAGAGCACCAGGCCTTGAACAATTGTTCTTAGAGTAGTCTGCGGGAGCCAGCTCTAAACCTTCTTTGGGTCTCTGAGTAGACCAAAGTAACAGGCAACTAATTACTTGGCTTGGATCTCCATGGTATGATGGCAATCGATCCAGAAACCCATACTTTTTATTTCAGTTTTAGCGGGGGCAAGTCTCCTAAAACGTTAGGCCATTGCATTTCATTCCAAAGGGAGGACCTCCGTCTTATCTTCACTGAATTTTAGACTGTTCCTGTACATCCAGTCAGTGACATCTCTGAGACATGTTAAGCTAGATGGAAAGAGCTATTGTATCAGGTGTTAAAGGTCATCTGGGTATCATCGGCATATGATACCATTGAAAAACTGTGTTTCATTATGTCTGCCAGCGGTTGGACATTGACATTAAACAGGTCTGTAACTTTCTGGAGATGATGGATCTAGTCAAGGTTTTTCCAACAGTGGCTTTAGCATGGCGTGCTTCCATGCCAGTGGCACTTCACATCTTTCAAAGGACTGATTGATTTTGTTTGCCAGAACAAGACAAATGACTTTTCTGCCTTTCAAAAGGATATTAGGGGTTGCGGAGTCCAGGGTGGATCCTAACTTGTTTAATGTCAATACATTTTAACGTCTTCTATATTAATCTTTGAGAAGGATGTCAATTGCATCTTCACCTTCTTTATCTGGGGGTATGAAGTGTTTTTTGGGTTTTGAAATGTCACCCCTGAACAAATTTGTTAACTTTCTCCAAAAAGAAAGTAGCAAGCATATTACACTTGGCTCCAGAAGAAGAGGGCCTGCTGATGAGATGGAAGGCTTCATGAATGAGTTTGTAGTTTTAAAAAGTTATGTTGCTGAGTTTACCTAATTTTCGATCTTAGTGCTAATAAAAGGTTATTTTTCTGAATTCTTATAGGAATTATTTGCTCTAAAGAGTTTTCTATCCAGTCTTCAAATGTGGAATGTACTTGAAAAATGTCTCCCGTTAGTGTAGGAGCAGAACTGGAAAGTAGGTAATCCAAACTGCCTTCGTCAAGTTTAGCCCAACTTTGACGCAGCCTAGGTTGATGTATAGGAATAGATTTTTCTCCTTTTTTTATTGAGATAAAAAGGAATCACGTAATGGTTGGACCAGCACAAAGGGAGTGGGGTGCTTGCCCTTAGCTCATCAATGTTTGAAAAAATAGGGTTGAGAAGGTGCCCTTTTTTTATGTGTAGGATGCAGAACTCTCTACGTGAGCTGAATGGGCTCTAAATCTAGAGTCAGATTGTTTATATTTGAACATTTAGTATTTTCAAAATGGAGATTGAGATCTCACACTACTAAATAATTTGCCTCTTGCAAGCATTATTCAGCTAAAATGTCAGGCAGTGCTCGTATGAACTGCGCAGGGGCACTAGGTGGACAATATATGAGAAGTCCCTACAGCGTTAAAGTATGGGAGAGTTCAATTGCAAAGGCTAAATTTTCGCAACCGGGAATTGATAAGTTGGAAAATATGCCATTTAATTCTTTCTTAGGGATAATGGTTACTCCGCCCCGACTTTGTTTTTGGTTTTTTTACATAAGAAGACTCCACGACGTGACTGGTTGAAGTAGAAAGGAAATTCCCATTCCTGCACAGATTATTGTGTCGCGGCCGAAGTCTATGGGTAAGCCCAAAAAAAACCATAAGAAGTTAAAGCGGGAATCTGCCTCTCCTGGGCTCCCAGTCTCGCTCTGAGCTGATTCTCCGTTTAGTCCTGCTATAACCTAAGTTTCTGGCCAATCAGCGATGTCTCAGCAGGTAAATGGCACAATTTTGGCACTTTACTGGTTCCTCTGGCATGCCCGCAGGGCCCTCCAGTCAGGCGTCTTCCTGCGGATATGCCCTCGTCTCCGTCTGTGCCCCTCAAACCCACATCAAGTTTAACAACAGCTCCTGTGCTTGTTAAGGTTCAAGCTCCATCCTCTGCACCGGTTCCCCTCCCATCAATGCCGATGGCGCCAGAGGAGGACTTGCAGACTATTGTACCCAACTCCAAGGAGGATGCACCACAACCTCAACTAAGACTGTGCCTGACTTCCACTTGGGCTCAGCCAGCATATAATCCTTCTGATTCTAATACCTTGCCCTTGCCATGGGGGTTCAAACTTTGCATAATCTTTTTGGCACTGACTCCGACAACTTTAATGGGGATTATTTTGTTCCCCAGTATGATAAAGAAAAATGGTATGAAGAACTGCTAGATGCCAGTGGCCTGGATACTGCTCCATACACTGGCCTTGTTTCTCCTCCTGTTCCAGCCACTGAGAAAAGTGCATTCTTTGATGTGATTAAGCGCAGGGCAGCAGTAGTATTAGACCTGCAGCTCCCAACTATGGAAGTGAAGACTGCTGTTTGTACAGAGGTGCTCCAGCCTTGCCAAGCACCTACAGAAATGTTATTGCCATTTAATGAGGCCCTTACATATACCTTTTTGGCCACTAAGGCAAAACCAACGTTCAGGACCTCCAGGTAACAGACAGGTCGCTGGCCGACATCGGAGCCCAGTCTTCATTACTCAACACCATAGGCCAGAAAGATTGCTAGTTCAGGTGTCCACCAGTAAGGTAATTTTCTACTACTACACTTGATTGTGAGTGAAAAATAAGAGACACTTGTCAAGCAGATTATTTCCTCTAAGAGCCTTACTCTAAGGACAGTGAATGCCAGCTGTCTTCAAGGCCACTTCTCCCATATCCTTTTAGACATGGTGGCACAAGTTTTACCAGCAGTCCCGGACAAGCTTCGGGCGTCCTTACTCGACCTTTCCAGGACGGCCACTATGCAGCAAAATTAGTTATCTGTTCCTGCCTGGACACGACTGACTGCTTGAGTCGTGCAATGGGTTCCAGTGTGGGGCTTCGGTGCCACACCTGAATGGAGTCTTACGGTCTTCTCAGTGATGTCCAAGCATCCCCAATGGACATGCTATTTGATGACTCTCCCATCTTTGCTGAAAAGGCGGATTTTACCCTAGAACTTTTCAAAGAGAGCAGGGCCACAGCAAGTTCTTAGTGTCTGTCTATCCCAGTTAGACAATAACTCCTGCATTTTCACCCCATCTGTGGTTATGGTTGGAGTTATCTGAAAGAGACTATTAGTTATAGATTCCTTACCATAGAATTACCCCAGGCGTCAGACTGGATCCGGAGAATTTTTCTGTAGCAGTACCCCTGCGCGTCGGTAGGTGGCATCAGTCGACTCCACGTCCGTCGACGGTGTCGTGGTCGCCGAGATGACATTGCAGTGTCTACTTAGACGCCAACCCTGCGCGCTGACGTCAGTTCTTTCTTTTTCCATGCCGACAGCGCAGATCAGGAGAGAGCTTGCCTCTTAGTCATTTTTTGACTAAACCTTTTTTCGACTTTTGTCAACATCTTTTTTGAATCTTCAACTCCTGGTAGCACGAGGGATGTCCCATCGTCGGATGGGCTTCAAGCCTTGTGACTCCTGTCACAAATTGATGTCCATTACGGATCAGCACCTCGTGTGCCTCTGGTGCCTGGAGCGTGACCACGACCCGAAGTCGTGCTCCGACTGCCGGGCTATGAATCCGAAGTCTTTGCGGGAACGGTCCCGAAAGCTCTTGGAGGCCCGGCAGTCCGCTCCACGTCGTTCAAGGTCCTGATCGAGAAGAAGGTCTTGGGACCGGTCGCGGAGCCACCACCACTGGTCATCGAAGTCTAAGCACTCATCGGGTAAGCTGAAGCACAAGAAGAAGGTGAAAAAGCATTGTCGCTCTTCGCCTTCTCCCCGTCCGTCTCCCGACGCGAAGCGGGACCCGGAGCATCGCCGCTCTACAACTCCGTCTTCGGAGCCTGCTTCTAGGACAGCTCCGTGCTTCCCTCCCTTTCCCGGAGCCGGAGCGTCCCCTGCCCAGCTTTGAGCTTTTTACGAAGCGCTCCATAGCATCTTTGGGAAGCCTGACTCCGCCGGCGCGCCTTCGGGCCCTGTGGACTCGGCTGGGGGCCCTGGGCATTTGATGCCGGCGGCTCTGGCCCCTGTGCCAGAGGGCCCGAGGATCCAGGCATGGATCAAGATCGGCGCCGGTTGACCTTACGGTACCTTCCCCGGCGCCGATTCCAGTGACGACGCCCCCGACGTCGGTTGTGCCCCCAACTGGCGTCGACCCCAGCCTCACCTCCGACTTGGACACAGTGCCAGGTCGACGTCGCTCGACGTCAGTACCGGCGCCGGAGGGTACTTTTGAACCGCTGTTCATCCCTGGCATTCCCTACTGCGCTGAGTGGCAGCCAGAGGAGGGTGAGGAGGACTGGGAGGGGTCTGCAGACCCTTTAGCTGACCATCTCGAAGAGCCGGACTGGCGAGAGGAACTGGGTGATGCCAGTGGTTTGGTTACCTCCCCAGACCTTGGCATGCTCTCCCCTCCTACCGTGGCTATGGAGGAGGGAGATTCGTATGCAGTGGTGTTGCCTAGGGCAGCTGAAGCCTTGGGCTTGGAGCTTCCTACAGTGGCAGCCAGGACTAACCTCCTGACAGAATACTTCAACCGGCAGCGGCCTTTTCGGAGCCCCTGCTGCCTTTTAATGAAGCCCTCACCGATGTCCTCCTGGGCACTTGGTCCAAGCCCAGCACAGGGGCTCCTGTGGACAGGATGATTGCCCGACGCCACCGCCCGAATCCGACACCCTTTTCCTCTCCCAACACCCTACCCCCGAGAGCTTGGTGGTCCAAGCCTCGTCTTCGAAGGGCACATTCCCCACTGCTCCCCCAGATAGGGAATCCAAGAAGCTGGACCACCTTGGGAAGAAAATGTTTTTTTCCGCCAGCTTAGCGCTGCTGTTGGTGAACACCGCATGCCTCTTGGGCCGTTGTAGCCATACAGTGTGGGATACGGTTGCGCAAGAGCTGCCACAGTGCCCGGAGGAGGCCCGGGCCATTCTCACCCGCTCAGTGGCAGAGGCTAGAGACGCAGCTAAGTTTACCATTATATGTGGGCTGGATACCGCCGACTCTCTGGGCAGAACGGTTTCCACGTCAGTAGCCTTGAAGCGCTACGCCTAGTTGAGGACGTCTGGTTTCTCTGAGGATGTCCAATCTACCCTACTGGACATGCCCTTTGATGGAGTCACCTGTTCGGTGACAAGGCGGACTCCTCACTCGAGCGCTTCAAGGATTCTTGGGCTACGGCCAGGTCCTTGGGCCTCACGGCAGCTTCTCGCCCCACGCAGTCTGCCTTTCGCCCCTTTCGTGGCTACGGAAGGGGTGCCCCACCACGTTCGACCCAGTCTAGCCACTGGGTCACGCAAGCTGCCCAGCCTATGCGTGGTCGCGGACTTGGGACCCAGCGACACAGGTCTCGGGACCAGCGGGTTGGCCAGCCCCCCATAACCCCCTTGCAGCAGCTTCCAAACCCTCCTAGTCTGATCTTTCAGGGCCACCAGAGGCCAGTGGGCGGCAGGATTCACCATCACCTCCCCCACTGGCAAAACATCACATTGGACAGGTGGGTTTTGCAGATAGTCTGAAGGGGCTACTCCCACCCCTAAGAGACTAACCCTCCCTCCATGCCCCGAGCACTCCATTGCATGTCGGAGGATCACTTGGCCCTTCTCCGCCAGGAAGTTGCAGCTCTCTTGGCCAAGGGAGCTATCGATATCGAAAGGGTCCCTGTGCCAGAAGTAGGTCATGGTTGTTACGCCCACTACTTTCTGGTACCCAAGAAGGACAAAGGCCTGCGTCCTATCTTAGACCTCAGGGCCCTCAAACGCTTCTTCCGGAAGGAGAAGTTCAAAATGCTCACGTTGGCTCAGGTCCTGTCTGCACTCGATCCCGGAGACTGGGTGGTAGGGTTGAACTTGCAGGACACCGATTTTCACATCCCCTTCCTGCCAGCCCACAGGCGTTACCTACGGATTACGGTATTCCACAATCATTTTCAGTTTACCGTTCTCCCCTTTGGCCTTACCAGCGCCCCTCAGGTGTTCACGCAAGTGATGGCGGTGGTCGCATCTCATCTGCGCAGATCAGGGGTGTGAGAAAGTGCCCTCTTTCTGCATGGTTGCCCCCACTTTTTGCTGAATTGCTGATGTACTTTGACTGAGTGTGCCCTGGGCTCCTGCTAATCAGGTACCCAGGGCCTATGTTCTTTCCCTAAAACTGCATTGAAGCCTAAACCCAATTGGCATCTCTGGCCACAGGTCAGCCCCTGGTAAATGGTACCACAGGTACCCAGGGCACTGTGACCAGAGAAGGCCCCTAAGGGCTGCAGCACTTATTGTGCCACCCTTAGAGGTCCTGTACCACTACACTCACACACTGCCTTTGCAGGCTGCGTGTTTTGGTGCAGAACAAAGTGAAGAGTCGACATGGCATACATCCCTGTGTGCCATGTCAACAACCCACTGCCCTGGCATAGATCAGTCACCCCTCTAGCTGGGTGCAATTTACCAGTGGTGAGGGTACAGGTGCATGAGCCCTGTACCCCTACAGTGTCTAAGTCCATTCTTAGACATTGTAAGTGCAGTGCTGCCATTAAGAGTATATGGTGCTGGGAGTTTGTCATTACGAACTCCACAGCACCATAATGGCTACACTGAAAACTGAGAAGTTTGGTATCAAACTTCTCAGTACATTAAACCCACACTGATGCCAGTGTGGGATTTAATGTAAAATGCACACAGAGGGCATCTTAGAAGATGCCCCCTGAAACCTAACCCACCTCTAGTGTCCAGGCTGAGTGGCTTCTTTCAGCTGCCACCACCAGACCTGTTTCTGGACCCCTGGGTCGAGAGCCTGCTGCTCTCTGGGGCCTGAAGCAATGCACATCCTGGGACGAGGTGCCAAGCCTCCTCCCCCAGGATGGGCAGGGTTCACGAAGGGGAAGCTTCAAAGGCTTGCCGCCTTTGTGAGCTTCCCCAGGCCACTTGCTGTACTCAGCAACTGGTCCCCACTGGTTCTGATCCCCACTTTGGGCGGGAGAACAGGCGGGAAAAACAAGTGAGGAAGGGAGGTGTGCCCACCTCTGCCAACTCCACCCCTGAGGTGGGGGAGGCGAAGCACAACTCTCAGTCTCCGCCATCTTGAAGATGGGGGGACCCAGCCAACCAGGGAAACGCTCCTGCCCCCCACCCACTGGAGGGTGGCACAATAGGGGGTGTACCCACCCCAAGGAAGGGACCCATTGGTCCCTGACCTCTACCTACCTGTAACACCCCTAAATCTAGTATTTAGGGGCACCCCTGAACCTTGCTTCCTCAGATCCAGACAAGAAACAAGAAGAAAAGAAGAAGAAGGACCGAACAGCCGTGCAGCAGCTAACAAGAGGAAGACGCCCACTGACTTGGCCCCAGCCCTACCGGCCTGTCTCCCCTCGAACCTGCTCCTGCGAAATCCCGGTGTGTCCTGCAGCCAGCAACCTCAAAACCCCGGAGGACCTGCCTGCCTTCACTTCCCAAGACTGCTTCTCCCGTGAACACCGGATTTGTTCAACTGCAACCTCTGGCTCCGGCCGGACACCGCGGATCCGCCCCACTCTGCACCCGCCGTCCACGGCCCGAGCTCGAGTGGGCAAACACCACGAGGAGGTTACCCCGGCAATCCTGAACCGAGATCCGGCGACCCCTGACCTGCCTCCAGCCGATGCCTGCAGCCTAAATCGAGAAGGCCTCCCTAACCGCGACCAGGAGCTGGTAAGAAGATCCGACCCCGAAAGGCATCCTTGCACCCGACGCCCCACGGCCTTGTGTGCCCAAACCGACGGTGCCTAACCAACCCCTAACTTCCCAACTTACCTCTCGAAGTGGTGGTCGCACCCAGAAGTCCTTCGTCTCCCTGCCTGCAGTGCTTTTGCAAACCGGAGTTTCTCCATTGGAAACAACAGGGCATCCGACCTCGAAACAGCACCCTGCACCCGGCCGCCCTAGTGCCGCTGAGGGTGCACCTTTGGTGCTAATTTGTTTCCCCATTTGCCCTGAGCTAAAGTCCAGGAGCTTTGCTCCCACAACCCAGTGGCCTGCTTGCCAGCAGCCACCAACCGGAGGCCCCCTATCCCCCATTGGATAACACTGGGCCTCAACACTCTGCACCCGGCCGCCCTAGTGCCGCTGAGGGTGTAACAAGAGTGCATCACTGACCCTGGGGGACCCCTGAGTCTAACCCCAGAACCTCAACTCCACAGACCGATTACTTACCTAAAAACCGATAACCATATTTTCCTCCATAGGATAACATTGACACTTTTTCCTGAAAAAGTTTCTAAGTGTGGAGTTTTGAAAACTAAAGAAATTCTTTAAAATTGTACGATTTAATAAAAATAAAACGCTTTTCCTCACCTGTTTACAGGAAATGCCCCAGTGCTGCAGCTAGACCTACAGCACTGAGTAAGAAAAGTAATCCAAAAGTAACTTACCTGCTATTTTACTGAAAATCTCATAGAAGTCAATGTACTGTATTTACAAGTGATTGCATTTCTCTGAAACAATACTGTAAGTCAAACCATAGTACATTTACAATTGCATTTGAACTGTTTTACAATCAGCATTTACTACTGTAAAAGTATTTATTGCTTACCTGTGCCAGGCTTGCTTGGTTCTAGAAATAAAATAACTAAAAGAATATTTTTATACAAAAACAATTGGTCTGAAGTTCAGTCTTTGAGTGTGTGAATTCATTTGCTGACTGCGTGTGTACAACAAATGCTTAACACTGTCCTCTGATACTGCCTTACTGCTCGACCACACTACCACTATTAGAGAGTAAGGTTCTATCTAACTTTGCCTCTGCCTACCTCTGGGGTTCCAATGGACTCTGTGCATACTATACCTCACTTTGGTATAGTATATACAGAGCCAGCTTCCTACATTGGTGGATCAGCGGTGGGATATACAACTTTGCATTTGCTGGATTACTTGGTTACCACCTGATCACACGACAGAACTCTTAAATTGTCTTTAGAATTCTGATGTTTCAAATTGCCATTTTTGCAAAATTACTAAAAGTCTTGTTAGGTCCTTGGTTAAGTCCCTTTAGAATTTTAGAAAAATAAGTCACCTTAGTCAAGGGTAGAGGGGTTAGAAGTTTTTTTTAACATGTCTCAAAATAAGAACCCAGCTATTAGTGAAAAATACCCACAATGACATAGAGGACCGGGTTGAGGAGCTTGACCTCACCCCTTACCTCCACTTTCAAGGAGGTAAGGTCCCTATGTAAAATTAAAAACATAGCCATGGGTCCCCATCCCACCAAACAAAAGCTCCAGGAACTGTTGGCTGGGTATGCTAAGGACCACCCATCTGAAAATGGTGAAGACCAATCAGATGAGGAAGAAGAAGAAGGGGATGACCTGGTAAATCAACCCCCTCCACTACTTAGGGAGCTTAACACTGTCCTCTGATACTGCCTTACTGCTCGACCACACTACCACAAATAGAGAGTAAGGTTCTATCTAACTTTGCCTCTGCCTACCTCTGGGGTTCCACTGGACTCTGTGCACACTATACCTCACTTTGGTATAGTATATACAGAGCCAGCTTCCTACAAGGGGTTCCAGTCTTCCCCTATCTCGACGACTGGCTGTTGAAGACGGGCTCTCCCCAGGCTGTCGTCTCCCACCTCCAGACTATGGCGGACCTCCTGCACTCGCTGGGGTTCACTATCAACATGCCGATGTCACACTTGATTCCCCTCTCAGAAGCTCCTTTTCATCGGAGCAGTTCTGGATACAGCACAGTTTCGGCTTGTCCTCCTGAGCAGCAAGTCCGGGATATTCGGGCTATGATACCGATGTTTCAGCCTCTACCCCGGATTTCAGTGAGAATGACACTCATGGCCTCCTGAATCCTGCTGGTCGATCATGCCAGGTGAGATATTCTCGTTCCAGTGGGCTCAGCATCAGGGGAATCTTTCCAATGTCGTCCAGATCTCGGAGGGGACTGCACGTCAATTGCAGTGGTGGCTCACAAACCAGGATTGGGTCAGCGGCTGATCCCTCGCCCTTCCCAACCTGAATTCACAGTAGTGACGGGTGCGTCACTCCTGGAATGGGGCAGCCACCTGGGAAAGGTGGAGACCAGGGGTCTCTGGTCTCCGGCGGAGTCCGGTCTCCACATCAACCTTTTGGAGCTCCGGGCGATCCATCTTGCTCTGAAGGCATTCCTTCTTTCTGTCAAAGGAAGAGTAGTGCAGGTGTTCACAGACAACACCACCGTCATGTGGTACTGCAACAAACAGGGCGGGTTGGGGTCGGTGACCCTATGTCAAGAGACTCTTCATTTTTGGACATGGCTGCAACATCAGGGCATATCCCTGGTGGTTCAACACCTGGCAGGTTCCCTGAACGCCAGGGCGGACAAACTCAGCCGCCGGTGCTTGATGGATCACGAATTGCGTTATGTTTCATATAGGTACCCTAATATAGGCCTGGGTAACATCATACCCCTTTACCTACATTCCCTCCACTACACTACACTGTAACGAGCCTTTTAGGATTGAACCTTTACCTAGTTCTAGTCCTGGGTGCAGAAGGAGGGTGTCTCCTGAACAATAGAGTCCTATACCTCCATCAATAGACTCACACAGTATGAATGGATATTCATGAGGGTTCTTAGAAACCAGGCTGGGGCGACACCACCTTCCTCCCCACATCTACGTACACGGTTCATCCCATACGTCATCCTCAAATCCAACAATGGCTAATGCAAGCAACAAGGGACAAAGGAGCCCAAGATACTTTCTGTATAAATATAGCACCTCTTGCTAGTGTTACACAGAGGGAACCGAGACTTCCAGGCCGACACATTGACCAGAGACGCTGAGGCTCCTGCATGCAGACGCTCCAGCTGACAGTGGTCTGAACATCCCTTGCGGGGTGTCCAACTCGAGACCAAGAAGGGCTCCTACATTCTCACACTTCAGGTAATGGGGTTCGACTATATCCTAGAGGGATTCTTGGCTTTACACCTACTCACATGCTAGGTACACTTAGGTACATCTAGATAGGCATCGTAGGAGTACGCGCTCTCTTTTATCAATGCATTTCATATTCATGCTTATTGCAAGATGGTAGAACTGTACTATCCATTTATATTCATTGTACTGCTAATCCTATATCTCTGCTACTGTCTAATGGTTGTTGCAGCTCATATATTCTACACGAGAATAACAACTGTTCAATAAACCCTTATTAAAACGCCTAGGCTGTTTGTTCTGTGTATCTCTGAGACAAGATAAGTGAGCACAAGTGACTGAGCGAAAAGTAGTACATTGTTTCCACGATCTTGAGGGATCAGGGTTGTCATGTTCTGAGTTTGCCAGAAACGAATCATTCCCCGATAAGAGGAGACACTAGTGGCACTGTGAGCTAGCTTATGCAAACAGGCTAACATTCTCGGTGGGGGTGCTCAGAGTTAATCTGCCACCAAACCCGCAGTTTGTTATCCTGTATGGGCAATATAGGAACTACACGACATGGCGCCCAACATTGGTTAGGTACTTACTTAACAGTAGAATCTGAGTAGTTCAGTCGTGCTATTTCTCAGAGACCCCTGCTCACAAACACCAGAGACGTTTGGAGTGGGTGGGCACAAACTCCGCCACTGCTGAGTAGGCAAAATATCCTATTTATTGGCTGCTGGTTAATCAAGCTTGAAGGACCTTTTGGTTCCTAAAATTGTGCATAAAACCTTATCATAGTTTCCTTGGAAAAGTAGTTTGTGTTCTGGACACAATGACTACCCCGGTCTTAGACCCACTACAGCAAGCACTGCCCCTCTCAGACGAAGAGCTGGATGTAATTCTCATTGCACCTAAATTCAGATGTACTATCACCCTGAAACTACTAGAATATGGTTTAACACCTGGGGGGACTTAGTAACTTTTGTGATTGAGGCACACAAATCAAACAAAACTGAGGTATTCTATTTGTGGGTTACATTTCCAGAAGCAGATACTAGAACACACACATTTCACTCTTACACAGAGGGATATGCACCAGCGGAATACGGTCCTTGCGAGGGCATAGAGGTTCCGCTCATGTACCAGGAACACCTATACTGGTTTAAAGGCACCCTACCCCATATAAGACACTGAGTAAGATTAGGCCCGCTCGGAGGAGACGGGGCAACATGGCCAATATTAGCGGCCTACACACCACATCCTGACATTGAAACAATGCCACAACCAGACTTACTCATACAACACAAAGATTTAATTAGAAACTACAGAAACCTGACGCAATACGTCATGAGGACTTTCACAGTCCAACCAACAACAGTTGCAACAAATGGAACTCAATCTCAGGGTACAGCTACTAAAATAACTCCACAAACATTACATGCAGTAATGGGCAAAATGCCCACGAAACATGAACAAATACCATTCTGGGTAGCTCAGAAAATAACTCAGCTCGAGGCAGTATTTCCAAATACTACCACGTTTGAAAAACACAGAATGCTAACAATCTGCTTGCCCATGGGGATAACACCACAGTTCGAGGATTGTACCACTTGGGGTACAGTCTTTGCTGTCATATATACCAGAACTCATGGTATTCCTTCATTAGCGGTAGTACCAGATGTATTAAGACAAATACAAAACGAGTACGGAGCAGAGCCTGCCCTGAACTTAGGGATGAAGTTATTAAATAACTATGACCAGGTATCAGCCATAATACTAGCTAATATTGAAGGGGAAGCAGCTTCAGTGGCAATCCGCCAATGCCTAAGGGAGTTCAGTCCGTTAGACCAACCACATGAACTACCCAAAATAATCTAAACTTCATATGCAGAATTAGGCAGAGACAGTTTGGGTGGGAAAGCATTAAAACCACAACTGATGGGCAGTCCTGAAAAGAACACTTCCAAGCAGACACCTGCTTCTTCTAAAAAGAAGTGGGATAATAAAAAACAGCAAAACTTTTCAGAAAAGAGATCTCAATCAATCAGCGCTCGGCTGACGCCTGAACTGTTATAAAAGATTTGCGAGTCTTTATAGGGACATACGCAGTTGGCACGTTACATTCTGACCGTGGCCCGTCGTTTAGCTCTCGGGCTTACAAAGAGGCCATGGAAAGTATGGGTGCAGCATTGCGGTACTCTTCTCCGTACCATCCTGAGGGAAATTCGGTTGTGGAAAGGGAAAATCGGGACTTAAAGCAATCTTTAACAGCTAGGGTATTAGGCAAGGACGGTAGTTGGGTCAACCACTTATATGGGGTTCAGAGAGCACTCAACAATCAGCCAAGAAGTTCTCTAGGGGTGTCACTCCATATGAGGTCCTATTTGGGACGAGAATGTTGGTACCTGATCTTGATTGTGAGGACACAGTGGCGGATGAGAAATCATTTGATATCCATGATCGTTTGGCTGTTTTACAGGATCTAAATGAATCCAGGACAAGACAAAGTAACGTCAACACCAAACAAACCGCCACTGGGGAAGTCAAGGCAGTCACGGCAAGATCTGTCTGGATCCCTAAAGTCGGGGATCTGGTCAGAGAGAAAATAGCGGACAAGAAAGAATTCGGGCCATCCTACAGAAAGCCTGTACCGGTCCTAGCAGTACAAGGAACAAGAACTGTACTTCTGCTGCCTCTTGCCAGGAAAAAGGAGAAAAGATTTGTCTCAATTGACTTAATCAAACCACGCAATGTGGCCGATACTGAACAGTAGGCCTCGTGGACTCCACAGTAGCAGACGCCCTCCTCTCGCTACAATACAAGAAGTTCAAACAGAAAGACTCATCACGTTTGAAGACCCTCCTGTACGGAATGAAGGACTAAGCAACAATGCTATAGAACTCGTTCTCCTTGAACCCAAAGTTCATCTACAAAATGAAACTCAGAACAAAACTCAAGTTGCAATCAGACCAAATACAGATGTCTACGTCAACATGCCTCGATGAGAGCAAAATACGATTTCAACAAATCCCGATGCAATTCCTACAATTGATCAAACTGCTTCTGGCTACTTCATGAACTTTGACACGTTTTCTTTGGATCCAAGTGAACCGGAAACAACGCCAGCGCAAAAATCACGCAAACAGCAAGCTTAAGACTTTATGAACTTTCTCAAAAAAACTTACCTCGTATCAACTTGGTTAGAATTCTGGGTGATTACTGGGATTTTCTTTTTTCTTTTCTGGATAGGCTTAGTAATAACTTTTAGCATGCTTATTAATGGACGATATCTTCAGCAGAGCTCTACAGCCCCGAAAGTTAATTTGATTTTAAAACCACATCAATCTTCACATCGTGAACAACGAGACTTATCAACAGTGAACATCACAGCAGTTCCTATACCGGACGGTATTGTCTGGGACGAAGTTGATTTTGATATATTCGGTCCGACTGAACTTTTAAAACTTGCACATGTATTTAAAATTTCATTAAGTGATATCATTACCTCCAGTACATTTTCTGATGATTGGGATTCTGAAACTGTTAATAACATGTTGTCTGATTTAGAAAAAACTGCTGTGTTTCCAAACACTGAAATGTTAGAAAGTAATTCAGACTATGACACTTTGTACTGTTACCAGCATTATGGTCATCATTTCCTGCACAAATCTATTTCACCTAGAAATGTTTTTGAGTACCAACAGTGGGAACATTGCCCTACACCACCAAAAAGTAGTTTGCACACATTTTCACAGAAGTTTTCATACTTTTCAGGCTTTAACACCACTGACCCGACCTCATATTATTATAAGGTTACACCAACATCAGCACTGATAATTATGTTGACAAACACCAAACAAATTTACTCTGCTTCCTTTATTGCCCAACTGTCTGATCAGGGTTTTGACCTATGGAAGGACACAATAGACTTAAAATCGGTCTGGGGTTCTAGGGACTGGCAAGTCCAGGGAACAGAAGCGCTATTTAGACCATGCCTCATTCCACAGCAGATGATATTTCTAAATGAAACTGTGCAACAGACATCCTGTCTTGGATTAGCCAAGATCAAGGACCTGAACACACCTCGATTTCCAACACCATCACAGATGGGAGGGTGGCAAAATTCGACTTCACAGGAAGGGGCAACAGTAAATGACATTTTACAGTACAATAGATCAGACCCTGATTGGGAAAAATGGGTGGGTTGGCGCTTAGAGACAAACATATGTCATAAATGATTCTTGGGTATTACCGAAGGGTACAGTATCCACGGGCCAGACCCACGTTATGTACAAAGAGAACATCCGGGGGTAGTGACATCCTACAGTGTTGGGAAGTTGTGCCTTGATTGGTTAGAGACCTCAACACTAACAGAGGTGTAACAACACTTAGCCTTACTCTCACAAGACATGGATCTTAGGGATTTTTTACAAGGTCCTAAGAAACGACGTCAGAAACGTTTCATATATGCCGGTATTTATGCTGCCTATAATGAAAACTGGAAAATATCCCAACAAGAGGCCGCAGAGAGAATACAAGAAATAGACCGTATTAACTTAGAAAAATCGTTGGTTGTGGTAGTGGTAGACAATGGGTTAACAACTTTGTCCTCCAGAATATATTCTTTGGGCAACATTGTATCTTCTGCGATAGATATCCTCGAACAAGATGTGGCCATACTACAACACGGGCAATCTCAATTACGTTCTATCATGTTATTGAGCTGGACGCTACAATCTTTGCGTGCAGGCTTTGTGCCTTGGCGTTTTATAAACTGTACGTCTCTGTTTTTTTAATATAATATAACAGATAAACAGGTTGAAATGGCACAAAGGGGAGCTAAATATACAATCCTTCGTATTGAAAAACTGGACCGTCTACATTTACAATAGCGGAAGCTCTGTCTACTGAATGACTAATCCATGGCCACATAACTCTACTGGTCACTACTTTTTAGTTTCAATATTGCCAAAGGCAGGCGGGCAAATATGAAAAATTGGGTAAGGAATACATTAAGGAATCTTGGGATTTACCATACAGATTTCCGATGCCGGAGTGGGGATCGAGAAGTGTTTCTAAGTGGTACTAACTGCAAGAACGCTTTTAGCGGTTCTCTCATGTGCCGCGACATTACATTGCACGGAGCGTGTAATGGTTCGATAGCAAACTTGTCCTGCCACATGAAAGGGACTCCAGCTGCCGTGATCAAACCGGTATTTGAGCTGCTCTCAAATGGGAGTTACTTGATGCTGAACGATCAAGGTTGCTGTGGTATGCTTCCGGGCATTGCCTATCTGGTCACTGTGAACTCCAGGGTTACTTGCTGTGTGCAAGTATTGTTTCCCCCAACAAGTACAGTCAGGGAGGCGCCGTTATGGCCTTCGTTGAATGTTTCCTTTATACAAATTGATACTTTGAGCGGACTGAAAGCCATGCTTTTACAGCAGACCGTACCCTTAACCTCCGCTCGAGAGACCTTTGATCTTCAAATCGCAAGGACCTCGACTGAGATACAGGCACTTATACGTACAAACTGCCCCATTCATTTCACAGAAGTGGTGGGTCGTATCTTTAATATGTCTGATACGAGTGGTATTGTACACCTATTTAAGACCATAGGGTCAGTACTTCTTAGCATCTTTCAGACAATCCTCTGAGTTATCCCGAACTTTATAACTCCGTATTTGGCAGCATTTTTGGAGGTCTATCTCTGATCCTGCTATCAATAGCGGGAGTCCTGATTGTCATTTATCTACTACGCAATGGACGGCCCAATTACCAACGAGATGGCAAAAGCGCTCCTGGAGCAGAAATACCGTGAATGCATGGTACAACATCTGGGCACACCTCGCCTAAGGGAACTAAGCGCCTCTTGGTTGCTATAGTTTAGACCAGTCTGGATGGACTGCACCTTACCTGTTCTTCGATGCCTGTTTTGCAGTGAAGAATGCTTGTTGGACCTCTGTCTGACACTTGCAAAGGACACGCCTGCGGACTTGAACACCAGGCTGGAACCCCTGAGGGCCCATGCTCGGCAATGTCCCCAGCGTATTCTCATCTTAATGGCTGCATTCCTCGAAAATCCGCAGGTGCCTTTCACAACTGGGGTGAGCTTTAGCTCCACCACTAGCACCCAGGTATCGACTACAGCACCGGCTGCCTCTACACCAGCTATTGGCAGTACTGAATATCATTTGTGCTCCATTGACGTACTCTGCGAGGTGTTACAAGGACCGTCCCCTGCAGCAGCAAGCAGCGATGATGTTGCGTCTCCCAGCCAGGACATTTAATCTGTAATTGGCTCATCGTGTGCTGGGAAAGAATTCAGATTTTCACTTTTTCTAAAATTAACTAAATTGGGAATACTTCCTAAAAATTGACACTTTCTCGCTGAAAAGCATGGCCTTTCGACGCTTGTAGACATTCAACTTATATAAACGAACTCAATTAGGACTGTGGCTTAAGTGACAATTCCAAACAACTAATTTTCGTAGCAAGAATTTTAATTTTTACCTTTTTAAACTGTTTTTAAAATGATTTTAAAACAGGATTTTAACGTAGCTCATTGAAAAATGTTCTGTGGACTACTATCTAGTAAAGAGAATAGTCCACTAGCATTTTTATCATTGTTGACTGTTCGGAAGAGGAGTGGGTGTTAAGTTTCATATAGGTACCCTAATATAGGCCGGGTAACATTATACCCCTTCACCTACATTACCTTCCCTACACTACAACGTAACGAGCCTTTTAGGATTGAACCTTTACCTAGTTCTAGTCCTGGGTGCAGAAGGAGGGTGTCTCCTGAACAATAGAGTCCTATAACTCCATCAATAGACTCACACAGTATGAATGGATATTCACAAGGGTTCTTAGAAACCAGGCTGGGGCGACACCACCTTCCTCCCCACATCAACGTACACGGTTCATCCCATACGTCATCCTCAAATCCAACAATGGCTAATGCAAGCAACAAGGGACAAAGGAGCCCGAGATACTTTCTTTATAAATATAGCACCTCTTGCTAGTGTTAAACAGAGGGAACCGCGACTTCCAGGCCGACACACTGACCAGAGATGCTGAGGCTCCTGCATGCTGACTCTGCAGCTGACAGTGGTCTGAACATCCCTTGCGGGGTGTCCAACTCGAGACCAGGAAGGGCTTCTACATTTTCATTCTTCAGGTAATGGGGTTCGACTATATCCTAGAGGGATTCTTGGCTTTACACCTACTCACATGCTAGGTACACTTAGGTACATCTAGATAGGCATTGTAGGAGTACGCATTCTCTTTTATCAATGCATTTTAAATTCATGTATTTATTCATGCTTATTGCAAGATGGTAGAACTGTACTATCCATTTATATTCATTGTACTGCTAATCATATATCTCTGCTACTGTCTAATGGTTGTTGCAGCTCATATATTCTACACGAGAATAACAACTGTTCAATAAACCCTTATTGAAACGCCCAGGCTGTTTATTCTGTGTATCTCTGAGACAAGATAAGTGAGCACAAGTGACTGAGCGAAAAGTAGTACATTGTTTTCACGATCTTGAGGGATCAGGGTTGTCCTGTTCTGAGGTTGCTAGAAACGAATCTCTCCCTGATAAGAGGAGACACTAGTGGCACTGTGAGCTAGCTTATGCAAATAGGCTAACATTCTCGGTGGGGGTGCTCAGAGTTAGTCTGCCACCAAACCCGCTGTTTATGTTATCCAAACGTGCAGGTCCTGTATGGGCAATATAGGAACTACACGACAGTGTCTTCACTCGGAGGTGGTGCAAGGTCTCTTTCGGCAGTGGGGAGGGCCTTGGTTAGATCTGTTTGCCACCGAAGAGAACACGCAATGTTAGCAGTTCTGCGCGTTGGAGTTTTCCTAGGCAGCTCTCGCTCGGCAACGCTTTTCGTCGCGAGTGGAATTGCGACCTGCTGTACGCCTTTCCGCCTGTACCACTTCTTCCCAGAGTGCTGATGAAGATCAAGCACGACCAGGCCCAAGTCATTCTTGTGGCTCCAGACTGGGCACGACGAGTCTGGTACCCCGAGCTCTTGAGCATGGCCATGGATCCTCCGATCAGACTGCCTCTTCGGGAGGATTTTCTGTCGCAGCAGCAGAGGACGGTCCTCCACCCGAACCTGTCCAGCCTCCACCTCCTTGCGTGGAGATTGAGCGGCTACAGGTGACAGCTTTCGACCTTCTTCCAGAAATCGGTAACGTCATCTTGGCAGCCAGGCGTCCCTCCATTAAAACGGTATACGCCTGTAGAGTGAACAAATTTGTGGCATGGTGCACAGCAAAGGCTGTGGATCCCCTTTCTGCCCCTCTTTCGGAGGTTCTCCTCTTCATTCTATCTTTGGCCCAGCAGGGCTCTGCTCTGGGCACTCTTAAAGAATATCTTTCGGCAATATCTTTCTATCTGTGCCTTCCTGATCAGCCTTCTTTTTTCAAGTGTCCGATTGTAAATAGATTTCTGAAGGGCATTACTCATCTCTTTCCTCCTTCTCCTTTCTTAATGTCCCAGTGGGACTTAAATATTGTTCTTACTTACCTTATGTGTGATCCCTTCGAGCCACTACATAATTGCCCTCTTCGTCATCTTACCTTGAAGACAGTTTTCCTGCTTGCCATCACATCTGCTCGCAGGGTGAGTGAGCTTCAGGCTCTTTCCTCAAAGCCTCCTTGGAGGAAAGAGCACTAAGCCCTCTTTTCTGCCCAAGGTGGTTACCTTTTTCCACATAGGTCAGACCATCACATTGTCCACCTTCTTCCCGCCTCCGCACCCTTCCAGAGATGAGGAGAGACTCCACCGTCTGGACCCAAAACGTGCACTATCCTTCTACCTTGACCGCACTAAACATTTTCTGGTGGGTGCCAAAAAAAGTCGGGCTGTGCAAAAATGTACCATCTCTCGATGGGTTGTCCTATGCATTAAAATCTGCTATTCTTTGGCGAAAAAGGAGCCTCCAGTAGGGCTGCGTGCCCACTCCACCCGGGCAACGGCAGCCTCTACTGCTTTGGGACGTAGAGTTCCTCTGATTGACATCTGCCTGGCAGCCACGTGGGCATCCCTGCACATGTTCACAAAACATTACTGCCTGGATAGCCAAATCCGACGAGGCGGCTTTTTCGGACGTTCTGTTCTCGAGGACTTTCTAATGTGAGCTTAGTTCGCAGACCCACCTCTGGGGTTGGCATTACTGGGGTATCTATTCTAAGGTAAGGAATCTATAACTAATTGTCTCTTTCAGATGAGCAAGTTACTTACCTTCGATAACGATGTATCTGTAAGAGACATACATTAGTTATAGATTCCTTACCGCCCCACCCATCCTCCCCGTTCTGCAAACTGACTTCTAGGGATAGGGACTCCCTTCCAGGGCCCTAGTTTTGTGCACCAGTGGTCAGTGTCTCGCATTGCTCTGCGCTTCTGGTGTGGAAAGTCGTGTCAGAACTGACGTCAGCGCGCAGGAGTGGGATTCAAGTAGACACCTCGACGGCATCCCGGCGACCACGACGCCGACAACAGAGCTGGAGTCAACCGACGCGCAGGGGTACTGCTACAGAAAAATTCTCTGGATCAAGTCTGACGCCTGTGGGTAATTCTAAGGTAAGGAATCTATAACTATTGTATATCTCTTTTAGATACATCGTTACCGAAGGTAAGTAACTTCTTCTTTAGTTCTGCCAACACCAGACCCTACTGTTAACCCAGTAGGCCTTCCGGCAGAGGTTGCCGCTCACAGAGACAGTGGCCAGGGCATCAGGGACAAAGTGTAGTGCTGCAACCTGCCCTTCCAGCATTCTGAGCTGCAAGACCACTTGAGTTTGTCCTTGCTAGCACACCGCCACTCTTTCTGAGGGAGGATCCAATATTTCCTCCAAGGGTGGCATGCCTTACTTCAGACAAATGGGTCCACCAAATTGTACATCTGGGCTCTGCTGCTTCATTTTTTTCCACCCGGCTGCACCGTCCACCACCTCCAGGGTGACTGACCGAGGATCACCTGTCCATCTTGCAGCTGGACATGCAGGCCCTTTTGATCAACCGGGCCATAGAGAGGGTTCCAGCATAGGATATCGAAGGTGGGTGTTACTCTTGCTACTTCCTTGTGCCGAAGAAGGACGGAGGCCTTTGTCCTATTTTAGATCTTTGCCCTCTCAACACCTTTCTGTGGAAGTACAAATTCAAGATCATAATGCTAGCCGAGGTCGAGTCTGCCCTAGACTTCAGAGCCTGGATGGTGGCGTTGGACCTGCAAGATGCTTATTTCCTTATCCTTGTCCTGCAGACCCAGAGGCACGACCTGCGGTTCACAGTGGTCCAGGCGCATTTTCAGTTTGCAGTGCTCCCTTTTGGCCTAACCAGTGCCCCTCGGCTGTTCACAAAAGTGATGGCGGTTGTCACAGCACACCATCAGAGGTTTGGGGTACTAGCCTTCCTCCTAAGTCAGCGACTGGCTGTTACAGACGGGCTTGCCCCAGGCAGTCATCAACCACCTCCAGATGATGGAAAATCTTCTGCCATCATTTGGATCCACTATCAATGTGCCAGAGTCACATCTGACTCCTTGCAGAAACTCCTGTTCATCTGAGTCATTCTGCATATGGTGTGATATCTCAATGTTTCAGCTTCTGTCCTGGATCTCAGTGCGTATGACGGAGGCTACTGTGATTGTTGGCCTCCTGCATCCTGCTGGCGAAACATGCAATGTGGCATATGTGGGCTCTGCATTGAGACCTCAAGTCTCTGAGAGCACAGTACCAAGTTAATTTGTCAGATTGTATCCAGATTTGGGAGGAGATTGCAAACTGCAGTGGTGGCAACTGGACAGCAATTGGGTGAGTGGCAGATCCCTCTCCATGGACCACCCCGAATTGACAGTGGTGACATATGTATCGCCTCTGGCTTGATAGGCCATCTGGGGAAATTGGAGATCAAAGGCCACTGGACACCGGCAGAAGCTCGATTCCACGTAAATCTGTTGGAGTTGCGGGCGATTTGCTTTGCGCTGAAGGCCTTCCTGCCCTCCATAAGAGGAGCACAGTTTCAGGTGCTCATGGGCAACACCACTGCTACAAGGTACTGTAACAAGCAGGGTGAGTTGGTCTCTTGGGTCGTGTGCCAGTAGGCGCTATGGTTCTGGAAGTGGCTCGACTGCCAGGGTATTTCTCTGATGGTGAACAAGGTGGGATCTCTAAACAGGGTAGAAAAACTCATCCACCAATGCTTAGCAGAGCATGAATGGCAACTGCATCCAGAGGTTGCACAGGGAATCTTTTATCTATGAAGAAAACCCTGGCTCTATATTTTTGCCACTGATGGAAACGTGCAATGTCAGCACTGTCCCGTTGGAGTTTCCAAGTTGTCTGTCTCTCGGAGAGCCATTCCTTCTAGAGTGGAGCTGAAGGAGGTATGTTATGTCGATTTGCAAAGCGGACTATCACCTGCAAGGGTATATGTGACTGAGCAGGTGTGCGTACCTAGCCCTGCCTACAGTATGTTGGTTAATTGAAAAGCCAGGTGTTCACCTTCTTGCGGAATTCAAGAAGAGAGGAGGAGGCTTTGATGTGGAGTGGGAGGCCATTCCACAGTTTACAAGCAATACAATAGAACACCCTTGCTCCTGATCTGGTCCTGTTTATGCATGGGATGCGTGCAAGTAGGAGGCTTGAGGAGCAGAGGTGTCTGGGTGGTTGATGGAAGGAGATGCGACTGTTAGGTAGGTGGGGCCTAAATTGTGTAGTGCCCCAAATGTTTGTGTGAAGAGTTTAAAGTGAGTGCGTTTGGGTATCGGGGGGCCAGCGGAGCTCCCTTAGTGATGGTGTGAAACGAGTTCTGTGTGGGAGGTTGAGGATGAGTCTGGCTGCCACTTTCTCGATAGTCTATACTCTTCTAGTGAATCTCTTGGTCAACCCGGCGTAGAGGGTGTTCCTGTAGTCCAACTTGCTAGTGACTATTGCGTGAGTGACATTATTTCTAGTGTTGCTTGGGAGCCATTTTAAGGTATTCCTCAGCATCTAGAAACAGGATGCAGTAACGGCGTTGACTTGTGCAGTCATGTCCAGTTTGCTGTTGATAATTATTCCGAGGTACCTTGAGCAGGAGCGTGTCAGTGGCTTGTTTCCAGGTATCAAGCAATGCAGGAGTCAGTGGAAGCATTAAAGATGGCGGTTAGTGCTTCGCTGATCAGTAGAAGTCCTTTGGTGAAGGCGTGATGAGGCATGGGACAGATGGGGCCCACCCGAGTGGATGATCTTCATGGTCGCAGCGATTTCGATTGTGGTTAAAGCAGGCCTTGAGGTCCGGGTTTGTTCCGTGGCCATCGTGGGAAGTTGAGTTGTTACAGTGACTGGGTCTGGTTAAAGGGCAAAGTTGCCATATATGAACGTGATTTTGTTACAGAAGTATTCTGAGAGATTGCTGCAAAGGTTTTGTGAGGGGGAGATGTTACAGGAGGTGGCAGGAGGTGCAGTTAAATCTTTCATAACAAAGATTTCCTTGCTGATGTTAGTGCTGGCCTCTATGTGATTTGCAAGAGCTGTGCGCTTGGTGTTCCATAACTGCTGGTGGTAGTGTCTTTGGGTGGATTTGAAGATCTCTTAATCTGTGGTGTCTTGATTTGTTTCCCATTTGCACTCCAGTTACTTGCAGTGGCCTTACTTCCTCTGTGTACCAGCTGGCCTGAGGTCAGGCTCTTGCTGTTGGGTTGCTGTTAGAAATGGGGGTCTCTAGTTGGCAAGGGCTTGCACCTTTGTCCAAGTAGGGACCCTTCCTCCTAGTCAGGATAAGGGAGTTACACTCCTAAAATAACCCCTGCTCACCCCCTTGGTAGCTTGGCACGAGCAGTCAGGCTTATTCTAGAGGAAGTGTGTAAAGCATTTGCACAAAACCAACAGTAATACAATGTAAGCACTACAAACGGACACCACACCAGTTTAGAAAAATATCCAATATTTTTATATACTTAAAACAAGACCAAATACGATAAAAATCCACTATACAGTACTTCAAAAATAGTTACTTCTCAAAATGTCTTTAAGTTGCAAAATACGTTGAAAAACACAGTTCGTACGAGTCGGTAGCTCGGTCCGAGCCTACCACGAGGCTGAAAACAACAGAGTCTCGCAGTTCCCACTGACCGCGTCGGTACGGGCCAGCAACAGCGGGACCGATTCGTTCACAGTACCTTTCTTAGTGCGGCTCACACAGGCGTGCGAGTCGGTCTTGGCATCAGTCTCGGTCGGGATGCAAAATGGAAGCGGTGCAAGGTGCGGTGTCCCTCGATGCGGTGCGAGCAGCTGCTCGGTGACGATCGTGCAGACGGAGTCGGTGAGACCAAGGCTGGCGGTGCAGGGCGAGTCGGTGCTCGATGCGGTGCTGGCAGGTTGCGGTGCGGGTGACAGAGCCGGTTGGGGCGTTCGTCGCGGTCACGGTGCAAGGTGGAAGTGGTGCAAGGTGCGGTGTCCCTCAATGCGGTGCGAGCAGCTGCTCGGTGACGATCGTGCAGACGGCGTCGGTGAGACCAAGGCTTGCGGTGCAGGGCGAGTCGGTGCTTGATGCGGTGCTGGCAAGTTGCGATGCGAGCGACCGAGCCGGTTGGCGGGAATTGGCGCTGGCCGAGCCGGACGGCTGTGCGTGACGAGTCGGTCACGGGTGTCAAGCCAGCAGCGACCGTGTCGGTGAGCCCAGGCCAGCGAGGTGAAGCGAGGCGATGCAGGTCGCGGTGTCTCTCGATGCGGTGCAGGCAGCGGCTCGGTGACGGAGTCGGTGAGACCAAGGCTTACGGTGCAGGGCGAGTCGGTGCGGCTTGTGGTGCCTTCGGGACACAAGGCCAGCGACGGAGTCGGTTGACCGAGTCGGTCGCGGTTCCCTCTTCTCTGTGGCAGCTGAAACAGCAGTTCCAGGAGCGGTACCCAGAGGTTGGTGAAGTCTTTGTAGTCCCTGAGACTTCTTAACAGGAGGCCAGCTCGGTTCAGGCCCGCTCGGTTCAGGCCCTTGGAGATACTCAGCACAAGTAGAGAAAGTTCAGTCCAGTCCTGCGCAAGGCAGAAGCAGCAGCTGCAGGCCAACCCAACAAAGCAACAACACAGCAAAGGGGCAGTACTCCTTCTGGCAGCTCTTCCAGCTCTTCGTCTTGGCAGGTTCCTTGATTCCAGCGAGATCTAAAGTTCTGGGGTTTGGGTCCCCCTTTTTATCCTCAATTTCTCTTTGTTCTCTGAAGGCAGAGAGGCCTTTGCCTAGTCCAAACCAGTTCTGGTCAGTCCTGGAGCACTTTGTTGACTAGTCTCCTTCTTTCCTTTTGCAGTGTAGGCCAGGGACATCAGACACACCACAGGAGGTGGAGCCAGCATTGTGGAGGGAAGGCACAGCCCTATTTAGGTCCCAGGTGCAACTCCTCCCACCCATCTACATGTAGATCTTGCTATTCAGCCCTGTGCTGACTCACCCTGTCTCCTGGAATCCCCCAGCCCCTGTCACTCACACTCCAGACAAGGAATACACAACCTAGCAGAGGCAGGCTTGGATGGTTAGACAAGAAAATACCTACTTTCTAAAAGTGGTATTTTCAAACACAGAATGTTAAAACCAACTGCACTCAAAGATGCATTTTATCATTCTGAGTTCAGGCATACTAAACTCGAATTTCTACCATGTTCCCTGGGTCAGTTAGGATCATAGGATGTAATAATCAAAACTGCCCATTCTGGCCTATGGGGAACAGGTAGCCTTGCAATAGTGAAAAACGAAGTAGGCTGTATTTCACTATCAGGACATGCCACACAAACCAGGGCATGTCCTACCTTTCACATACAATGCACCCTGCCCACAGGGGTACCTTGGGCCTACCTTAGGGGTGACTAACATGTAGAAAAGGGAAGGTTTAGGGACTTGTAAGTGTGTGCACTTGCCAAGTCGACATGGCAGCCCCAGGCTGCGCACAGGCTCTGCAATGGCAGGCCAGAGTTGCATTTTACGGGCTGTTTGCGTGGGTGGCACAATCCAGTGCTGCAGCCCACTAACAGCATTTGGTCTATAGGCCCTGGCACTCGCAGTGCACTTTACTAGGGACTGACACATAGATCAAATAGGCCAATCATGGAAATACCAATCCATACACATTTTATACAGGAGCACTTGCACTTTCCCACTGGACAGCAGTGAGGAAAGTGCGCAGAATCATTACACCAGCAAAAACAGAGTCAAAAACGGGAGGTTAGAAAGCAAAAAGTCAGGGGAAACACGCCAAAAGATGCCAAGTCTAATAGTTGCGCTTGAGGAGAGCCAGGGTGTCGCATGCGGTGATCCTGCTATTGAGGTTATTGATGGCTTTCAGCAAGCTTCTGGTGTGCTCAGGCTGATGCGCAGAGAGGGCTGAAACCCACTCCTCTTCTGTGATGCTTTTCCAGCTGCTGCAGGCGGTTCTGGTGATGGTAGGTCTGTGGTGATGCGGGATTGTTATCCTGAACTGTCAAGGGTTTGATCTGTCTACGTCATAGTTGCTGACTTATCGACTGTGATGTTGCTGATTGTAGGAAAGTAGGACCTGCTTCTTATGGTTACCCCCACTTTTTGCTTTTTGCACCCACTGTTTTGACTAGTCTGGATGGGATCCTGCTATCCAGGACACCAGCCTATCTACTTTCTCCCTTAAATTGATATGTATGTACTTTGGTACAACTCCAGATTGGATACTGGGGTACCCTTATCAGTCCCTAGTATATGGTACACATGTACCCAGGGCATAGGTACCCCAGAGGTCTCTCATGGGCTGAAGAATGTATTATGCCACCCCTGAGATGCCATGCAAAATGGAACCCTAGGTCTGCTACTGCAGCCTGTGTAAGATGGTGCTTGCACCACTTAACTTCGATATAGGTTCACTATATCTATATATATCACTACACTTAAAACCTTATAAGTCACCCCTATAGCAGGCTTTAACAATCCTGAAGGCAGGGTGCTGGGTTTTACGTGAGAGGGTGCTCCTGCATGAGCAGGGCCCCTCTGCAGTCTTCGGAGACCATTCTCCCGGGATGTACGTGATACTACCAGACATATAGGTAGAGGTGCATTATAACCTCGCCGTAAATGCTATCTCGAAAACGACTGCAACGAAGTATGTCGTGTTTGGTGTCAAACACCTTGGAATCATACCTCCACACCAGTAACTGGTGTGGGAGGTATGATTCCTCCCCTCAGAACCGAGGTTCTGGGGGTACCTAAGTCTACCAGTACCAACTTTCTCGAGCCTTACAGCACAAAATGGAGGCTGCCAGCCACAGACACGAGTCTGCCCTCCTGCTGCTGAGCCAAGCTCGAGCTGGGGAAGGCAGCACAATAGGCATCCTGTCACAGGGAGGTGTGACCACCTCCTAGACAGGATTTAGTGTATTAGGGCTGGGTGGGTGCACTGTTACAGTGCCACAAAGTCTGCACGAGGGGCACACTTGGTGTCCCTGTGCATAGTCCAGATCAAACCAGTTCTAGGAGCCATTTGCTCCTGCTCTGGCGCGAAACTGGACAAAGGACATGGGTGTAGCCACCCCTCTGTCCTGACACTCCCCTAGGAGGGTCCCTAGAATCTGTCCAACCCTCTCCCGTGGGTATAAAATGGGTTACCTGGCTACAGGACATTAGATTTTACGTGGACAAGATTCTGCAAGAAGATACCACTACACTTCGACCGTCTGGACCCGCTGGACTTCGCTGTACCTCCTTTGGGCTCGACTTCGTCTTCCCTTGACGTCCCCAGTCTCGCCAGTGTCCGTGATCCATACAGGCTCCGTGCAGGACCCTGTGGACCTCCAAGACAACAGAAGAATCTCCCTTTGAGTGAAGGAGTCACTCCCCTGCAAACGCAGGCACTGTAACGCATCTGACCGGTTTGCTGATCCTCAGCTCCTGCGGACTCCGAAGGCTCCAGCAACACAGGAGGTGGGTTTCTGAAGGTCTCCGAGGTCGAGCAGCCCTCTTACAGAGTTTGAGGCAGATAGCCCTCGTGGGGACCATATAACCCGTACCCCTGTGCACTGTGTCCATTTGCAACTGCACATGCTTGTTGTCGTGCAACAATTCCGTGCATTGGGCCATTTGTAGCCCTGACCCCAGCGTATCTTTTCTGAGAAGGACTCCGGTATCCTCGCACTCTCTGCCCTGGTTTCCTGTGAAACCGCCTGAGGTCCCCTCGCGACTCCTGTGCCTCCGGCCTGTGGGTCCACTTGAGGGTCAACTTTGTGTCACAACAGAGAATGGTTAATCACTAACCTTAAGGCCAGATACAGCGTGAGCGATGGACGATGCCAAACCCCCTTACCCCATGTGCGGAAGAATCTGCGAGTATGGTTGTACACTCACTACACAGGCTACACCGCAGTAGGGGAAAGGGAAAAAGGGACAAATGAAACAAAAAGAAGTGCGGCTGCGACAACACTCGACAAGCTCTGGAGTTGTAGGCTTCACTCCTATGGTAGCTTCGTGCGCCCTGTATATGAGACACAACACAACACTCATGAAGACATTCCCCTGATACACCATGCAATAGAGTGAGCAGTATGTGATGCACTTACTTTAATGCAGCCGCCTATATCCAAACAACAACAATGCCCAAAAGGTAAAAATAAAGTAAGAAAAAAGATTGCAAGTCACATTGTCACATTAGTATCCATGAACAAGTACTCCTTAAACCCAAGAACACTGCTAACTTTAGCAATTTCACCGATGAGTTACTTATCTCAAAACTGATACTCCTCTGGCAGCGGTGTGTTTACAAGTACTATGTTTCTTAGGCACTTCTTCTGCGAAGACACGCGATTCCAACGTGCGTGTAGACCATAATCCCAAACAAAACAGGAAAACAAGGCGTAAGGCCCTGCGAGCTTCTCCTGGTTCTCTGGCGGTTGGATTCCTCCGAGAATAGGGAAGAGCTCTCCCAGGAGAGTACTCTCGTTGGATTTGGTGGGTTCAGCGAGGCATGCTGAACGAAATGCGAGTCTTTGCAATTAACTCACGGACATCAAGAAAAGCGGCAACAGCGGTTATGCTCCAGTGCGCGTATGAACCGCTGCTGCTGCCGCAGGAGTCTTTCGAATTGGAAATGCCTGGAAGGCAAGCAGGTACCGTGCGCGCATCAGCGCGAGTCTCAGAATCCGGACCGGCAATCCCTGGGGCGGCTTGAATATTTCCACAGCAGAAGTCTAGCGAGGTGCATGACAGGAGTCCAGGGGAATCAGCCTTCCATGCAAGGCGTAGGTCGTCAGGTGACAAGCACCGGGTTGTATGAGGGTGGTGCTTATATAGAAAAGGAGACCGAGAGAGAGGATAGGAAAAGGAAGCACTCCCTCAGCATTATGGGAGATGTAGTGTAGTGCCCATCCCCTCATTCCTACCGGTGTCTATCCGTGACACTTTGCTTTATTTGGGCTCCCCTGGTTGCTCCAGGCCTGCCCTGACTCCCCTTGATGTGGTGAGTCTCCTGGTCCTTGCTGGGCCAGATAGACACCGAATTTGACCATCTACGTTGTTTGCCGCTGCCAAGGCTTGTTGGTGCTCCCGCCGGACACCGACCCCTCAGCACTCGACATCCTTCGTGGGACAGCTCGTATCCGGCTCCTGGTCGTCCTAGACGTCTCCTGGTCCGCACAGCTGAAGAGTCAAGATCACTGTCAACACACCTGAAGCACCCAACATCAGTGGGCAGTCGTCTACCGAGCCCCTGGTCACTCTAAAGTGACCCAGACTCTGTCCCCTCTGCTTTCAGTTTCTTCTCATCTAGAATCCACGTTTGGATTCCACTGGACACTTTTCTTTCTTCCAGCAGCAGCATTTCTTTGTCGACATCCATAGAGAACGACAAGGGTTTCCGACGTCGCTTCATGCCTATGCACCCGGCTCCTCTGGGATAGGTAACTCTGGTACAAAGGTATCCACGGGTGGGGTGGCCCTCCAAACTCTTAAGTTCCAAAGGTTGTCTTCGTAATCTGCTGGGAAGGGTCCCTAATCTCTAATTTTCCAACCGCGACTTTCCCATTGAATCGGGCACGCAGTGGTGTTCTCACTCTGCACCTGTCCTCTGTGGGGTCCCTACTTACTCACCTTGGGTCGTTCCTTGGGGTCCCAGCGATTCCACACCTTCTAGACTAGGTCTAGTCCCGAGTCGTGGTTCTTATACCACTTATTTAGTATATGGTTTGGTCTCCCGGGAGTCCACTGTGTATTGTGCTACTTACGTTCAATTCTTTGCAACTGTATTACTTGATTTGTGTTCTATCCTCGGGTAGAGGATACTAGAGAGTGTTATATATAATAAATACATATTTTTATAACTACTGTGTGGTTTCCCTTTCATTTAACCAATACTATAAGGTTGCATTCTGGTAAAACAAGCTGCTTAACATTCCTTCAAGACTTAGCCTGAAGGCTGCTCTCCATAGCTACCACTAGTTTAGCTTTCAATAAAGGTTATCTTTGACCTAATCACCATAAGGGTTGTTTGGACTGGTACAAGGTGCCCACTTTAATTAGTGGACAGCATATACCAGGCCAACTTCTCACACTGATTGAGGAGAAAATCAGGTCCAATAGGTGTCCAGCGTTGTGGATGGGTTCGGTAACATACTGGGTGAGGCCAATGTGTGCAAGATTTTCTACAAGGGCCATAGAGTTGGGTTGGTATGGTCTTCTAGGTGAAAGTTAATGTCTCGAAGGAGAGTGAAGGTACTGGCGTTGATAATGAGGGATGCGAGGAAGTCTGTGATGTCATTGGTGAAGTTGGTGCAGGGTCCTTGTGGTCTGTATATAAAAGTTCCGCCCATGGAGAAGTTGGCTGGGATGCTTATCTTGGACATGTAGCTGGTGGGGGTGTCCATGTAGGTGATGCAACTTAGTGTAACTTTGAATATGTTGGCGACTTCACCCCAGGGCTTGTGCTAATGGTCTTACCTGCAGATGTTGTAGCTGGTGGGGATGGCTGTAGCGATGTCTGGTGCAGAGGTAGGGTTTAGCCATGTTGCTGTGAGGAAGGGCAGGCCCACATCATGGTTGTGCTGAATTAGAAAAATACAAGAAGATTTAATAAACAAAATGACGCTAAAATGACAAAAAACAATAAGTGGAACTGGAGATATGGATTTTTAAATTGTAAGTAAAAATAGTTTAAAAAAGCAGAAAGCGCCAATGATTGTTAATGTTCATGGTAGACCAGGTCCTAGGCACAATTTGAGCTTCACTGCAATGGAACATGGGTCTGATAAACCAACCAGGTTTGCCCTTGTCAAAGATTATAACTTCTGCCGTAGTTCTAGTCTACTAAAGTAGTACATTTCTAAAGCTCCACAGGACTTCAGGGGAGGCACAGAGAGGCTCACAAGTTGTCAGGCACAGGCCAATAGCATAGTCCAGTCGCCACTGGGTACTTCTAGACCAGGCCTCTCACAGCTTGTCTCCCTGTAGCCACACAGGAGGTCAGCCAACTGAGAGTTGGAGTCCACTTGTTTGTCCTGGCAACAGGAGGGAGCAGGTCCAATCATTTAGGGCTCCCTCGGGTCACAGACAGCAGGTCAAGTCCTCTTCTCATCTTCCGCAGATCAAGGAAGTGTTCAGAAGTGCATACCTGGAGATACCACAATTATGCCTGGCACGACCTAGTGGACCTGATGATTCCTGGCTTCTGCCTAACCAATGGGGTAAATGTTCCTGGGGCCAAACCTTCCCACTTTTGCAGTAGTTCCTGTTTTCCTTACTGCAAACAAGCCCAAAATGCAATGTGTAAGGGCATTTTCAATATGGCCCAAGTCTTCGGCCACACTCAACTTGGGCTCTGAGGGCTATCTGTGTGTGTTGGGGAGGGGCAATGCACTATGATCATTTTAGTGTCCTTTCACATCTAACACTAAAATCCAGTTTGGAGCAGGTACTAAAGCAAACCCAGAGAAAGATGTCTGGTAGGACAAAAGTAGGGTTCTTCAGCAACCAGGCAGTGGAGGCTCAGGAATGGTCTTGGCATCCTTTTTTGTCCCTTTCAAGTACCCTCAAGTGCTCTATGTGAACCTAGCAGACCTGTAAAGCAGGATTTGGCACTCAAGCATAATTTGACAATAGTGCCAAAAAAGATGCCAGCATCCCTCACCCTGCATATTCTGTGGAGTTTAGTGGGGTCCTTGCCCATTTAGGTGAGCCTATTGTTTGCTCCTAGGAGACATTTCACACCTCTTTCACAATTATTAAATGCTAATCACTGGCTGGGAGAAAAGCTGGAGGGCCAGTGTAAATTAGCTTTCAAGAACCTCAGGCAGGGAAAAGGTACTTTTTACTTAATGTTTATTAAAAATCCAACTTCACCATTAAATTGGATTTTTAATAACTTTCAAAAAATAGCTGTTTGAATATTTTTCTAGCTGGTCCCATTCTCGATTTACAGTATTTGTATTTTAATACACCCTGCCTTGTGAGATACATAGAGTGCCATTTAAAAAGGAAGGTTTTGACCTATCAAAAGGCTTTATTTTGACAGGTCGAATTGCAGTTTTTACACTGCTATATTTGGCCTGCAATGGTGAGCCTAAAGCCATGTTTGTACTGTCACTATAGTGGATGGCACAAAAGACGTTGCAGGCCACAAGTGACATTTACCTTATAGCCCCTAGGTACAACTAGCACAATATATTAGGTATTTATAGGTAAGTTAAATATGCCAGTGAGGTTTATGCCAATTCAACCATGTTTAAAACGGGAGCGCAGGCACTTTACTACTGGTAACCAGGGTAAAGTGTACAGAGTTCCAAAGCCAGCAACAATACAGAGTCTTACAAAAGTTGAAAAACCATGGGTCACGACACAGAAAAGGCAGATTTCCTGCATCCTCCAAAAGCATTTGTGATGCCACAGTGGGACTTGAACTTAGTTCTCCATTTTTTAATGTGCCCCCCTCATGAGCCGCTGCACAATTGTTCATTACAGCGTCTGACAATAAAAACGGTCTTTCTCATCGCCATAACATTGTTTAGGCATGTGAGCGAACTGTGGGTTCTTTCTGTCAACCTAACTTATACAACATTCTTTCCAGATAAGTTGGTGTTTTTGGGCTTGAGCTTCCTTTCTACCGAAAGTGGTCACTCGCATTTCATGTTGAGCAGGCTATCACTCCTCTGACAGTCTTTGCCTCATCTCATCCTTCTAAAGAGGAAGAGAGGCTTCATTGTTTGGTCCCTTAGAGGGCACTATGCTTTTATATTGATCGCGCCAAAGAGCATCAGGTAGACAATCACCAGGTAGACAGTCAGCCCATTGTGGAGTTCTCGGGGGCAAAGAAGTGTAAGGCAGTGCAAATACCGACCATCTCCGTACATAAAGATCTGCTGCGCACTGGCGAAGAGGAAGCCTCCAAAAGCCTTATGGACTAATTCCAGCAGAACTAAGGCTGCTACCACTGCACTAGCATGCGGAGTACCTGTCCTGGGCATTTGTCAGGCAGTCACTTGGGTGCCCGTACATACATCCATACACTTCTATTCTCAGTGTATATAGCGGATGCTTTGGGGGTTAAGGCAGGTCAGGGCCTTCCCTCCTAAGTTTGGGACTGAACCCATGGTTGAGTTGTTTATGCGAATGACACAGTGCTATTAGATATTACGCCTGTTGGGGCTACAGCAACAATTGGACGCCTTTTCTCAATATTTTAAGGGGAATGATTTAAAGATTAATACGACTAAAACAAAGGTAATGTTTTGTTCAAAAGGCTGAGGCTTCCCCCTGGAGGCTCAGGTGTTGGCTGAGTGGTGCCCAAATGGAGGTGGCTAAGGAATATAGATACCTTGGTGTGTTATTTAACCATAACCTCGACTTCTGGGGTCATGCCTCATTGCAGGAATCAAGGGCCTACGCCATCGTTCGCTCACTCCAGAGATTAGATTCAACTTTGAGACATAAGTCTGTAGAAGTGCTGAGAGGCATATAATGCGAAAATCGTTTCCCTGTTGTGTGTGAGGTTTTGTTTCAAAAAGATGTCAAGCACTTGCAAATCATTGAAACAACCATCTGGAAAAATGGTTGGGGTTACTCACAGGCTCAGTAAGCAGTGCGCTGAGACTAGAGTTTGGCCTAACTAGCATTTTTTTCAAATATAGCCAGAGGTTGCTCAATTATTGGGCAGGTTTGTTGAAATCGGACGAAGGCTCCCTGAGGTATCTTATACTACTTCACCTGCATGGGAAACTCAATGGACAATGGGTAAATAACCTACAGGTTGTGGAAGTGTCCCTGAATCTGCCTACCTCGTATACTCCCTCAGACATGTCGGTGCTCCAACAGAAAAAAAGCATTAAAATCCTTAATGAAAGAGCACTCTCTGTAGCGATTCCATTGATGTGAGTAAGAGAGGCAGTTTGCAGTACCTAGTGGAAGTTGATTATGGTGGTTTAATTCAACCTTATTTGACGTACATCAAGAATAGATCTGTGAGGAGAAGGGCTCTGAAGGTTCGGTTGGGCCAAGTTCCTGCCTTCATTAAATGGGATGGGTCCAACTGGAGGGGGAGGGACAGGGATTTTTGCCCTTTTTGTAATCTCAACATATCATTTTTGCATTTGTTTTTTGTGCCTCTTTTACTAACATATGACAAGGCCTACTATTGCCTGTTTTTAGAGAGCTGCAGGACCACCATATTAGCGACTTAATGAATATAATCTTGCACTGTAATACTATATCGGTCGGCTGAGCTTTGGCAAACCTTTTGTCCGTTGTAGCCGGTGAGCGTCCCTGCACCCTTTCTTAATAATGTGATCTGCTTTTTGCACAATAGTGTTGATTAGGGGGGTGTAGCTACTTTTACTATGCTTTTATTGCTCCGTTTAGTTCCAAAGAGTGTGTATTTTTATGTAGGGTTGCACTTCTTTGTCGCATCATCTGCTGGCAATAAACCATTCTCCCCATATGATTTTTTTTTTTTAAACAGGTGTGAATTTTAACGCATTCTTGTAGTTTGTCATATTGTACTATCTGCTTTGTCATGCCACCATTTTCTCTGCTGCTATCATTGCCCAGTATAGTATCAATGTGGTTTTTATATATTTGAGAATGGAGTTGGCTCTGCTGCAAAATTTGAGGATACCTAAAATAGGGTCGGAGTTTGGTATTGTGTCCATTTTAGCATGTTTTATGGATATTTGTATTATTTATTTTAACATGTTTATGTGAACGTTTTTCTGATTGTCGCCTGACCTATATCTTTTGAATTGGATGAACTAAGTTGTATGCAAATAATCGTGGCTTTTATCTTTGATCTAATGAATTCTCTAAAATTATTACCTCTTGTTTAGGTCTTGCCTGCACTGTCTGTTCGAGACATGCTGTATCTAGGATATAGTGTTACAGCAAACAAATGATGGACGGAATGCTGACAATGCAAACATTCTCCCCCAGTCAAAAGATCTGGGTTAAATTCATCATTCTTTTGCCCACTACGCCAACCCAGTTTGGACCCAGCCATATGCAAATCAGTCTTGACCCTGTGCCCCATGGGAACAGTCCAGACCGAACTGCCAGGCCAGGTCCTCCCTGGACCGGAAACAAGCATCCTGGGACCGGTTTCAGGTTATGTCACCCTTCTTCAGCCAGGCTAGCTTGAATCCAGTGGCACAGTGAGCAAGGGACTACGTCTGGGCATACCCATCCCACTTAGGGCGAAAAGTGTTATAGCAAACAAATGATGGACGGAATGCTGACAATGCAAACATTCTCCCCCAGTCAAAAGATCTGGGTTAAATCCATCGTTCTTTTGCCCACTACGCCACCCCAGTTTGGACCCAGCCATATGCAAATCAGTCTTGACCCTGTGCCCCATGGGAACAGTCCAAACCGACCTGCCAGGCCAGGTCCTCCCTGGACCGGAAACAAGCATCCTGGGACCGGTTTCAGGGTATATCACCCTTCTTCAGCCAGGCTAGCTTGAATCCAGTGGCACAGTGAGCAAGGGACCCACGTCTGGGCATACCCATCCCACTTAGGGCGAAAAGTGTTACAGCAAACAAATGATGGACGGAATGCTGACAATGCAAATATTCTCCCCAGTCAAAAGATCTGGGTTAAATTCATCGTTCTTTTGCCCACTACGCCACCCCAGTTTGGACCCAGCCATATGCAAATCAGTCTTGACCCTGTGCCCCATGGGAACAGTCCAGACCGAACTGCCAGGCCAGGTCCTCCCTGGACCGGAAACAAGCATCCTGGGACCGGTTTCAGGTTATGTCACCCTTCTTCAGCCAGGCTAGCTTGAATCCAGTGGCACAGTGAGCAAGGGACTACGTCTGGGCATACCCATCCCACTTAGGGGCGAAAAGTTTATAGCAAACAAATGATGGACGGAATGCTGACAATGCAAACATTCTCCCCCAGTCAAAAGATCTGGGTTAAATCCATCGATCTTTTGCCCACTACGCCACCCCAGTTTGGACCCAGCCATATGCAAATCAGTCTTGACCCTGTGCCCCATGGGAACAGTCCAGACCGGGCTGCCAGGCCAGGTCCTCCCTGGACCGGAAACAAGCATCCTGGGACCGGTTTCAGGGTATGTCACCCTTCTTCAGCCAGGCTAGCTTGAATCCAGTGGCACAGTGAGCAAGGGACCCACGTCTGGGCATACCCATCCCACTTAGGGCGAAAAGTGTTACAGCAAACAAATGATGGACGGAGTGCTGACAATGCAAACATTCTCATCCAGTCAAAAGATCTGGGTTAAATCCATTGTTCTTTTGCCCACTACGCCACCCCAGTTTGGACCCAGCCATATGCAAATCAGTCTTGACCCTGTGCCCCATGGGAACAGTCCAGACCGAACTGCCAGGCCAGGTCCTCCCTGGCCCGGAAACAAGCATCCTGGGACCGGTTTCGGGGTATGTCACCCTTCTTCAGCCTGGCTACCTTGAATCCAGTGGCACAGTGAGCAAGGGACCCACGTCTGGGCATACCCATCCCACTTAGGGCGAAAAGTGTTACAGCAAACATTCTCCCCCAGTCAAAAGATCTGGGTTAAATCCATTGTTCTTTTGCCCACTACGCCACCCCAGTTTGGACCCAGCCATATGCAAATCAGTCTTGACCCTGTGCCCCATGGGAACAGTCCAGATCGAACTGCCAGGCCAGGTCCTCCCTGGACCGGAAACAAGCATCCTAGGCCCGGTTTCGAGGTTTCCTCATCGGGGGTGCCGCGCTGTGGCACGGCGGCCCGCTGTTGCCGTTTTGGTGGCATCGCGGAAAGCACCTGTGACGCCTGTTGGTTTGCTCTGTTGGGCACGCCGCGTATTTGCGCGGCGGCCCATCCATGTCATGAGGCACCTTAGGGCACTACAGTTACCTGGTGTTGGCATCTGGTGATCCCCCTTCCTTGGGGGCCATATTGTTGCTCTCCTCTTCTCAGTCTTGCTCCCAAACGGCAGTGGGGGAGGGCTACCTTCCTTCCTAACATGGCGATCTTCCTATACTGCACTTCACTCCTTTCCCATATTCAAGATGGTGACACCTCTCCTTCCTGTTTTGTCACTTCCTGTTCCTTTGTCACTTCCTGTTCCTTTATGTCACTTCCTGTTCCTGTATGTCACTTTCTGTTCCTATATGTCACTTCCTGTTTTTTCTGTATATAAGGGATCAGAACCTTTACTTCCTTGCATTGCAACACTCCTTGTTCGTGCTGGTGTGTCCTCGCTCCTGTTGGTTCCTTGACTCTTATTTTGGTGATCCCTTCCTTCCGTTGGTGCTCCTGGTTCCCTTGCGACTTCTGCTCCAGCTTGACTTGTAGTTTTATCCTGGTTCCTTTTGGGCTCCTAGTCTTCCAATGTTTTCTGGCTCCTTGTCTTCTCCTTCATTCCTGGAGTCTCATCATCATCAGAGGTTTTTTCCCTCTGGTGTTTTCCTCTTGGGACTCCTTCTGGAGGGCACTGGCTGCTTAGGCTTGAGTTGTCGGCAGCACCGTGGCTAACGGAAGGGGTTGCCCCTATCTCGGACAAACCAGGACTTATAAGAACCGAAGCCAGGAACCGTCCCAACGCCTCAAGACTGGTAAGAAAGACCCTAAACCCGACAATATAAGGTCTCAAAGACGAGACCAATTGCATTGCAAATGCATGTTTTATTATTGATGTGTTTTTGAGATATGTGGTTTGTATTACCTAATTGGCATGAGAGCAAACTAATATACTTGACTTGGGATACGTAAACAAAGCACTACTGAAGCCCTGTTTGCCTCAACAGTTGAGTCTGTCGAGAGGGGCATTTTGTCTGCTCAGACTTTTTGGTCTGAGCCAATTCACAGACCCACCACCTGGAAAGGTAGTGCTTTACTCTCTATCTTAAAGGTAAGAAATCTGCAGTTGGAAATGGCAATCAGAAGAACAAGTTACTTACCTTCAATAATAATCTTACTGGTGGATACTATATCTAAAGGCAGATTCCTCACCGACCCGCCCACCTCCTAGTTCTGTGAACTGGACTCTTTTTCAGTCTAAGGCGGTACCAATTCAGAGATCTGCATACTGACCATGCCAGTCTGTCGTTGGGCTCTGCATCTGATGGCTTGAAAAGCCTGAAACAACTGACATCTGCATGCATGGGTGGTGCTTATATGGAGTTCTGCTTATTACTACAACATTGGCATGGACCCAGACAATGCCACCTACTGTAATGTAGGAGTACTGCTTTAAAGTTTCTGGATCCAGTCTGGCACCTAGGGACTATTCTAAAGGTTAGAAATCTGCGCTTAGAGTATCCCCCAAAAAATCGCTACCGAAGGTAAGTAACTTTTTCCTTCAAGTAAAGCAAAAAATGCGGTGCCTTTACCCATGCATCATTTGCTTTGCATTTTTTTTAATAATTTCAAGGAGATGTAGAAGAGAGATTATCGCAAAACCCATTAAAAGTTTAGACAAGGGACTAAAAACATTTATAGCAGCATTTATGGTAAAAAACACGTATTTACCCTTATGGAAATGCTTCTCTATATACACTACATAATGTAAAGACAGCCACTGGCAAAGCCAGTAGCCCTTGCCTTTTATTATAAACATGGCCACTGAAATGATGGGATTTTGCAGCTGCAGCGTTCTCCACATAATTATGGATTTACCACATTTTCCACATAATCATCTGTTGCATAATTTGCAGATTTCAACAAACAAAATTAGTTTCAGTTCAAACAGATCAAAAGTTATTTAAAAAAAGCAGCAATACGTGTTGCAGTGCGGGGGAAGGTCCGTTGCAAAACTTGGCTGGTCACTAGTTTATTGCTGTATTTGGGTGTTAAAGTGGTACAAATGAGATGAAACCTCTGCTAAGGCAGTATTAATATGGGTTAAATGACAAAATAATGCCACATTACTCCCCATCATTTGCCTTTTCTTGCTGCATAATTGTCAACCCTGCCACATAATTTGAACCCTCCTGCCTCATAATTTGGTCCAGATTATAAATGATTGCACACCTAAACACATACATTCACTTAATAACTCTTGTACACGCAAGCAGACGAAATACTCAAAAAAAGCATGCACAATGCACATACATGCGTGCACATACATGCAAATAAGTGTGCCCTAAACTGGGGTAGCATGGAAGATAGTCTGAGGTGGAGGGGTAGGGTGTTCCAAGTCTTGACAGCGAGGAAGGAGAAAGACTTTCCTCCGTTTCTGGTCTTGCGGATCTGTCGGACAGTGGCCAGGGCGAGCTGAGCGGAGCAGAGGTGTCTTTTGGGTGTGTGTGGAAGGAGAGGCCGCTGTTCAGGTATCCTGATCCGGCATTGTGGAGGGCCTTGTAAGGGTGGGTGAGGAGTTTGAAGGTTATTCTTCTGTCTGCTGGGAGCCAATGGAGTTCACGGAGGTGTTGAGTGATGTGTCTGTGCTGGGGGAGGTCTCGGACCAGTCTGGCTGTGGCGTTCTGGACATTCTGGAGCTTGCAGAGGTTTTTCTGTGTAAACCCGGAGTAAAGTACTTTGCCGTAGTCGAGTCTGCTGCTGATGAGCACATGAGTGACGGTCTTTCTAGATTCAGTGGAGATCCATCTGAGGGTCTTTCGCAGCAGGCGGAGGGTATTGAAACAGGCCGAGGATACTGAGTTGATCTGGCGGTCCATAGTGAGCGATGCGTCTCGTATGATGCAAGGTTTTGTGCGTGGTCTGTCGGGGTGGGTGGAGTTCCTAGCGCAGAGGGCCACCAGATATCGTTCCATGCGGATGGGCTGGATCCCAGGATTAAGACTTCTGTCTTGTCTGAGTTGAGATTAAGGCAGCTGTTCTTCATCCAGGTGGCGACGGCTTTCATCCCTTCTATGAAGTTATGCCTGGTGACGTTGGGTTTGTTGGTGAGGGAGAGGATCAGATGTGTGTCGTCGGTGCAGGAGACTGTTGAGTCCGTGGTTCCTGACTATGGTTGCGAGGGAGGCCATGTAGACGTTGAAGAGGGTGGGGCTGAGAGAGGAGCCCTGGGACACTCCACAGTTGGTCTCTGTCGGTTCTGAGAGGTAAGGCGGAAGTCTGACCCGTTGTGTTCTGCCTGTGAGGAAAGATCGGATCCAGTCGAGGGCCTTGTCACGGATGCAGGCGTCATGGAGACTAGTGCTTAGGGTACAGTGGGAGATGGTGTTGAATGCTGCTGAGAGTCCCTGGAGGATAAGAGCCGCGGTTTCGCCCTTGTCGAGGAGGGAGCGGATGCCGTCGGGGGAGGCGAGACAGGCGATCTCGGTGCTGTGATTGCTTCGGAAACCAGATTGGGAGATGTCCAGGATGTAGTTTGTTTCGATGAAGTCAGCTAGTTGGTTGTTGATGGCTTTGGTTGGGAAGAGGAGCAGGGAGATGGGCCTGAAGTTCTTAAAGTCTGTCGGGTCCGCGGAGGGTTTCTTCAGGAGTGGGTTGATTTCGGCGTGTTTCCAGTCGTCGGGGAAGGAGGCGGTCTCGCGAGAGCAGTTTATGGTTCGGCATAGCTCAGGTGTGATGGCGGGGGCGGCTCTGTGGAAGATGCAGTGCGGGCAGGGGTCCGATGGTGCTCCGGAGTGAATGCTTTTCATGGTCTTTAGCGTGTTGTCCGTGGTGAGTGGGGTCCAACTGAGCAGGGTCTGTCGGGGGCATCGGTAGAGGAGGTTGCTGGTGCGGTGATGAGGTCCTAGTTGTCGTAGATTGTCTTGATCTTGTGGTGGAAGATGGTGCCGAGTCTGTTGCAGAGGGCTTGGGAGGGTGGGACGTCTGTGGTTTCGCTGTTGGGTTTGGTGAATTCCTTGATGATGGTGAAGAGTTCTTTGCTGTTGTGTGCGTTGGTGATGATTCTGCCATGGAGGGCATTCTCCCTTGGTTTTTGATAAGGTGGTGGTGTGCGGTGGTGGCTGCTTGTAATATCGGGCATATTGACCCACAGAGTCAGGATTGGCCTCCTGCTCATGGATAAGACTACCACATGGGTAATATATTTATTCCACTCAATGAGCAGTCAATAAATGTATCATTTGGAAATAAAGAAACAAGTTTTCGCAAAGACAATAGTTATTGGTTACATTTTGAGTGAGAAGCCAGACCTATTGGATTTGTTATTATGGGGATAGACATCTAAAAATCACAAATTTCTGTGCAGGCAATATGTCATGTCACTGATAGAGGTGTGTACAATTGCTATATTCTTTCTGCATAATTTCTTGTAATTTTTAGATAATTCCACTAAACTTCAAGAAATTAATTTCACAGTATCTTGTCAACTACTCACACTGAAAATTCAGTGCCAGCAGCACGGGGATCTGGGATCGTTGGCATGTATTGAAAAAGCCACTGTGTCTGGCTTTTTTTTTTTGTAAGTGTATTGATCTGTAAGGTTTTTACATATGTGGTTGTGTGGAGAGGTAAGCAATGGGATGGGGAAGTGAGGTGCGGGTGATGGATGGATGGATTGGTTGGTGAGTGGGTGGATGGGTGTACAGGTGGGTGAATGCACGGATTTGATGGTCCATGCATAAATAGTAGAGTAAGTAGGGATATAGTGGAGTGAATGAGTATGTTGTGGATCTGTGAGTGTCAATCAGATGGGAAAAAGGATAGTCAATGGGTAAGCGACTGGATATACGAGGTGGTTGTCGATTGGTTAGATAGCTGTATAGATCGATAGGCAGATTGATGGGCAAGTAGAAAGGTGATTCAGTGTATGGGTGTGTGGATTGGAGAGTAGGTAAATAGATGCGTGAGTAAGTAGGTGTTTGAGTTGATAGGCAAAGCATTCGAGTATGGGTGGGTGAAATTATTGTATGGATGACTAGATGGAATTGGTGAGAAAATAATTCGATGATTGTGTGATGATTGAGTGTAGGATGGGTTGTGTAGATGTATGAGTAAGTGAGTGGACAGGTGAGTGAGTAAACGATGGGTTGGTTCAATGATGAGGCATTGATTGGATGGAGTGAGTTATTGATTTAATTCCTAAGGATGGAGTGAGTATGAGTAAACAGATGGACTCAGTCAGCTGTATGAGTGAGTGGTTGTATGAGTACATGTATTGATGGAAAGCCGGGTCTGACGGCTCAGTGGACTAATGCATCAATTACAGACGTTTATGCTTGACCTCATGGTCACAAGTTCAAATCCTGCCGGATCCGATCAGCCTTTTATCCTTCTGAGTTAAATAAACCCTATGGAGTGAACATGCATTTTACATAACTAGCTCTGTTCACGTAACTGTGGATGGCGGAGTCATCAAAGAGTGTTTGGGTTTACTCAGAACAGCACAGAGAAAAAGTCTGTGAAGCATGATTACTGCTGCAGTATAGGGTTGAGTGTCCCTGCTGAAGAGTGCTGATAGGTGAGGTCACTGCAATCATTGTAAGATACTAAAAATAAAGATGGCAAAGTTGCTGCATGCTGTGTTGAGTGGCAGGTCCACATATATGGAAACGTTGACAGTACAATGTGGTTGGGTGACTGCATGCAGTGTATTGAAGGCTGCCGGTAATAGGCCATGGACACAGATTTTAACAGAGCGTTGCTTGCAGGTCTTTGCAGTGTATCAGGGACAATAGAAAGTGCAGTGTCACTGCATGTAGTTTATGGTGTCATATCCAGAGCAGTACTGGAAGTAAGACATCTGGGTCGCTGCACGTGGATATGGTTATAAGCCTCTAAAGACGAGCACTAACAATAGAAGTAGGTTCAATACATGTAGTTCTAGGTCACTGAATGGCAAAAATGAAAGCATGGTCACTACACAGATTTCAGAGTGAGGAGTCTCCTCAGCTGCAGTTGGATATCGTAGATATTGTGGTAGAAGTAGGATTACTACAGCCATTTCACAGTGATGGGGCCCTCCCAAAATAATAGATAGCTGAGTGATTGCTTGCAGTGTACAGTGATGGGTCCCTCTGCGTGACAGTCAATACCATTAGGGTGGAAGTGTCTTTGATTGCAGGGTACTGTAACAGACCCAGATATTTGGGACCGTGAAGCGACAAGCAGTAGAAGTAACAAGGTCACAGCTTCTAATGTTCAGTGACAGTTACTCCGTCTAGGGTGCGGTCTTCCCTTGTTTTGTGCTTTTTAGGTCGAGCCTAAGGGCAGCGCGCATGCGCTACTCGCTCTGCTAGGCAAGCTGTAATAGAGTATGCTGTGGAAGCCCTGCCCACTCCCCCGCCCATATTTTTAATTGGCTTGTGTCCTTTTCCTTCGTAAATGCTGGCTTCCGATTCATTATGAGGCTTGTTAGTCTCTCCTGGGTACCGCCTTGTCGCCATTTGATTCCGCCCATAACAACTGGACCTTTTACTTGTGGCATTACACGGTCTCCTTCATAAGTCGGTAAGCACTTTTTTTTCTTTAATGATCTTTCCTATTCCACCCACGACATCTCAGCAGGCACTCTGGTTTTACTAATGTATATATTTAAATTATAGCGCGTCTGCTTTAACTATAGCGGTCGGGCTTAATCATTTATTTACTTAATAAAGCTGGCCGCTTTCGTAATGTATTTACTTAAATTATATCGCATCCACTTTAACTTTAGGGACCATGCTTATTTATTTATTTACTTAATAACGCTGGCCGATTTCGTAATGAATTTATTTAAAAATTATAGCGCGTCCGCTTTCACTTTAGCAGCCGCGCTTATTTATTCATTTACTTAATAACACTGGCCGCTTTCATAATGTATTTATTTAAATTAAGCGCGTCCGCTTTCCTTTTAGCGGCCGCGCTTATTTATTTATTTACTTAATGACGCTGGCCGCTATCGTAATGTATTTATTTAAATTATAGCATGTCCGCTTTAACTATAGCGGACATGTTTATTTATTAATGTTATTAATAGTGCAGGCCGCTTTCGTTAGGGCCGAGCGGGGGTGGGGGGGGCACAACGTTATAGCTGCACCCGCAAACTGAGTTACCCGATCTCGGCGCTCGAGCTGAGATGGGATGTTATTAGCAATCATCGCGTTCACTGGTGAGATAGAGTTTTCTTGGCTCCTCTTCCCTTAATGAGCTTGGTTACGTATTTTAATGCATTTGGCCTTTTCGAGTGGGAAGGATGGATGTACAGAAAGAGACTGCTTTCTGCGGTGCAACTGGTTTGCGCAGGTGTGGGGCGCGCTTAAGGTAAGGTAAGGCAGCTGCCTTACAGTTCTATCAGAAGAGTGCAGCGATGAGTGCAAACCCTTCTTGGAGATTTGCATAATTAAGCCGTAAACTCGCCGCAGCATTCCTGCTTCTGATTTTCAAATCTTCAGGAATAACGTGGTGAAGCGAGAGAGTGGGCAAGAGACAATGATCCTTGGCTGCACGCACGAGACTGGCTCTTCGCCCCCCTCCCACCCCCCTTCGTGGCTTGGCAGCAGCCGAGCGGGTGATTAATCTCAGGGGGGCATGCAGTGCTTAATTTGAGCAGGTGCTTTCCGGTGCTGAGCACCAGCACTTAATTGGTTTCTAGTGCTCGGCACCGGCACCTAATTGTCAACACCACACTTAGGGCAGTCTGCTACATGGTGGCGCAGCTCATGTAATTTAGAAATGAGAAGTATAACAGTTGTTTAGGAAAACAATATACATTAAAACATTTCTAATACCTGCCTCCCCAGCCATCCCTTTAGCTTTGGGGACCTGGAATAATCTGAACTGTCGCATTTACATGCGAGCGAGATGGTTAGTAGTTGTTATGGCAGCAATGAGAAGGGCAATGAGTGGTGTAAGCTGCAGTGGCCTCCTGGTCAGAGCGCTGGCACTTAATATTTTACAAATTAAGCACTGGGCATGCCAAATATGCAGCACTGCTATTTCCACTCTCCCACTGAAGAAGGAAAAATAAAACATTTGCAATGTAATAGGACTCGCATTTATGCAAGTTAAAGCTATTGGCATTGTAAATGACAATGCCTTTTATTTATGCTTCAAAAACCAAAACATAAATAAAAAGCACTGTCATTTACAATGTCAATAGCTCAAACTTGCGTAAATGCGAGACCTATTGCATTGCAAATGCTTGTTACTTATGTTTACAATTCTAGTGTTTTCCTACTACTTTTTAGGTCTCGCCTAGGCAGCGCGCATGCGCTGTTCTAGGAGATGACCTTTTGGAATTGGTCTGCCCTTTTGAAGCACTCGTGCGTGCGCCGGCATCCACCTTGCAGGAGCGAGCAGCGGCGTGCAGGGGCCATCTGTTTGCAATAAGCGTGGCCGCGCTCGCTTGTCTTTTCCTTTTAAGCAAACGGCATCGAAGCATTCCTTTCCCCATAGACATCACTTGGTCAAAGTGCACCCGGATCACTATTTATTTTGTATTCCCTCTACGCTCCACCCCTCTGCGCCTTAATCTGTTCTGTCAAGCAGTAAATGTGAAACTTAAAGTTCGGACTGTAACATCTCCGGTCAGCATTTCCGTTCGAGATACAAATACATTAAAAAAAACACACGGACGCCCCTTCGCTCTTTAACTCGAACACAATATTTTTTTAAACAACTTAAAACTGGAGCATTCTCATGGATGGGACACCGTCTGTGCCAGTGGTATAATTAGGCATTTCTAAGGCTCCTGCTTAATTGACAGCCTTCCAAGTTAGAGGCAAGAAAAACAACCCCTCCCCCACCAAAGGAACAAATCTGTTTTGTTCTCAGTTGGGAGAAAACCCGCTCTGTCAGGAGAGGCAAGCATGGCAAAGAACCGTGCAAGGTGCTCAGGAGACTGCCCGAGCTGCGTACCCAGGTGTCAAATTATGTTATTTACGCATATAGCGTTTGTTATGTACTTTTTTCAACAATATTTTGCCAATTATTACAATAAAGAAGTTTTACAGAAAACGGAACACATTTCCACTTTTCACTCACTATGCTACTTTCCGCATTATGGATCGCAATGGACTTGAAAAGGGTTTGGAAGAAGAAGAAACCACCGTCAATTTTAGCATATACATAACAAAATATAAATCCGCCGGAAACTTTAGCTAGTTTGTTGTCCGCTCCCTTTTTCTGCACCAGAAAAAGATTAAATTAATTCTTATCTGTATTTTAAAAGACGAGGAGCGGTTATTTGAGTCTCGATTCACGTGAAAGTAGACTTGTGCCTACAAGATTACAGACGCTTACTTTCCCCCTATTTACAAAGTTTCCCACTGTTTTTCATCGAAATGCAAGCTTTCAGGAGATTTCCATGTATACGCTCCCCTGAACCCTATTCCTTCAGATAGTCTGCCGTCGTAGGATTAGGGAAAGGCCATTGAACACATATACATTTACCCTTTCCTTCATCTAAAAAACAATTCTGTACACCCGATTAAAAAAGCATCGGCAAAGCCAATCACTTTGGCTTTTACACTAAGAAAATGTGGCCCTATGCTTCAGTACGACTTGCACACACACAAGGGCAGTAAAACACAGCATACATATATACTTGCATACATGCGTATACAAGTACACATGGGATATATACTGTTGACCTGGCCCCTTCTGCAGGGTTATCCCCAAAAATTTTGCGTTCCTCAGCCACTTTTTCTGACCTTTTTGTTGGCTTTAGGATTCTGGGCACTTTACTACTGCTAATCAGTGCTAAATTGCATGTGCTCTCTCCCCTTAACGAGAGAAAAGCGTGGGGTATTTTAGGAACATTGTTTTTGGATGACTACATAACACTTAAGTGAAGCTGCGCGTCGGAATATTTCCAGTTTAACTGGCGCGCCGTCCCCATTCCCCCAAACAAGGTGTGCTATATCCGCTCCCTCTACTGTGGCTTTAGCCCCCATCCCACTCACTGCTGTGGCTAAAACCCTCCATCCCGCCCACTGCTGTGGCTAAAACCCTCCATCCCACTGTCTGTTTTAGGTACATCCCTCCCCCATCCTGCCTATTTTGGATATATCCTCCCCCATTCCACCAATTCCATGTGTGGGCTTTCTGCTTGTATGCCACTCGTTACTTCTGTGCTAGTCTCTGGCAAACACTTATAAGGTCCCAAAGACGAGACCTATTGGCTATGCCAATGCTTGTTTCTTTAAGCGATGTACTTAGGTTCTGTGTATGGAACTATGCTGCTGGTTCTCATCCATGACAGTTAATGTTGTCGTAGAGTGCCAGTTAGTTCTGTTTGACAAGTGCTCTTATATAACCCCGTGTTCATACCTTTCATTGCTTGGTTAACATATGCATATTGGTGACACAAACTAAAGGACCATTGGTGCATTCACAGGGTAAGCCCTAACTTTGTGTGACCCACACATGCCAATACATGGCCATCTGACTTAGCGTCACCGTGTAGCATCACTTAGTGGTGGCCATTTTGAAGATGCCCAAGTAGGGCAATGCCACATCATCAAATGGCTGTCATCCGATGTGTGTGTTACACATCAGAGCACATGTGCTAAGTTTTTATACCAGTTTTGAAGCCACGCTGCGCAGCAATAGCCTGCGCAGAGGAAAAAAAATGAAATATATGGACACATCCTACTGAGAATGCTAGTGGAAGTGAAGGAGAAGGCCTGTTAAGGCACGAGGTGAGAATGCTGAACTTGAGCAACAATTTACAAATGTGTGCTATCAAATCTGCTTTGGTATTGAAATCTGAGAATCGTTATAGACACAGCATGGCTTCTTAGAGTTGAGGTACAAGATGGGTTTGCAGTGGAATGTTTTTACATCAGCACGTCTATTTAATAAACTTAAACCCTTATTAAAACTGCATCATACTGTAAACACGTATGAGAACAAAAAGCAACTGCATATGTAAATCACATTGCGCAGCTATGTAGTACAATATCATGGAGGGCATCACGCCACCGTCTTTCCTTGCTACTCCTGGCACACCACCTGTAAACTGGTAGAAATGAAAGAAGACTATTAAGCATACTTAGATGCCCATTAGTGTTTTCACTCCCCAGAAAAAAAATCTGCGACCTTGGTCATTTGATAAGAAGCACATTAAAATACATTACCAGTGGAGGAAATCAAAACCAGTACAGGTGATGTTTAGAGGTGGCAGATGACAATGCCATCATTATCGCTATATCATTATGTTAATGGACAAAGAGGTTCAAAATGTAGTGCTAGAGAGACATACGTTCTTTTTTTTTTTCAATTTAATTTTATTCTGCGAACACATGACCAACATTTGGTTCCGGTACATGCAAATTCACCCGAGCACGATCATACATAGTACAGAAATGCATGCATAGTTGGTAATAGTATTAGAGGCATTGAAACATGGCATCGAATAATCTTCTGAAGACAGTTCTCACGCACGTATCTGCTCCCATAATTGAGGATTTAACGGAGGCCTAGGAAAGAAAACTCACGGAGAAAAAGAAACAAACAAACTATACATCTGGTACACATTTTAGCAATGCTCAGAGTACAGTTACCCATTGATGTGTATCCTGGAGTAGACACCCTATTGAGGCAATGGATTCGAGTCAGTAGCGGGCATGAGTGGGTGTTCAATGAGGTACATGGTGAGGGGGGCCCATATATCCCGAGGTCTTGAAGGCGCGGGAATTAATTCAGCATAAGTAGTTAGTTGTTCCTGCCATAGAATCATGTCGCTTAGCCAGTCCTTGAATTTCGGCGCCCTGCCTCTGCCCCACCTGCAAGCCACCCTCCGTCTGGCTAGTAGTATACTAAAGGTGACAAATTTACGCTGTGCAGCTGGTATCGCCGCCGCGTACCCCAATAACGCCAGCAGTGGGGACTTCGGTATTTCCAGGATTGTCATGAGTTCCAAAGCGTCAAATACCTGTTGCCAATATGAGTGTACTGCCCCACAAACCCATGACAAATGGAAGAATTCAGCATTGTCTGACTTGCACCTATCACAGCGAGCATTGTCACGCAGTCCTTAGCGGTGCAATCGGGCAGGGGTATAATATATACGGTGTAAAAATTTGTAGTGCGTGATGCGTAACCGACTGCTCGAGGAGACAAGTTCAGTCTGTTTGCAGCAGTAGGCCCACTGCTGGTCTGATGTCGTATCCCAGTTCTGCGCTCCATTTGGCGCGTGCCGGGCAAGGAGTGTATTCCATTTTAGTGTATAGGCTGTGGTACAGAGTAGACACGAGATGCGAGGCCTCAGTGGTGCGCAGCATGTGGTGTAATGGGGCGACTGTGGGGGGCTCCATGGGGTATAATGGCGTGTGTTCCTTTATACCCTGCCTCAATCGCACGTACAAAAAGATGTCCATAGGGGATGTCTGTTTTTTTTTAAAGAGTTGAGACATGTCTTTGAATTTACCATTTAGATAGAGGTCCCCCCAGCAAGTGAGTTGGAACTTAGATTTGGTCTTGGAAAATATTCCCTCTTGGAGTATCAGCATTTTTGGATGATATGTAAGTGGAAGCAGCGGAGAGTAGAGCATCGGCGCCTTAAGTATATGAAAGAGGCGTTGCCAGGCTTTAACAGTGCAGTCGACTGAAGACGGCCCCTCTTGCCGGCTCTCAGGAATTGACAGGATGATCCCGTCCAGTGGGATGGGATGTACCAGCCAGTGCTCCGTAGCAACTTGGGATGTATATCTGGGGGGGTGAAACCAATAGTGTGCAAAATGTGCCTGGGCGCACAGATAGTACAGTTCAAAATTGGGCACGTCAAACCCCTCCTGGGAATATTGGCGGGTGAGTATGTCCCATTGCAGACGTGGTTGTTTGCCGCCCCAAATCAGCCGTATGAGCTCCGACCTGAGCATATTAAAAAAGGGTCTTCCAGGTTATAGTGGTATGTTTAGAAATAAATATAAAAATTTGGGGAGGATGATCATTTTTATGAGTGATATACGTCCCGCTATGGTGAGGGGGAGGGCCGTCCATCTATTGATGCAGCTTGTTATATGGTCAAGCGCGCAGCCATAATTGCAGCGTAGTAGTTCCTCACGATCAGTGGTGACACGCACCCCCAAGTATTTCACCCCCTCAGCACACCACTCGATAGGATAGTCAGTAGAGAATGGCACCACCGCTGGAGTGAGTGGGAAGATCTGGGACTTGGCCCAGTTAATAGTAATTCCCGAGAGCCCGCCAAATCACTCAAACTCCCGCAAAAGTGGATTGAGATTTTGAATCGGATTTTTAACATATAGGGTGACGTCATCCGCATACAGAGAAAACAATATGGGACGAAGGAAGCACCTAAGGGCTTTTTCTTGATGATGTTGCCCAAGTCTCGCCGCAAGGGGTTCTATTGCAAGGGCAAAAAGAAGCGGTGAGAGAGGGCATCCTTGACGGGTGCCTCTCGTAAGCATGATTGAGGAGGAGGTATGCCCATTTATTCTCACCCGAGCTGTAGGAGAGGCATAGAGAAGACGTACCCACGAAAGGAACCCAACAGGGAATCCCATACATTGAAGTATGGTGAACAGGTAGTCCCATTCCACTGAGTCAAAGGCTTTCGTGGCGTCTAAAAAAAAACGCCACGAGTGCCAGCTGGGGGTCGACATTGCGCATAATGGAGAATAGCGTACACAGGTTGTGGGAAGTCGCCCTCCCTGGTATAAATCCTGCCTGATCGGGTAACACTAGTTTCTCCATTAAGAAGTTTAGCGGTTCGCCATGAGTTTCGCGAGGATCTTTGCGTCAGTGTTAATAAGAGATAGAGGCCTGTACGAATCGCATTGATCCGCAGGCTTGCCTGGCTTTAGGAGGGAGATGAGTGCTTCCCTCATAGTGTCCGGAAGAATCTGAGCCTCCAGAGCCTCCTCGTAGACCTCCCGTAGTATGGGTATCAACTGTTCAATATAGGACTTGTAGAAGTCGACCGGTAGGCCGTCGGATTCCGGGGCCTTTCCGGATTGCATTTTCATGATCGCCTCACGAAACTCATCTACTTCAAAAGGTGCAACTAAAAATTCCCGCTGGGAATCTCCCAGCCATCCCAAGGCAATGTCGTTAAGGAAGGGGTTCAAATCCGGGGGGGCAGTCCGCCGGGTGGTATATAGTTCCTCATAAAAAGAGGTAAACGTATGGAGAATGTCACGACTGTCTCTGTGGCGTGTTCCCGATGTGTCTAAGACGTCCAGAATGTAGTTAGAGAATCTAAGCTTTTGTACATCCATGGCGAGTGCTCTGCTCGGGCTCTCCCCTTCCCCATATCGGCGCGCAGTAAAATATTTTTCCCGGAAACGAGTCTCCCGCTCTGCAGTATCAGTATATTCGGTAAGTTTGTCCCGTAGTACGGCTCTCTGAGTGCCCGAAGTCTCGCGCCACATGCCCGCTTCTAATTGTTTGAGTTCACCCTCTAGTCGACGCAAACTGCACCGGATGTCGCGGAGAACCCCGAAACTCTTTGCCATGCAGAAACCGTGAATCGTAACTTTAAAAGCTTCCCAGAGGGTACTCATACTGGCTACTGAACCCTTGTTACGACTAAAAAACTCCGAAATCTCTTCTCCCAGCTCTGCCTGAAAGACCATGTCCAAGAGCGCCTCAGGCACCAGCCTCCAGCTGAAAGGGGAGGCAATGGAATTCGGAGGGGCTATTTGCAGGATTACGGGGCATGATCTGAGAATGTTCTGGCCATGTGGGTGGTAGCGACAATCCATGGCACTACTCCACGAGTAACAATCCAGTAATCAAGGCGAGACCAAGCAGCATGGGCCGTGGTGTGGTATGTGCCTTCTCTCTGTCCTGGGTGGCCGTATCTCCACGTATCTATAAGCCTGTGTGCCGGGAGGAGCTGTGAGAGAGTCTCCTGGGTTTTAGTGTAATGGTGAGGCTGAGGATGAGAGCGGTCTAGTGTAGGACATAAGGCCGTATTAAAATCTCCTCCCCAAAGGATATGTGTCGAGCCCACTTTTATAATTTGCCCCCAAAGAGAAGTGTAATAGTCTGGGTCATCGACATTAGGTCCGTAACAACAAGCTAAGGTGACTGATTGTGTTCCCAGGACGCCCCAAAGTATGCAGTGCCTACCAAGAGGGTCTCCCAGCGAGCCGCCCAAGACAAAAGGAGTACCTTTCTTGATCAGAATCAGTGTGCCCCGTGAGTATGACGAATAAGAAGAAAAGACCCTGACCGACGCCCTACTTCCAAAACAGGGCAACCTGTGGGGATCGGTATGCGTTTCCTGGAGCACTGCTATGTGTATATGGTGTCTGTCGAGGTATGCCAAAATTTGTCGACACTTACGGGGGTCACGCAGGCCTCTGACATTCCACGTGAGCAGTTTTATGCGTAGAGGGTCAGTGTTCGATGCCATAACTATGACGTAGATGAGCGGCAAGTGATGCCATATGAAGAGATCTGCATGTACATGCTTCAATGTGTGCCGGTGAATACAACTGGTGGTGCATTATGTTGGAACCTCTGGAATGCAATAACAAAACCCCACCCACCCCAGCACCCCAATCGTGCCGGGATTGTCCCACCCATTCAAGCCCCAATTAGACCATGATATTGCATAACAAAAAGAGACGGATCGAAATATCAACCCAAAGAAAAACATTAAGAGATAAAGGGGAATGCCCATGTGGGGGGTCGCCAGGGCAACACGGAAACCTCCCTTCCCCCAGCCCCGTTCCGTTAGAGTCTCAGTGTCCCAGCAGGGAGAAAACAGGCGGGGGAGGGGGAGGGGCGCTTGGCTCAACATATAGTTTTACCATCTAGTATGAACACATCACGTCTGCACCATAGGTGGCCACTTATCTGTGTTCATCCGAAAGTCATCAGCACAATGTCTCCGGGCCGGGGCACCACTGCCAACCGTGCATAGAAGTTTGACCCCAGTCATATGAATAGTGAAACAAGTTGAGCAACAACAATCCATCGAGGGGTCGCGTACTTCCCAATTCTGTCTGTTAACTGGAGAGAATCATCAATCCACTTGAGGAGAAGACAATCTAGAAGCGCGGTCATCTGATGCACCACCAGGAGAACGACGGTGAAGCGATTTTAGGAATTCTTCCATCTGGTGCGGGTTCGTGAAGATGGTGCTTGTCCCCCGATAGGATACTATCAGACGTGCCGGATACAGAAGGGCATACTCAATCTGGGCTTTACGGAGCTTTTGTTTGACTCTTATGAATTTACGGCGCGCCTCCTGCACCGCAACGGTGAAGTCAGGTAAGACGGTAAATTCCACTCCGTCATATCGCAGGTTCTTGTGTTCTCTTGCCAGCTTCAGGGCAGCATCTCGATCTCGATAATTGAGGAGTCGAGCCACAATTGGCCTGGGGGGCCCGCCAGGAGGAGGACGCGGCCCCAGTGAACGGTGCGCACGTTCCACAATGAACTGGGCAGAGAATGGATCTTCGTCACAGGCACCACGTAGCAGCCGCTCAACGGACTCCTCCATGCGGCCCGTGTTGGTGCTTTCTGGTATGCCCATGATCCTGATGTTGTTCCGGCCGCTGCGGGCTTCAAGGTCTTCATTCTTCGCAGCGATCACCTTGAGTAATTTATCCATGTGCGGCACCTGCTGCTGTAGTTGTGAGGTAGCATCCTCATTGTCCGATATGCGCCGCTCAGCTTCTTTTAGCTGCCCATCATGTTTGTCCACCTTCTGGACTAAAAAGTCCAGGCGAGTATTCATAGTGTCCATTTTTCCTGACAAATCAGACAGGCTATGCTGCAGGGCCAGAAGTAACGTCTTAACTTCATCCCCCTGGGTTGAGGGCTGTGTGTGCGACATCTCTCCAGTTGCCAGATTTGAGTCTTCCGAGTTCGAGCGCGTGGCCACCCTCTTGGCCTCAAACACCAGTTTAGGCTGTCGGCCATCTGGTTTTCACATTGCAGTAGTGGGGGCCCGTATCTTTCAGGCATGGGCGAGAATTTCTGCACGTTGTAGATCCGAAAGGGGGGGTCACAAGGATCGCAAATGTGCAGTGCCGCTGCGCACCGCGTCCCCAAACCTCTTAGTTCCTCGATGTCCCTTGCACCTTCGCGAGCCCCCAAGTCAGTTCAAGTAAGATGGGGTGGCTTACGAGCAGGGGATGTGCTGCCAATGACTGTGTGATCCCTGTGTGAAGAGCCCCCTGTACTGTCGAGGTCCAACTCGTTTGCATGTCCGCTAAGCAGTCACGTAATAGGAGAGATTTATACAGCCAGCGAGCCAGTTGTAAGTCTAGTCTGAAAAGCGTGGACTGTGCCACCAGGAAACGACCAGGGTAACACAGCCCAGTTGGCAGATGATGTCCTTGCAATGGTCAGGCAGAGGCTGTCAGCGCTGCATCCAGTGACAACCGAAGCGCCCAATGTGCAAGCGCGCTTTGAGTGTGGCGCGGCGGGAAGAGGCAGAAGACTGGTGTATTTCAGGGCCGCCTTCACTCACCGTAGGCCGCTTCTTATGTGCAGAGATCTGACAGGGCCAAAAATTCCACCCACATAGCAGGGCACATCCTTGATGGCGTCTTCTCTAATGACCCTCGCATCAGGGTTGGGGAACCGATTCCCCTCGCCTGGACTGACCACTGTGCCATCCCTTTTGATTTACGCTTCTCGGCATCAGGGAAGGCTCCTCCTGGTGATAGGAATGTGGAGGAAAGGAGGAATTTTAGCCTCATAAGTAAGGAGTCGCTCTCAAACGTCTTTAAAAACTATGAACCCACTAAGTCCCTTGATGCCAACTTGGCAGCCATCGAGTTACCGCAGCTACTGATAGCAGCAATGGACACGCCTGCTCCTGTTAGTAGCCACTACTCAGCTAGAAAAAAAACCTCCGCTCCCTGGTTTACGGAAAGACTCAGAAAGCTAAGACAGGGATGCCGTAAACAGGAGAGGCTGTGGCACTCTAATTTAGAGCCTCTGGGTAGGAAGCTCCACAAACAATGTCTAAAAGAGTACAAAGCAGCCATTATGGAGGAAAAGGGGCTATACTATTCAAAGATCACAGGATCTATGAAATCTTCTAGGGATCTTTTTAAAGTTATCAATTCTCTTATCTCTCCCCATGTCACAGACCCCTCAGAATTCTCCCAGGAGTTCTGCGACAAAATATCTGATTTCTTCCAAACTAAAATCATAGACATTTACTCCTCGTTGGAAGCTTCTAACGCCAAGGTGGGGTCACCTGCTCATTCTACCCCCTTCTAAGTGAGGGCCTGCTCACAGAGAACACTCCCAGGCTTCTCACCTTTACCAGTATGGTGCCAGAGACAACAGACCGCCTTCTGGAACAAGTGAAATCGGGCTCACCGTTGGATCCCTGCCCCCTCAAGGTGCTAAAAATCGCTTGTGAGGTTATTATCCCTCACCTTACGGCTGTCCTCAATGTTGCTATCTCAGAGGGACAGTATCCCACCTTGTGGAAGACTGCAGTGGTGAAGCCACTTTTGAAGAAGCCCTCCCTGGATCCCAGAGAATTGAAGAATTACCGGCCGATCTCTTTACTTCCGGTTCCAGCGAAGATTCTTGAAACCTACCTAAACTTCCATCTCAGTTCTTACCTAAAGGATCACCGTTTACTCGATGGCTCACAACATGGATTTAGAAGTCACCATAGTACGGAAACAGCATTAACCACTGTTTTTAACAACATCCGTACTCAAGTGGATTCTGGGCATATCACCTTGCTTGTTCTACTTGACCTTACCGCTGCCTTTGATACCCTGTCTCCTCTGAGGCTGGTTGAACGCCTTGGAGAGATAGGCATCGGGGGCTTGGCTCTGGGGCTTCCTACCTCTTTTCTCAATGAAAGGGCACAAATTGTGAAATTTGGCCAATTCTACTTGGCATCTAAATCCTTGTCATGTGGTGTTCCTCAGGGCTCCTCCCTGAGTCCAACACTTTTTAACATCTATGTCGCCCCTCTGGCTAAGGTTGTGAGATCCTTTGGGTTAGAGGTGCTGTCCTATGCGGACGACACCCAAATAATGGTATCTATTGCTCATAGCATTAGGGATTCTGCCCTTAATTTCAGGAATTGTATGCAGGCAGTCTCCTCCTGGATGGTGGAAAATTTTATGAAACTGAACGGTGAGAAGACTGAGGTTCTGATTTTTGGCAGTAAATTGGAGATCTGGTCCGGTGACTGGTGGCCGGACTCTCTTGGCGTCTGCCCCTGTCCGGTAGCACATGGGAAAAATCTAGGGGTTATTGTTGACAACTCACTTTCCCTTAATCTCCAGGTCAGCAGGACAGTGTCCACTTGTTTCGGGATCATGAGGATCCTTAGAAAAATTGCCCATTTCCTTTCCTTTGAAGCACGCAAGCAGGCTGTTATTGCCTTGGTAACGTCTAGGTTGGACTACTGTAATGCCCTTTATCTGGGCATTGACAAGGGTCTGGTGCGACGTTTGCAGCTGGTACAGAATGCGGCGGCCAGGCTGGTGATGAATCTACCTAAATTCCATTCAGTCACAGCCTCCATCAGGTCATTGCATTGGCTGCCTGTGGACCGTAGGATCCTTTTCAAAACTCTGTGCCTGACTCATGATGCTTATTTTGGCTCAGGCCCAGATGGGATCAAGGCGATGTTCCAGCGGTATGTTCCCAGCAGACTGCTCCGGTCTTCAGATAAAAACTTGTTAACTTTACTGAGGTTTAAGAAGGCAAGGTGGGGGTAGAGCTTTTTCCACGGCTGCGGCTAAGCTGTGGAACTCCCTCCCGGAAGAGCTCGCTAGTCAGTTGTCCCATTCTCTCTTCCGTAAAACCTTAAAGACCTGGCTCTTCTCACAGATGTCAGGATGAGCTTGTTTTTGTTTTGGTCCGTTCCTCGCAGTCTGCTAATAGCGCCTTGACGCCCTTGGGCTAAGTCCGCGCTTTACAAGTCCAATTACTTACTTACTTACTCAGGGCCAGCAAGTGGGGCCCAGCGGTGTCGTGTTAGACCGTCCGAATTGTGTGTACAGGCTTTATACTTTGGGGCCTGAGCAGTCCTGCCCGTGGTTTTACTGGTATTGCAGCTTCGTGATTCTTCGCCCACAGTGGTATGTACTGGCAGTGTTCGCGTGGGATTGGGGGCCCACCATGCGCAGGTACACTGTCTATTTACTGCTGGATGCAGTGATTTCCCAAGGCCGGGCGGGCAGGGAGGTCCGGGACGCAGCAATCAGCGCCGCCGCCACCCGCCGCGGGTGTCCATCAAAGCGGGCCGTGGCAAGGTTCGAGGACGCGTACTCGGTGCACTGACCGCCTTTCCAACGTCGTAGTGGTGTAGAATTCCTGCAGTAGTGGGCACGATGTTAGGTGCGGCCGCGCATCTCTTCAATTCGCGCTGGTCCCGATGAGGCCCACCAACCACGTGGGAGCCGCGGCACTCAGGTGTCCACCGCAGCCGGACGGTGCTCCGGGCAGGATTCCAGCGTACCTCGCCACTTGCCGCACACGGCTCTGATTTCGTCACGGAGCGCCAATTTTAGCCGAAAACAGCACCGGAGATGGCTGACATATTGGGCTGCAAAATCCCGGTGTGCTCCTTCAGGTTATGTAGCAGAGGCGAAAGATAATTGAAGGATTAGGAGCCAAGCAGCCGGAGCCTCACAGGTGTGCGGCCATTTTGGTTGTGCGCCACCTAGCGCCCCCAGAGAGACATAAATTCTTGCATTGTGTGCAACAACCTAGGGAACCAGTAGATGCATTTGTGGCAGAACTCTTGAGAACTGCTGCCACCTGCAACTTTTGTGACTTCAGAGATGAGATTATTCGAGATTATCAGCGATGAATGAATATAAAAAAGCCTGGTAGGAATAAAATCCAGGTGCATATCCGGTCTACTGAAGACACTGATTTAGAAACTGCACTCGGTATATCTAGGTTATCGGACCGTCATAAGTGTGTATGAAGGAAATAGCTATCACAGAAGAAGGTGATGCACTTTAGGTGTGCTTTGACCGTGTAGAAGGAAAAATATTATTTTACTGAGGATCGGGTGGATTATCTAGGGCACTGTGTCAAAAGAAGGGGTGCAACCAAAAATGAAATTGTCTAAAGCATTTGAGGAATGTCTGTCTCCAAGTAGCAAAGATCGGTTTAGATCCTTTTTAGAGTTGGCAGAATGCTTCGCCTAATTGTATCACATTTTGCAAGTAAAATCACACCTGTAAATTAAGAACAACAAGTTTATTTGGGGTGAAGAGTGTGAGGCTCTGTTTAAACAAATTAAAGCCGATATTTTGGAAGTTCAGGTTTTGACACCGTTGACACTCGAGCTGAAAACATAATCGTAATGGATGTGAGTTGTAGTAGTTTAGGTGCAGTCATGTTACAGAAAACGGAGAATGGAAAGGAAGAGATTGTGATGTGTTGCGGTAGGTGAAATCCACATATTCCATAATTGAAATTGAGGGAGTTGCGTTGTGGTGGGGTATCACAATTTGTATTACTGAGGGGTGGATTAGCAGGAACATGTAAGTACACAGTGGATGGGAACACAAGATATATGCACAAATAAGTTGAAGGACAAATATATGGAAGAACACAGTGAATCCATAAGCACTAAATTAAAGGTAGGTGACTAGGTGTGGGTGAAGAAATACAGTGATGTGAGAATGGTGATTCATACTTCTGTGCACCAAAGTATGTGGTTCAGGTGAAGGAGGGTTAACTGTTTTTTCCGATGATGATAATTGTGAAATAAAGACATGTTTTTGTGGTGCCAGAGAAGTAATGTACCTTGGTGTTCATGAAGATGCATGTTGAAATGAGCTGGGAGAGTATTGCTCCAGTGTGTATTTCTCCGCATGTGCGACAATTTATGAAGACTTTACAGGAATCGAAGTACCTGAGGGATTTTTTTACCAAATGATAGTTATTCTATGGAAGCTACTTTGTTTAGCAGCAAATTCTAGAATATGTATCTGAATCTGTTGCTTAGTTAATTTAATTCTTAATTAGTGGTATCTGTTTGGGGGGAGGGGAATGTATTTGTTATTTGTCTCCCATTGTTTCGGACTGGTTGCCTAATGTTTGCAGTTTAGTATTTTCTTTCTACTTTTTTCCCATAATGTTCTTAGGTTCTGTGTAAGGCACCATACTGCTGCATAGTTGTTGTTGTGAAGAGCCAGTTGGTCCAGGTTTGACATAATCTATTCAGTAACTTGTGGTTTATACCTCCAATACATTGAGAACATCTTTATACGCACTGCACAGAAGAGGTAGGAGGGCCACTGCAGACAGTGTAATGGTAATAGGTGATCTGGAGCTCATAGACTGAAAAATAGCAGGGTCCCTGCAAACAGAGTGCAACCCTTTCTGCAGTGCATGCTCAATACTTAGAGAAGGGCCATTGCAGAGTGTGTACAAAACTAAAGGTTTTGGCATCTTTGTAGTGTGCAGTGATAGGCTGCTCCTAGAACTTAAGTCGTAGTTACTAAAACAATATAGTCAAAGTAAACTTTTACATAGTAGAGGTAGCAAAGTCAGTGACACCTTCCCACATGAGTTTGTATTGCTGGGACGTAAATACTGTTTTGGTTTTCAATGCAATTTCATCTCAGATTTTTGTTAAGATGTTGTTCCGACATGAGTTCAAGAAATAGTTTATTACAATTTAATACTCCAGCCATGCAGGGCTGCAACGTGCTGCTTCTCTTCTCAGTGTCCATTTCCAACTCTGCGGCACGTCATTCCATTCCATGAGAACATGAAATATGATATCCTTTTAAAAAAATATATTTTTATTATGCTTTAAAAAAAAAATTTAATTATACAACAACACTGACCCCACCGACTCACCCCCCTCCCTGTCCACACACTCTACACATTGAATGACCCATCCAAATATAGTATATCGTGAGACTAGGTCTATAAACTTCATAACAATTCATTATAATATTTCATTAGTGTAATCATTATAAACTATTTCATATTTTTAAAGTACAAGCTGTAAAATTATCTTACGACCCAATTGAGACAATAAATGATTTTCTTCCTGGTTAAATAGCAGCCATTAAATCGCCCACAGGGTGCTGGCCCCTCTCAAGCCAATCAATCAGGGGAGCTCATCTCCTCAACCAATTTTCCCCGCCCGTGTTCCCCTTTCCATACATATATAGCTTTTTCCAGATTATAGATTGCTGAGATACTGGAGGGTTTGGGTCCAGCCAAGTGCAGGCAATACATTGTCGCTATATTGTCATGGCTATAAATAGGAAAGATCTACCCGTTTTACCCCCTCCCCTTCTTTTATTCCGAGTAATATCAGTGCCGGGGTTAGCTGGGTCTTTATCCGTGAATAATTATGGCAAAATCTCCTCTTTTACTCCCGCTAAAGCTCTACAAATAGCGAATATCTGCACACTATCTGTGCCATACTGTTGGCACTTAGGGCATCTCAACCCTTTACCATCCCTCCATTTGAAAATCCTACCAGGAGTATAATGTAAACTAAAACAGGTTTTAAAATATTGCATTTGAAGTTTAGAAGACAATAAGATTGTTCTAGCTAATGAGAAGGACTTCTGGAAAAACGACTCGGGTACATTCATTTTCTCTTGCTATCTCTGGGAATGCTTATTCAAATCGTCTCTTGTTTCTGCAATCATAAAGCGATAAATAACTCCAACATTTCCATCTACTGATAAGGGTGTCCTCTAAATTAACTCTTTGGAAGCCCATAGAGCCCCCCCTCCCTTCCGTATGAGGAAGTCCCGCACTTGGAGATACTTAAAAAAATCTCTATGCTCTATGTTGTAGTCATTCTTATGATCTGCAAACAAAACAATCCGGTTGATAGAGAAGAAGTGCCCTAATCTCTTTAACCCAGCAATATTACAATTGTGAAATAGATAGATCAATAAAAATATCCACTAATGACTTATTCTTCCATATGGGTGTATAATAGTTAAATCTACCAATCCCCATTATTCTGCATACTGACGACCAGACCTTGAAGACGCTCTGAAGAGTCTTAAAGCGAACTCTTTTGCAATAGTTAAATTCAAGTTGCCGCCACAGACATCTTCATGCATCATCGGCAATTAACAATTCGGCCGGAATGGGAAAGTGGTCTCCTGTATCCACCTCCATTCTTTCTTGTAATAGGACCAGGTTACTCTGCAGCGTGGTTACCCAATAATAACATTTAAGGTTCGCAAGGGCCCACCCACCTCTCTCTCTCTTGGTAGCATTAAAAATTTGAAGGCTTGTCTTGGTCTCGTATACGACCAGATAAATTGAGAGATTACCTCCTCCATTTTCTTGAACCACTGACCTTCAAATTCCAATGGTAAACCCCAGGGAAAGTAAATAATCTTGGGGGGGAAATTATTTTTGTTATGGTACACCTACCAGCTAAGGATAGATGTAGATTATTTAAACTGCTCAATTCCATCTATCTCCGATGAAATGCTTACATCTAGATATATTGCACTCTTTACTACTCCCTTGTCCGAAAGGGCAATCTTATAATTAACCATAATTTGTGTCTTTTCATTGTTTAATGAGTACCCTGAGATACTCCCGAAGTGGAGGGCCTCCTGCTCAACCGCTTCTAATGCCATGATAGGATCTGGTGTTACCAACGCAATGTCGTCGGCATAGGCTAGAGTCTTGGTATCCCGCCCTTGAAACTGAATAGGTTGAATTAAGATGTTGTTCTCCAATCTACGTAGTAGGAGGTTGATGTAGATCGTGAAAGGAAGCAGAGAGCAGGGGCACCCCTGCCCAGGCATCCTCATAATTTTGAAGGGCTCTGACAAATCCCCGGCTACATACACCCTGGCTTCTGGATTGTTATATAGAGCCTTAACGGCCTGGCAATATCCTGGTCCAATACCCACTTTTTGCATAGTGACCCATAAAAATTGCCAGGAGACCCTATCAAAGGCTTTTTCCACACCCAGCAGAATTATAGCCATAGGGTCCCCTGACACACGTGCGGCATTGAAAAGGGTGATTGCCTTGCAAGTGTGGTCAGTTGTGCCTCTCCCCGGGATAAACCTGTGTTGATGTCTAGAAACACCCTTATTAATAATTGGGGATAGGCGGTTGGCCATAATTTTAGAGTACAACTTGGAATCTCCAATAATCAGTGTAATTGGTCGATATGATCCAAGTTCTGCAATTGGCTTATTTTTTGGGAGAAACACAACAATTGTTGTACGTGACCAAGAGTTCGGTGGGTTGATCCCATTATAAATTTGCCCAAATAGATTTAATAAACATTTTTTGAGCACAGACGCGAATGTCAAACAAAACTCTGTAGGTATACAGTCTGTGCCAGCAGCTTTCCCCTTAGGTAGGCTACACATAGCAGGCACCATTTCTTCCCATTCAGGAGGCCCCTCCAACATATCTTGTTCTTCTTTACTTAGTTTATCAAGGAAAGCAGAGTTCAGATAGTGTGTTACATTCCCTTCCTCTCCCCACCATACTTTCGGTATAGAAGTCTTAATAAAATCCTTGGAAAGCCGCCCTAATGCTTATAGGATCAGATACCATGCCCCGCCTTGGTTCTCTTATTTGCTGCACCTCACTGTGCACATTTTACGCCCTTGTTCTGATGGCCAGTTGGTGCCCTATCTACTCGCTGCTTTCATACACTTTTTCCCTCCATACCTTTCATTTATGTGCAGCTTTCTTTGCAGATATTTCAACAATTGCAGCTTTCGTGATAGTGACCCCCATTTGAACTTCAACTATCTTGTCGCCCAGCTAGGGTGCAATAACGAGTTTCCTTTCCTCTGCAACTAGTGTTGCATATAGTTCACCCCATTTCTGTTTCTCCTACCTAGCTCTGTTTAGAGGAAACTGCAGAGTCTCCTCCTCCCCCCCACCCCCCCACCGAATCCCTGCTTTCAACGTATCCCATACAGTCTTTAACGGGGCACTCCCGAATTTTCTTTAAAAAAAAAATGGGGATCCATGCGTTCATGTGTCGCAGTATTTGTTGATTAACAGACTGCGTTCAAAGCACCAATGGGACTGCTTTCTCCTAAAGCCTCCATCATTAATTTCTAACACCAAGGGGTTAAGGTCAGACATGACCCGTGGATAGCTTTCGATGTTACACACTTGTATGAAAGCATGAGAAACCAAGGAAAAATCTAAGCATGATTGATATGGATCAGAGAAATATGTAAACCCATGTTCAGAGGATTTCTTAGCCAATACATCCAACAGAACCCCCTTAACGATTGAACTACTTTAGGCTTCCTGCTGGATACAAGCTAGCATGGCTGATGAAGGGTGTTACCCCACTGGATACAAGCTAGCTTGGCTGATGAGGGGTGTTACCCCACTGGATACAAGCTAGCCTGGCTGATGAGGGGTGTTACCCTGAAACTGGTCACAGGATGCTTGTTTCCGGTCCAGGGAGGACCTGGCTTGGCAGTTAAGGCTGGACTGTTCCCATGAGGCACACGGTAAAGACTGATTGGCATATGGCTGGGTCTGAACAGGGGAGGCGAAGTGAGCTAAAAAACGATGATGGATTCAACCCAGATATGTGATTGGGGGTGAGTGTCTGAAAAGTCTCAGCTCTCCGTCCATCATCTCCTTGTGTTTCCTGCTGGAATAAACATAGTGATCATTTAGGGCCCAATTCATCAGTAAATTAATATTCAAATCCCCTCATAAAATAATGGGTGAGGGCCAAAGGGCCAATTAATTCGACAGCCAATCAAATAGCCCTGGATAGTCAGTGATGTGACCATAAACAGAACATAATGTAAATTTTTGCATAGAGTACTGAAATTCGGCAATGACCCAGCGCCCATATTTGTCTCCACGCACTTGTTTAAAAATAATCATACGAGTTGCAAGATAATATTGCCACTCCACGGGTGCGAGTCCCTTGTGATGTACCCCCAATTAATTTAAGTCCAAGTGTATGCAACAGTTGTAATTGTGGACCCTCAATATGTGTCTCCTAGAGACATATAATGTCAGCATTTAGAATTTGCAGTTCTAGCGCAATTCTACCTCTTTTTCTCTCATCGTTCAGGCCACAAATATTAACTGTTGCTATCCGTAATTTACTCATATTTAATATTATTACTAGCCATCCTGTTATTGGCTTCCCCACATGAAGCTATCTGGTCAGAATAGAAAGCTGCAGATAAATGCCCATCTAAAACATCTAAGTCAGATCTATGCTGTTTTAAACTGTTTGAATGTGTAGTTCCCACCCAGCTTACCACTCCATGTGCCCACCCAAGCCCTCCCACCCCTTCCCTCACCAAAACATGAGCATACAGGCCCCATGCCTGTGTGATGACTCCTGAAAGATCAGGCCCCACCTCCTGCCCCCCAACCCTCAATCAAGCGTGTAATCATAACTAAAACACACACAAAATCTTTTCTAAGTGGCATACACGTCTCAGATCTCTTCCACTCCTGTTGCACTTTTCATATATACTGTATCTGTGACTGAACAATTTATTCCCATCTGGAACATATGCCTCTTTTTACCCCACCATTTTGCTTTTCTTCTTTATTTGCTACCGGCAATGGCAGACCCTCCACTCAGCTATTTTAAATATTCCTGGGCCATTATATCCGAGGTGAAACGACGGGTACATTAACTATAACTTTAAGCCATGCCGGGTTTTGAAGAAATACTCTGGCCCTAATTTTTTGGAATAGACTGAAGAGCTGTTCGCACCGGCCAGCGCCGTTCAACGGTTGCATGTGCAAAATCTAACAAAAAATGTGATCCCTTCAAATTCTCTTTTTGCATTGGGACGAGCCAAATCGTAAATTAATTGACACAACAGAAACTTCCCAAAGTATACTAGAATGGCACGGGGTCTCTCTAGGAAATAAGACGAGTGCTTCTTTACCATTAGGGGAAATTGATGGGCACGTTGGACTTCAATATCCCAGTTCCAGTTCGATTTTTCTGGGAACACCCTTTTAGTAGAGTAACCATAAATTATCTTATATCACTCCCCTCCCCCCCTTCTGGCATACCCAGGAATCTTAGATTGTTTCTATGTTGTCTATTTTCCTGATCTTCGAGTTTCCAAAGCAGATCTTTAATGTATCCTGAGAAGATTTCTGATTTTTCCACGTATTGAACTCAGTTTCAAGCCCTCCGTCCTTTCTTCCACTTGCGCGATCCTCTCCGCAATATCGGAGCAGGGTTTATTTAATTTTCGGATAGAACAGCGTCACTTTATTTTTTACTCTAATCTGGCACGGCTGCCTTCACTCTGGGTATCTTCCTGCAATTGTTTAACGGACTGGAGGATTACTGCAAGTGTTGACTCGACCGCCAATGGTTTGGTTACACTCTCCTCCGCCACACTAGCCACCTTAGATCTCTTCTCGATTTTCCCCTCTGCACCTACTAGTTGCATGGCCGAGTAGTCCCATTTCAGGTTCTCCATAGAGGTTCCATCTACACTCCCACCTCTGCCCTCTCGTAGGCTCTTCTTTCCCTTCTTTTTCTTCTTTGACAGCTTCCATTGGGCTAAAATTACAGGGTTATCAGGAATACTGTTGGTGGAATGTTCGGATGCTAAATCATCTATAGAAGATGATGATGTGTTGCAAAGATTAGACAAATCCGAGTCGTCTGACAGGAAAAAACAATTCTCCCCCCAGTCAGGTGTCTTAGCTTCCTCGGCTGTTTTCTGCGGAGTTCTGAACTTGCTTCTGGGTATTAACTGCTGGGGTTCTTTGGTTTTCTTTAGATGTGCTACTCATTCCCCCTTTAGGTTCTGTGCCATCCTCATTAATTGTCAAAATTTGTATTTCTCATTCTTCAATTATAGTGTTCTCTTGCATTTGATGCTCTGCAGGGGTTTGAATTAGTTACTTTATCGTTTCCAACCCCCAGTCCTTTTTCAGACAAGTACATATCCGGATAAAATCCGCCTCAATCAAGGAAACAGCTTCCGCAATGTCCACTCCTGCCATAGGAAAAGCACTGCCCTTATTTATCGCCCCAGAGTCTTTAGGCTCCTTATTATCAATTGGGGAAAACATATTCAGAATCAGTAGCTGAGAAGTCCCGGTAACACCAAGTACTGAGCCCTTTAATGGTCTTGTTGTAGGCTTTCTTAAGGGCAGACCACCAAGCTCATTCTTTTCTTTATTTAAAGTTTCTCCTACTCTTTACCCCCTCCTCCCCTTGGCTCCTTCGGCTCCTTACCGATGTCACCGTGTGTTGTCGATAGGGCAGGATTAGCTACCATGTTTGTAAATATTGGCCGTTTGATTCCTCGCCCAAGCGGGCCGCCGACAAAGGGAGGAGGGACCTGGCCAGTTGAATGAAGCACTGCACAGCCTCGGCGACCGCAAGGAGTGTGAACCTAATGAATCCGCTTCGGCTGCCGAGTCTCCGATGGATTCAAGTGCGTCCTCTGCTTCCACTCCTGCTGAATCAGCCTCTGGGACTCACTCCACCCCACATACTCCTCTCTGCCAGAGAATAGTCGAACTAGCAAGATAGACGGGGGAGCAGCAGCAGCATATCACTCAGGCGCCATCTTGCTCTGCACACGCTTGAATTTGATGATATCCAAGGAGAATGCTTTACATAACATTACAAGTGTTCCTTCTTTAACAACTACAAAAATAATTATAACATATACTAACAAAATATTATCAATAAAAATATAGATGCCGAGACAATAAGTGGAACTTAAAGTAAAGTGCAAAGATATATCACTCAACATATAATGTAATGTTTAAATTTTCCAGCCATACATATACACCAGCCCACACGTGTGGTGCTGCTTACCTTCTGATCTCTCCCAGGCTCTAGTAATCAGTAATTAGTCTGCTCAAGAGAATCAGAAGAAGATGCAGCATCTTGTTCAGACATTTGTTCACCCGATTGCTCTGAAGTGTCCCTGATATCGGGGCCAATAGCCGTCATCCAACCATTGGTCTTACACTCATACAAAATGGGGTTAATGTGACCCATTCCCTTCTTGCACTTAAAAAACTTGCTAAAGTGCCATTTTTTATGAATTCTTAACTTGGCAGAGTTGGCGAACAACTAAAACACTTCAAAAGGCCCATTGAATGTACTATGACCTTTCTTTACCAACCTTTGCTTCCTTAAATTAACCCAATCACTAACGGATAATTTCACCTCACACAGCCCATGCTTTTGATCATAGTACTTTTATAGTTTGCTTTATAGTCATCTTTATAGCTTCATTTGTCTCTTTGACTTCATCCAAGCTTGATTCTCTTTGATGCATGGTTCCTTTCCTTTTAAAAGGTCTGTGCCCTATTATACTGGGAGTGATACGGTGTGCGGTAACAATTTTTTAACTTCCTTAACCCAATTCTTCATAACCATCTGTATGTTTTCCATAATAACTCTGTTGAAGCGCTCAACAGCATTATTCCCTGCTGGGTGATAATCGTGAAGTTATGCTGTTCCTGATCAAAAAAGTCTTGTATGCATCTGACACAAACTGAGGACTATTATCCCTAAGCAAAGATTTGGGAATACCTTCATGCAGGAAGATGTCATCCAAGAATTTCACTACCTTTGAATCAACCTTCAAGCCATTTTCAAAATAAGTCTCTAATAAGACTATCACATACTGCCTAGCACCCCTCTTATTTATGATAGGTCCCAAAATATCAATATGTAAATCTTCCCATGGCTCGTTTGGGCACTTCAAAGGTACCAAAGGAGGTCTTATGGTAACTTGGGTCTTGTCAGCATTGGAATACTCAACACGGTAACAAATCTTTGTATCTCGGTGTACACCTGGCTACCGATCCTTCAATTTCAACATTCACTTGTTCTTTATTATCCCTAGATGACCCTCATGATTTATTTCCAGGATAATTTTCCTTAAGGTTAATGGGGGAACAACTTTATTTCTGCTCATTAGAAGTCCTTACTCTTCCTCTGCCAGTTCACCCTGGACATACCAACATGCTGTAGCATCACTGATCTTTCCAACAGTTATCCCTTACTTACTTACTTCTTTAAAAATAGGATCACCATAGTACTCCCTCCCCCCCCCCACTGTTCTTTGGAAATACAATACACTATGACGCATTGTTTCAGACTAGTGCCACAATCCATTCTTCATGCTGATTGGATTTGTGTTCTCTAACATGCATGGGGTGGGGAGGGGGGTGTAATGGTGGGCTCTACTTAAAAAGTCTGCAACTTTATTTATTCCTGGTTAATACTGTAGTTTTTAGGTACAGTCCAACAAACTCAATGGCAAACTTGCTAACCTAGGTGTGCTTTTTCCATACCAACAATAGTCAAAATCTTGGTGAGAGGTTTGTGACCTATGCGAATGACAAATTCAGACCCCCAAACATATTGCCAGGACATGTCCATTCTCCAAACGCATGTTAACATTTCTCTCTCAGTTGTGGAGAATTTCTCCTCTGTTGGTGAAAGACTGTGTGAAGCAAATAAAATGGTTGCTTTTTATCCACACAACCTCACTTTGGATGACACCTATCTAAAACCTTTTCCACGGGCATCATTGGTTAAGAAGATTTTATTATGAGGCTAGAAATCTTGCAGAGGTATAGCTGTACAAATGTATTTTTTTATACATTCAAAACCACTTTGGTGCACATGATTCCATACAAATTTCACAGATTTCCTCAGTAATTGTCTAATCGGTTAGGTTTGCAATGCACGTCCTCAGGAATGATCCACAAGTTTTCAAACATTTTGAGTAAAATTCTGGGAGACCTAGGAATGACTTAACATCGTCCTTCGAAGATGAAGTGACATCTCTAATGGCCTTCAGTAATTCTTTAGTTAGGCGATATGCCTGAAACACTAATTTCATGTCCTAAGTATGTCACAAAATTTACTGTAAGTGTACATTTCTTAAATTCTGCTTTAGGATCTTTATCATTTAAAATATTCACAATTTTCCTTAGCCTGTGAGCATGTTCTTCTCTACTCTTCGATATTACTAATATGTCATCTTGGAAGACAATTACCCCCTTAACTTTTTAAAAAGATTGATGCATTAATCGCTGAAAAACATTTGCTGATGGTGCTGAACCAAATGGCATCCGAGGAAGCTGAGATCATCCGTAAAAGGGTTATAAATGCAGTCAGCTGTTTGCTGTCAGGGTGAAGTGGAACTTGATGGGATGCTGAGGTCTGATCTTGTGATAAAAAACATTTTACTCATTTAGGGTTAACATTTTGTTAATTCTAGAAAGGGCAACCTTGTCTATCAAGATGTTTTGAAGTAGGTCATGTAAATCAATGCATAACCTGACTTTACCATTGTCCCTCAGTGCCACTACTAAAGGGGCCATACACTTACTAGCTTCAGTGTTTTGTATGGTACAGTTTTGAATTAACTTTTCTAATTATTGGTTGACTTCCTCCCTGATGTTAAAAGGAGTATTTCTCGCCTTATGTGTTATAGGCTTTGCATTTTGTTCGAGAATTTTTTAATTTTGTAAACCGTGTAAACTCCCTACTTCGCCTGAAAATAATTTTGAAAATTCCCTACACATTTGCTATGAAAAGTAGTTTTTATCCTTTAAGACTAATACCTGATCAGAGCTGTTGGGATTCAGTGTAATTCCTAATTTCCCTTTGTCTACCCATCCAAGTACAGAAGGTCTTTTTTCTGCAACATATAACTTCCTTTCACATTCTCTTTCTTTGAATTCAAACTCGACAATGCATAGGTATAGGTTCTCCTGTAAAACTCTCCGGATGTATATTGGAAGGTAACACATCTTTCCCTAAACTCTCCTGAAACTTGTCAACCCAAAGTGATTCATTAATAATGGTAAACGTAGAGCCTAAATCCACAACAGTATATACAAGAATTCCACCTAGTGTGATTGAACATACCGGTTTGCTTTTGGAAATGCTGTTCAGATACAGCGCATCAGAATCTATACTCAATTCACACATAGCATTACAATCTTCTTCAGGATCTGAAAATGAATGTGTCCTTGTGTAACGCAACTGGTGCTCATTTAAAGCGCTCTGATACCCGATACCTTCGGGTCAAGTTCGCGCTGTATAAAACTCTGCGGAAAAAAAATGATTTAGAATCATTAATTATGCGTATCTGAAAGAGACACGTTAGTGATAGATGCCTTACCTTAGAATATCCCCAGGCTTCAGACTGGATCCGGAAAGTTTTGCTAGCAGTACCCCTGCGTGCCAGTAGGTGGCGTCGTGCGGCTCCGCGTCCGTCGCTAGCGTCGTAAGCGCCGAGATGACGTCACGGAGACTACTTAGGCGCCACCGATGCGCGCTGTCAGTTCTTTCTTTTTCCGCGCCACAAAGCGCAGATCCGGTTAGAGCACGTACCCTAGTCACTTTTTGACTATCTCTTTTGAGACTTTTGTCTCCCTTTTTCCAGTTGGTTTCCTGGTGCACGTAGGGATGCCTGGATTTAAGTCTTGTGGGGCCTGTCGTCGCAACATGTCGGTGGCGGACCCCCACGATGTCTGCCTCTACTGCCTGGAGACCGACCACGACGCTCGGTCTTGTCCGGATTGTCGGGCCATGGCCCCGAAGGCCTTGCGGGAGCGGCGCCGGAAACTGCTGGAGGTCCGGCACTCGTCCCGCGCCGTTCCCGGTCCAGAGGCCGTTCCAGGGAACGCTCGCGGGGCCACAGCCATCGCTCCTCGGGCTCCAGGTCTTCACCCTCGGATTTGGGTAAGAGACGACACAAAAAGAAGTCAAAGATGCGTGTTCGCTCTCCGACGTCCCCCCGCCGGTCCTCGGATGCGGATGAGAGGGACAGGGGCCTTGCCCCTGCGGCTCCTTTGGAGCTCGAGAGTCCCACGGCCTACCCGCCTTACCCGGGTCCGTCGGCGACTCCCGCACAGGTGCAAGAATTTCTTGCTACCATGGACCGCCTTTTTAGGCCTCGGGCTCTTGCTGGCACGCCCTCGGGCCCCGCGGTCCCGTGTCTGGATCCTGTTGGACCGCCGGCACCGCCGGCGGATCCAGCTTCGGCGCCACAGGATCCTGCGCTGCTGGCTCCGGCCACGGCGCCACAAGGTCCAACGCTGCCGGCTCCGGCCCCAGCGCCGCCCTTTGCTCCGCCTCCGGCGCCGCAGTGGGTGCCTTTCGTCCCGCCATTACCCAGGTTCCAGGACCATTTTGTTCCTACCTGGGATCCGCATTGGGACACGGCGCTGGTTCGGCCCGTCCAGCGCCGTTCTCGGCGCCGTTTCCGACGCCGTATGTTCCCTCTCCGGCTCCTGCCCCGCCGCCGCGGTCGGTGCCACCGGCGGCGGTGGTGGAGGACAACTGGGAGGGGTCCGAGGACCCTCTCGCCCATCAGTGTGAGTCCGAGCAGGACTGGGCGGATGACTTGGAGGACGCCGGCGACCTCGACGTCTCTTCTGACCCGGGGTTTGCCTCTCCCCCGCCTACTATGGAGGAGGGCGCCTCCTACACGATGCTGCTCCGTCGGGCAGCTGAGGTCCTCAACCTTGATCTCCCTATGGTGGCCCTCAAAACTAACCTCCTTACTGAGGTGCTCCGGACGGCGACCACCTCGTCGGAGCCCCTGCTCCCGTTTAACGACGCCCTTACCGACGTCTTGCTGTGTACTTGGTCGCGGCCATCCACTGGGGCCCCTGTGGATAAGAATGTCGCCAGGCGTCATCGCCTGGCGCCGGGTGACCCCGCTTTTTTGACCACTCATCCTACGCCTGAGAGTCTGGTCATCTAAGCTTCAACATCGCAGAGTGCCTTTCCCACGGCTCCGCCGGATAAGGACTCTAAGAAGCTGTAACAGTTCGGTAAACGTTTGTTCTCTTCGGCCAGCTTGGGGCTGCGGTCAGTTAATACCGCCTGCCTATTGGGCCGCTATTCCCACGCGGTGTGGGACACAGTTGCGCAGGTGTTACCTCAGTGTCCTGAGGAGACCCAAGATATATTGTCCCAAGCCATTGCAGAAGGTAAAGATGCGGCTAAGTTCGCCATTCAGTGTGGTTTAGACACCGCGGACTCCTTAGGTAGAGCGATTTCTACGACTGTGGCGCTTCGTCGCCACGCCTGGCTCAGATCTACCAGGTTCTCGCAAGATGTCCAAAACTCACTCATGGACATGCCCTTTGATGGCACTCGCCTGTTTGGCGATAAGGCCAACAGTGCGCTGGAGCGTTTTAAGGACTCGCGGGCCACGGCCAAGTCCTTAGGTCTTTCCACGAAAAGCCCAGCCACTCCTGGGTTTCGTTCCTTTCGTGGCAACGGGAGGGGCACCCAGGCACGTTCTTTCAACAAGCCTGTGCAGAACCAGCCTCAGCGCGGTCGCTGTTTGGGTGGATCTGGGAATCAGCGTGGGGGTCAGTCCACCTCCGCTCCCGCCGCTTCGGCCTCCAAACCTTCCTAATCCGAGCCTTGTGGGGCATTCCACACCAGAGGGTGGCAGGGTCCACCTTCATCTCTCCCACTGGCACGCTATCACTTCGGACAAGTGGGTGTTGCAGATCAGCCGCAAGGGTTACGCCCTTCCCTTCCAGTCCACCCCTCCAGCCATGCCACCTCAGTTCCACAGCATGTTGGGGGACCACTTGGCACTTCTCCTGCAGGAAGTCACGGCCCTCTTGGCCAAGGGGGCCATCGAGTGTGTTCCTGGGCCAGAAGTAGGGAGTGGTTGTTATTCCCACTACTTTCTGGTCCCCAAGAAGGACAAGGGGGGGCTTGCGCCCCATCTTTGACCTCAGGGACGTCAATCGCTTCCTCCGGAAGGAGAAGTTCAAGATGTTGACTCTGGCTCAGGTCTTGGCTGCCCTCGACCCTGGAGACTGGATGGTAGCGTTGGACTTACAGGACGCCTATTTTCACATCCCCGTCCTGCCGGCCCACCGGCGTTACCTGCGGTTCACGGTAGGCCAGGAGCATTTTCAGTTTGCCGTGCTCCCCTTCGGCCTTACCAGCGCCCCTCGGGTGTTCACGAAGGTGATGACGGTGGTCGCAGCTCATCTGCACAGGTCAGGGGTGTCAGTCTTCCCCTACCTCGACGACTGGTTGTTGAAGGCGGGCTCGCCCCAGGCAGTCGTCACCCACCTTCAGACTGCGGCCGACCTCCTGCATTTGCTGGGGTTCTCCATCAACGTGCCGAAGTCGCACCTGAGTCCCTCTCAGAAGCTCCTCTTCATCGGAGCGGTTCTGGATTCGATGCAGTTTCGGGTTTATCCTCCCGAGCAGCGAGTCCGGGACATTCAGGCTATGATTCCCATCTTTCAGCCTCTATCCCGGGTTTCAGTCAGGATGACCCTCCGGCTCCTGGGCCTCCTGCATTCTGCTAGTGCAACATACATGCCAGGTGGCATATGCGGGCTCTGCAGTGGGACCTGAAGTTCCAGTGGGCACAGCATCAGGGCAACCTGTCCGATCTTGTCCAGATCTCGGAGGGCACTGCACGACAATTGCAGTGGTGGCTCACGAATCGCGATTGGGTCAATGGCAGATCCCTCTCCCTTCCCCAACCGGAGCACACAGTGGTGACGGATGCGTCCCTCCTGGGATGGGGCGGCCACTTGGGAGAGGCAGAGATCAGATGCCTCTGGTCTCCGGTGGAGTCCCGGCTCCATATCAATGTTTTGGAGCTTCGGGCGATCCGACTTGCACTGAAGGCATTCCTTCCCTCTGTCCGGGGAAGTGTGGTGCAGGTGTTCACGGACAACACCACCGCCATGTGGTATTGCAACAAACAGGGCGGGGTGGGGTCATGGACCCTATGTCAGGAGGCTCTGCGCCTCTGGACATGGCTGGAACATCAAGGCATTACCTTGGTGGTTCAACACCTGGCAGGTTTTCTGAACGCCAGGGCCGACGAACTCAGCCGCCGGTGCTTGATGGATCACGAATGGCGTCTGAACTTGGACGTGGCGCAAGGTCTCTTTCTGCAGTGAGGAGAGCCTTGGTTAGATCTATTCGCCACCGAAGAGAACGCGCAATGTCATCAGTTCTGCGCGTTGGAATTTCCAAGGCGACACTCGCTCGGCGACGCTTTTCGTCGCGAGTGGAGCTGCGGTCTGTTGTACGCCTTTCCGCCGATACCACTTCTGCCCAGAGTGCTGAAGAAGATTCGGCGCGACCGGGCCCAAGTCATCCTTGTGGCTCCGGTTTGGGCACGAAGATACTGGTATCCCGAGCTACTCAACATGGCGATCGATGCCCCGATCCGACTGCCTCTTCGGAGGATCTTCTGTCGCAGCAACAGGGGACGGTCCTACACCCGAACCTGTCCAGCCTCCACCTCCATGCGTGGAGATTGAGCGGCGACAGCTGATTCCATTTGACTTGCCTCCTGAAGTCTGTGATGTCATTCTGGCAGCCAGGCGTCCCTCCACTAAATCGGTTTACGCCTGCAGGTGGAACAAATTTGTGGCATGGTGCACAGCTAAGTCTGTGGATCCCCTTTCTGCCCCTCTTTCTGAGGTCCTTCTGTTCCTACTATCCTTGGCCCAGCAGGGCTCTGCTCTGGGTACTGTCAAAGGTTATCTTACGGCCATTTCCGCCTTTCTTCGGCTTCCAGATCAGCCTTCTCTCTTTAAGTCCCCGGTTGTTAACCGTTTCCTCAAAGGCATTACACACACGTTTCCTCCTGTGCCTTTCATAATGCCTCAATGGGACTTAAATCTTGTCTTGACCTATCTGATGTGCGCTCCTTTTGAGCCCCTTCATAACTGTCCTTTACGTCTTCTTACTCTCAAGACGGCTTTCCTGGTAGCTATCACCTCTGCCAGAAGAGTGAGTGAGCTCCAGGCTCTTTCTTCTAAACCTCCTTTCCTTTCTGTTCATCCGGACAAGGTGGTTTTAAGGACCCATACTCCTTTCTTGCCAAAGGTTGTCACGCCCTTCCACATCGGACAGACCATCACTTTGCCCACTTTCTTTCCGCCTCCGCATCCTTCGAAAGCGGAAGAGAGGCTCCATCGTCTGGACCCAAAACGTGTGCTCTCGTTCTATCTAAAGCACACACAACAGTTCCGGGCGGATGACCAGCTCTTTGTTGGATACGTGGGCGTCAAAAAAGGTCGGGCGGTGCACAAACGCACCATCTCTCGTTGGTTTGTTTTGTGCATCAAAGCATGTTACTTCTTGGCTAAGAAGGAGCCTCCTGTGGGGCTGCATGCCCATTCTACCAGGGCAACAGCAGCCACTACTGCCTTGGGACGCGGCTTTCCCTTGCAGGATATTTGTCAGGCAGCCACGTGGGCCTCGCTGCACACATTTACCAAGCATTACTGCCTTGACAGTCAAGTCCGGAGAGACGGCTTCATTGGCCATTCTGTTCTCCGTGACTTTCTGGTGTAATCTATTCGCAGACCCACCACCGGGGTTGGTATTGCTGGGGTATCTATTCTAAGGTAAGGAATCTATCACTAACGTGTCTCTTTCAGATGCACAAGTTACTACTTGTGTAACGATATATCTGTAAGAGACATTAGTTAGTGATAGATTCCTTACCGCCCCACCCATCCTCCCCGTTCTGCGAACTGATTTCTAGGGTTAAGGTCATCCCTTTTAGGGCCCTAGTTTCATGGCACCAGTGGTCAGTTTCTTGCATGGCTCTGCGTTCCTGGTGCGGAAAGTCATGTACAGAACTGACGTCAGCGCGCATGGGTGGCGCCTAAGTAGTCTCCGTGACGTCATCTCCGCGCTATGGACGCGGAGCCGCACGACGCCACCTACTGGCGCGCAGGGGTACTGCTAGCAAAACTTTCCGGATCCAGTCTGACGCCTGGGGATATTCTAAGGTAAGGAATCTATCACTAACTAACGTCTCTTACAGATATATCGTTACACAAGTAGTAACTTGTGCTTCACAGAGCTTTTAAAAAATTTTGTTTGGTACACACTTGCAAATTGGCCAATGATTCCACAATTAGAGTATCATTACTTCAGCGCTGGACAACATTTGTCATATGCAGGTCTCCTTACTGCTGCATCTATAACACTTATGCAGTTCTTGTACACAGTCTTCCTGTTTAGTTTTAATAGGCTTTTTTTTCTGTTTAATTTTAGTATCAGGATAAATTACTTTCATTGTAGATGAGTGCTGCTTTGGCACATTGTTTGGAAACTTTTATTTATTTTTTACAGTAGCAATGGTTTTTTTCAATGAGGCATCGCTGTTAGCCAATAATCTTTCTTGAACATTGGTGTGCATAGCAATTAGATTTCGAATGAGACCTTCTTGTAAATTTTCAGATTTACAAGGAATAGATAATTTCCTCAATTCTCCAGTATTAAACCTTTCTTAGATTCACATGCTTCAACCTTCCCCGTCTTTGGAAGAAATTAACACTGTCCACAGAAATGCAAACAGATTGGGTAAATGGTTATCAAGATCTTCAATGATATCAGCAGGTCAGTATCTCTTACAGCTCTTATTTCTTTCCATTTGCTCGTAATTCCACAATTGTTTGGGTCCAAGTGTATGCAGTAGTATTTTCTGTTTCCTCACAGCTGAAAGTTCATCTACACTTCATCCTGAATAGTGGATATATAGTTTAGGAAATACGTTCTCCATTGGGGTAATTTCTTAACTGGTTTCCCTGAAGGTGGTAAGAATGGGAACGTGTTAAAGAAAATGCTTGCGATACCGGCCAAAGTCCTGACAGACTGCTCTCCTTACTGGAACTGAACTACCCAAATCAATCTGGGCTTGTTTCGGGATGATCCTCTAGACTCAGCCTGCACAAAAATACACTGCCATCAGTAGGATATCTGATGTCTATGTATAGATTTCTATACTGTTGCTCCATGCCAAGAAGGGCTTTCATTCTATTGATTGACCTTTTCTGTTCAAGGTACTCAATTTGAAGGTAATAGGACCCACCTTCAGAACCTAGGTTAGCCTACTATATAGGACTGCCCGTCCAAAGCCACAGTAAACAAAATGAAATCTAAAATATTTCCCATAGAAAGGAGAGCTAGATGAGGTTTCCCCTTATCTCTAGTTCTATTTGACCTAGCGATGGAACCACTTGCCAGATGTATATGTAGCTATGCTTAGATTAGAGGTTGTAAATGATGTGAGAGCTGGGATGAGAGGATATCAATATACACTGATGATATCCTTCTCTATATAACATATCCAAAAGTTTCAATCCAGAGGCTATTACAGATTTTAAAAGTATGCAGCCACTATGCCGTCTTAGGCATTTACTGGGCAAAATCATTGTTATATAATTTAAACAATTGGACCCTGGCCCAGACCGCTGAAATACCTTTTAAAATCAAAAAAGAACATTTCAAATATTTGGGCCTGTTGTCCGAGCTGGCCAGACTAGTCTCTGCAATGCTTATCTAGAGCCTCTACTGGACAGGAACAGACGGGAGATATCATTTTGGATTAAACTACAACTGTTACTTTTAGGTAGGGTGGCTCTTTATAAAACATCTCCCCACTTGTAAACCGCCCAGAGAGGATGGCTTCCCAGAGGAGTTCTACAAAATTGGAGGTCCCTTACTTATCCCCTCACTCACTGCTGCTCTTTAGGAAGCAACAGCTGCAGGAGAATTGGATCCCATCTTGTATAAGCTCACTATTCTGTATTATTGAAAGAGGGGAAAGATCCACTGGAATGTGCCAGTTACCAGCCAATTTCTGTTCTGAACGGAGATCTCAAAATAATGGCCAAAATATTGGCAACCTGTTTCGGAAAAGTAATCCCACAACTAATAAATGAGTTCCAAGTGGGATTTGTACCAGGACGCTCATCTCGGAACTATCTCCGCCTCCTTTCCCACCTTCTCTGGCAGATCAGGGATGGTCCAGAGGAGATACTGATGATTTACCTGGATGCCGAGAAGGCATTTGATCGAGTTGAATGGGGCCATTTATTTCAGGTCATGTCTTTTATGGGACTAGAGGATGATTTTATTTGGAAAGTGAAATTAATATACAACAACCCGACTGCAGAGGTAACGTGCTGAGGCTTTCTTTCGCCCGTGTGAGAGAGCCGCAACCCGGCCCAGGGATGCACTTACCCCTCAGAATGACATCGTTCATTCCTATGTACACTAGCGGAGCAGGATCCAGAACACAAACACTAACATCGGGAAAAACAGAACGATAACCCCGCCCCCATGTCATGTGTCCATATAGGGGGAGAGACACTGGAGTGACGCGGTGGGAGGAGGAGGAGGAGCTGACCCCGGAAGAACCAGCAAGCCACCAGAGAAAAGGAACGGCTCGGAGGAAGAAGGGAGAGCGAATCGGACGGAAGGAGAGGACAAGAGAGGAGCAGATCGGGTGGAAGACTCAGGCGGAACAGATCGGGTGGAAGAACCGGGCGGAACCAGAGACGAGGACGTTGAAACTGAGGAGGACGGCGAGCGGTGGAGCGACGAGTGGTGGTGTCCTACGGAGGAAGCCGGAGAGCAGCCGCAACTCAGGAGAGTTGCGGCGGAGCCGGTGAGTGACAACGAGTGGGGTGAACGGGGAGAAGGGAACGAGGGTGGGGGGAACAGAGGGGAGCGGTAAGGGAAGACCACTAAAGTGAGAAAGTGAAGGCACGACGGAGGACGCATGAACAGGGAAGCTGGAGGAGGAAAACCAGACAGACGGAGAAGCCCAAACCCCTCTCCCCCCCCCCCCATATCGGGACAATTTAAGAACGTCAATAAAGCTGACATTATTAAGAAGTACATCCAGTCTCCGCGTCTGTTTATCCGGCCTGCGCTCCCACAACCCACATTTGTCATTGGCAGAGGCACCTGACAGAAATGCCTACTTTCCCTGCTATTGTTTTTATTAGCCTTAGAATCGCTTGTTTAAGCTTTTCGCCTTTCAGCCGAGGTCAAGGGTATATCCACCACGATTGGAGAGATTAGGGCCATACTGTACGCAAACAAAATTCTGCTCCTATTTACCCATCCCCAGAGTTCCATTCAGGCAGCTAGCTTCCTTATACAGGAGTTTGCCCAATTTTCTGGATGCAAGGTGATCTGCTCTAAGACTGGTGAACTCCCAATATGTAATTCATCCAGGGTTTTCAGATGACATGGATGCTGGCTGGTTCCAAATATGTGGGTATCAGGATGAACAGAGGGCTTTTGCGTATTATTGAAAACAACCTGGTACCTTTAATAGGTTAAGTGAAAAGGAACTTTACTAAATGGACCCAACCCAATCTGTCCTTATGGGGTAGAGTCCAAACAGTTAAGATAGCCACAGCCCCCAGATACAATTATATCCTGGGTATGCAACCCCTCAGGGTCCCCAAGCATCTTCTAAACAAGATCTCTTTGGCCATCAGTTCATACATTTGGAGTGGTCGGAAACCCTGACTAAGAGCATCAAACTGTGGCCGTTTACCTAATATTTCCCTTTATCTTGCCTTTAACCTCTCCCAATTTGCATTCCACCTTCTATTCCAATCAGCGTCACAACCTTGGGTGAAGCTGGAACGACTAAGTATGAAATCTCCGTTAGGGACTGTCTGTCTATTCCATAGATCAAGCTAGACGGTCTTAGACAACCCAATAATTCAAGATTCAATATATGCATGAAAGGAGGCACACAAACAAATTGGCTTTCCCCCATCCCTACATCAATGGGCTCTAATTTGGGGTAGTTTAACCATTCGGATCAGGGGCAATCCCATACAGTGGGCATCATGGCACACACGAGGTATACATTGTATAGATCAACTAGTAGACAATTGGGAACTTAAATCACTACAGCAACTGAAGGAAGAATGCACGCTACAGAAGGGTGATGAGTGTAGAGGTTAACAGTTGTTACACTGCATGAGAGCAGTCTATGGCCCATCACCAGTGGTTCTGGTAGATTCTCTGATTCTGCAATACTTGAGAATCTGGGGAAAGTTCAGAGGGTTAATCTCTGGACTCCGTGGAGTTTTGCTCAAATCAATTTACTCCCTCCCTAATGCGACCAGCGCCTACCTTTCCTGGCAATCCGTGTTGTAAAGGGAATATTCTCCAGAGAAATGGAATAAGATCATCCTAGATCATGGGGCATTGAGAGAATCACAGCTGAAATTTTTACTTTTTAAAATATTCAGTGGCTGGTACTGGTCTCCCTGGAAGCTCAATAGGGCAGGTCTCCTTCCACATGACAATTGTAGGAAGTGCTCTGTATCCAAATACGCCCTAATCCATATCTTCTGGTTCTGTCTCAGTAAAAAGATATACTGTTTTGAGGTGTGGGTGCAGATGAAACAGCAGCACCTTCCGATTCTCCCCTTCCCTTCAATTTGCTATTCTCCACAATGTATCCTCCATTTCAAATTTAACATCTCATAAACATAGATGGTTGGCCACGACACTGGCAACTGAAAAAATATTAATCATGAGATATTGACACCAATCGACAGTGCAGACCTGTTCAGAGTGGTTAATTAAATTGCACAGAATCTCTGTTAATCCTATATGTTAAATTATAACTTGGCAACATATTTGAATGTGTGGGGTCCCTGCCTAGGTTCTATGAAAGCAAAGGTATGAATACTTATCTCCCTGACCTGGGAAATTTTGTCATGCTGAAGGAATATTTAATTAATGATTTGGATTTCTTATCTCATGAAGTATTGTACTTGACTTAACCAGTTTATGTTAAAATTCTTGAGGTTTATCAGAATTACGGCACTGGTGGCACTAATCTCAATCCCCTTAATTATTTATATCCACTATCTCCATCCTCCACCTCTCCCCATTCTTGTTCCAGACTGGAATGTTACCATAAGCACTACAAATAGTAGTCATCTCCTTTATTTAATTTTTTTTGCTGTATACTCTGTATTTTTCGAGATTACATGCAAGTCTTTCTATTTTCTATAACACTGGGATTTCACAAATATGCTCTTAGATATGTCAAATGGAAATACAATATGGAAATAAAATGTAAATAAAGATTGCATATAAGGAATGGCTGCTCTCATCAAAATGATTGCTCGTCCCCACTTCCTGGGCCCTCTACAGGCTTTCCAATTTCTTGTAATCTCACATTTTGTAGATATATAAGCTAGGTCCTTGAATCTACTTGTGTTCTTCATCTTGGCAGTATGGGAAAACCAGTTGAGTATACAGTGTCCCATCGTGTATGGGATCTCGCTTGAGGTTGTGTGCTCTACTACTGCTGTGACCTCCTCCCAGTAAGGTACTAAAGACTGGCAGTCCCACATCATGTGTTTTAGCTCCGCTCCTATTGCCCCACATCTCGGGCAGGCTGCATCCTCTGTGTGGAAGTATTTGTTAATATTGTCTGGGGTCATATATGCGCTGTGAAGGGAATAATAGTTGATCAGTTTGAATTTTGTATTCCTGGAGACTTTGGGCACCCTCGCTAAAATATTGTCCTAGTCTTTTTCGGGAATGGGGGTTCCTAGGTCCTCCTTCCATCTAACGTTTAATGTATCCAATGGTTGCAATGTGTCTCTTCATATTTTTCTATAGAGGCAGGAGACGGCCCTAAAGGTGCCTGCTGCTCTTATCTTGTAAGTGTTGTGGAGGTGTGGTTCTGGCATCCCCGATTTCCAATGTGCTTGAAATGCACCAGCCGCTGCTCTGTGAAGAAGGAAATGACCTCGGGCGGGGGGGACTCGCACTCCTCCCTGAACTCCTCAAACAGGAGTAGCACGCCTTCGCAAAACAGGTCGCCCACCTTTTCAACCCCCAATCCCACCCATTCATGCAGACCCTCCCATTGTCCCCCATGAAGCAAACCATTCAGCATCCTCAAGGGAATGGCTGGGGAATAGGGAATCCGCAGGTGTATTTTGCAGGCATCGGGTCCAGCAGCGCTGCACCACTTCAAATTCCGACGTAACTTCATCGGTGGGACGCGTCGCTTTCAATAAGGCTCCCGTTAATCGGGGGAGCTCCGGGACAAATGGCCCACCAACTCATCCGGGTATTGCCTACCTGCGATCCATTGAGTGAACCACTGGAGTTGAGTCGCTAGGTAGTAGGACTCAAGCTCTGGCACTGCAAGCCCGCCATCACCGGATAGGCGCTGTAGCTTGGCTTGTACCACCCGTCTACTCGAGCCCCAAAGGAACAACGTCAGTAATGAGTCATGTTCCCTGAAAACTGCATTGGGAATCCACACAGGCTGCACAGCAAAGAAGTATAATATCGGGGGGGGGTCCACCATTTTTAGCAGGACCACTCTGCCTGCTACTGACAGCAAAAGCGTTCGCCAGAAGTTAGCACTTGCTCGCAAGGATCTGATAGCCTGTCCTATATTACCATCTAGTAAGCTCTAGCGGTCATGGTATATTTTCACCCCCAGATGTGGTAAGCAGTTTGGCTCCGAGTGAAGATTGCCCAATCCGTCTGGCAGGGGAGCATCAGCCCCTAAAGGGAATAGCTGCGACTTCTGCCAGTTTGGTTGAGAGCCGGACCAAGCCCCAAACTTTTCCAGCATAGCTCTCGCCCCCTCTAGGTCCGTCCCTGAGAAACAGTAAAAGGTCATCCGCGTATAGAGCGATTTGATGCTGGTGGTTACCGATCTGCACTCCCTGGTATCTGTTCCCCTCTCGAGCCAGACAAGTGAGCAACTCCATTGCCAGGGCAAATAGCAGGGGCGATAGCGGTCACCCCTGCCGAGGCCCTCGTCCTACTGTATAACTCTCAGAAATTGTCTGCCCCATCCTCACACTGGCTGTGGGGTCTGTATAGAGTAGCTTAGCCCTTCTTAAAAAACCCTGCCCCAGGTTCATCCTGTCCATCACGCCTTAGAGGAACTTCCATTCTACGCTATCAAGGGCCAATCGCGAAGGCTGCCGTCCTGTTATGGTCGTAAGCTGCAGAGTCTAAAATGGATATAAGTCACCTGGTGTTTAGTGCGGTATTCCTGCCTGGTATAAACCCTGCGTGATCCAGGTGAACTAGTTTGGACATGAGGGGGAGCAATCGGCTGCCAATATTTTGTTAACTATTTTATAGTCGAGGTTGAGCATCGACAGCAGTCTATAAGATTTGCAATCTTGCTCAGGTTTCCCCGGCTTCAGTATCGGAACCACAAGCGCCTCTCTCATGGTATCTGGAAGATGACCCCTATCTCCACCACCCAATGGAGGACCTCTAGTCTTGGGGCTAGGTCAATCGCAAATATATAATATAAAATTGAGCCGGAAGGCCGTCTCACCCCGGCGTTTTCCCGTGTGCCAGTCCTTTTATGGCCGCCATTATCTCCTGAGCTGTGATTGGGCTCACAAATTCTTCTCCCAAATTCTTCTGCTTCTTCATTGGAGAGGGCTATGATTGGTAAGGGTGCCTTCACGTTCTCTCCGTGAAGGGTAACGCTTGTGTATAGGCCAGTATAGTAATGAAGGAACTGTGGGTTCATTTCTTCTTGTGGATATAAGCGACCACCAGCGTCTGAGGAGAGCTCGACAATTGTCGAGCATCGATTCACTGGATTGGCTAGACAAGCCTGTAGGGAGCCTGTGCGGTCACGCTCTGCATGAGCTCTCACCATATATTGCTGATAGTCATTACAACGCAGTCTTTCAACCACTCCTGCCACTGTCTCCTTAGCATCTAAGATTATCTGATGTAGCTCTGGGTTTCCTATCCTAGCCTTCTCTACCTCCCGCACTTCCTGTTCTGACTGCGTAACCTCCCCAGCAACAGGCTTCTAATCCCCACCGACTCAGTGATGCATCGCCCCCTTATTACTGCTTTGAAAGCATCCTACTTCACTAGTGGGGAAGACGCCGGCCCATCATTGTCTGCAAAATATTGTCAGAGTTTGGTTCCAATATTCTCATGGAACGCCTGATCTTCTAAGGTCTCTGTTTTCAATCGTCAGGAGGGGATGCTGATAATAGGGCGCTCCCATCGCTATTGTAGCAATACTGCATTGTGATCTGAGATGGTGCGGTCCAAGTACTCCACATCACTCACCTGTCGATGCATATCAGGAGTACATAGGAACGTGTCCAGCCGTACATGGAGTTTATGTAGGCTGTAGAAAAAGAAATAGTCCTTTTGCTGGGGGTACAATCTACGCCAGGAGTCCCCAACGCCACAGCCAATCCACAACACACCTGGCCATCCTAACTATTGGGGAATCTCCCAGAGGAGGGTGGGAGCGGTCAGCCCTAGGGTCTGCTATGCAATTAAAGTCCCCTCCTACCACAGCTGATTGCACGAGGTAGGGGGGGGGGCAGAGCACCAGATAGACGCAGTAGCAAGCTTCCCTGGTCCAATACTGGGCATATATGCTGATAAGTGCTATGTCTCTGCACTCTAGTGGGCCTGTCACCGCCACAAACCTTCCCTCAGATTCTATCAAGTCCCCCAGATGTTGGAAAGAGACCCCATCTCGGATCCAGGTTAATGTGCCCGAGCAAGGCCGAATATGTAGTAAAGTAGGTCTGCCCTCTCCAGCGCTTATGTAATGTTGCTCCCTCCTTTGCCGTCAGATGTGTCTCCTGCAGCAGTGCAATATGTATCCCCCGCCGATTTAGGTAAGAAAACAACTTATATCGCTGTGTCATTGAGTGCATCCCGCTGACATTCCAAGTTAGCAGCTTATAATTTGCAGCCGCAGTCATTTCGCATGACTACAGCCGAGCACCAGCATTAATTGAAACAGAATACAATAACAATCTACCTCCATCTGCCCAAATGAGATAACCCAGTAGTATCGACTCATGTACCCCCATTCAAACAACATAACACAGACACCCCAACTCCCACACCCCAGGACAAGCAGGCAACTTCCCCTCATCCAAACCATAAAAAAATCAGACAACAATCACTTGTAGGAAAACCCACGGGTAACTCAAAAGTAAAGAGGGCGAGGCAATATCATGCGATCTCCTCGAGCCCCCTCTGCCCATCTAGTATTCGTCCTATGGCCCTCCTAGGGTCTGGGCTGTTTATTCAGGTAGCTTTTCTCTTTTTGAGGAGCTGCCCCTTCATCTCCTGTTGTGCCTCCTGTCTCAGGGTCTAGTCGTCTGGATGTCTACACCATCACTGCTGTCAGAGGTTCCAGGACTGCTCTCACCATATCCCTAGAGGGGGACCAAGTCTCGTATCAGGTAGGGCTTAGGATTCCAATTGCCTCAAATTGCCCTGTCAGCTAGGAGCTAATAGATCTGCAATCTGCGGGGCTGGAGTAGCAGTATTTCTCTCCTAATACCAACGGGCCAACCCAGCCGCATTAGTCCTTAGTCCGTGCCACTCTCCAAGGCTCTCCCTTGGTTTTTTCTTCTCAGCCTCTGCTGGGCCGCCTCTTAGTGACCTATTGCAGCCCCTCAGCCGCACGTTTCGATTTGTGTCGCTTTTCCCTGGTCTAGTTCATAGGGCACCCTGAGGCCCCTGGGAACACCCAGCCGTGTTGTGGCTATATTTAGAGAATGCCAGTATCTTCAGCCGTCCTTCCTCATCGCCCTTGTTGCAGGTCTGTGCCGCAGCTCGCAGGGGGGTTACTCATCCGCACCCCCCAGCTTTGCCACTCCGTGCTCCATCTGTAGAGGGAGTCTTTGCCTCCAGGATCTCCTCATAATTATCGCAGGAGCCCTGATCCGCTCAGTCCACTGTCTAGTTCATGTGGCACCCAGGGAGCTCCCATCCTTGTCACGGCTGTATATCAGGATATACCAGGATCTTAAGACCTCTGTCCCTTCAGAGCCCTCTATAGTCCTCCAGTAGGATAGCGGGGTGTTTGAGCCAGATCTCCTTGTCCCCGTTGTAGGCCTGAGTCGTCGCACATATGGGGGGGGGTTCCTCATCCACACCCCCTGGCGTCACCGATTCACATGCTTACCTCCGGGTAAGTCACCGTCTCGAGCAGCTCCTCTCGGGTACCGTTGGAGGCCGGGGTCACAGGCCTCGTTGTCACTGCTGCCGTCCAGGCATTCTTCACCCAAACGCCTCCAGGGCAAGTCGCTCCGACTTCAGCGCCCGGCCATTGCTCACCGACAGCCCCCAGGTGCCTCCGCTCCAGTGCTGCACTTCTTTCTTGCCGCTGATCCCACAGCCTCTGCGGGCCCCTGCAGATGCCAGGAACGGTGACACAACTTAGCTGGGGGGGCTCCACCACCTCAGTCAGCTGTTCTCCCCACTCTCAGGGATTGCAAGGTCAGTGCTGCATCCAAGTTTCCTCTTTACTGGTACTTCATGAGGCGACCCAGGCCCGCGGTGGCCATTTTGTGAGGCCTCCCTCACCATTTAGGGCAGAACCCAGGCTGGCAGTTCACCCCCACAGCATCCAGAGGGGTGATATTAGAGTACCCAGGAGTGTCCGATCTTGCCTCTTCTCGCTGCTGTGGTCTAGGCCAGCATTTTAAGCAGGATGGTGCCGGATGAGGGTTATGTCCTGCACGAGCGCAGAGCGATGCTGCCTACTCCATCGGCAGTTAGTCACGCCCCCTGATACTGTGATGGACTTGTGCTGATGTGGATAGACGAAAATCATGCACAAGGGATATCTTTCTGCTTTCCACTAGCGGTGGGTACAGTAAAATGGATGCATCCACACTGGGGTGGGATGAAATGAGTATCTGGAGGAACCGGATGTCAGGAGCTTTTGATCTACAGAAGAGCAGGTCCTGCAAATTAGCCTACTCAAATTGCAGTCAGTTTGCCTGGCTCTGTATGCCTTCCTGCCCACCTTAGCTGGTCTGGACAGAGCTTGATGAACAATATGACTGAGATGTTGGATGTCAGCAAGCGGGTGGATTGAAGTTTTATCTACTGTACTGAAAAGCTCTGGGACTCTGAGTCTTGGTGCATGTGCATGGGATATGACTGGTTACCAACTATCTGTCATGCTTCTTTGCTGCCTCCTGTCTCGTCTTGGAGCCGATACATCACATCCTTTCGAGGCTGAGGAGCACCGGTAAAGTACAATGTACTTGTGCTTGTTTAATATATATATATATATGTGTGTATCCGAAGCACTCCGCCCTTCTCTCAGGAACAGGAGCATGGACCACAAGTAGGTGCAGATTTGAATTTTTTATTTGGCTCCAACAGAGCAGCAGCATAACTCGTTTCAACCCTCTAGGGGCCTTGATCACATGACGCTCTTCACGGTACATGGTTGGCTTATATACCATTTTTTTTTGCATTTTTTCAGTTTTTTTTCTTCTATTTGCCTTAAAGTGACAAGTGCCTAGAGTTGTGCAAGGACAAGCATAGAAATAGAAAACATATTGCCTAACAACACATGATTTGAAATTATAGGTAATATATATACATTCAGGTTTAAATACCACATCAATGCATTTGGAATATATTAAGAATATATACAATTCAAATCATCTTGACCGAAAAATCAGAAGTACTGGTGATGTTAAACACGAAAACCCCGTACATAGTTTTGGGGGATTCTTCATTAAATGTAGTCAAACATTTACATTCCGGTTTAAATACCGTTATTTGTAACTTTGTCAACTAGTTATCCAGAGCAGGGATAGTTTCTGAAGTGGTAATGCAGTATACAGTACTATTGATATAAACAATATCTTTTGTAGACCTTGCAATTGATGAAGACGTGTTAGTGCAAATTTTGACCCCGTGCAAAGTAGGCAATTTTAATCTAACGTGTATATTAACTAAAACCAATATAAAAACCGTGTACAAAAATGTGTATAAAAACTTGTTAAAAAGTAGGGTTTGGGCGGTCTAATAAATCCATGTGGCTTAATAAGAGATGTCTATTGATGAGTTTTTCATGTAGCTGTATAGACAGTGACCCTTAAAATAACATTAGAGGCAAGTGTAAAGTTCCTCTGTAATGTTAAGGCCCCCTGGGGACTTAGTGTCGAGGTCTAGAATGTATCGTGTTTCCAGACGTCTAAGGGCCTTTTCCCTGTCTCCCCCTCTTCTATTTGGTAGAATAGCATCAATTATGAAATACCTTAGGTTTTTTGGGTCTGCGCTGTGCACTTCGCCAAAGTGCTGCGCTACTGGATATGTAGTGTCCTTGTTTTTGATGGCCCTGATGTGCTGGAGTATCCTCTTGTGCCCTTGTAGTATGGTGCTACCTATGTATCGTAGGGCACAGGGGCACTCCAGCACATAGAACACATGATCAGTTTTGCAAGATAGAGCTTTGCTTAATGGGCCTCTCACGGTCACTGAAAGGAGTTTCGTAGGAGGTTTTGTTGATTCCAAATTGGCAGGCCTTGCAAACTTTGCAACAATGGAATCCCTTCCTTTGGGACAGTCAAGTGCCTTTGGTTTGGTTAAATGGATCATTGCGGACTAGTACGTCCTTCATGGAAGGTGCCCTGGTGTAAGTTATGGCTGCTCTTTTGGGGAGTAGGTGGCCGATAACCGGGTCATATATATATAATCCGGCTCCCGTTTCCTCTAGGTTCACAGGGAATGTTTGATACTTGTAAACATAGCACTTTGCGAGAAACCATGGCCCACTAATCGCCACATGAACTGGACACATAAATAGGGCTGATGTTGAAGTTAAATCAAAGGCACACTTTGCTCCGGGACCACCCAACACTTCAGCTGTGAGTTACTGTGAGAGGCTGGCTTGGTATATGGTGTACACTTATGTAAGTGGGCACCTTGCACCAATCCAGACAACCCTTATGGTGATTTTAGTGGTCTTAGACAACCTTAGAAAGCTCTCCAAGTGGTAGCTGTGGAGAGCAGCCTTCAGGCTTAGTCCAGGAGGAGTGTAAAGCAGCTTGTTTTATCAGAATATAATCCTATAGGTACAGATTAAGTGAAAAAGAACCACACAGTGTATTTATAAAAATATGTATTTATTATAAGACACTCACTAACACATACAGATATCTCCTAGCCGGAGATATACACAATGCACACAATACTACGTAATACACACTGGTCACCAGGGGGAGACCAAACCATATACTAAAATAGTGGTATGCGAACCACGACTCGAGTCAAGACTATACCCAGAAGACGTAGAAGTGATGGGGACCCAAGGAACCACCCAAGGTAAGTAACCAGGAGCCCCACGGAGGCCGTGTGCAGAGTGGGAACACGACCGTGGGATCAATACAAGTCAGTGGGTAAGTAGTGGTTGAAATTTTAAAGAAAAAGGACCCTCCCAGGGGACCCTGAATAAACCCAGTGGAAGACAGAAGGTTGGACAGCCACCCCTCCCGTGGATACCATTGGAACCAAGATACCCACACCAGGGAAGCCGGGTGCATAGGTGTTAAGTGGCGTCGGAAACCGCCGTCGAACCCAATGGATGACTTCAGGAAGATGCCTCTGCTGATAAAGGTGAAAGTGTCTGGTGGAACCCAAAGGTGGATTCAAGATGAGAAGTGCCTGCAAGCAGAGGGGACAGAGTTTATGCCACTCAGGAGTGACCAGGAGGCACGGATACGAATAGCCACCGATGTCGAGTTCTGCAGGAGAGATGACGGTGACCTTGGAGCTGCAGCTGTGAGGACCAGGTGACGCTGTGGAAGCCCAGGAGCCGTTCACGAGCTGTTCCACATCGGATGTTGAGAGCTGAGGTGTTGGTGTCCGTCAGGAGCACCAACAAGCCTTGGCAACTGCAAACAGCGTGGAAAGCGAAGAAGGTGCAGTGTCGAGACCAGCAAGGTCCAAGTGACTCACCACAAGCAGGGGAGTCAGGGCAGGCCCCGAGCAATCAGGGTAGCCCAAAGAATTCAAAGATGACCCTCAAGAGGACCCACAGGACGGAGCACTGGAGTCGCAAGAGGACCTCAAGTAGCTCACCAAAGATGCAGGCCCACGGTGCAAGTGATGCGGTGAGGACGAAGATCTTGGTCACTGGAGATGCTTGAGGTTGGGGCTACTTGGAGCCCGAAGATCTTGGTGGAAAGAAGCCAACAAGCCTTTGCAACTGCAAGTCGACACGGTGCACAGGGGTTCGGTTCCTGCGGCTCCGAAGAGGGCAGGCCTCGAGGAATGTGAAAAACCACGACCTGTGTTGCTGAGCCTTTCGGAATCCGTGGGAGCCCACGTTCAGCAGACCGCTCAGTTTACTTGCGGTGCCTGCAGATGCAGGGAAGTGACTCCTTTTCTTCAAGGGAGATTCCTTTAGGTATCCTGGATGCCCACAGGCCTTGGAAGGTTCCTGTATGGTGCACAGGCACTGATGTTGCAACAGACGAGCAGGACACGAGATCAGGAGCAGCAGGAGTCTTTCCAGTTGCAGCCTTGATGCCCAGAGCGAAGTCCAGAGTGCCCAGACGGTTGAAGAAGTGGTGTCTGAAATTAATCTTGTCCCACGACGAATCTAAGGACCCACCTTCAGGTAAGTACTTAAGTACCCTAAGGAAAGGGTTGGGACGATTCAGAGTTCCCTCCCAGGGGAGGGGTCGGACAGTGGGGAGGATGCTCCCATGTCCTTTGTCCAGTTTTGTGCCAGAACCGGAGCCAACGGCTCCCTGAGCTGGTTTGAACTGGACTATGCAAGGAGGGCACAAAGTGTGCCCTTCAAGCAGACTGAGTGGTGCTAGCAAGCGCTCCCACCTGGCCCCAATACACTAAACCCTGTCTGGGAGGTGGTCACACCTCCCTGTGACAAGATACCTATTGTTCTGCCTTCCCCTGCTCGAGCTTGACTCAGCAGCAGGAAGGCAGAATCGTGTCTCTGGTCGGCAGCAGTCATGTTGTGCTGTCTGGGTCTAGAAGACTGGTACCGGGAGCACTGAGGGCCTCCCGGAGGAGCTTTACAGTGCATGGAATCATACCCACCACACAGTTTAACCAAACCTGATAGGATTAGTTACAGCCAGTTTCGAGTTTGTCATCGCGTAATGACGAGGTGCCCCTCTATATGTTATATGGCTGTCTCGCAACCCGGGAGAATGGACTCCGTAGGCTGTAGGGGTGTCCTGCTCATGCAGGGCCACCCTCACACTTAGAACTGAGTATCCTGCCTTCAGGATTGAAAGTCCTTCTCTAGGGGTGACTTATAGGTTTTAAGTGCAGTGACCTTAGATATAGGAAAACCTATATCTCTCATAAGTGGCTCTAGAACCAGCTTACACAGGCTGCAATGGCAAGCCTGTAGTTACAAAATGAGTGGTCTCCCATGGGTAGCATAATACATGCTTCAGCCCATGGGAGACCCCTGGTGTACCTATGCCCTGGGTACTTTAGTACCATATACTAGGGACTGATAAGTGTACACCAGTGTCCAATCTGGGGTGTACCTAAGTACTTACTATACCAATTTAGGGGAGAAAGCACAGAGACTGGGGTCCTGATTAGCAGGATCCCAGTCAGACTAGTCAGAAACAGCATTACATCAAGCAAAAAGTGGGGGTAACCATAACAGCAGATCCTACTTTCCTACAGTTACTTCATAGTCATTTAATGTGAGGGGAGGGGGGCTGCAGGTGCCTTGAAAGCCGACAGAACACACTAAAACCGCCTCTTTGCTAGTTACTTTTATAAGGATTTTCTAAATGAAATCCCCATATCTGAAGCATGCCCAAAAAAGCCAGTGCCATACAAAAGAACCAGTTCTTTTGTATGGCACTGGCGTATTTGGGCATGCTTCAGATATGGGGATTTCATTTAGAAAATACAATTGCAATCAGGAAAGAAATGTCTCGGCCGAACTCAAAAATGGTGAGTAATGTGCCTGGAAAAGAATGTAGATTGACGGAGGATTGTCACAGCGCAGTACATTTAGTCATAAAATAAGACTTGATTTTTGCGAATGCGATTTGTGACATTTATCTTAAAAGTAATTTACGGAGGAAATGCCTGCAGTAACAGTCTACAGTAAGATGACTGTCTTTCTGTTTTAAGATGTGTTTACGGGGTGGAGGAGCATGTTAAATTAAGAATTATGAAGCAGCAGCAAATTATGTTGCATCCCACATTGAGAAGCTCTTCAGATTTGGCGTTATTGCTACAAACTAATTTAATTGCTTGTAAAAAAAACAATAATTTGGGATGCATCTTACTGGACTCCAGCCCCCAGCAACCAACGTGCCAGGAGGCGCCTATGTGCACACTTTGCGCCCGGAGGCGCATAAAGCAGCGCGGGGCTCCCACAGCACAGGAGCCCTCACTTACCGCCAATGCCTGCTGACACGGGGGGTATCCAGCCTCCAGCTACCAACATTAAGAGTGTTAAGGACTTTGAAGATTTGTGGGGGGCCTTGAAACAAAAGAATTGTGGAAGCAGTAATTGGTCTTTTGAACGATTTTTTAAATGAATTCGTAAAAGTTTTGGTAGAAACAAGGGTAACACTCAATAAAATTGGTAACGCATTGCCCCCCTCCAGCCAGGTTGTGCAGAATGTAGTACCCATCAGTCAGGAGGCCCATTAGACCCCACAGGTTCATCAAGTAATCCCCCCTGCATTTCCTCCAGTAGAGTTGCTCATCGAGTCCCAGGTCCCTCAAACCACTCCCGACGCAACAAGGCCCGTGGCACAGGTCACGAATTCAGGGTCAATGATGCCCGGGCCGATGGCTTCTCATATTAGTAAGCTGTCGCATGGGGATCCACGATTGCATCAGCAGCCTCGCAGGGGGATGACTTTAGCTGCCCCTAACACCCGAGACTTACCAGTTATAGACCTCCCACCAGCAAGCTGCCCCTACACAGTGGTCTTGACAGGTGTACCAGGACTTAATCATTTAAATGATGAGTCCACCACCCAGTTAATCAATAAAGTGACCCATTGGCTGTGTAAGCATGCTGGATTTAATATTGCCGAGTACATGTATATTCTGATGGCCAAGAGGGTATCATGGATTGGCAGGACGAGGAAAGCATTTTCAGGAGACAGTGTGATTGTCACGTTTAGGTTTCCTGAGCTGGTCCAAAAGACCCTATCTCCCCCTTCGCACCTATTTTCAGAAGAATCAGCGATCAAACCATTACCACTAGGTTTCTTTTATAGGCCACCATTTGGCTTGAATTTGTCTCAACGTTTTCTAGGTCAAGAGGAGGGCCTCATCTTGGACGGCAGACCTTCGACTTTAAGTAACGCATTTGCACCATTGAGGAATTTGAACGACATAGATTGACTACAAGAAGGGGAGGGCCTGGACAGAGTTACTGAGACCCGACCGGACACTCGACCTGAACCTGTTGGTACAGCAGGGTGGAGGGAGGGGACCAATTTGGGGATAATAACACAAACTCCCCACAAGTGTAGGGACCATAGTCCGCTGGGATCTGATAGCATTGAGAGGGCTACCATCGCCCCCATTATTGTCCCGTCGGTTGGTTCCCAGGACGGGCATATTGAGGGCGATCTAAAAATAATCTTGTGGAATGTAGCGGGTTTAACTAGTAATTTCACAGACGAGCAGTGGCTCCATTACGTCATGGATGTCCATATAATATGTCTCCAGGAAATGTAGGAGCCAATAAATAACTTCTTTATTGAAGGCTATAAAACTTTTTTCTGCCCAGCACTAAGGTCGGGTTCAGGGAGAGCGTGGGGGGGCCTAATCATGATTATTGACTTGAGTAGGTGGAAGACTCAGGCATGGGATTCGGATGTCGCCCAAGGACTTACATTCTTTAACAACATGTATAGGCTAGTCCTAATTAATTTTTATAATGCTAAATCACATTCTCGGGGATTGACTAGCCTCAATTAATTAAGTACAGGGCTGGAGCAAATACATGATGATGTAGGCCTGGCACAGTCCCAAGTGATCCTAGTCGGAGATTTTAATTGCCACCTGTATCCAACCTGAGGGTGACTCATCGTGATTGGTCCTCCTGCACACTAAGAGAGGGACCTCACATGGAGTACACTCAGGAAGGTCATGATTTGAGTAGCCTCTTGAACACCTATGGGCTATCCCACACGCTGGACCTAATTGCTACCCTCCCGGACAGAGTTGTGCACCCGACTTACAAAGGGAGAGGTTGCTCAACATTTATTGATTTTATTTTTGTTTCTCTCACATTGAGAAGGTTTATATCCCATTTTAATATTAATTACAGCGTATTTAGTGACCATAACCCCGTGACTTTGTCACTTGTTGCCGCACAACATCATCCAGCACCGCATAGAGTAGCTGTGACTGATCAAGGGAGCGACTGATCAAGGGAGGCGGTTACGCTGGGCACAGGTAGACACCGTCGCTTTTAACATTTCTCTTTTTAATACAGGCAAGCAGGCAATTTTAAGATGTCTAGACCCTGAAGTGCAAGGGGCAGAACTAGTAGAGGCCTTTAGGGATATCGCGCAATTAGTAGATGGTTTACTGAAAGCACCGGCTTATTCCCCTAGTACGGACGCCCCAAGATGGTTTGATGGGCATTGCTCTCAGGCCCTTAGAGACTTAAAATCGGCCCTTAAGCAGTCCCCGAGAGACAGGAAATGGGTGGTGGCCTGCCGCAAAATCTATAAGCTAGCCGTTAAGGGATGAAAGGGCCAACTACAGCAGAAAGCCTGGGAGGAGTTAATAGAGGCAGCTGAGCTAAAGGACTCAACCTGTTTTTGGAGGGCCATTAATAATCCATACTTTAAAGACTCGAATAAACCGGAGTTCAGCCATAACGTTCTACCTGAGCAATGTCAGGATCATTTTGAGGGCCTGTATAACCACCCCCATATAGCAGAGCAACCTCAGGTCTCTATCCCGGAACAGAGAATTGACCCCATTACCTTCTCTCTGGACGAGGTGAGAATAGGAATCGAGGGCCTCTCACGGAACAAGGCGCCGGGACCAGATGGGATCCCGCCTGACCACTTCCGTGGTAACATAGAGGTATGGGCGCCGCTCCTAGTGAGGGTATTCAATGCAGCAGTAGCATCAGTAATACCAGCATCAGGGTCCACGTCCACTATTGTCCCCATCTTAAAGAAAGGAGATAGGGACAGCCCACATTGCTATCGCCCCATATCTCTTATTGATGTGTCAGTGAAGGTTCTGGAGCGGGTGGTTTTAAACAGGCTGTCGGAATGGGCGGAGGTCAACCAAATTATAACGGATGTCCAATATGGGTTCCGATCTGGTACATTGACTGCAGACCAATGCCTCAATCTTTATCTCATCGCTGCTAAATGCTAAATTAGTCAAATCAGGGGCGCTGTACTTAGCGTTTATGGATCTCACGACGGCCTTTGCCTGAGTGAACCGTTGCAAACTCTGGTCACTCATGGGAGAGCTTGGAGTGGATCCAGCGATAAATAACACTCTAATGGCCCTACACTCGAACACCACAGCAGCAGTTAGATATGCACAGGAGGGGAAAACAACGGATCATTTTAATTGTTCTAGCGGGGTAAGACTGGGCTGCATATTAGCGCTGTTCTTGTTTACATTATATATCTGAAAGAGACACGTTAGTGACAGATTCCTTACCTTAGAATATCCCCAGGCGTCAGGCTGGATCCGGAAAGTTTTTGCGTAGCAGTACCCTTGCGCGTCGGTAGGTGGCGTCGTGCGGCTCCGCGTCCGTCGTCGGCGTCGTGATCGCCGGGATGACGTCGCGGGCAGTACTTAGACGCCGCCCCTGCGCGCTGATGTCAGTTCTTCTTTTTCCGCGCCAGCAAGCGCAGATCCGGGAAGAGCAGTGCCCTAGTCATTTTTTGACTGACTTTTTGGGTGAATTTTTTCACTGTTTCTTTCCATACCCGACTCCTAAGGTGTCGTTAGGGATGCCCGGCTTCAAGCGTTGCAACGTCTGTGCTCGGCTGATGTCCATCACAGACCCGCATCTGGAGTGTCTCTTCTGTCTCGGGCGAGACCACGACACGAAGTCATGTTCCGACTGCCGGTCCCTAAACCCGAAAGCTTTGCGAGAGCGGTCTCGAAAGCTCCTCGAGGCCCGGCAGTCGGCTCCGCGCCACACCAAGCCCCGGTCGCGTGAGAGGTCGAGGGGTCGGTCGCGGAGTCCTCGCCGGTCGTCGGGATCCAAGTCTTCGTCGTCCGGTAAGTCTAAACACAAGAAGTCCAAGAAGCATCATCGCTCTCGGACTTCGCCTCGCCGGTCTCGCGACTCGGCTGAGGCTCCTCCCGGCACCGTCCCCGCCCCCGCGGCCCCGGACATGCCTGTGGAGTCGCCCCCGCAATACCCGTCCTTCCCAGGTTCGGGGGCGGATCCGGCCCAAATACAGGAATTCCTGTCGGCCATGGCCCGCCTCTTTGGGCCTCAAGGTCCCTCCGGTGCGCCTTCGGGCCCCGCGGGCCCTGATGGGGTTGCCCCGGCGTCGCCGACGGCTCCAGTCCCGGCGTTGCTCGTGCCTCCAGCCTCGATCCCGGCTCCGGCTTCGGCCCCGGCCTCGATCCCGGCTCCGGTGGTACCGCAACCCCCATCGACGCCGGTCGACCTGACCACGCCTCCGCCGACGCCGATGTCTCCGGTGCCGTTCCTGACGCCGCCCGGGGCTCCGGGCGGCGTCGTCCCCCAGTTCTCTCCGGCTCCGGACATGGAGCCGGACCGACGTCGCTCGACGCCGGTTCCGGCGCCGATGGGACCTTGGGTCCCAAATGTCCCTCCTCCTCCTTATTTTGAACCGGAGGAGGACCAGGAGGACTGGGAGGGGTCTGAGGACCCTCTGGCACAACAGTGTCAGTATGATGAGGACTGGGCAGAGGAACTAGGGGATGCCAGTGGTCTAGATACTTCCCCTGACACTGGCATGCTGTCTCCTCCCGTGGCTACGGAGGAGGGAGGCAATTTTGCAACGGTGTTGCGTAGGGCAGCTGGAGCCTTACATCTCCAACTCCCTACTGTGGCGGTCAAGACTAATCTCTTGACAGAGGTGCTTGACAGAGGTGCTTCAGCCGGCAGCCTCCTCTTCGGAGACTGTGCTGCCGTTTAACGATGCACTCACTGACGTTCTTTTGGGCGCCTGGTCCAAGCCCAACACAGGGGCTCCTGTGGATAGGAACGTGTCCCGACGCCATCGCCCAGCTCCGGGCGACCCCTTGTTTCTCTCTGTCCACCCCACTCCTGAGAGCTTGGTTGTCCAAGCCTCGGCTTCCCAAACCGCCTTCCCTACCGCCCCTCCGGATAGGGAATCCAAACGCCTGGATCAATTTGGGAAGAAGGGTTTTCTTCCTCCAGTGCTGGCTTGCGGTCCATCAACACCGCTTGTCTTTTGGGCCGATATACCCACTCCCTGTGGGATTCGGTGGCGACTGTTTTGCCCCAGTGTTCTGAGGAGGTCCAGACACTGCTTTCCCGCGCCATTGCGGAAGGAAGGGATGCGGCCAAATACACCATACGTTGTAGCCTTGATACCGCCGACTCGCTGGGCAGATCTATTGCAACGACGGTGGCGCTGCGTCGCCATGCCTGGCTGAGAACCACTGGTTTCTCGGGTGATGTCCAGAATACACTCATGGACATGCCCTTTGATGGAGTCGGTCTTTTTGGTTCCAAAGCAGACCATGCGTTGGAGCGTTTTAAGGACTCGCGGGCTACTGCCAAGTCCCTGGGCCTTTCTACTGTACGCCCTCCGCTAACCTCTGCTTTTCGCCCCTTTCGTGGTAACGGAAGGGGCGCCCAGTCACGTCAGCAGCCCAGCCACCGGCCCGCGCAGCAGGCGTCTTCGCGTGGCCGAGGACGTGGATACCGCCGTGGCGGTTCGGGCAACCAGCGTGCGGGTCAGGCCACCCACCCCGCCCCGTCCGCGGCCTCCAAGCCCTCCTAGTCCCTCCTTTCAGGTGCACAGCCAGTTGGGGGCAGGGTCCGCCATCACCTTCACCACTGGCGTGCCATCACCTCGGACAGGTGGGTCTTGGACATTGTCCGAAGGGGCTACTCCCTCCCCTTCGAGACCACCCCCCCAGCCATGCCACCTCCATTCCACCGCATGTCAGGGGATCACTTGGTGCTTCTGCAGAAGGAAGTCATGGCCCTCTTGGCCAAGAGGGCCATCGAGCATGTTCCGACCCCAGAAGTAGGGCGTGGTTGCTACTCCCACTACTTTCTGGTGCCCAAAAAGGACAAGGAGGACATGCGTCCTATCTTGGACCTCCGGAACGTCAATCGCTTCCTCCGGAAGGAGAAGTTCAAGATGCTCACCCTAGCTCAGGTCTTGACTGCCCTCGACCCTGGAGACTGGTTGGTAGCGTTGGACTTGCAGGACGCTTATTTCCACATCCCAGTCCTGCCGGCCCACCGGCGTTACCTGCGGTTCACGGTAGGCCTCGAGCATTTTCAGTTCACCGTGCTCCCCTTTGGCCTTACCAGTGCCCCTCGGGTGTTCACGAAAGTGATGGCGGTGGTCGCAGCTCATCTGCGCCGGGCAGGGGTCTCAGTCTTCCCCTACCTCGACGACTGGCTGCTGAAGGCGGGCTCGTCCCAGGCAGTCGTCTCCCACCTCCAGACTACGGCCGAACTCCTGCACTCGCTGGGGTTCTCCATCAATGTGCCGAAGTCGCATCTGATTCCTTCTCCACAGCTCCTTTTCATCGGAGCAGTTCTGGACACGACGCAGTTTCGGGCCTATCCTCCCGAACGGCGAGTCCGGGATATTCAGGCTATGATTCCGATCTTTCAGCCTTTATCCTGGGTTTCGGTACGGATGACCCTGAGGCTGCTGGGCCTCATGGCCTCCTGCATCCTGCTGGTCAATCATGCCAGATGGCATATGCGGGCTCTGCAGTGGGACCTGAAGTTCCAGTGGGCGCAGCACCAGGGCAACCTGTCCGATCACGTCCAGATCTCAGAGGGGACTGCAAAACAGTTGCAGTGGTGGCTCTCGAACCGGCAATGGGTCATGGGCAGATCCCTCTCCCTTCCCCAGCCAGAGCACACAGTTGTGACGGACGCGTCCCTTCTGGGATGGGGCGGTCACATGGGAGAGGCGGAGATCAGAGGCCTCTGGTCTCCGGCGGAGTCCCGGCTCCATATCAACCTTCTGGAGCTCCGGGCGATCCGACTTGCACTCAAGGCATTCCTTCCCTCTGTCAAAGGGAAGGTAGTGCAGGTGTTCACAGACAACACCACCGCCATGTGGTACTGCAACAAACAGGGCGGGGTGGGGTCGTGGACCCTCTGTCAGGAGGCTCTGCGCCTCTGGACATGGCTGGAACATCAGGGCATGTTCCTGATGGTTCCAACACCTGGCAGGTTCCCTGAACGCCAGGGCGGACGAACTCAGCCGCAGGTGCATGATGGATCACGAATGGCGTCTTCACTCGGAAGTGGCGCAAGGACTCTTTCTACAATGGGGAGAGCCTTGGTTAGATCTATTCGCCACCGAAGAGAACGCGCAATGTCATCAGTTCTGCGCGTTGGAATTTCCAAGGCGGCACTCGCTCGGCGACGCTTTTCGTCGCGAGTGGAGTTGCGGTCTGTTGTACGCCTTTCCGCCTATACCACTTCTACCCAGAGTGTTGAAGAAGATTCGGCACGACCGGGCCCAAGTCATCCTTGTGGCTCCGGACTGGGCTCGAAGAGTTTGGTATCCCGAGCTACTCAGTATGAGCGTAGATCCCCCGATCCGTCTGCCTCTTCGGGAGGATCTTCTGTCGCAGCAGCAGGGGACGGTCCTCCACCCGAACCTGTCCAGTCTCCACCTGCTTGCGTGGAGATTGAGCGGCGGCAGTTGATTCCTTTCGACTTGCCTCCCGAAGTTTGTGATGTGATTCTGGCAGCCAGGCGTCCCTCCACTAAGGTGGTATACGCCTGCAGGTGGAACAAATTTGTGGCCTGGTGCACAGCAAAGGCTGTGAATCCCCTTTCTGCCCCTCTTTCTGAGGTCCTTCTGTTCCTTCTTTCTCTGGCCCAACAGGGTTCTGCCCTGGGTACCATCAAGGGTTATCTCTGTGCTATCTCGGCCTTCCTCAGGCTTCCTGATCAGCCCTCCCTTTTCAAGTCCCCTGTTGTTAACAGGTTTCTTAAAGGCATTACACACCTCTTTCCTCCTGTTCCGTTTGTGATGCCTCAGTGGGACTTGAACTTGGTTCTTACCTTTTTAATGTGCGCTCCCTTTGAGCCTCTACATAACTGTCCTCTTCGTCTTCTGACTCTGAAGACAGCCTTTCTGGTGGCCATCACCTCCGCTCGGCGGGTGAGTGAGCTCCAGGCTCTGTCATGCAAACCTCCCTTTCTGTCTGTCCATCCAGACAAGGTTGTTCTTCGGACGCGTCCGTCCTTCTTGCCAAAGGTGGTTACTGCCTTCCACATTGGGCAGACCATCACTTTGCCTACCTTCTTTCCGCCTCCGCATCCTTCCAGAGAGGAAGAGAGGCTCCACCGTCTGGACCCAAAACGTGCGCACTCTTTCTATATCGACCGCACAAAACACTTCCGGGTGGATGACCAGCTCTTTGTTGGCTACGTGGGCGCCAAAAAAGGTCGGGCGGTGCACAAACGAACCATCTCCCGCTGGGTTACCTTGTGCATCAAGGCCTGCTATTCTTTGGCTAAGAAGGAGCCTCCTGTTTGGCTGCGTGCCCATTCCACCAGGGCAACGGCTGCTACCACGGCTTTAGGCCGCGGTGTTCCGCTGCAGGATATCTGTCAGGCAGCTACGTGGGCCTCGCTGCACACATTTACAAAACATTATTGCCTTGACAGTCCGGTCCGGAGGGACGGCCACTTTGGCCGTTCTGTCCTCCGAGACTTCCTTGTCTGATCTTTGTTCGCAGACCCACCACCGGGGTTGGTATTGCTGGGGTATCTATTCTAAGGTAAGGAATCTGTCACTAACGTGTCTCTTTCAGATGCACAAGTTACTAACTTGTGTAACGATATATCTGTAAGAGACAGTAGTTAGTGACAGATTCCTTACCGCCCCACCCATCCTCCCCGTTCTGCGAACTGATTTCTAGGGTTAAGGACATCCCTTTCAGGGCCCTATTATTTTTCAGACACCTATGTCAGCTTCTTGCATGGCTCTGCGTTCCTGGCGCGGAAAGTCGTGTACAGAACTGACGTCAGCGCGCAGGGGCGGCGTCTAAGTACTGGCCGCGACGTCATCCCGGCGATCACGACGCCGACGACGGACGCGGAGCCGCACGACACCACCTACCGACGCGCAAGGGTACTGCTACGCAAAAACTTTCCGGATCCAGCCTGACGCCTGGGGATATTCTAAGGTAAGGAATCTGTCACTAACTACTGTCTCGTACAGATATATCGTTACACAAGTTAGTAACTTGTGCATCAACGGCCTTGACTCTGCCCTGATGGCCTTACAAGCAGATACCCCGAGGATAGGCACAAGATCGGTCCCTGTTCTGCTGTATGGAGACGACGCGGTACTCCACGCACCCCAAACGGCCTGCAGCTTTTAATAGTTTCTTATGTGACTTTCATGAACAAGATTTGTCCCCTAATCTAACCAAATCATACATAATGGAAATTGGGAAGAAGTGCAGGAAGCCTCATAGTTACAAAATAGGCACACACACCCTAGGGATAGTACCGGCCTTCTCAAATTTGGGCATTTTATTTGATGGAAAACTGAATTTTAAACATTAGAGGAGAAGTGCCTTGCTTTGATAAGGTCCTCGGGATCAATAACTAATTATGCTCATAGATTAGGACGTTGGTCACCAGGGACGATCTTAAAATTATATAATTCCATTTGCTGTCCCAAAGTTTTATATGGGAGCAAGGTTTGATGATTTAAGGTGGCTAACAAACTACAAACTGAAGAAAATAAATATTTTAGGCATTTGTTGAAAGACCCTCACAGCACTCTGTGCACATTGTTCATGAAGAATTGGGGTCTAAATACATTTCTGACATGGTGGCGGTCAAACCCCTATTGTGCTGGATGAACATCTGGTCTAACGAAGAGGCAGGCTTTAACAGGCTGGTAATCCAGGACTGTCTCTCTCTTGACCATGTGTTAAAAATCCCGTGGTTGAAATGCGTAAAGTACACCCTCTCCACACTAGGGCGTGTAGACTTGTTCACCAACCCTGACAAGGTGGGATCTCGGGAAAAGGCACATATTAAAGACTTGTTCTTTAAATATGCTACCACGATACGTGAGGATAGGGAACTTTACAAGCCTTCGGTGAGAGAACACATTCTAGTTAAGTCAACGCAGGGAAATAGGAATTTTTGTCCTGCCTTGACCAGGTATTGGCCACCCGCAATATGGGGTATTAGATCTGTGTATTTGACTTGACATCAATACTGAGGAGCCGGACTTGAGTTACTCTTGTCTGATTGTCTGAGTCTGGATATATTGGAACCAAAGTACAGAAGCTTTTCATAAAAATTTGATTTAACTGCTGGAGCCCTGATGAAGTTCCAGGATTGGAACGAAATGCGTTGGCTGATGTTCAACTTTTAAATCTGCAATTACAATAAAGACATATATTTTTTGGATACACTTGGAGCGTATGGACTTTGATCTGGTGCACCTTCCTTCTTATAAAAACCCAAGCAAAGTCGGACAGGTTCCCTTGGCAGAGATCTGTCGTAGGGCAACTTGGTTTCCCTTCACACTATTGCTTGGACTCAGAAGTAAGAAGGGATGGCCATTTCACTCATTCTGTGCTGCAGGATTTCCTCGCCTGACCACTTCTTTCACCCACCATCTGGGTGAAGGTACTGTTTATGTTATCTATACAAAAGGTGAGTAATTTGCACTTATAAATATTCATTAGAAGAAAACGTTACTTGTTAGAAATGGGGGTCTCTAGTTGGCAGAGGTAGGTACCTTTGTCCAAATAGGGACCCTTGCTTCTACTCAGGGTAAGGGGGATACACTTCTAAAATAACCCCTGCTCACCCCCTTGGTAGCTTGGCACGAGCAGACAGGCTTATCTCAGAGGCAGTGTGTAAAGAATTTGTGAACACATACAGTAATACAGTGAAAACACTACAAATGGACACCACACCAGTTTAGAAAAATAAGTAATATTTATCTAAACTCAAAACAAGACCAAATGACAAAAATCCACAGTACAGTATCAAAAATATCCTTAAAAATAGGTTTGAGTTATACGACGTTGTGACAGATAGAAATCCCAAAGTACGGCGCCGACCGCGAGGTGCGCGGCATCGGGCCCACAATGAACAGTACCTTGGAAAAGCGATGAAAACAAAGACGGCGTCGGGGAGGTAATGCTTCGTTGTTGCCGCGCGGCATCGGTTCCTTACGACCCATGGGGAGGTGAAGCCTCTGTTCCTTACTGCAGCACAGGGGAGGCGAGGCGACTGTTCCTTACTGCGTTGGGGAGGTGACGTCACGATGGCGCTGAAGCCCCTGTTCCTTACGATGGCGCGTTGCCGATGGATTCGGGGAGTCACCCACGTCGAGCATCGGCTCCGCGATGATGAAGTCGGCTTCGGAGTCGATGTGGCACAGCAGCAGGCGTCGGGCCCATGTCGCAAGTCGGAGCAGTGCTTACGGCTTCGGGCAGGTTACGGCGTCGCTCGCTGGCATCGAAGTGGCACGGCAGCTGGCGTTGGGCCTACTCCGCAAGTCGGAGCAGCGCTCATGGCTTCGGTGCAGGTTACGGCATCGCTCGCCGGTGTCGGTGTTGCAATTTCCTTCTGTAGCAGCTAAAACAGCAGTTCTAGATGCAGGCAGACAGAAGAGGTGAAGTCTTTGTGTTCCTGAGACTTCAGAACAGGAGGCAAGCTCAGTTTCAAGCCCTTGGAGATCTTTTCTTCCAGCAGGTGACAAAGCGAAGCAGCAAAGTCCTTTTTCTCCTTTCCTTGGCAGCAAGCAGCCACTGCAGGCCAACCCCAGACAGCACACATCACAGGGGCAGTATTCCTCCTCAGCTTCTCCAGCTCTTGTCCTTGGCAAAGGTTTCCTCTTGATTTCCCAGAAGTGATCTAAGAGTCTGGGACCCACTTTTTATACACACAAATCCTTTGTTCTCTGAAGGCAGAGAGTGTCTGTACCCAGCCAAAACCAGTTCTGTCCTCACTGGTGCAGCTTCCTGGCAGGAGGTGGAGACAGCATTGTTGAAGGCAGACCATGCCCATTCAGGTGAAAAGGAAATCTCCTCCCCCTACTCCAAATGCAACCCAGGTTTATTCAGCCCAGCCCTGACTCATCAGACTTCTGGAGCCACAGCCCTCTCCAGCCCCGTCATCCAAAAGCCAGACATGCAATACACAAACCTAGCAGAGGCACACTGGATGGTTAGGGAAGAAAATACCCACTTACTAAAAGTGGTATTTTCAAACACAGAATGTAAAAATCACCCTCACTAAAAGATGCACTTTAACATTCTGAGTTCAGGCATACTAAACTTTATTTTCCAATCTTGTTCCTAGGGTCAGTTATGTTTATAAGATGTTATAAACTAACTTCCTGTTCTGGCCTATGGGAACAGATAGCCTTGCAATAGTGAAAAACGAAATTAGCAGTATTTCACTATCAGGACATGCCACACACACCAGGGCATGTCCTACCTTTCACATACAATGCACCCTGCCCACAGGTGTACCTTGGGCCTACCTTAGGGGTGACTAATATGTAGAAAAGGGAAGGTTTAGGGACTGGCAAGTGTGTGCACCTGCCAAGTCGACATGGCAGTCCCAGACTGCCCACAGGCTCTGCAATGGCAGACCTGAGCCACATTTTACAAGCTGCTTCTGTGGGTGGCACAATCAGTGCTACAAGCCCACCAGCAGCATTTGATTTACAGGCCCTGGGCACACATGGTGCACTGTACTAGGGTCTGACAAGTAAATCAAATAGCCAATCATGGAATCACTAATCCATAACAACGATTTACAAAGGGAGCACTTGCACTTTGGCACTGAACAGCAGTGGCAAAGTGCCCAAAGCATCTAGACCAGCAAAAACACAGGAGGCAACAGCAAAAAATGGAAGGGAGACCCATGCCAATGGTGCCAAGTCTAACATTACTTAACTGTGGTACTGATCTGTCTAGTGGATATTCTACTTGCTCATTCTTTTCCCCATCCAACTGCCCTTACTGAGGAGTGGTCAGGGGCCACTGGTACTAAGATTCCAAGTTAGTTGTTGCAGTACACATCCTTGTTTAATCTGACGCTATACTCCCCTCTGCCTCTAAGGACTTGTAAAAAATGGACAAATCTTCACAAAATGTTCCCCAAAAAAGTGCCCCGGTGATTTTAGTTATGCATAGAAAGTTTCGGGGTGATCCGTCAAGTGGGAACCGAGGAAAGGAGGGGGCAAAAAAAGTGCATTTCCCATGGTAATACATTTAGAGTCTTTAGACACGCCTGCAGCCTGAACTGCTGGACAAAATTACACCGTATTTGGCAGAAAGGTAGATTTTGTTCCAGAGATCATGCTTTTTGTTATTTGGTGTAAATCTGTTCAGTAGTTTCGTAGATATTAAAGGAAAACCAAATTTGTATATCTGGGCGGAGCCTAAGCACAGATCTCATGATGGGATCTAATTGGCTGCCAACACTTCAACCATGAAGTGTTGGCAGTCATCTTGGGGCCAATATACATGAAGGCACCCCATTGAAATTCATTGTAGTGAATGGCAGGTTTTGAGGGTCACAAAAAGGAGAACGTATAAAGGGTGATAACAGATTTTAGTTACAAAATAAATCATTTGTTGATGGTACCATACTAATTTTAGGGATTGTGGTGTGTTCTAAGGTGATTTTACCCTGCAGAAAAGCCTTCTACTGGGATTTCATGAATCATGTTTGAGAGAAAACTGTTTCCTCATGATTTTCCCATAGAGGTTATGAAAGGTGATCCCAAAGCTAAAATGAGAGCATATTTTCTGTAAATTCACACTATCTTTCTCAGCCAAATGAAAATGAAGTCTGACATTCTCAGTAAATCATGTACTTCCAACAGGAGCAGCCATCATTTGATTACCTTGTGTTCTCCTGCAGCCCCCCAGAATGTTCTAAAGAACAAATAGAGCAGTAAGTGTGTTACTCATGACAAAAGTATAGCACACTTGAAGCCATTTTAATTGAATCAAACTGGTAAAACTTAAAACATTTAATTTAGAAAGGTACAAAATGAGGGGGTTCAGTTTGTCGTAGAAATTATAGTTAGCACTGTAGAAAGGACAATTAGGACACATTTTAAGTGAGTTCTCAAATATCTTCTGCTTCTATTTCATTAAAACATTCTGACATGCAGACTGAAACATGCACTTTCAACACCAAAAGCTGACTGCCCGTTAACTCCCTTGTGATCAGACGGTTTACTACAGTGTTCTAATGAGCAACTAGAGTGCTAACAGTCTGAATTTATGCCAAGAATGTGGCATATATGAACACCATCTTGATGGAGTCTAAGTGGAAATCTGAAAGCATTTTCTAATGAGGATACTGTAATAAAAGAGGAAATCGGGGAGCTTCATAACAAACAAGTCTCCTAAGATGGCCACCAGAGAAAAAAGAGCCCAAATGTATTCCCAAGTATAGCCCAATGACAGAAGTGTGCAAAACACTTAATTTTTTTGTTTTCTTTGCAGTTTTATATAGCGCAGACTTGACCTAATGGTATAGGAGTGCTTTAATTGAGCATCAGTTGCATTACACAAGGACAAATTAATTTGGGTTTTAGGCATGGGGAGATTAAGTGATTTGCCCAGAATTACAGGACGTCGAGCTGACGCTGAAACTCTAATCTGGTTCTCAGTTGCAAAGTCTGCAGCTCTGGCCGTAATGCCACATCCTCTCCCTTAAGAGTAACATATAATAAAGTGATCAACTGGATTAAAAAAACATAAAGATAGAAAATAATTTAAAAGCGCTTTGTCGCTATTTGAGAACTCAGAAAATATGTCCTCGTTAAGCTGTTTAGCGCACTAAACATAATTTTTATGGGAATAAGACCCTCTCTTGGAGGAGGGTGCAGTCAACAAGTTGACCACGATGTGCAGGCAGGAGGGGCAGCGGCAGCCCAATGGACCATGGAATGCAGGAGCAACAAACCAACCATGCACTACAGACAAGAGAGGCTGTGGCAATATAAAAGACCATTGAGGGCAGAAGGAAGAGGCAATGGCACTACAACAGTGCATGCCAATAGACCCGACTAAGACGGGCTCTCAATGTTTTTAAGCCCAAAAGGGCATTATTTTATCTGCCTCGTTCCTAAAATCTCCTCTTTTTCAATTTAAATCAATGGGGAAAATCATTCCCCTGGTTTTTTTTTTCTCCAAAATCTCCCTCTTACCAAGTTCAAATGTTAGGGAAGGAGGAATGGGGTAGGGACATGGACTCAGATAAGAGAGGGCAGGAGGGAGATGGACAAGGGCACCAAACTGACTTTACAGGGCGGGCATCAGGGGTTGCAGCAGCACAATACACCGCACAGGGCAAGCAGGACGGCAAGTGCAGCTCAATGGACCATGGAAAGCAATAGGGAGGGGACTGGGCCGTGCACATGGACAACCGAGAGCAGAGGGGAAAGAGACAAGGGCAGCAAGCTGAGCATACTGGACAGGCAAGAGGGACAGTTGCAGCATAATGGACTATGAAGGGCAGAGGGGACAGGGGCACGATAGCAGACAAGGCAGAGGGGAGGGGTATGGATCTGCACATGGAAAACGGGGGGCAAGGGCGCAGGACAGGAGCAGCAAGCTGAGCATGGAGGGCAGGCAGGATGGGCACTGGAAGCACAGCACACCATGGAGAACAACAGTGAGACTATAATGGCATACACACAGACAATGGAGGGAAGGTGGAAGGGTGTCAAGGCAGCAAGCTGATCACACACGGCAGGTGGGAGGGACTGTAGCAGCACAGAAGACCATGCATGGCAAGCGAGAGGGTTAGTGGCAGCACAACAGCATGGTGGGCTAGAGGGAGGGGGCCGGGGCATGCACAAAGGACCATGGAGGACAGAAGGGAGGGGTAGGGGCTGGACACAGACAAAAGAGGGCAGTGAAGGGGCTTAACAATAGACCATGCAGGGCAAACAGGAAGAGCAGTTGCAGCACAACAGAACATAGGGGGGAGGGGCAGAAGGGAGTGGCAGCAAAATGAACCATGGCGGACAGTAGGGAGGATATAGGGGCATGGAACTTGGACAGGCAGGGTGGAGGTAGCAGGGATAGGCGGCAACCATCTGACCATGCTAGGCAGGTGGGAGGGCAGTGGCAGCTCAACAGAATACTCAGAGTAGATAGGCGGGTGGAGTAAGATGGACCGAAAGGAGGTAGCAGGGACATGCACACAGATATCGGCGGGCAGGGGGAAGGTGAGTAGGGGCAGCAAGCTAATCACAGAGGCTAATTAGGAGGTCAATGATGAGGCATAGAATTGGGCTTCGGAGGTGTTGGAAACGGGTAGCGTGGTGCAGAGCGGGCAGGCCAAACTCCAGAGGAAATGTGTAAAGCATCCGCGCAGCACACACAGGCGACACACCAGGCACACTACAAACGGAGACCACACCAGTTTAGTTGAAAAACAGCATATGTATTATGCAGAACTCAGCACAAATAATCACAGGGGTGTACACGGCGCCAACTGGCACCAGGTAGATGGGAACAGTGGGGACTATTTACAGTGCAGCGCCAATCGGGCCGCTGCCAGCATCAACAAAAGCATGGGATGAATCAGGTTGGCCTAAAGTCCCCTCGGCCTAACCCTGTGAGCACAAGGGAAGAGCATTAGGCAACAGTAGCAACAAGACACTAGGCATGAAAACCCATTATGCGTAACCTCAGGCATAACATATATGCGCCTGGAAGGAAAACCTTAGGTTAGGCAGAGCCATAAACATAAATGCACATTAGGCATGAAACACCTTAACTCTTGGCAGGTGAACACAGGCTCAATTCAGGTAGGTACATTCAATTCGGTGAAAGTCATAATGCAGGTAAATCATACAGCAGTTGTGCTTAGGCCCCTATTCAATTTAGTAAAGGCCTTACAAGCCTGGCATGCCCCTCACTGCAGATTAGCCTGCGCGCCACTTCACACAGGGAGCCCGACTCCCGGGCCCCTGGCAAGACAATGCCCCTCAACGTTGCAGCTGCCCACTGTTATACGGGGCAGCTGTAAAGTCAGCGCAACCCAGGGGAGGCGGGGAACCGACAATGTGCCCCGACACCACCCCCAACCAAGTCAAGGGCAGGGTCCCCTCTCCGTTGCAGCTGCCTGCGCACTCGCAGGCCAGCTTGGAATCAGCCCAAAACAAGTTCTGGCACTGCCTGTGCAGGGGAAGCCCAATTTGGTCTCCCGAACAACAATTGCCCGTGAGGAACAGCTGCCACTGTCCTGTGGGGCAGCTGGGTGGAGTAAAACCACTATGGCCACGTTGGAGCCCCTCTCCGGGACTCTGAAAGGGGAAATATGCCCAATCGTTGCAGCGGCCCGCTACTGCGGTGCCGCTGTGTGTCCCCAAGGGTCACTGGCACTTTCGGTGCCTCTGGGGCCCCCGAAACATCAAGTGCCTCCTACGTCGCAGCTGCCCGCTGTCAGACGGGGCAGCTGTAGGGATCCGCACGGCAACGGGGGCGGGCACCGGCAATGTGCCCCGACGCACCCCCCCAGCTTCACAATGGGCCCCACTCACCGGCTGTCCTGCGGGGACTCTGCTCCTCGGGTCCACGTGGGCAGCACGGGCGCCTGCAAGGCTCCGATCGAGCCCCTCCTTCTCAGGGCCCTCCTACCGGACGGCTACTGCTGCGCGCTGGCTCTCCTCCTCTTCACCCGGGCCTCCCCTCGTGGGGCCCGGGGCTTCAGCACGGAGCCCGCGAGGCTCCTGACAGCACTCCTCCTATGGTGGAGACCCAGACCGGCGGGGTGGGCTCCCGCTCCGGTCTTCTTCGCAACACGGGTCTCTCTTCACCCGCGGGGCTCTCCTCAGCTCAGGGGAGCCCCCACCTACTTCCGGCAGACCTCAGCCGAGGTCTGTCTTCTTCCGGGTCGCCGCAGGCAGAGCGGCGGCCCTCCGCAGATCCCGGAGTGCGGAGTGGGCTCCCGTTCGGGTTTTCTCAAGGTAGGAAGGCGCGGGGTAGGCTCCCGCGGCACTTCCAAATAAGCGGCTCTCCTTCACGGCCACACGCGCTTCTTCACTCTGGGCTGCGGCGGTGATCCTGGCCAGTTTCAGCGTGCGGGGTGGGCTCCCGCCACTCAGCATACACACGGGGTAGGCTCCTGTGGTATTTTTAAGCAACCAGCTCTCCCTGGCAGCACGCGAGCAGCGCTCCACTTCTTAGCGCTACACAGCGCGCGGATCCCGGCGAGCGGCGGTGATCCCTGGCGGTGACACGCTTCTCTGTCACAGCGCTTCAGTCCCCCACAGCGCTTTGCAGAAGGTGTCGTCAGGGGGTTACAGCGCTTTCCAGGCTCCAGGGCACAGCGCTAGGGTGCAGGCATCAGCCCTCCTCTTCATGCAGGCAGGCACAGGCAGCGCTCCCACCTCCAGGGTCCCCCAGGATAAGTAGCGCTCTGGCAGTCCAGCGCTGCAGGCACCCTCTCCCTTCTTCTGGCACCTCAGATATAGCGCTCCACAGGCGCTAGAGGCCAAGAGACATATAATGCAGGGCGAGATCAGTGGCTAGTAGGGCGGCTCACCAGTCCCGAAGCAGCAGCTCCTCAGAACGGTCATCCTCCGGTAGGGTGGCAATCCTGCTAGCACAGCAGCCTCCACTCCGGCCATGTCTCTTTATTGGCCCTGGGGACAACAGGGGGGTGTAGGTGGGCACAGGGGCCAGCACACAGGCCCAATGTGGCGGTCTCCCCTGGCAGAGTTCCCCCTCAGTCAGTCCATGCTCTGCACTGCCTCTGTCTCCTCACTGACTCTGTCTGAGCACATGGCAGCCCAGCCCCCCTATATGTACGCCCCTCACCCCACCTACCAGACAGGCCTGGCAGCTTCCAGAAGGTTCTCTGGGGAACCGGTCCTAACTGGTCTAGGGGGAGGAGTAGAGCACCCTCGGTGCGACGCTTCCCTCCAAAAGCAGGGGGCGCTGGGGAACAAATCACTAGACTGCCAACCCACCTCAGTCAGGCATCACATGGGCAGGCAGGCATGGCGTCCATTTTAACAGTGACATTTTTCCACAGTGCTTTTCTAAAATGGTGGCGCTAACAGTGTGTACCACATTACACAGCATTTGGCATCTTCTGTTCGGACACACCATGTTTTACCCTTAATAAAAGCGAAAAAATTCAGGGCAAAAGGGCCAAGTCCAACAGGAGGGCAGGAAGAGTGGGCAGGGACATCAAGCTAAATGGAGGGCAGTGGCAGCACATCAGACCATGCAGGGCAGGAGGGAGGGATCTGGTGCATGGACCTGAACAACAGAGAGTAGGGACAAGGTGGATGGGGCAGCTAGCTAACTGTTTAGGGCAAGCGGGAAGGGCAGTGGCAGAACAACGGCCACACACGTCTGTAATGAGGGAGCAGGGTCATGATCTTGGACAATGAATGACAAGGAGGAGGGGGGCAGGTGCAGCAAGCTTGGGTGGTAGCAGCACAATGCCCGGCCAGGCTCTGCGTTCAAACCCCCCGGGCATATTACTTAATGTTAAAAAAACCTTAGAAAGTCAGTGAAAAAAAACAAAGGGTACAGGGTCATTATAGTTAGGTTCAGATTTCACTCATGCACACCAGTGAAATTCAGCAGTTATTTTTACCTGAGCTAACTATAACTTAGGCCGCCGCAATGCACTGCTTATGACCTCACATATTACATCACTCATGACATGGTCAGTGACATCACTGATGATATCTCAAATGACATCATTGATGGCATCATCCACAGAACCACTCATACACCCACTCCGACCCCTATACAACTCTCATACACCCACTCAAACAACCACTCACATACTCATTCACAGACCCATACAAGTACTCACACAACCACTCACTCCTAAATAGAGCCATTCACACACTCACTCACACAACCATTTTCTCACCCATACAGCCACTCATACAACCAGTCACTCACCCATACAGCCACACACTCACCAATACAGCTACTCACACACACACATTCACCTGTACAGCCACTCACTCACCCATACAGCCACTCACTAAATCATAGGAGCACTCACACCCACATAACCACTTACATACCCATTCACAGATCCATACAAGAACTCCCATATCCGCTCACTCGCCCATACAGCCATTCACACACTCACTCTCCAGTACAGCCACTCACACACCAACTTACTTAACTAAACACTCAAATAGCCACTCACTTACCCATACTCCCATGTGCACACCCAGTCACTCACTCATACAAGCATTCAGACACCCACTCACTCAGTCACTCAAACACCCACCCATACAGTCACTCACACACCCACCTATACAGCCATGCACACAGCCACTGACACAGCCACTCACTCACCCACACAACTACTCACACACCCACTTATACACCCATGCAGCCACTCACATACCCATACAGCCACTCACTCACCCATACAACCACTCACACACCCACAGAGCTAGTCAGAAACCCACCCACTCACCTATGCAGCCACTCATGCAAGCACTCAGACACCCATACAGCCACGCAGACACCCCCTCACACACCGATACAGACAATCACACAGCCAGTCAGATTACATATGTTAGAAATAGTATCACTCATTAGTCGTACACCTAGAATACTAATCTAAGTTTTGTAGTAGGTTAGTATATATGTTTAACACTGATAAACACTTACACTCACTGGATGATGTCATCAGTGTTATCATTTGAGGTGTCATCAGTGTTCTCACTGACCATGTCATGGGTGATGTAATAAATGAGTTTATAAGCAATGCATGGCGGGGTCGTAAGTTATAGTTCGCTCAGGTAACTATAACTGCTGAATTTCACTGGTTTTGTACGAGTGAAATCTGAACTTAACTATAACATACTTGTAACCTTTGGTTTTTTTCCAGTGAAAATATAAATATATATACACACACACACACATACAAACAAGTTTCCCCCCCACATCATTTTCCCATAGATCCAATTATCGTTAGGTGGTCCAAGGAAACAGGCAGCACAATGTTAGGTTGAGTCCAATCACTCACCTGAAATCCAGGTTGTCTGACGGGGCGATGAAAAGTACCCCAGCCCTCCTAGAACACCTCTCAGCACTACTGTGAAGAACAGGAACCCTGGCAGGTGTCCCAAGAGGGAAGGGGGATGTGGATGAGTGAAAAGAGCACACAGCTGCGTTCTGCCACCTGGACCAGCTGGATTGTAGGACAGCCTATCGTCTTTCTACCTATATAATAAAAAGTCTGTGTATTAGCTAAATGGCTATTGATTGGCAGTAACACTATTAATGAGCACAAGAGTAAGTCTTCTCACCCAAGCCTATAATCACCTTTAACATAGATGACACATCATAGTACTCATGTTGCGGTAGGAACATTGAAAGCGAGCATTAGTTTCTACAAATAATCATGCAAGGTAACAAGCATTGACAACCACAAGTCTGAGAAAAAACAAACATTGATGAATGTAAACAGGGTTAAGCTCTACTTCTAGCATACTGCAATATGATTTATATGGAGCCTGTGAGAGTGCTGACAGATCATACAGGCTGTAGAACTGGGTGTAGTGTGTAAGTTCCTGACACACAACCAGGTTGGTTTACAGCAAGCTGTATTTATTTCTTCTTTCTCTTCTCCATAGTGCAATGGTACAGGTTTGGCGACACATTGCGGCCGGAGCCTTCAACTGGCCATAGAGTTCACAAAGTACTTAGTTTTTTTGAAAGGGACAAAGCACTTCCCCCACCATCAACATATAGATGCTAGACTGCAAAAAGGCTTATTTAGAAGCGCTCTTGAATTAACCGCCATCTTGTTTATACCGCGGAACCCCTGAGCGCAATACATTTATTCTGTTCGGTTCACATTATAATAAATTCACTTTTGTAATGGTAAAGTACCAATATATGCAAGACCCTTTCACTCACCATTTTTACATGATCTGAGATGACGTGGTTTTGCTGTTATGCATGTTTTAGGATTCATTGGAATTTACAATCTATAGTCATTGCCATTACATGACACAGTACAACATAACATGCATTGATAAAACCAGATGTTATGGCAGCAATTGGGAAAATCCATCCAATATGATCTTTAGCGTTGGTAATATTCTCTTCAGTAAAATGCTATACAACTAAGATATTTTGGAAAAATGGTACATAATCGATAAAATCCAAAACATCATTACCATGTCAGAATTCCAATAATGTACTGCATAAGTCCCCATATTACTAAGATTGTAAATTGAAAATCATATGAAACACAAGTCTCCAGATCAGTTGTTTGTTGCATATATATGAAATTTTGCCAGCTCAGAGTATGCATTTTAGTCCATCAATATAATTTCATTCACAATGACATGAGCTTATGTCATTGCTGTACATGTTTCTGAGGGCACATTCTATTGAGTGAAGTACAAAATGGCTCACCCTGCATGCACAATCAATGCCACTTCATTCTTAGATATAGAGGACCTTAATACCATACTTTTGTAGGTCAAAGCCACTTCATTGACAGAAATCCAGGACCCAGAAGCAAAGACCGCATGGTGATAAAACAAAGTCTTTATTTGACTAAGGAAAACGCTGATCAATTATCTGAACATACCCAGGACTGCAAACCTCATGAGTCAATATCGCTACATTTATGAAAATGCATGACCAATGTGCAAAACAGCATAAAATAATAAAGCTGAATGTAATAGGGACAGAAAGTGCTATGTGCATAGGATATTACAATGAGGGCCTCATTGACGTGCATCATATTGGACTGAATTGATGTATATCATAATTGGTTACAAAAAGTGCTATGTGCAAGATATGTTGTGGTCAGGACATATGATCTATTATGCCCTATTTACCCTAGGTAGACAGTCAAAGTTTATCGATATCGTGGAGCCATCTGACCCCATAAAGTGCTAAGAGTTAAAGTGCCTAATGCAGAGAGATCAAGTTCGCATTGAAGTGTCATATGCCTACCCCCTTGATCCATACTCATTGAAGACTCTAATTCAAAATTTGTGCAATATCTAGAAGCCGCCTGACCCCATAAGGTGCTAAAGATAATGTGCCTAATGCAGAAAAATATAGCTTACAGTAAAAGTGTCATGTGCGTCCCCCATTAATTCATACATAGAAGACTGAAATTCAGATTTCAACAAAACAAATACTAATACATGATCGCTAAAACTGTAAAAAGATTAGATTGCAAAATACAGACTTCATGACTTCTGTGATAGTGATGTTACCAACGACATAATCATGGTCTTGAAGAGAGTTAGGTAAGCCAACTAAGAGGATGAGTGAATTCAAAGTTTCAAGAAATCGAGTGCTAGAGAGAGCATATGGCAAATGCAGAGCCAGAGGGTACCAGATGCAGGCAAACCCTCATAGATGTACATGTATTTCCACATCTGCATGTAGTCCCTATGGTACCTATCCGTGGCCATCAAGATGATCTACTTTGACTCCGATCTTCTCAGTCAACTCCTGGTCACCCCCTCTTGGTGCCTTCATAATATGTTTCAATACCATAGTAACTCATTTCCGACTTGTTGTCATTATGATTTTCCCAAATATGTTTGGCCATGGCATATGTAAAATCCCTCTTGGAGGTAGCCCGAAGATGTTGCAAAATCTGTAGTTTGAATTTGTTGATAGTGCTTCCTATGTATTTCTTTCCACATTTGTACTCCAGGACATATACCACATGTGTTGTCTCACAGTTTACGCATTCCTTTATCATCATTAGGTTTCCATTATGTAGCTCAAAATTCATCTTGTTTTGGCCATATGAAAAAGATTTGCACTTTAAACAGCGCCAAAAACTTTTTGTCTGGTTGTAAGCCAATTGGAATGATCTATTTTGCTGCTTGTCATGAAACTCTTTGTTAGACAATCTCCCAATGGAGATGTCTTTTAGTAAGTGATCTTAGGATAATCAGGCAGTATTTGACTCAAAGTATCATCCATTTTGAGCAGTTTCCTCTTAGGAGTTCCCTCACCTCGTGACTTGAGGCACTGAAATCCAGAATACACCTAATATCATTACTTGAATCTTCACCTCTTGAGGCTACTTTTTGGGGGATCAATAGTTCTTCCCTTTTTCTTTTCCAGGCTCTCAGTGCATCATCTAGTACTGACTGGATAGCCTCTACGAAGGAACCTTTGACACATGTCTTCGGCTTGTATGGCAAATTCATTGTCCTCAGAGCAGTTATGTCTTGCTGTGAGGAGTTCACCAAATTGTATACCCCATTTGAGTGCCCTGGATGGCCACTCATGGCATGTAGAGCTTTAAGCTATTACAGCTTGTGGGGAACCTGTGGATTTTGGTACACATTTTACCATCCATCCGATAAAAGAATTTCTATGTCAAGATAGGTTATTTCCGTGGCACTGATGTTATGGGTGAATTTCAATTTCTGGGGATTGTTATTCAATGATTTAATAAAGCTCACAGGATCTCTCTCACTCATGTGGGTAATTTGCAAATGAAGGATATGACAATTGAAGTACCAACAATAAAGGAAATTGAAGACCATAGAAGAGCAATTTAATCCTTACATGCTCAGGGTTCTGATGGAGCTGCAGCTTGTATTTTGAAATTGCAACCTCGTATGTGGCCATTTTCCCCTAAACGTTTTATTCCAGGCAACTATAACAAATCAACAGGATCTCAGGATCATTGAAAGGAAGTATAAGAATTCCTATCTACAAAAAAAGTGACCGAACTCGTCCGAGAACTACAGAATGGATATATCAGAATAAATGTATGCAAGACACTAAACTGAGTCACCTCGAAGGCAGGGTAGAAGCAGCTGGAATACTACCAAATTTGTTTTATATCTAATCAATCAACTATTGATATGTTTTGCGTTAAGGCTATTTAGCAGAGATATACATTTAAATTTAAGGGAGTCCCTTTATTTGCAGTGTTTGATTCTGCTAGTGCATTTGATTCAGTTAACAGGAACTGCACTGTGGAGATAAATGGCATCTGGGGCATACCAGAAAGTTTTCTAAAATTGGTAATAGAATTGCATAATCAGTATGGGACCCAACAGCAGCTTAGTGAAAACAGAACTATAACTAGAAAGATCGTTAGACTGTATGGGCTGCGAAAAGCCTGTATATTGCCCAATTGTTATTCTCAAATTGCATTTTTCATGAGGCGAAAATATTACAATTTGCCTCTGGTCTTTCTTTCCAAAATTATCAGAATATCACATCCAAAGCATCTTCTGTGCCAACAATACTGTTCTTCTGGACCTCATACCCATAGGCCTTCAAAAGTCGCTTGACAAATGTCAAATATTGAAAGGAAAAGTGTTAAAAAAAATAATATAGTAAAAACAAAAGTTATAGTTTTACTAAAATGGAAATAAATAGATCTTCAGTTGGAACGCCAGGAAAACCACACAGCTTGGGATTGTGCCACCATTCGCCTACGTTTACCAGGAGAGCACAGCGCCAGCGGGAGAGGAGTGAGGAGCAAGGATTCCAATCCCCAGACTCCACGGCGCCACCGTCATCGTTGCTGCGGCCGGAAGCGCATAATTTACTGCTGCGGGCCGCTCCCGCGGAGCGGGACGCCAGGCAGGAAAACCAGACAGCTTGGGATTGTGCCACCATTCGCCTACGCTTACCAGGAAAGCACAGAGCACAGCGCCAGTGGAAAAGGAGTGCGGAGCAAGGACTCCAATCCCCAGACTCCACGGCACCACCACCACCGTCGTTGCTGCGCCCGGAGGTGCATAAATTACTGCTGCGGCTCCCGCGGCGCGGAACGTGCGCGGGCCGCGCCCGGGCCAAGGGCCGGTCCGTCCTGCGCCAGTCGGCGACAGGCGGGACGGGTCCACCACCCTTGAATTTGATTTTATCGGGCGAACCAGCGTTATATCAAGGAATGTCCATTTATCTTGTTGAATAGAGCGAGTAAATCAAGCTGCAACAGTGACAAATTAAACACTGGAGCTAAGAGCAGACAGGAGCTACTCTCACACACCAAGCAGCGAAGCCTTGCCTAGGTCATCAAGCAGGCTGGAACATTGGAACTTCTCAGTTTAAAGTACCTTCATCAATCTTATCCCTTTAGGCTTTTACCAATATTCTAACTTTGCCAAGTCCTTTCTTCTCTGCCTAAGGTAGCCACATCGTGACAGTTTGATAGACAGTAGCAGATCTAGCTGACTGTTTTTACATATTTTAAGCTGTGTGTGCAAAAGGCATTGTGGGGGAAGGCAAGGGGGCCAGGGGTTAAGGGCAGCTATCCCCAGGTAAACAACGCATAAGCAGGTGGGTGGCTGGGTAAACGGTTGACCACCTGAGTTACATTGTGATAAGCCTATAACTGCACTGTCCCCCACTAAAGACACTAACCTTTAGCGAGTTCTACTCTCTTTGAGCTCACCTTTAAGACAATAGTACGCTAGAGATACTTGTCGTTAACATGGGCAAATGCAAGCATTTAGCCACTGGTCGAAAAATCCCCTCACCTGACACGACACAATCATCCTTACTAAAATACATTACTGGAGCGATGGGAGCCATAGAGAAGCAGATCGAAACGGTAGAGGAATCTTTGTTATCAGGAGGGGGAAGTGAAACGGCCGTAACAACAAAAGCTCAGATCCTTACCAACGACCCTGAAACTAGTGGAGGAGCTATACTAGGGAGGGGTCCTAGTAGGGAGACCGAGACTGAAGTAGCTATTAAGACTACCAGTATAACTGAGGGGACTTACGCCAATGTTATCGACATTACTGGAGGCACAACAACAGGCAAGGGTAGCAGGAGGGAGAACAGAGGGGAAGGGGTTAACAATGCAAATGGCTGTATTCAACATATAGATGACAGTGTCTCCCTGACTAAATCCAACTCCTCCCCACCCCCCACCTAAACGGGTCCAAAAAAATCCCAACCCCACAATGTAACCACCCTACTCAGTAGAGACTTGACTTGGAACAAGAAGGGTAGCTCTCATAATCAGGGAACAGTCCAGACGGAGTTAACTGCAGCTGCTACTCTCTCAGTCCCCAATATTAACACAATTATTGGAAAATTAGATGCCTTAACTGAGGCTTTTCAAATACTTGACCAGCATGTGAAAGATACCATGGGGACAATACAATCTAGACTTACCAAAGTCGAAGTAAGAACAAACTTCTGTCTGGAACTTTTGAAGATCTTCTCTTCAGGCCTAAAGCAGAAGGCCTCCGGAATACCAGCTGAGCCTTCAAACGATCTCATATCTGATAATATCACACCAAGAGGATGTACCATTCATCCCTCTAATAATGCAGGCACAAATAATATAAGAGGGGCGGAGGAGGACAGGTCAAGGGCAGGAGGCGGGGACAGGAATAGTAAAGAGATTATAAGGGCTCAGGAAATGTCAGCGGTTAGCAACCAAGTTGAAGGGTTAGCTGAAAATATATCCGATCGTTTGGACCTTCCGCCAGCAGCTGCCCCATATGTAGTAGTCTTGACTAACGTGCTTTCCCTCCCCAATAATGACAAGGATAGCTGGATCTCGCTGAGAAATAAGTCCCTAAATTGGCTAGGCATTACAACAGGCTTAACCGACCAGTTATTTAGAGATTTCAAGATGGTAAGGCGAGTCAAGTGGGTAGGGAGAGGGAACAAAACCCACAGTGGCGAATGTTTGGTATTGACTTTTAGATCTCTTCAGCTGGTGGACGCGGTCCTAAATAGGACTGGGGTCCCCAGCACTCATGGAAATGGTATTTCATCACACCCCCTCGGTTATTTTGTATCACCCCCTAGACTCAAGAAACAACATGCTCCCACAGTCCAGGTTCGAACAGAGATTGAGGTTTTTAAACTTCACAATTCCGACTTATAATAGGTTTCAATGTTTAACGTCGTTGGATGGTCTTGATTGACTTAAGGAGGGGGGCAAACTTGACAGGAGAAAAAAAGCCACAGATAAGTCCTGACATCGAAAACTTAGTTGGTTCTGCCACCATTATTACCCCAGCGACACCACTTGAAGTTATCTTACAGAGACAACAAACAGCTGCCCAAGTTGCCAACCCCAATGTGCAAGTTCCCATGATAGATACTCATTTAGTGAAAGTAGCACAACCCAAAATTGAATCCTTTGGATATGTGTTTTAGAACGTGGCGGGCCTACGTCGCAAAATACATATCACAGAATGGTTAGATTTTATAGCCAATTTTCAAATCATTTGCCTTCAAGAGACATGGCTTACTGAGGTCATCAATATAAATGGGTACAGGACATACTTTACTCAGGCAATACCATCACTTCATGGAAGGGCCAGGGGGGTCTGTGTACTTACGTAGCAAACACTGTACAATTCACTAACATCGACTTTATTACTAATAACCCATACTATCAAGTAATGGTATGCAAGTCGAAAGGTTGTGCCACCCTAGTAATAATTAACTTTTATAACAATCTCACGTCAAGAGTAATAAATGAGGATGTGCAGGAAATAAATAATGACCTAGAGCGTGTTACCGTGGGTAAAAACAAGTATATTGCATTTCTATTGGGGAGTGATTTTAACAAACGTCAGTGCAATGCCCAGTTAGATAAAATCTGCGGAATTACAAATATAGAGGATATAGACCTCCCACATTTTGCACATGCTATACATGGTAACAAGTTAAATGAACTAATACTCAAATTTGATTTGTCATTCGCAAATGAAATTTCAATACCCTATGCGCACCGAAAGAAAACTTTTAACGGGCCAGCTAATAACAGCATCATTCACCATGTTTTAGTGTCAAACTGCTGCACTGGCTCCATTTTACATTTTTGTACACACAAGATTGCACTAAGCGACCACTTCCCACTGAGCCTCCAATTAGCGATTACATCCTTTTTTAAACAAAGACACAATAATGTTATTCCACAGGTAGAGGGGTTTGAACTAGCACGGCGCAATGGATGCACCCTGCGCTGGACACAGATCAATCCAGAAGATCTCCTCAAACAGTTAATAAATAATAATAAAGGCCACTTTGACTTATGTCTAAACAAAAATACAACCCCAAAGGATATTATTGGGGCCTGCTTGGCCATTGCAAAGGGCATAAAAGAGAGTCTCTTTGCCACGAGAGGGAAGACAAAAAAGGAAGAAAAGAGGTGGTTTGATGCTCTTTGTAGTAAAGCCCACAAGCGCTTGAAGGAGGCACTACATAAAACACCTAGGTGTAATAGAGAGGTCCACCAATGCAGAGCAGAATATAAACAGGCAGTAAAGAAGTGGAAATCACATCTATGAGAGTCTGCCTGGGAGTACTTACAGGAGGCTAGTGCTAGTAATGACGAGAGAACGTTCTGGAATATAATTAATTCCTCACCATGAAGCACAGAGGTGTCCCCTGTAATCAAGACTGCTATCCTGGAGGAAGAATGGATTGAGCATTTTGTCGGTATCTACTCGGCACCTGATATGATAAATTCACAAGGCCAGGGACAAACGGTCAATGTGAATGGAATCCAATCTCAAACCTTTCTATTCTCCCGTTTTCCCTAGAGGAAGTTGACAACGCGATACAAGCTAGCAAGAACAGGAAAGCACCAGGGCCAGATGCAATCCCTGTCGATTTATATATGGATAACACTAACTTATGGGGACCCTGTTGACCCACGTCTTGAGGGCTAGTTGTTTAGTAGGCATGCTTCCTTCCGTCATGGGGAGAATCAATCATTGTACCTATTTATAAAAATGGGGATCGCCTAAACCCAGCATGTTACAGGCCAATCTCCCTGATTGACTCCCTAGCGAAAATAGCGGGACGTATAAAGCTGGAAAGATTACAGCAGTGGGCTGAAATCAATGGGAAACTGTCAGACCTGCAATATGGATTTAGACCTGGGGTTGGGACATTTCCAACCTGACGGACCTCCGTTTACGGGACTAAGACCCGCATCAAGAGCTGCAACAGTGCGAAGAATTGGGTTACCACTGTTGTCTCTTTATTCATGATACAGTGACATTGTTCACTTCACTATCCTGACTCCTGGAATCCCCTGGTAACCCTGGCAGTTACCTCATCTTCCCCCATCAAGGATCTTGTTATTCTGAATAACCAGCAGAGTCCTAGAGGCCGCAAATTAACACTTTTAGGGAAATTAGCCATTTCGGCTACAACTGACACTATTATAGGACGATTGAATCAACTACACCTCCGGCTAAATCTGAGTGCCCAGGTCCGCAGAATCCCCGTCCTGAAGAGACCCCGTAACACAAGAGGGTCGAAACGTCGTCGACACCAAAAAAAAGGGAGAGTCCCAGAATACTAGAAATAATCTCTAGAATGATGGATTAAAATCAGATTCCCTAAAGGACTTCCCTTATTATTCCAATAACCAATTGCTTTTCTTTATATTGTCACTGCAAACTACTTCACTGTTGGTTATGGTCACTACACTGGGGCACATGAGTAAGGTTTTTGGTATTATCTTGTATATAGTGTGAATACACAAGCAGATTTCTATTTTTCTAACTACTGTTATCGCAAATAAAAATTACGCCCATTTTCAGTACATTTATTTACTCTAACTGCATACTAACTTAGGCGCAAGAAATTAATACTACTTGCATATTTTTCATTTTTTCGTAGTAATGAGGAAGAACAGGAAAGCACCAGGGCTAGACGCAATCCCTGTCGATTTATATATGGATAACACTAACTTATAAGGACCCCTTTTGGCCCAAGTCTTGAGGGCTAGTTGTTTAGTAGGCTTCCTTCTGTCATGGGGAGAATCAATCATTGTACCTATTTATAAAAAAGGGGATCGCCTAAACCCAGCATGTTACAGGCCAATCTCCCTGATTGACTCCCTAGCGAAAATAGCGGGACATATAATTCTGGAAAGATTACAGCAGTGGGCTGAAATCAACGGGAAACTGTCAGACCTGCAATATGGATTTAGACCTGGGGTTGGAACAATTGAGCAGAGTCTTAATTTAGACATGCTCATTGGTAAATATGTAAGAATAAGGTAGGGGAAGCTTTACCTAGCCTTCGTCGATCTTACATCGGCGTTTGACTGTGTAATACATGCCAGGCTATGGTTAAAGTTGAAAGAAATGGGGGTGGCGGGCCCAATCATTAGCTTTTTAAGAGATTTATATACGGGATGTAGAGCCAAGGTAAGGTACGGGGCTAGAGGAGAGTGCACTGGAGCCTTCGGCGTGGAGAGAGGGGTAAGACGGGTGTGTCTTTGCTCCCTTTCTGTTTTCTCTATATATAAACAGTGTAGGGGAGAAGCTCGTAGCTGCTTCTAAAGATCTTCTGCAAATAGGCACGCACCCTGTCCCGCCCCTCCTCTATGCCAACGACGCAGTTTTATTGGCCCGCACCCCATTGGCCCTACAGACGTTGCTTACCAACTTTGTCGAATATATGAACAAATTGGGTCTCCAAGTCAACCAATCAAAAACCTTCATTATGAAGGATGGTAAGAATAATGAGAAATGCAAACAGTTAACAATAAATGGAATAAAGATCAGCTTCACCAACACTTTTTCTTATCTTGGAGTCCAATTCAACAAAGACGGGGTATGGAACAAGGCAATCGAGAACAGAAATACCCTGTTTAGAAAGGCATGTTGGGACCATAGAGGCTTTGCAAGTCGACTCGGTACTAATCCTCCAGACATGATGACGAAGATATATAAAGCAAAATGCACCAGTTTAGCACTTTACGGGGCGGACATATGGGGACATAAGAAATGCGCAGACATGCAAGTAAGAGAAAATATTTTTTTAGATATCTTTTAGCAGTCCCCAAAAGCACTTCAGTATTTGTACTCCACTCCGAACTTGGTGCCCCCTTTCTTACAAATTTAATCAAGCTTGAACCAATCTTGTTGTGGCACAAAATCTGGACTTCATATTACACAGCCCTTACTCGAGCAATAATAGCCGATTGTTTGAACTCAAGTGCATATAAGTCCATACCATGGCTAGCGTTTGTCCAGCGATTCTTTGGTGATATGGCCCACCCAGAATATTTCGAGAAACCAGACACATTAGTCACCATCAGCAGAAATGCAATGAAAAGAGAGGTGGAGGCTCATTTGGAAAAACTTACCTTGATGACCGAACTTCCAAAATCTTCTGTTCTACAAAATCAATTGATATTAACCACTTTTAATATACAGCCTCATCTTATGTCTGTTTTAAATTCACGGCATAGGTTTGTCCTTACACCCCTAAGACTGGATATATTTCATAGCCTATGCTCCTTCCCTATTATGAATGAGTGGTCAACAGATCTGGTAAACTGTCCCTGTGATGACAGGATGTCTCAGAATACTATGCACGTGGTTCTCTTGTGTAAACTTTAAATACAGGAAGCGGTATATTTTTCCAATAATAAGACAATTAAGTTTTAAACAATGTTGTCCGATATATTTGTATTTGCAATCATTGCCAACGCTAGAGATTTGTTGCAGAATGTCATCTTTCCTTTGGGCAGTGTTTTATGCTAGAAAGAAGATGACATCAGGTAATACTTAGAATATGGAAATTGGATTATACACTTAAGGGGCATTGACATTAAGGTCCTGGTGAACAACTAAATCTGGAAGGCAACATGATAAATACTACACTAACACACTGTAATCATTTTTAGGACTTTATTTGTATAGTTGTTTAATGGAAGTTCTAGTAGTTAGTTGATTTTTAGTAATTGGTGCCCATGTTTATAATCTGTTTAAAATGTACCTGTATGAATTTAATTAGATGACTTTTTAATATCTTGAGCTTATGAGGATATTGCTTTTTAATCCATTTTATATGTAATGAAATTAAACTGATGCGTGCTGCTTTTTTTATCTGTGTAAACGCTTTATGGATGTTTGTTGTGACTCCGAATAAAGCATGACATGACAGTTGGAAACTCACAGGAATTGGAAACAGCGCTTATGTGTATCTGGAAGTAACCTTTTCTTGTAATTGAGCTGTAAACAATACACAGATGTATTCATTGGTTGTACAAATAGTATGGCAAATACTTGAGGTAAATTACTTGGTAAGTTAGCTCAAAAACCTTTTTAAATGTTAAAAGAAACTTATGAGTTTCAAATTGTAAGGTTTCTGTTATATAGATGTGAAATATTGTATTAAAGGCATAGTTAAAAATGTAAGGTTGCTGAAATGTCTATTTGAGAGAAATGGGTTGGTTACCCCAAGGCTCATCCAGCAGTATTTTAAGATTAGTCTTGGGTTTGGTTGGTATTGCTTATAAATTTCACAAAAGAGTTGTAAATTATTGGATCCATATAATGGCAAGGGAAAAAGAGTTTTAATATTTACTTATAAACGAAGTAGAAAATTCTCAGGAGACTCAATGGCACATTACCATAAAGAAAATTAAACTCCAGTTTGTTGTTCCAGATATGATACAGAATATGGAGTAAATTGTTAAGCTGCACCCTTATCGGGTTAAGCGATTTGGTAGACATAAGTAGAGTTCTTGGAGTAAGGCTAGAAGGGAGTTGATGATTGAAGACATGGGGAATGCAATATTTTTGTTCTCTGATGTGAATCGGTTTAAAGTGTACAAATTATTTATATAAACTTTTTTTTTTTTAATATGGTCTGTTGTTTGGCATATTTTCTGTTTGTACTGCTTATATTGGTATATTCTGCAAAAATAAGCTGTGACTCCCAAAGAGGGAGATTTAGGGAGATAAGCAGCTTCACTACCACCACCATCATCCCTGTCGACACTCCTGCCACTGCAGAGATTACCAGTCGAAATCTCATCGTTGAAGCATAGCTCAGCACCAGCGTGCAAGCTATCAAACGCCAGCTCAGCAGCAGGTATTTTGCTGAGAGGACACCTTCCACCGAAGAAGGCATCCACCACAGATCCAAGCTGCCAATGTCGAAGCGCTCACCATCTACCTGCCCAATGTCAAAAACACTTCGGGCCACACGCATGACCGCTACATTTTGCGAGTTTCTAATTGCAACTTTTGCCGACTCGTAATTAAGAAATCGCAAAATGTGATGTACTAATCTGTCTCAGACACATTTAGAGATTCCTATTCGGTCGCAGCTGACCTACCCCATTAATATTCATGATGTAGGTCGCAATTGGAAATCGCTAAAAACATAGGGATGGTGGCCTGCTGGGGACAGCAGAACACCATGTCTGTGTTTGCTCTTAAATAAAGCAACATTTTTTTTTTTTTTTAAATGCAGCACGTTTTCCTTAAAGGAAAACTGGATACATTTGAAAAATCAAAATGAAACGTTTCAGTTTCACTTTTTAAAAGTAGGCAGTGGTCCGTGGAACCACTGCCTGCTCTTAAAATACATTGTTGCAACCCTTCACAAAGAAGAAGGGGTCCCCTAAGTACCCCTTCCCGTTTGCGACTGGCTTACCACTTACTTCAAGTAGGTGGTAAAATGCAAATGTTATGCAACCGCATTCCTGTTGCAAAACATGCATACATTCCCCTGCGACTCGCTATTAGGAAGTGACGCCCCTTCCTAACACCGACCCGCAAACCCTATTTTGCAATTCCATAATTGGTTACCGACTCGCAAAAAAGGGTTAGCACATGTCAAAAGGCTATTTAACGGTCGCATACGGCCTGATTCTCCGTTTGCAACCGCTAAAACCTTTTGAACATGTGGCTCAAGATGCTGAAGCATTCCACGTCAAGACAGTCCTCACAACCCTTAAACATCAACATCGAGGTATTCACAGTCAGGACAATGGATGTCAACGCTTTCTCCAAATCTCCTTCTGGATGCCTTTCCTCTTCTGTGTCCCCATAGGTATAACTTTTGTCATCATGCCTAACTAGGGTAGTTCTCCATTATTGAATCTTTTATAGATTCACATGCTTGAATCTTCCCCGTCTTCATTGTGGGAGTCCCATGGTAACAGTAGAAATAGTAGTACTGAATACATTACATAGACCTCCATAGAAAGAAAATTCAATTGAGTACTCTTTCAACCTCCTTTCATAACATCCAAAGTTCAGCCAATCACAGCAGAGACCTCAGAGTAACCCTCTCCACAGAGCCACCACACCTCAGATTTCTTACCGCACGTCGTGTGATTGGGAGTCTCTCTGAGCTCTGCTCAGTGACAGTTGGCTTCTCAACTTTTGACCTCCAGCTTCCAGCTCAACGTATTTCTTTCTGTGACTTTCAAAATGCCAGATACAAAAGGGTTGTTTAGGCTCTGTAAAACTTGTGGGAAATCTATACTTTTCTCTGAAGATCCCCAAAAGCAATGTTTCTATTGCCTCTACCCTGACCATAAGTCCAGGGAATGCAAATACTGCCGAACGTTCTCGGCCAAGACCCTCAAGGATAGGGAAGGAAGACTGCTCCTCTGGCTTCAGAAGAAAAAAGCTGTTTCTGAATCTGGCTCTAAACTGAGGAAAAACACCATTCTTCTTCCAGAAAAAGAAAAGAAGGCAGCTCCTCTTCTCACCAAGGGGACTCAAAAAGATCAAAATCACCATCGACGAGACCTTCACTGTCGACGGGTCTTCCTCCACCGATGAGGTTTTCTCCGCCTACCACCTCCTCGTCGATGACGCTGTCCTCATTTCCGCCAACGGTGGTGGTATCAGCGACGACACCGTCGACGGTACCGTCAACAGAAGGAAAAATCCGTTTGGTTTAAAAAATACAGGACTTAAAAAATATCTCCATTACCTCCAGCTCGTCTGCTTGATGTTCAGGAGTCTGAGAATGATAGTATGTTTGGCCCTGCGTATAGTCCATCTCAATTAAAAGTCAAATGTCAGGACTCTGATGATGAGGACTTGGAGGACAATGACCCTTCCTCTTAATTAGCGGGAGAGTATTAATTTACTGATACAGCTACGGTACAGCAGCCAGAATCTTTTCAGGAACGTTATCCCTACAATAAGAAGACCCTCGTCATTTTAGAGAACCATCTATTAACGTCCTGGTATCGTTGGTGACAGACTTGTGTCATAAGTTAAATGATTACTTACAGACGCTTTCCAGAGGCTAATGCTCCACAACATCTTCCGCCTCCTCAACATGCCCCTGTTGAGCAAGCAGGACAAGTTACACCTAAGCCCGCCAGGGAAACGGTTTTGCCTCCTCCAATTATTATTGCTGAGGACACTCAAAATGTCGACCAACAACAAGTGGAGGAAGGAGAAATAAACACTGATGTAGATACCCAGGATGAATGTGATGATTATATAGTTCCGATGCCATCATCTCCTACCCCTCCTCCAACAGATTCTCCCCCTGCTGACATTGGGAGCTTTCATGACCTTCTGGAACGAGCATCCAAACGCTTTGATCTGCCTATGCCAGTAAAACAAACTGAGTGTTTCTTGTATGACTTCAGGCCAGGCACTCAGCGATCCATTAGGGCAATTCCCATAGTGGATTACTTGTGGCAAGAAGGTCTTAAACTGATGAGGACACCAGCTTCTATCCCAGTGGTGATACCGAAACTGGACAAGAAGTACAAAGCCCCTGATAATTCACCCACATGCCTCATTGGTCGTCCTAGGCCGGATTCTGTAATTTTGAAGGCCGCACAAAGAAGAGCTAAAAACCCAGCATCTCAATGTTCTGCACCGACAGATAAAGAAGGTCGCCGGCTGGACAACATTGGAAAGAGGTTTTCCGCTCTGGCTGCTACCTCTATAAGAGCTTCCAACACTATGGCCATTCTGGGAAGGTACGACTGACAGATGCGGTCGGACCTGTCTTCATTACTTGAACATCTTCCTGAAGATAAGAAAAAGGAAGCAAGGGATATTTTATCTGAAGGAGAAAGAGCTTCCGTTGAGTTTATAGAGATCGCTATGGATATCTCTTCTACTTCCTATCGTCAGATGGCAGGAGCAGCAGTGCTGAGACGTCAGGGGTGGCTGAATGGCGAACAGCTTCCGTCCTGAGGTTCAGGCTAAGGTATTAGATATGCCTTTCGATGGCAAGTGTTTATTTGGCAGTCATATAGATGAAGCTCTTCAATCTATAAAGAAAGACACAGACACTGCTAAATCCTTAGCAACACTTCAACAACGTCGTTTCCAGTCCTTTCGGGGCAGAGTTCGAGGACAGTACACACCTAGACCGCAGTTCCAACAACGGTTTCAACATTACCCTCAAAGCACCTATCAGTCGTACAACCAGCCTTTCAGGTCCAACACTGAATCATCCTATTCACGGCCCACCAGTCATAAGAGGCAGCAATCTGCCAGGAGATCGCAGGATTCAAACAAAAAGCAATGAGTTTCACCAGGCTCCTGCCACTGCAGTCCCTCAACAATTCGATCCAACCTGCTCAAACTTCTTAGAAAAATGGATGTCCATCTCGTCGTACAAATGGGTGGTAGATATATTTCATCATGGTCACACCCTGGAATTTGTACAGCATCCTCCAATCACCCCTCCTCCGAAGGTACCATTTCATCATCTACCAGATCTCAAGAGGGAAATAAAATCTCTTCTTTCCAAATAGCGCAATCAAGGGTTTTATTCCCATTTCTTTCTGATCAAAAAGAAAACAGGGAAACTGAGACAGGTCTTGGACCTCCGGTTGCTGAACACATTAATCAAAAATCAATCATTCAAAATGTTGTCTTTACAGGAAATCCTTCTTCTTATGGAAAAAGGGGATTATCTGTCATCTCTCGATCTTCTCGATGCTTCCTTTCACATTCCCATTCATCCCAAGCATCGAAGGTATCTCGGGTTCGAAGTGGCGGGGTGCCATTATCAGTTCAGAGTTCTTCCCTTCGGTTTGAAATCGGCCCCCAGGTTCTTCACCAAATGCATGGCTCCGATAGCTGCCTTTCTGAGACGTTCAGGTCACCAGGTATTTCCCTACCTGAACGACTGGTTAATAAAAGCTCCTTTGTTTCACGCAGCCAGAAACTCTACTCAAACTTGCCGGAATGTTTTCCAGTCTCTGGGTCTTCACCTCAATCTAGAAAAGTCTTCTCTAATCCCTGTCAACTCTCTGACTTTCCTAGGGGCTCGCATCGACACAAACCTCGGCAAAGCCTTTCCTACTCCAGAAAGGGTCTTGCGTCTCCAGGAGATAACACGTCTTCTATCATCAAAAAAGTCAGTTTCTGTCAAGAAGTACAAATCTATGCTGGGGATGATGTCCTCATGCATTCAACTAATTCCCAACTGCCGTCTTCATATGCGCCCGCTGCAGGAGCAGCTGGACACTCAATGGGTTCAATCCAAAGGGTCATTCAACGACATGATCCAAATCTCGACGACTATGAAAACTGCGATGTCCTGGTGGAAGACCTTACTCGGGGTCTTTCTTTCATTCACTCAACTCCTCAGTTTGTGATGACGTTGGATTCATCCATGGAGGGTTGGAGGGCTCACCTCCAGGAGTTGCAAGTGCACGGAGAGTGGTCCGAACAGTAGTCAAAATGTCACATAAATCTTCTAGAGTTAAGAGTGGTGTTCTTGGGCCTTACAGCTTTCTTGCCTTGGATTTAGGGATTTCCAGTTCTAGTCCGGACGGACAACACTACCACCATGTTGTATCTCCAGAAACAGGGTGGCACGAGATCTCGAGCTCTCTCTCTTCAAGCTCAGCAGATTTGGGAATGGCTTCTCCTCAATCAAATCTCAGTACTAGTGGAGCATGTGCCAGGGGTCCACAATCAGTGGGATGACTCTCTCAGCAGGGTGTCCAAACAGTGCCACAAATGGGAGCTCAACGACTAGATGTTGCAGATGGTCTTTCGATCTTGGGGCTCCCCAGCATTAGATCTGTTCGCTACGTACCTCAACAAAAAGTGCACCTTTTACGCAAGCTGAACTCCTCAACCGGGATCGTGGGGAGACGCTTTTCTGCTTACCTGGACAGGAAAATTTGCTTAAGCCTTCCCCTCATTTCCTCTCATTCCTCGAGTTATCCAAAAGATGAAACGGTAGCCGTGCCGTCTCATTCTCATCACTCCCGGGTGGGCAAGGCAATTTTGGTTCACAGAGCTACTTCGCCTATCAGAGTGTACTCCGATTAGCTTTCCTCCGAGAGAGGATCTTCTATATATGTACAAGGGGCAAGTGATCCATCCTCAAATTATCTCTCCTCACCGTTAAATTTGGGAATTTGAACATACCTAATGATTGCAAAGCAATTTTACAAAATTCTCGAGCTCCTTCCACGCTCAAGTGTTACTCTGCAAAATGGAAGAGGTTCTGTGTATGGTGTATCACTCGTTCATTACATCCACTCTCATTCTCTCCGGAGCAAGTATTGCCCTATCTCTTGCACGTAGCCAAGGCTGGACTCTCGCATTCTTCCATTAAGATACACCTTGCTGCGATTTCTATATACAGACGACGTCTAGATCAATCTTCGTTGTGGTCGCATAGACTTCTTAAAGAATTTCTGAAAGGCCTCTTCAGGGCCTACCCACCAGTTAAATCTCCTCCAGTGCTGTGGCAATTGAATACAATTCTATCGCAACTAATGCGATCCCCAGTTGAGCCTATACACAAATGTGACTTAAAATTTCTCTCTTGGAAAGTGGCCTTTCTCTTAGCCATTACGTCAGCCAGACCTATCAGCAAAATTCAAGCCTTCACTATAAAGGAACCATATCTTCAATTTCTGGCAGACAAAACTATTCTACGTACGAACCCTTCCTTCATACCAAAAGTGCCATCCTCTTATCACCTCAATGAGCCTATAATCTCGCCTAAATTTTTTCCAAATCTGTCCTCGGTGGCGGAAAAATCTCTTCATTCTGTGGACATCAAACGCTGTTTGAAATTTTATTTGTAAAGAACAAGATCCTTTCATAAGTCCTCTCAACTGCTGATTTCCTACTCTGCACCCAGGAAGGGACTTGCCCTAACTAGGGCCAGTATTGCTCGCTGGGTCACTTCAACTATTGGCTTCTGCCATGAAAAGGCTGGACACCCATTGTCTGCAAGGGTGCAGGACCATTCGACGAGAAAGGTCGCAACTTCTTCAGCCCTGTTTGCGAGGTCTTTCTCTCCCTGACATATGCAGGGCAGCAACGTGGGCGAGGAAGCACACGTTCACAAAGCATTACTTCATGGATGGTTGGAGAAAGGCAGATATAGCCGTGGGACAAGCAGCACTTTGTCATCTCTTTGCCTAAGGTAGGCGGCTTGTAGCAATCCTGGTTTATTTACTTATTTATTTACTTTTGTATATCTATTTGATTGTTATTATTACTTGCATTAAGAGAATTCTGATCATATGTTTTTCTCTGGTGCTGTCATGGTGGGATTGTTCGACTTCCCGCCTTCATTATTACTTCTTTTTATATATACTGCTCTTTAATCGGATTGAAGCATGTGAATCTATAAAAGATTCAATACTGGAGAAAAAACAAGTTACTTACCTGTACACTGTGGTTCTCCAGTATTGATATCTTTTATAGATTAGGCTCACCATTTTACCTCAGAGTAGCATATATATATTTGCACACTTGTGCTCGAAATCTGAGGTGTGGTGGTTCTGTGGAGAGGGTTACTCTGAGGTCTCTGCTGTGATTGGCTGAACTTTGGATGTTATAAAATGAGGTTGAGAGAGTACTCAATTGAATTTTCTTTCTATGGAGGTCTATGTAATGTATTCAGTACTACTATTTCTACTGTTACCGTGGGACTCCCACCATGACGACGGGGAAGATTCAAGCATGTGAATCTATGAAAGATATCAATACTGGAGAACCACAGTGTACAGGTAAGTAATTATTTTTTATTGCTGCAGAATGTCCCCTTCAAGTCTTCACTGTCCCACATTAGAATGATTCATTTGGTTCTAGCACATCCAACATCTCCACTCTCCCCATGCAGCCTCTCCTAAAAGGAATAAGAGAAGGGAACCCATCTACTTCTCTCTCCTTCTAGACATTGATCCTGATAGCGACATGTCGGACAGCCGAGCGGGCCCTTCCTGGGATGAGAACGCCACGGGCCAAAGTTGAAATCTCACGAGATGGGAATACGTGGCCCAGTGGCCTCTCTGGTGACCCTCCCCAGATGGGGCATTCCAGCTGCTCTCAGGGCAGGCAGAGAAATCATGGGCGAGCATGCAGCATCTGGGCCCATCATCTGCAGTGGGGCAGGGGGTAGAGCCCAGGTGCTGCCCGCACTCCAGCCGGCGTGCTGGCACCGGACCACCAACATCCTTCTAGCCTGACTGTAACATTGATAACTGGGACTGCAGCCTTGGGTTCCTGGATCTCAGAAAGGGACACTGGGGCTGATGTGGCAGCCCCCAGGGGAGAAGGAAAGGGCTGCGGTGGAGCCACTGGATGCCCCGATGGCGCCCTGCAGCCTTGGGAGGTGATAACTGCTGGAGAGGGCATGAGATGCCTGAGGGAACTTGGAAGCAGGCGCTAACCCTGGAGGTATGCTGTAAGGCCTACCCCCGACTGCTGGGTGATTTCGCAGGAGTCCTTGGCACTGCACCCTTCCTACAAGGATGTAACACGCTGGCAGACTTCAGGCGAGTGCTGAGGTAGCTCTTTTTTGTGGGTCCCCGGGTGGCACTTTGATTCCCTGCACTGTGCATAGTGTCCAACGGCCTCTATGACAGAAGAAACGACTCCCTCCGTCATCGCAAGGCACAGCACCTGGTAAGGTTTTGACTTTGACTGCCATTTGAGAGGATATTCCAGGGTGGTCCCCTGGGAAGCGTGGGTGTGTGTCCCTGTACCTTGAGGAGATCTAGGTGATCCATCTACATTGCGGCTCTCGGTTGGCCCCTGCTGCCCTGCCACCCCCCAGGAGAGATACTTACTTTGGGACTGTAAATCGCCGAGACCACCCTCACACATGAGGAAAAATGGGTCTCAGGGCTCCTATCAGGGCGACATGGTGGAACAGTACATAACGCCCCAGGCGGTCACACACAGACAGATGTGTCAGGGGGGCCCTCACCGTGATCCCAGTCCGGGGTTGATGGTGAAGGAGCCCTCCAGGGCACAACTGATGGCAGTGATCCAGGGCTCCAGAGCAGCACTGGAAGGCAAAATTGAAAGGGTGTCAATAGAAGTCACTGTCCTCCGCACAGATCTGTGCAAGGTCACTCAGAAAGTACATGCAGCTGAGAAGATCATAGACTGTCTCAAGCTGGAAGTGGCCTCTGTGAGAAGGTGGCCTGGTATATGCTGTCCACTAATTGAAGTGGGCACCCTGTACTAGTCCACACGACCCTTATGATGTATGAGGTCAAAGATAACCTTTAGAAAGCTATCCTAGTGGTAGCTGTGGAGAGCAGCCTTCAGGCTTAATCTTGAAGGATGTAAAGCAGCTTGTTTTACCAGAATATCACCTCCTGAATGACTAAATGAAAGGAGAACCACACAGTTATATAAAAATATGTATTTATTAATATAACACTCTCTACTAATCTCTACACGAGATTAGAACACAAAGCACACAATACTGAATCAATAGAACATTCGTAAGTAGCACAATACACAGCGGGCTCCAGGGGGAGACCGAACCATATACTAAAAAAATGGTTTAACAATCACGACTTGACTAGACACAGTGCCTAGAGCACGTAGAACCGCTGGGACCCCAAGGAACCACCCAAGGCAGTGACACAGGGTGCCCACGGAGGACGGGTGCAGTGAGGAAACACAACTGCGTGCTCCGTGCAACTCTATGGGAAAGTCGCGCTTGAAAAGTTACAGTTTAAGGACACTTCTACGAGGACTTCGAGCAAACCCTTTGGAGCATAGGAAGTTCTAGAGCCAACACACCAGTGAGTACCGAGGTACCCGTGTTACCTATCCCAGAAGAGCCGGGTGCATAGGGGTCAAGTGGTGTCGGAAACCTTTGTCGTTTTCAATGGAGATGCGAAGAAGTACTGCTGCCAAAAAGGCGAAGAGTGTCCGGTGGAATCCAAGCCTGGATTGTAGGTGAGAGGAACCTGAAAGCAGAAGGGACAGAGTCTGGGTCACTTTAGGTGACCAGGGGCTCGGTAGACGAATGCCCACCGATGTCGGGTGCTTCAGGTGTGAAGAAAGGATGCTTGACTCTGCAGCCACGAGGACCAGGAGACGTCGAGGATGACCAGGACCCGGAGGTGAGCTGTCCCACGAAGGATGTTGAGTGCTGAGAAGTCGATGTCCGGCTGGAGCACCAACAAGCCTTGGCAAATGCAACCCACACAGGAAGGACACACCGGTTACGGTGTGGACCAGCAAGGTCCAGGGGACTCTCCAAGCAATGGGGAGTCGCGGCATGTCTGGAGCAACCAGGGAAGCCCAAGAACAAACAAGGTGACCCTCGCCAGGACCCACAGGCCAACGGACCAGGGATCGCGAGGAGACCTCGATCGAATCTACAAAGCACCAGCCCACAGAGCACTTGGTGAGTGGAGGCCACATATCTTCGGTGCAATTGCTGCTCGGGGTCAGGACTACACGTAGTCCAAAGCACAAGCTCAGGGATCACCAACAAGCATATGCTCATGCAAATGTACGCGGTGCACAGGGGTTCGGGTTGCACGGTCCCCACGAGGGATACTGGTCTCAGAAGCGCTGAGAGGTCAGATCAACCTCGGGGACCTTCGGGAACCCACCTCCTGTGTTGCTGAAATCTTCGGAGTCCGCAGGAGCTCTGGAGAAGCAAGCCGGTCAGATGCGCTTAGGTGCCTGCTACTGCAGGGGAGTAACTCCTTTACTCCAAGGGAGATTCTTCAGTCGTGCAATCGTTGTGCAGGCTGTCGAAGTACTTGGTTTCTTTTTAGCAGAATCTTGTCCAGGTAAAATCTAAAGTCCTGTAGCCAGGTATCCTACTTTATACCCACGGGAAAGGGTTGGAAAGATTCTGGGGACCCTCCTAGGGGAGGGGCCAGGACAGAGGGGTGGCTACACCCATGTCCTTTATCCAGTTTTGCGCCAGAGCAGGAGCCAATGACTTCCAGAACTGGTTTGAGCTGGACTATGCACAGGGACACCAAATGTGCCCCCAGTGCAGACTTTCTGGCACTCTCAGAGTGCACCCACCCAGCCCCAATACACTAAACCCTGTCTGGGAGGTGGTCACACCTCCCTGTGACAGGATGCCTATTGTCATGCCTTCCTCTGCTCGAGCTTGGCTCAGCAGCAGGAGAGCAGAATCATGTCTGTGGCTGGCAGCGTCCATTTTGTGCTGACGGGGTCGAGAAAGCTGGTACTGGGTAGACCGGTGACCCACAGTAGTGGTTTCAGAAGGGTGGAATCATACCTCCCACACCAGTTACTGGTGTGGAGGTATGATTCCAAGGTGTTTGACACCAAACACGACATGTTTCTAAGCAGCCGTTTTAAAGTTAGCATTTACCGCGAGGTTATAATGCAACTTAACCTATATGTCTGGCTGCATCACAGACAACCCCGGAGAATGGTCTCCGAAGGCTGCAGAGGGGCTCTGCTCATGCAGGGGCACCCTCTCACGTAAAACCTGGCACCCTGCCTTCAGGATCGATAAGGCCTGCCATAGTGGTGACTGATAGGTTTTTAAATGTAGTGATTTAGATAGATATAGTGAACTTATATCTAAGTAAGTGTGCAAGCACCAGCTTACACAGGCTGCTGTAGCAGACCTGTTGTGTCATTTTGAATGGCCTCTCATGGGTGGCATAATACATGCTTCAGCCCATGGGAGGCCTCTGGGGTACCTATGCCCTGGGTACATGGTGTACCATATACTAGGGACTGATAAGGGTACCCTCGTATCCAATCTGGAGTGTACCATTCCGTCCATCATCTTGTGTATATTGCTGTTCGCCCTATGTGGGAAGGGTATGCCCAGACGTGGGTCCCGTGCTCACTATGCCACTGGAGTCACGCTATCCTGGCTGATGACGGCTGATAGCCAGAAACCGGTCCTAGGATGCTTGATTGCGGTCCAGGGAAGACATGGCTTGGCAGTTCAGGCTGGACTGTTCCCATGAGGCACAGGGTCAAGACTGATTTGCATATGGCCATGTCTGAACTGGGGTGGCGTGGTGAGCAAAATAACGATGGATTAAACCCAGATCTGTGACTGGGGGTGAATGTTTTGCCAATGTGCAACATTCCGTCCATCATCTTGTGTGTTTTGCTGTTCGCCCTATGTGGTAAGGGTATGCCCAGACGTGGGTCCCGTGCTCACTACGCCACTGGAGTCAAGCTATCCTGGCTGATGACGGCTGATAGCCAGAAACCGGTCCTAGGATGCTTGATTCCGGTCCAGGGAAGACATGGCTTGGCAGTTCGGGCTGGACTGTTCCCATGAGGCACAGGGTCAAGACTGATTTGCATATGGCCATGTCTGAACTGGGGTGGCGTGGTGAGCAAAATATCGATGGATTAAACCCAGATCTGTGACTGGGGGTGAATGTTTTGCCAATGTGCAACATTCCGTCCATCATCTTGTGTGTTTTGGTGTACCTAAAGTACATACATTGCAATTTAAGGGAGAAAGCAGATAGACTGGGGTCCTGGATAGCAGGATCCCAGTCAGACTTGTCCAAAAACAGTGAGACATCAGCAAAAAGTGGGGGTAACCATAAGAAGCAGATACTACTTTCCTACAGCCTCTCTTCAGAAACAAATGTCTAGCGCCCTCTCCAAAATGGTGACCTTGGAGGCCCATGCGGAAAATGAAGAGGGACAATCCAGCTGCAATAGTGTCAGTCTCTTGGGCTTGAAGATACAAACGGTATGCTGTTCCCAATATGGAGACAAGGGAAAACTGGTTTTATGTGGTCATGAAGTGTAGGAGGGTGAGGATTCCTCCTCTTGGAATATAGGGCCCTCACACGCCCGGCAAGGTGTCATGCTTCATCATATGGGCTGCTCCTCGTCAGGTCAGTGCTGCAATACCTGACGGGCTCCCTATGAGGGGCTCTTTGGCGGAGATCTTATATTCCAAATGCCGTTTGGTGCCTTGGGGGTGAGGGGCCTAATTAGTGTAGATGAAAGTGTGGGGGTGTATAACCTGAAAGAAATGTTAAAACAGGTAAGGGAGTACCAGCGAAGACTATTTTAATCAATGGGTCTCCCACCCTGATTAAAAGAAACAAAGGCGCATGTCTGAGATTGTCTCAGGTAGGGCGCTCTATTGTGCGGTCAACATGTTTCTCGCCTGGTAACTAAACAATCTGGTGGCGATTCGTCAGGACCTAATAAAATCAAATCTATCTACACTTGGGTGGTTGTATGGTGTGATCTACCCTTTTAAACCAACCTAACACATGCTATGTATAGTACCTGATAGCATATGACCAACCCTAGTTGGGTTTCTCTATCTACTTCATCGATACCCGGTAGGTATCTCACAAAGAATTTCCTTGTGTGGTTTTGCAAAGTCCGCAAAAGGCCGGCCGACCTACCCACTTCTGCCAGGATCAGGAGGTCCAATACGGCACTGCAATACCCATCAGGTATTGCAGCGCCGACCTGACGAGGAGCAGCCCATATGATGAAACATGACACCTTGCCGGGTGTGTGAGGGCCCTATATTCCAAGAGAAGGAATCCTCATCCTCCTACACTTCATGAGCATATAAAACCAGTTTTCCCTTGTCTCGATATTAGGAACAGCATACCTTTTGTATCTTCATTATTGTTAGGGCATGTATGCTGGACCTGTCTAAAAAGCACTCAGTCCCTCCTTTGTGATTGATTAGTCTCTTGGGCTTCCCTGAGCATGCAGAGGGGAGATTGACAGCGCAATTTGTAGAACAATGGGTACGAGATGTGCTGAAACCGAGACCGCCAATTTTTTTTACATTGAACGAGCGCATAGGGCACTGGTTGCCCCTCCACCGCCAGAGGCACCCCCGGGCGATTATAGCCCGTGTTCTTAATTACAAGGCCGAAGCTGTCTCCACCTGCCTGGAACCGAAACGGACACTGCACATTATGACAATCGCATTTTATCAATCTATCCTGATTATACACAACAAGTGCAGGATCACAGGAAATCCTTCCTGGAAGTTAAGAGACAGTTGAAAAGTATGGGCCTTAAATATATGCTCTTATACCCAGCCAGACTGACCATGATCTTGGGCGGACAGTTTCACTTCTTTGATAGTTCTGAGGATGTTTGGCGGTGGCTAGAAATGTGGTACAAAGTGCTGTGTGATGCACTGGCACTTGAAGGAGTCGACCGAGAGTTGAGGGGCCGCCGCTGGGGGGCCCGGGAATTAGTAAGCGGCCTGAGTTCAGCTCCACAGGAGGACCAGACTTCTTGAGAGTGGTGATACAGAGTGATGGCACCATGGTAATGGATATGTCCCAGTGGAAATAGGACATGGTGGGGCCACAGACCTGGTGGCCGTGCCGGAGCAGAGTGGAACCGTAGAGTTAGGAGGCGAACCGGGGTTGCCTTCAGACCTGCCTGCCTACTGATCTGCCTTGTGGGACTGAGATCTAGCTGTTGATGTAGCTCATGCCGACTAATATCGAACATTTTTTATGTGGGCATATAGCCCTTGCTGTAGTCTTGCTTTTCTTGTTGGGGGTGGGTTGATATCGTACTCCTTATTTGATTATTTGTTGACTCCTGCTCAGGGAATAGGTAAGTTGATTATCCTACGTATGATATACAAATATGCAAATGTGTACAGGAGCTTACTCCCACATTTAGTGGTAGGCTTTGTTTTTCTGTTTGTGTATGGATTACGCTGCAGGTCCTAGCACCTTTGTATTGATGGGCGAACATGACTGCTCCTTGATAGATTCTTTGGCTGGGGAGGTTGGGGGGAGATGTTCACTTTTGTTTTGCAATCAAGTTCTGGGGCGTTTGTTATCTGAGTTGTTGCTCAAAGTTCATTTAGGCACCACGGAACGAGGTAGGGGTTTACCACTGTCATGTCCTGAAAACATTGGGGGTAGGGGCAGTCAAGACAATACGTACAACCATTTATTGAGGAAGGCAAAAACATTTCCTGGAATGTCAGAGGGTTAGGTGGCTACACCAAGAGATACTGGGTCCTTTCATTCTTAAAACGCATTAAGGTCCACATAACGTGCCTGCAGGAAGCGCACGCCATGACCAGCGAAACAAAGAAATTAGCAAAAAAAATGGAGGGGGCAGCTTTATTCGGCCACATATTCTTCCTACGCTAAGGATTGGCTATTTGGGGGACCCTGGACATACCCTTTCATGACACATAAACTGAAGCAGATGTAGAAGGACGGTATGTGCTTGTGCAGGGCACGCTAAATGAGAAGGCCATTACTATTTTAAACACCTACGCACCCAACACCGATGATTGGCATTTCTTTCAGAAATGCTGAACCTGCTCCAATACAGTATTGGTTCCCCTATATATTATATGGGAGACTTTAATTGTGTGATAATGGTGACTGAGATCGATGTTCATCCCGCACGGGAACAAAGCCATTGATGACTGTGAGAAGTTGGCCTGGTATATGCTGTCCACTAATTATAGTGGGCACCTTGCACCAGTCCAAACAACCCCTTATTGGAGATAGGTTAAAGACAACCTTTATTGAAAGCTATCCTAGTGGTAGCTATGGAGAGCAGCCTTCAGGCTAAGTCTTGAAGGAATGTAAAGCAGCTTGTTTTACCAGTCTATAATCTCTTGAGTGACCAAATGAAAGAGGACCACACCAGGTATATATTCAAAATATATGTATTTATTACTAAACACACCCCCCTAGTCTCTTTATGAGGCTAGAGTTCGAAGTACATAAATTATAAGTCAGTAAATCACAGTAATAGCACAAATACACGTTTGAGCCCTAGGGGCGTACCAAACCATATACCAATAAAGTGGTATAAGAACCACGACTGAGCTAGACACAAGGCCTAGAGCCTGTAGAAGTGCTTGGACCACAAGGAACCACCCAAGGCAGTGACACAGGGGACCCACGGGGGACGCGTGCAGTGTAGTAACACAGCCGCGAATCGCCGTTAACTTCTATGGGGAAAGTAGTGATCGGAAAGTTAACGAAAAGGGACACTTAAAAGAGGACTTGGAGCAAACCCTGTTAGAACTAGGTCGTTCTAGTGTCTATACCCACGGGAGCACCGGAGTACTCGTGTTACCTCACCCAGGGAAGCCGGGTGCATAGGTGCCTTTCGGGGTCGGGTTTCGTCGTCAATTTGAATGGCGATCTGCTGCAAAGTGCTGCTGGCGACCAAGTGAAAAGTGTCCGGGTGGATCCAAGGGTGGATCGGAGATCTGAAGAACCTGAAAGCAGAGGGGACAGAGTCTGGGTCACTAGCCAGTGGCCAGGAAGGCGATGAGCAGATGCCCACCGATGTCGGGTGCTTCAGGTAGGTTGACGGTCGTCTTGTCTCTTCAGCCACGAGGTCCAGGAGGCGTTGTCGGCGACCAGGAGCAGGATTCGGGCTGTCCCACGACGTCTGTCGAGTGCTGATGTGTCGGCGACCGGATTGGGCCCAACAGGCCTTGGCAACGACAAGTCTCGTGGAAAGTGAAGAAGGACGATGGTGCAGACCAGCAAGGTCTGGGGGACTCACCCAGCAAGGGTAAGTCAGGGCAAGCCTCGAGCAACCAGGGAAGCCCAAGCAGGATAAGATTGGCCTTCGTGAGGGGCTACTAGCCAACGGACTAGCGACCGCGAAGGAGCCTCGAGTGGACGCACTTGGAGCTGGCTCACGGGACACTCGTGGAGTGGGGGCCAGTGATCTTTGGTGCAGTCGGTGCTGGAGGCGGGGGCTACTCGGAGCCCAAAGCACAACTTCGTGGGAGCCCAAGAAGAGGATGCACTTGCAAATGTGCTCGGTGTCCAGGGGTCACGGTTCCAAGTTACCTACGACAGCTACGGGCCTCAGCTTTGCTGGGGACTCAGGGCAGCCTCGGGGAAGTCTGGAAATCCACCTCTGGTGATGCAAAGACTTCGGCGTCCGACGGGAGCTTCAGCGATGCAGACCGGACAATTGCTTCTTTGGTGCCTGCCAAGCAGGGGAGTCACTCCTTGACCCCAAGGGAGATTCTTCAGTCCTCTAATCTTCAAGTAGAGCGTCGAAGGTCCAGGATTCTGTGTCAGAGTTTCGTCCAGGGATAATCTAAATCTAAGGACTGGGGTCCCATACTTATACTAAGTTAGGGGGTTGGACTTACTCTGTGGTCCCACCTATGGGTGGGTCAGGGCAGAGGGGTGGCTACACCCCTTTCCCTTTGTCCAGTTCGCGCCAGAGCAGGGGCTGGAGGCCCCTGAACCGGTTTGAACTGGGGTATGCACAGGGACACCAAATGTGCCCCCAGTGCAGGACTTCAAAGCACCAGAGAGAGCTCCCGCCCAGCCCCAATACACACTATCCTGTCTGGGGAGGTGGTTACACCTCCCTGCGACAGGAAACCTATTGTCCAGGCCTCCCCTGCCGGAGTTTCGGTCAGCAGCAGGAGGCCAGACTTGTGTCTGTGGCAGCATCATCCATTTTGTGATGCCAGGGCTTTGGAAAGAAGTTACCGGGCAAGCCAGTGTGTACATGTCTCTCCCTCTAGAAGGGGGGAATGCTACCCCCGTCGCCAGAATTGGCGGGGGGGTAGTATTCCAAGATGTTTGACACCAAACACGACATGTTTCCGTGCAGCCATCCCAAAGTTAGCATTTAACGCGAGGTTATAATGCACTTAAGAGTATATGGTCAGGCTGCCCTACAAACAGCATCAGAGAAGGGTCTCCGAACGCTGCAGAGGGGCCCTGCTCATGCAGGGGCACCCTCTCACATAGGAACCATGCACTCTGCCTTCAGGATTGATAAGGCCTGCCATAGGAGTGACTTATAGGTTTATATGTGTGTAGGTATGTAGTGATATAGGTAACCTATATCACAGTAAGGGGTGCATGCACCACCTTACCCAGGCTGCAGTAGCAGACCTGTGGTGTCATTTTGGATGGCCTTCCAGGGATGGCACAATACATGCTGCAGCCCCTGGTAGGCCTCTGAGGTACCTATGCCCTGGGTACATAGTATACCATCTACTAGGGACTTATAAGGGCACTCCAGATTCCAATTAGAGATGTGCCTAAGGCACATGGAAACCATTTTATGGAGGAAGCAGATAGACTGGGGCCCTGAATAGCAGGATCCCAGTCCAACTAAGTCATAAACCAGCAAAACACCAGGAAAAAGTGGGGGCAACCATATAGTCAGATTCCACCTTCCTACAATGACTATGTCCCTTTTGGATGTCATGCACAATTTTACCTCTCTGACGGCTGGAGGGCTCTCCACCCACAAACCCGGGAATACACATGCAACTCCTTAAAGCACAATACCTATAGCTGTTTGGGTTGCATATTAGTGTTGGGGCCCCACATACTTCCTTACAGGAGGGAGTGCATCTGGGGAGGGACCTATCTGACCATGCTCCTATAGTGCTCCGGTTTCTGTGGCGGAAGGAAGCGTGTGACAAGAGAGGTTGGCGTCTACCCCCGGATGTCCTTAGAGATGCCACATGTAGGACCAAACTGGCGGACGCACTAACGGACTGCATGGGGTGCAATTGGAGTACAATGCCCAACAGGGCGAACAAGTGGGAGGCAATGAAAGCGGTCATGCTGAGTGCCTGCATAGGGACCACCTATGGTATAGGTAAACAATTAGAGCGGGATGTGACACGATATGAAGAGCGATTTGCTGAACATCAGAGCTTAGCAGTGGACACATTGGAGGCTGGGAAGGTGTTTGCAGAGACCCAGCGGAAACTACTCTAGCTCTGGGGCACATTGGATAAATTCACTTTTCACACAATACAGACAACACCTGCACAGGGAGGGAGAAAAATTGAGGAAACCTGTAACCTGGATCCTTAGGTGCGAGCAGGAATTAACCCATCCTGCCCCATGGTGGGGGACTGATCATGGTGCGGCAGGACATTTTGAAGACCTTTCAGACACATCTTCAGGAGGTGTACAAGGCTAGGGAGCTTTCAGACAGGGACACAGTAGATCTATTTCTTTGCCGGGTGGTGTTCCCCAAGCTTGTGGAAGAGAGTGTACAAGAACTTGATGCTGAATTAACACTGGAAGAGCGGAGGGGAGCCCTGTGGGAACTTAATAGGTCAAAAGTGCTGTGGGGACGGCTTCCTGGTAGAATTTTACCATACTTACTCCTTAACCCTATCAGAGCATTTATTAGAAGCATTTCAGGAGACACGACTGAAGAGCACCCTCACCCCGCAATGCAGGAGGGTGTCATGCATGTTACTCAAGCCTGGATGGGACGCAACTGACCCTTCTGCATACAGACCCCTCACCATGATCAATTCTGATGTTAAGGTGCTCTGCAAGCTTTTAGCAACCAGACTCCGGAGCGTGATACAAGGCCTAGTTCATGACGACCAATGCAGATTTATCCTGGGACGGAGTACAGGACTCCATAGCCATAGACTGACTTGTGCTCCATAAAGTGGTAAATGAAGAACAAGAACTGGCACTGGTGGCCATTGACCTAGATAAGGTCTTTGATACTGTGGACTGATCCTACCTCATGGCCGTACAGAAGGCAATGGGTTTTGGCCCCTCCTTCCTTGGATAGGTGAGATGCTGTACACAGAGCCGCTGGCCCGGGTCAGGGTGGGAACTAAGATATCAGACAGCTGGATGGTGGGGAGGGACACCCAACAGGGTTGCCCACTCTTGTCTCTGATCTTTGCATTGGAGCCCCTGGCAGTGTTATTGCATCGGGAGATGAGTGATTGGGGGATACTGATGGGAGCCACGGTACACGTCATATAGCTGTAGGCAGACGGCGGCCTCGTGTATGTCCGCTCCCTTAGAGAAGCAGTACCAAATCTGATGTGCCTTGTGAAGACTTTTGTAGTGATCTAAGGCCTCCAGGTCAACAATTGCAAGACACTCATGTTTCCAATGAATGAGACCAATTGTTGCAGCTAAAATACAATTTACCCTGGTTCCCATGGTCTTTAGCCTTTTAAGCTCTGTAGTGTCCGAAAAGGCAGGGCTGGCAGATTTTGTGGTGGGATTATTGCTGAAATTACAGATAGTGGAAGAGGAGGAGTAGGCTCCTCAGTAGCTTGAGGGGGTGGTGTAGAAGGCGTGTGCTGTGGAGAAGGAGAATCTGGTATGAGGACTGGAGAAGGCTGTCTGGTTGGGGAGTAGGCTATGAAGTACTCTGAATCTGATTCTGATGGGAGTCTACACGATTTCATGAGTGCTCGCCATTCCACTGTCGTCTTCAGCATATCAGAATGATGTTTAGGTGTCAAATTTCTTGGCGTGGCCTGATGTCTTAATGTCAACAGCCTCCTCCTTTTCAACGTCGTGTGTCCTCAACATCAAACCAGTCCTTGACGGCAAGCAAGTAGGTACTGTACCTGTTCTCGATGTATGTGATCTCGACATTAAACGTGGACATAGTCTTGCCAGATGTTCTTCATCAGATAGAGACATCTAGCCGCAGATTCCTTACCTTTGAACTTCCAGGTGTCAGGCTGGATCAGAAAGATTTTTGATAGCAGTACCCCTGCGCGCCGGTAGGTGGCTTCGGTCGACTCCACGTGACGTAGTAGGTGTCGTGTTCGTTTTCATCGTGATGTCCTTGTCGTCAATATAACAGCCACTCCGGTGCGCTGATGTCAGCTCTTTTCTTACCGCACCAGCCAGCGCCGATCTGTTGAAGAGACCTACCCCTATCTCTTTATGACAGAGTTTTTTGGGCTTTTTGTTGACTCCTTTTGGTGTGTAGGATGTCCAGTAGGAAGACTTCGGGGTTCAAGCAGTGCGGCGCCTGTCACCGCGCCATGTCGGTAACAGACCCCCATCTCATGTGTCTCTGGTTCCTGGAGCGCGACCACAACACAAAGTCGTGCTCTGATTGCCGGGCTATGGCGCCGAAAGCTTTGCGGGAGCTGTCCCTGAAGCCTCTCGCGGTTCAGCAGGCACTGCGGCGGTCGCCTCGTCAATCTTGCTCCCGGTCCCGGCCGAGAGGAAGGTCTTTAAGCCTCCCTCCGGGGGCTTAAAGTCCTCTTCGTCGAAGTCGTCAGGTAAGAGGCACCACAAAAAACACAAGAAATTGAAGCTTGCTTCGACTTTTCCCCATCCACCTCGCGGCGAGACGGAGGTGCCTCAGCACTCTAGGCACCGCTCCGCGGAGCGGGCACCTGGGTCGACTCCACGTCTTCCACCCCCCTTCCCGGGTACGCGAGAGACCCCCGCCCAACTTGAGGAATTTTACGACGCCATGTGCGCCGTGTTTGGGCGGCCTGATCCGAGGCCCAGGTGAGGAGATCCCGTGGGTCTAGCGGCCTTCGGCTCTGGCCCTGGCTCCACGGCCTCCAGTGGGACCCGTTCCCGGGTTCGGACCGGACGCAACTCCACAGCGACCTTCCCCAGCGCCTCTCCATCCTCATTCAAGACGATACAGAGCCGGTCTGGCGTCCACTGACGCTGGGTATGGCGCCGACAGAGCCGTACGGCTTCATACCGCATAACCAGCCCCTTTCTGAAGGTTTAGGGCTGGACAAATAGGATTGGGAGGGGAAGCAGGATCCCTTAGAAATCCCGCAGCCCCAGGACATGGACTGGTATGAGGAAATGGGTGATGGCAGTGGTCTAGACACCCCCAGATTTTGGCATGCTGTCTCCTCCTAACCTGGCTACAGAGGAGGGGGTGTCATTTGCTATGGTGGTGCGTAGGGCTGCGGAGGTCCTGGGCCTGCAGCTTCCTACAGTGGAGGTCAAGACGAATGTCTTGAGAGAGGTCCTGTAGCCTGGTGCCTCCTCGTGAGAACCATTTCTGCCTTTTAACAAGGCCTTAACGAATGTTTTTCTGGACACCTGGTCCAAACCCAGCACAGGGGCTCCTGTGAATAGAATGATTGCCCGCCGCCATCGCCCTGCACCGGGTGACCTGAAGTTCCAATGGGCGCAGCATCTGGGAAATCTTACCGACCTGGTCCAGATCTCGGAGGACACTGTGAAAGATCTGCAGTGGTGGCTATCGAACCGCGATTGGGTCACAGGTAGACCCCTCTCCCTTCCCCATCCAGATCTCACAGTAGTGACGGATGACCCTTCTGGGATGGGGTGGCCATCTGGGAGAGGTGGAGAACAGAGAACTCTGGTCTGCGGGGGAGGCCCGCCTGCATATAAATCTGTTGGAGCTTCGGGCCGATCCGGCTGGCACTGAAAGCCTTCTTGCCGTCCATCAAGGGGAGGCTAGTTCAAGTGTTCGCCGACAACCGAAACGCCATGGGGTACTGCAACAAGCAAGGCGGGGTGGGGTCGTGGACCCTGTGTAAAGAGGCTTTGTGTCTCTGGACCTGGCTGGAACAGCAGGGCATTTCCCTGATGGTTCAGCATCTGGCCGGTTCTTTGAACGCCAGAGAAGACAAACTCAGCCGAAGGTGCCTGGCGGATCATGAGTGGCATCTCCATCCGGAGGTGGCACAAGGACTCTTTCAGCGGTGGGGAGAGCCTTATTTAGATCTGTTCGCCTCCATAGAGAATGCGCAATGTCAGCGGTATTGCGCGCTGCCGTTTCCAAGGCGGCTCTCGATCGGCGATGCTTTTCATCACAAGTGGAGCTCCGGCCTTCTGTACCCCTTTCCGCCCATACCACTCCCGCCCAGAGTGCTCAATAAGATCAGGAGCGACCGGGCACAAGTCATTCTTGTGGCTCCGGACTAGGCACGGAGAGTCTGGTATCCCGAGATTCTGGCAATGAGCTGCCCCTTCGGGAAGATCTTCTGTTGCAGCGGGAGGGTTCTCCACCCAAACCTGTCCACTCTCCGCCTCCTTGCGTGGAGATTGAGCCGCGACAACTGACAGCTTTCGACCTTCGTCCCAAAGTCTGTGAGGTTATTCTGGCAGCCAGGCGTCCCTCCACGAAGTCAATATATGCCTGCTGATGGTCTAAATTATGTAAATATTGTACAGAACGGTCTATTGACCCTTTATCTGCATTCTTGCCTGATATCCCCATATTTATACTTTCGTTGGCCCAGCAGGGCTCTGCTCTGTGCACTTTGAAGGGCTATCTTTAGACCCTTTCCATTTTCTTAGGCTGCCTGATCATCCTTCTCTTTTTAAATCACATCTGGTGCAGAGATTCTTGAAGGGGTTAACCCACTTGTTCCCCCCTTCACCCTATATTATGCCACAGTGGGACCTTAATTTGGTTCTCACCTTTCTGATGTGTGCACCATTTGAGCCACTGCACAACTGACCTCTATGGCTGCTCACCATCAAAACAGCCTTCTTAGTGGCGATATCCTCTGCCAGGAGGGTGAGTGAACTGAAGGCACTGTCATCACAGCCTCCTTACCTGATTGTCTTTCCAGACAAAGTGGTGGGCATCTTTTCTTCCTAAGGTGGTAACACCCTTTCATATGGGACAGTTGGTTACTCTACCCACTTTCTATGCACCTCCGCTCCCTTCCAAGTAAGAGGACCGTCTCCATCGGCTGGACCCAAAAAGAGCGTTATCGTTCTACCTCAATCGAACCAAAGAATTAAGTGTGGCTGACCAACTCTTTAGAAGGGTACTTGGGTGCAACAAAAGAGCTATATGAAAACCAAAAAGAACATGTCTTTTTAGCGATTATACAAACATCTCTCTCCTAATTTAGGGTGGATGTACCAGGTGTCTGTACTGCCTAAGAAACCCTAAGGTTTTGTAAAAGAACCCTCATTCACCTACCTAATAGATGACATGCTTCATCATAGAGTTCCCACCCTGGTCACCAAATGTTTCCAGGGTGTGCAGCGATGCCTGATTCCAGCAGAGCTGGTTATTTTTTAGGGTGAGGTGGTGATATTGAGTGAATAGTGCTCAAGTGGTCAAAAAGACTGAGAGTATTTGAGCCAATTTTAAAAAGCACCACACTTGAGCACTATTCACTCAATATCACTGTAGGAGAGTAGGATCTGCTTCACATGGGTACCCCCACTTTTTGCTGATGCTTCACTGTTTTTCGACCTTAGTCTGGCTGGGGCCCTGCTAATCAGGACCCCAGCCTAGCTGCTTCCTCTCTAAAATGGTTTCCATGTGCCTTAGGCACATCTCTAATTGGAATCTGGAGTGCCCTTATAAGTCCCTAGTATATGGTATACTATGTACCCAGGGCATAGGTACCTCAGAGGCCTACCAGGGGCTGCAGCATGTAGTGTGCCACCCCTGGAAGGCCATCCAAAATGACACCACAGGTCTGCTACTGCAGCCTGGGTAAGGTGGTGCATGCACCCCTTACTGTGATATAGGTTACCTATATCACTACATACTTACACACATATAAACCTATAAGTCACTCCTATGGCAGGCCTTATCAATCCTGAAGGCAGAGTGCATGGTTCCTATGTGAGAGGGTGCCCCTGCATGAGCAGGGCCCCTCTGCAGCGTTCGGAGACCCTTCTCTGATGCTGTTTGTAGTGCAGCCTGACCATATACTCTTAAGTGCATTATAACCTCGCGTTAAATGCTAACTTTGGGATGGCTGCATGGAAACATGTTGTGTTTGGTGTCAAACATCTTGGAATACTACCCCCCGCCAATTCTGGCAGCGGGGGTAGCATTCCACCCTTCTAGAGGGAGAGACATGTTCACACTGGCTTGCCCGGTAACTTCTTTCCAAAGCCCTGGCATCACAAAATGGATGCTGCTGCCACAGACACAAGTCTGGCCTCCTGCTGCTGACCGAAACTCCGGCAGGGGAGGCCTGGACAATAGGTTTCCTGTCGCAGGGAGGTGTAACCACCTCCCCAGACAGGATAGTGTGTATTGGGGCTGGGCGGGAGCACTCTCTGGTGCTTTGAAGTCCTGCACTGGGGGCACATTTGGTGTCCCTAGTGCATACCCCAGTTCAGACCGGTTCAGGGGCTTCCAGCCCCTGCTCTGGCGCGAACTGGACAAAGGGAAAGGGGTGTAGCCACCCCTCTGCCCTGACCCACCCATAGGTGGGACCACAGAGTAAGTCCAACCCCTAACTTAGTATAAGTATGGGACCCCAGTCCTTAGGACTTTAGATTATCCCTGGACGAAACTCTGACACAGAATCCTGGACCTTCGACGCTCTACTTGAAGATTAGAGGACAGAAGAATCTCCCTTGGGGTCAAGGAGTGACCCCCCTGCTTGGCAGGCACCAAAGAAGCAATTGTCCGGTCTGCATCGCTGAAGCTCCCGTCGGACACCGAAGTCTTTGCATCACCAGAGGTGGATTTCCAGACTTCCCCGAGGCTGCCCTGAGTCCCCAGCAAAGCTGAGGCACGTAGCTGTCGTGGGTAACGTGGAACCGTGACCACTGGACACCGAGCACATTTGCAAGTGCATCCTCTTCCTGGACTCCCACAAAGTTGTGCTTTGGGCTCCGAGTAGCCCCCGCCTCCAGCACCGACTGCACCGAAGATCACTGGCCTCCACTCCACGAGTGTCCTGTTAGCCAGCTCCAAGTGCGTCCACTCGAGGCTCCTTCGCGGTCGCTAGTCCGTTGGCTAGTAGCCCTTCACGAAGGCCAATCTTATCCTGCTTGGGCTTCCCTGGTTGCTCCAGGCTTGCCCTGACTTACCCTTGCTGGGTGAGTCCCCCAGACCTTGCTGGTCTGCACCATCGTCCTTCTTCACTTTCCACGAGACTTGCCGTTGCCAAGGCCTGTTGGGTCCAATCCGGTTGCCGACACCTCAGCACTCGACAGACATCGTGGGACAGCCCGAATCCTGCTCCTGGTCGCCGACAACGCCTCCTGGACCTCGTGGCTGAAGAGACAAGACGACCGTCAACCTACCTGAAGCACCCGACATCGGTGGGCATCTGCTCATCGTCTTCCTGGTCACTGGCTAGTGACCCAGACTCTGTCCCCTCTGCTTTCAGGTTCTTCAGATCTCCGATCCACCCTTGGATCCACCCGGACACTTTTCACTTGGTCGCCAGCAGCACTTTGCAGCAGATCGCCATTCAAATCGACGACGAAACCCGACCCCGAAAGGCACCTATGCACCCGGCTTCCCTGGGTGAGGTAACAAGAGTACTCCGGTGCTCCCGTGGTAGAGACTCTAGAACAACCTAGTTCTCAAAGGGTTAGCTCGAAGTCCTCCTTAAAGTGTCCCTTTTCTTTAACTTTCCGATCACGACTTTCCCCATAGAAGTTAACGGCGATTCGCGGCTGTGTTACTACACTGCACGCGTCCCCCGTGGGTCCCCTGTGTCACTGCCTTGGGTGGTTCCTTGTGGTCCAAGCGCTTCTACAGGCTCTAGGCCTTGTGTCTAGCTCAGTCGTGGTTCTTATACCACTTTATTGGTATATGGTTTGGTACGCCCCTAGGGCTCAAACGTGTATTTGTGCTATTACTGTGTTTAACTGACTTATAACTTATGTACTTCGAACTCTAGCCTCATAAAGAGACTAGAGGGGTGTGTTTAGTAATAAATACATATATTTTGAATATATACCTGGTGTGGTCCTCTTTCATTTGGTCACTCAAGAGATTATAGACTGGTAAAACAAGCTGCTTTACATTCCTTCAAGACTTAGCCTGAAGGCTGCTCTCCATAGCTACCACTAGGATAGCTTTCAATAAAGGTTGTCTTTAACCTATCTCCAATAAGGGGTTGTTTGGACTGGTGCAAGGTGCCCACTATAATTAGTGGACAGCATATACCAGGCCAACTTCTCACAATCACCACCTCACCCTAAAATATAACCAGCTCCGCTGTAATCATGTGTCGCAAAAGACGCACTATTGATGGACTGAATGCAGAACAAATCAAAACATTCACCCCCAGTCAAGAGATCTGGGTTAAATCCATCATTCTTTTGCTCACCATGCCACCCCAGTTTAGACCTGGCCATATGCAAATCAGTCTTGATCCTGTGTCTCATGGGAACAGTCCAGCCCGAACTGCCAAGGAAGGTCCTCCCTGGACCGGAAACAAGCATCCTATGACCGGTTTCAGGGTTTCACCCCTCATCAGCCAAGATAGCTTGAATCCAGTGGCATAGTGAGCCCGGGGCCCATGTCTGGCCATACCCGGCGCACTTAGGGCAAGAAAGCAAAAGACACACAATTGATGGACAGAATGCAGAACAAATCGATACATTCACCCCCAGTTAAGAGATCTGGGTTAAATCCATCATTCTTTTGCTCACCATGCCACCCCAGTTTAGACCTGGCCATATGCAAATCAGTCTTGATCCTGTGTCTCATGGGAACAGTCCAGCCCGAACTGCCAAGGAAGGTCCTCCCTGGACCGTAAATAAGCATCCTAGGACCGGTTTCGGGGTTTCACTACTCATCAGCCAGGATAGCTTCAATCCAGTGGCACAGTGAGCCAGGGACCCACGTCTGGGCATACCCGGCACACTTAGGGTTAGAAAAAGCAAAAGAGACACAATGTGAGTGAGTGGTAGGTGAGTGAGGGTTCTTTTACAAAACCTTAGGGTGTCTTAGGCAGTACAGATACCTGGTACATCCACCCTAAATTAGGAGAGAGTTGTTTGTATAATAGCTAAAAAGACATGTTCTTTTTGTTTTTCATAATGGTATTTGGGAAGAGGAACGGGCCTGTCTCCTGACTTCTCACTCTCATATTGTTGTTGAGACAAAAGAGGACTATATCCCGCTGGGTTATCCTCTGTATCAAAATATGTTACACCTTAGCAAAGTAGGACCCTCCTGAAGGGCTTAGGGTCCATTCCACCAGGGCAAAAGCGGCCACCAGGGTTCTCCAACCTGGTGTTCCTGTTTCAGATATCTGCCAAGCGGCCATGTGGGCATCGCTACACACGTTTGCCAGACACTACTGTCTGGACTCCCAGGTTCGCAGAGAAGGCCTGTTTGGTCGCTCTGAGTTGCAGAACTTCCTGGTCTAAACCTTTCCGCTGTCCCTCCTCCGGGGATGGCATTGTTTGGGTATCCGTTCAAAGGTAAGGAATCTGCGGCTAGAGGTCTCTATCAGATGGACAAGTTGCTTGCCTTTGGTAACGCCATATCTAGTAGAGACATGATCTAGCCGCAGATTCCTTACCGACCCACCTATCCTCCCCGCACTGCGGATTGGTTCTAATGTTGAGGGCTTTTCCCTTCAGGGCCCTAGTTGTCTTTTTTAACATACCACGGCCAGTCACTTCATGGCTCCAAGCTTCTGGCTTGGAAAGTCGTGAAAACTACTGACGTCGCCAGAGTGGCGGTTATATTGACGACGGGGGGGTCACGATGACGACGACTAATACAATGCCTACGACATCACGTGGAGTCGGCCGACGTCACCTACCAGCGCGCAGGGGTACTGCTCTTCTGGATCCAGCCTGACGCCTGGAAGTTCAAAGGTAAGGAATCTACGGCTCGATCATGTCTCTACCAGATAAGGCATTAACGAAGGTAAGTAACTTGTCCTTTTGGATTTCCCCGTGCAGGAGTCCTCACAGGGTGAGATAGGGGCACAGGTAGAGGAAGCAGAAGCAGTCTCTCCTTGCACTTCAGATGTCGCTCGAGCCAAGGAACCTTGGTCATGCAGGTACATTTTCTCTCTCAAGGTGCACCTGGAGAGGGTGCTGCAGTGACGACATGTCTTGGTAATCATGTGAATCTGCCACACAAAGAATACAGATCCTGTGAGTCTGTTGTTGCCATTTTGCTGCCACATTCTGGGCATTTCTCAAAAAGGATGGCACTTTGCGATAAAATAGAAATATTTCCAGTGATGAAAATATCAGAAAATACTCTTCGCCCTAAAGGATGTTGAGTGAATCACTTTAAAAATTGCTTTGGTGAAAATTCAGAGTGAAAAAGTCTTCCAAAATCAGGTGTCTAATACAGGAGTCTGTCATCAGGAGCTGAAGAAAAAAACTGGGTAAACTGCTACCTGCAGTGTATGATGGGACAATATAAGTTAGGATGCCCTTAAAGGTGCACTGTTATATTCTCATTGTTTCAGTGCTGCAGCCTATACAGTTAACCTGCCCTATCCATCCTGTTTATTCCCTTTAAAAGAAAGTAAAAGAGTTTGTGAAGTATGTTTTATAATGTCGCGTTTGCTTATTCTTTTTAACACTTTTAAAGGCTGTTTATTTATGGTATACGCAATATAGTCTGTTTGAAGGCTGCAAAATGTTAAAATTTTTGTCACATGTACCTCCTGGCCTTTCCGAAGTAATGCAAAGATACTGTAAAAATGTGACATTTAAAGAAGTGCTTCGGGTTCCCCACAAGTGGGAGCGACTACTCTGTGTTTATCAGGAGCGGCCCGTGCAGGTAAGAGCGTTGGGCGCTCGACAGACTACGAGGAGGGAAAATTAAATAAATAATTAATTTTCCCTTGTCTGTCGAGTTTCCCCATCCAATGCGCCTCACCGCTCTTACATGCACAGGCCGCTCCAGGTGCTTATGATTATCAATGGAGATACCCTGAGAGTGAAGACATTTGTTGGACCACTGCATCAAAAGGACATTGCTCATAGGTCCTGTTCTGGGAGATGCACAACCTGAAAGTATGAATTCCTTTTAAGTAGCCAGTCTCAAATCCCTTGGACTTCCCGTGATCGTATTCTCTTTCTTCATAGATCTTACAATATATGCCCATTTCTGATCAGATGTCTATCGCATTAGGAAATCTATACAATTTTATATATACTATATATTGATTCTGAGGGAGACCTCTCTAAAGAGGACAGCGGGAAATCGTCCAGAGCCCTGTCGGGTCGTGGAGCACTTTGCACTTTATCGGCTAACCCTGCCGGATCGTAGAGCACCTTGCACTTTGTTGACTGTCCCTGGAGGCGGGCGGCACCCATAAAGCCTCAGAGCAGGTCCCGCAGCGCGGGACGCGCGCGGTGCCCGGGCTCGGCCCAGGCCAAGACGGGCCCGTCATAGGCTGGGCTGGACCACGGCTTTTTGTTGTACCGCTGAGGACGAGCGATCACCTCCTACGAGGGCCTTAGTAACTGTTTCAATGTAAACGCCAGTTGATGATCTGGGTGAGTCCAAGACATTCTCTGTAAGCCTGTCCTTTTTCTTTGTATTTTTTGACTTTGTTCCTTTTTTTAAAAACCTTTTTGAAGTTATCCGGTGGCGCATTGTTTAACTATGGGGAAAAGGAAAACCTTGTGTGAAAAAAATACTCATAAAGCGGGGGGGGATCCCGCCAGTCTCTTCTAAATTATTTAACTGGAGCCATGGGGGCGCTAGAGCAACAGATCACCTCGGTGGAGGAGGCCATAAATACCGAAAGACCTGGCCTAGACTCAGGGCATGTTCCAGGAAATGAGCCCTCTGCAACTTCTGCACATACATCGGTTATCATCAAGTCCCCGAAGAGTGGCGCAAATACCAATGGCTGTGCATTGAACCTCTCAGAACACATTTCAATATGTGACCTAGATAGCGACTCTCAGCCCCCGACCAAACGCTTGAGGAACACTACTAATACTCTCCCCAGCCATTTAGAGGACAAAGATTCTGACAGTAGTCTGGCGCCATGTTTAGTACAGAATAAAATTGTAAAAAATGACAAGCCACTACCGGTTCCGAAACGAGGCCGTAAGGGCAATGCTATCAAAGGCCCAAAACTTAGTCCCCCCAGTGAATTGGCGATATTAAATAGTAAGCTTGACACACTAGACTCCTATTTGAGAGAAACCCTAACTAATTTATCTAGTAGAGTGGGTACCCTAGAAGAGTTACTGTTAAAATGCTCAGAAAATCGACAGCCCTCTAACCCTGCAGGGAGCAACGCTTTGTACTGCAGGGATCTTTATCCCGAGAGTAATTCTAATAACCAGTTTCTAAGGGGGACAATATTCCCAGGAATCAATCGACTTTACTAGGACGAAACCAGGCTAATAATCACACAAATTTGCCCATTAACCCACAGTTATTATCAGCAGACGACTCGCGTGGATTTTCTAACTACGCCCCAATTACTTCAAATAAGGGTTCTTTCCATCCCCTGGTCGCTGGTCCTAAGTCAGGCTATCAATCTTCCATCCATCCAGGAACTCTTAACTCTTCTGATTCCCCTGCATTAGCCCTTACGAGCAACCAACCAACTGACTCGCCCATGATAGTTTTGGACTTCCCTCCAGATGTGACACCGTATACGGTTATTTTAGCTAATGTCCCTGGATTATCTGTTGGGACAGCAGAACCCTGGGACACACTTAGGAATAAATGACTATTCTGGTTGGGGTCAAAAACCTGCCTTACAGATAGCCTCTTCTCATACTTTAAAATGGCGAGAAGAGTCAGTTGGCTAGGGAAGGGACAGAAGTCCTTGCCAGGGGACTGTGTGATTCTGACTTTTAAGTCACCACAGCTGGTTCAAAATATTTTGACCAGGGCAGGTACCTACTCTATTTCCAAGACAGATATTAATGTGATCCCTTTGGGATTTTTCTATCAACCTTCCCGTTATAATCGCTTGTATTCCCACAGCAAGGAATACTCAATGAACTCCCTACCTTTGTACAATGTCCCAGTCCAAAATCGTTTTGACCTTTTTTCCCGTCTAGATCAGGTGAATTGACTTACTATGGTTCCCCCTGATACAGATACCTCAGGTGGGAGGACTCACATACAAATAGGTCCATCAGTCCTAGGAGTCGGGTCACTCAAGCATTATAGCAAGTGTTCCATCAGCACCAGACTCTGGTCTAGTAGATCATTTGGGGTCCTATACCTATCAACCCTCAGTGAGCGCCGGCAATGAGATCAGAGGTAACACCCTGATTCTAGCTGCTTCTCCCCATAGTTTAGACAATAGCCCAATAACTCCCTCTGTGGTCCCCAGGGTCTCCCCCCTTGGAAATAGCCTTAGGAGTGTCAATGGAATTATGAAGGACAGTATCTGTCATTTTATGTACTGGAACATTGCAGGTTTAAAGACTAAGATTGTGAACCCACTGTGGACAGAGTTTGTAAATGGTTTTGATGTATTTTGCCTACAAGAGACCTGGGTGGAAGACCCCATCCATATTAATGGTTTTAAAACTTTTCATACGCCTGCGGTTGCACCATCCTATGGGAGAGCAATGGGGGTGTTGTGCACTTATGTTTCAAACCATTTAAACTTTGGGAACATTGCTATAAAGGTTGTTAACCGTTATTTCCAAATAACAGGGGCAGATTTGGACAAATCAACTGGTATTGTAATAGTGAATTTTTATAATAATGCGCCACGTGAAGACCTGGTAGGTCTTTTGGGGATTATAACCCTTCATAATAATAAGATACAGGTAGCATACCCTAAGGACTTACTCATCATTTGGGGTGGAGATTTTAATATTGCTCTATGTCAACAAGCGGATAATGGGGTCTGCGGATTTGAGTATGCCAAAGTCCCAAGTTACTCCCATTTTAATCACTCAACCCCCGGCCATACCATTAATTAAATAATGTTTACAGGGGACCTGGGATTTGCAAACAACTTATGTAGTCCCCCGGTTATTTTTAGTCCAACTTTTAATGGGTGAGGGTTGTCTTCAACTATTGATTTTATCTTAATTTCATCTAGACACGCATCCAGAATCGTCAACTTCCAAACCCATGATATTTCCCTTAGTGACCATTTTGCCCAGAGTATTAGAGTCAAGGCTGATCGCAAGTTGGTCAATGAGAAGGTCCCTCTCACTCGCCCTGCGGACGACATTACTCTGGTCAGACAAAATGGTTATGCTGTGCGTTGGTAAAAACTTGACCCAGATTTATTCATGAGCAAGGTGATCAATAACTGCAGTGAAGCCATCAGTAAGTGTTTAGGAGATGGTAACTCTATGATTGAAATCGTGGAGGGTTTTTCGGAAATAGCAGAGTTTATTGGTAATGCCCTTTATGTAAATTCAAGCAAGAAATTCCCTCAAAAGAAGGGATGGTTTGATTCCAGTTGTTCTAAAGCCCACGCCAATTTAAAACTTTCCCTCCATAGAACTGTTAAAAATCAGCAAGAAATAAGAGGCCAGAAGGGTGTATAGCTGTGCATTAAAAGCAAGGAAAAAATTTCTAAAGGATGAGGCGTGGAAAACTCTGCGCGCAGCATCAGAACTGAGAGACTCCTCGGCATTCTGGAACGCGGTAAACGCTCCCTTTCTGGTAGACTCAGAGAGAGCAACTATAGAGATAGCAATAACTAAGGGTGAATGGGTTGACCATTTTTCAAAACTCTATTCTAAACCCCTTCCAGAACCAAGTATTAGCGACTTGGCAGAGGAGAGGGAAGAACCCCAGATTATAAATCATCACTCGCATCTTCAATTTGACCTCAGTGAAATAGAGGAGGCGATTACAACAAGCATGGGTGGGAAGGCCCCGGGCCAGACGGCATTCCAGTGGACCTTTTTAAATACAATATTGCTTTTTGGGGATCCATATTAACACTAGTTATTAATGCGTGCAATCTGACTGGACTCCTCCCAACCTGGAACGAATCGATTTTGGTCCCGATTTTTAAAAAGGGGGACAGGCACAATCCCGCGTGTTATAGGCCGATCTCGTTACTAGATTCAACGGTCAAAATAATTGGAAGAGTCATCCTAACGAGATTGCAGGACTGGGCAGATGATCACTCAATCATCAGTGACATTCAATACGGTTTCCGTAAGGGTCTTGGCACAATAGATCAGTGCCTAAACTTAAAAATAATAATTGGCAAATACACCAAGGCCAAAAGAGGCACTCTTTACCTGGCCTTTGTGGACATGACCGCGGCCTTTGACTGCGTTAGCCACAATAAACTTTGGCTGATCCTGGAGAGGTTGAGAGTAGACATCTCTATAATCTCCCTCATGAGACAATTTTATATCGGGCCAGGGTTCGCTTTGGGACAGGGGGTGAGTGCACTGATTCCTTCATCGTTGGAAGAGGAGTGAGACAAGGCTGCGTCCTGGCACCTTTCCTTTTCACCTTGTACATTAACAACTTAGGAACAGTTTTGACACAAGAGTGCCAGGACCTTCCTTCGGTAGGGAAGCGCTCACTCCCTGCGCTCTTGTATGCGGATGATGCGGTTCTTATGGCCCGTACTCCGAACAGCTTACAGAGGGTATTATCTAGTTTTGCAAATTTTATGTCCAACTTGGGGCTCTTAGTCAATACTTTAAAATGTGGTACAGGGAGCAAGAAGAGTCGTTCGTTCTTTCTAGAGAAGAATCGCCTAGAATGCTCGAACACATTCTCATATTTGGGGATTTTATTTGATCGCACTGGTTCCTGGACTCAGACTGTTAAGCTAAGGAGACTGTTATTCTCAAAGGCATTGGCAGCATTGATTAATTTTAGTAGGAAACTGGGTTAACGCGCCCCCCCCCCCCCGAACTACTTCAAATTTACAAAGCTAAATGTGTCGCTATAGCGACTTATGGTGCGGGTATCTGGGGTTTTGCAGACGTGACTGCTCTGCAGACCGCCAAAAATAGATTCTTTAGATTTCTGCTTGCTGTCCCGGAGAGTGTTTCTACTTTTAATTGTCATATGGAACTAGGTATGCCATATATAACCGATGTTATTAGTATCCAACCAATTCTCCTCTGGCATCGTATCTGGACTTCAGAGAAGGCCATTTTAAACCGACAAATGATTAGTGACTGTTGCGGTTTAGCAGGGGTATTTCACATAGGATGGCTTAAGTACGTTAGGGAATATTTATCCAAATTAGGCCACCAAGAATACTTTGATAATCCCACTATCATGAACAATGTAAATAGGAAAGATTTTAAACATATCTGCTTGCACTATGTTGAAAATACGAGATTAAACTTAGAGATTTCTAAAATCAGTGTTTGCTCATCAACACACTTTGACCACTCTTAAGATGCAGCTCTACTTAAATCTTGTTATCTCTGATTATGAAAGATTTTTGCTGACACGTTTTAGGATGGGCATTATTCATAGGTCACTCAGCTAGAAATCACTGGTCTAGACAGCTGACCAAATGCCCATGTGACGACCAGTCGGTACAATCAACCATGCATGTTCTGTTTTTTTGCAAATTTTATTCAGTCCACAGGAAAAGGTGGATACTTCCGGTACTTAGATCACTTGGCCTGAGACAATGTCGTCCTGCATTTATGGTTATGCAATCCCTTGGGGAAGAACTTATTTTATCTGTTTCGTTGTTTTTCAAGAATGTCTTCCACTGCAGAAATGCCATTTCCGGGGGGTGCTAGAGGGCGCCAAGCAAGATGGCCGCACCTTCGTGAGGCTCTTGCAGCTCGGGCTGAAATCCGCTCATAATCCTGGCTATCCTAGACAGTATTAGCCCGAAAACGACCGCACTGGAGAGCCGACACGTCAGGGAATGGCCTGCACTGCCCAACAGCTGACATATCGGACCGTATAAGCCCCTAGAAGACTCTGCCGGTGGGCCGGCGAAACAGACAAAATGGCGGACTGCGGAACCCGGAGGTGGAGCTGAACCCTGCTGTCCCTGTATGCTGGTAGACGCGGATCGTACGAGTGGGGAGACCGCAGCCTCCTGATACCTAAACTTACACCGTGGCTGCCCTGGCGATCCCTGGTGGAATACTGAATCGGTGGAGTCCGCCGCGAGCTGCCAACCCGCTGTGACCGTCTAGGGCGGTGCGGAAGGCGGCGAGAGGACCGCCGCTGGGGCCGAGCGACGCTGATGCGGAGATGCGATGAACTGTCGACCCCTCGCTACAGGCCTGTGAAGAGACTGACGACGCCGGGAACACCGTGATACCTGCTCCGGACCGAGCGCGACGATACGGGGCGACACCCCCTCCCCCTGGAGCTCGCCACCCACTCACAGCGTTAACGGAACCGGGAGGGCTGAGATGACGCTTTGGTTGCCGCTCCCGAGGTAAGAGCGAACTAGGCCCTTTGTGCACGAAGCGACAAGGCAATAGCTGCATCAGGAACTGCAACGCGCGACTCTTGCCACTACATAACCTAGCGGGCGCTGGGCCCGGACACTGAAGAGCGCGCTACTGCGGCCTCGCCTCAGGACCCCATACGCCAGCCTGGGGGAATTTTGACCCATATTTCGACCTCCTCCCGGGTACATTGGCTGACCTGGACAGGCGGCCCCCTACAGGGGACAGGCCCAGAGAGATTCTTGCGGCCACATGCGAAGGTGAACCGCACTGGAGACTGGTAGCGGACATCACTGCCCGCATTTAACATTGGGAGCCAGGAGTGCCCCAGGGGCCCATGTACTGTGCGAAGTGCCGTCTCCAGGAAACCCACGCCTTAGAGGGCCCGCAGCTATACATAGCATCTGCAGTTACATCTGCACAAAGGGCGGCTCATCGGAGATAGTGAATAGACCCGGGAAAACGCGACTGACCTTTGGGGCTAGCCCCTTGCCCCCTCTGCTACTTACGACCTGAAGGAGCTAGACCCGCATGTAATCAACCTTGCCTGGCACTGGTCTTAGTTTTGGACGGCGGACTGTGCATGCCAAAGCTGGAATTCCCTGCCCCGCACCGAGTATAGCACCATCATAAACGCCAGACCATACAATCCGCAACCATGGGGAAGCCGGATGGGCGGCAGCCTAAACTAACCTTCGACGCCCGTAAGTCGACTCGCTCCCAGACGGAGCCCGATGAGGACCAACAGGATGCGCCTCCCCCCTCGACCGCGGATCTCAAAGACCTACTACTAGCGATGCAATCCAGCCTAACCTCCATAGAATCCAAAATGGACTCAATGAACACCAGATTAGAGGGCCTAACGCATAGAGTGGAGAAACACGATGACCGCCTCGTAGAGGCGGAGCGGCGAGTCTCAGACTTGGAGGATACGACCAGCGCCAATACTAGTCGCACCCTTGAGATGGAGAGAATCTTGAAAGTAATAGCAGCCAAAAATGAAGATTTGGAATCTCGCTCAAGGAGGAATAACCTACGGATCCTAGGAATATCGGAATCCACGGCCACCGGTAAGATGGAAGAGTATGTTGAAAGACTCCTCATTACACTCTTCGGGAGGGACGCCTTTTCACAGCTACTGGTAGTGGAACGCGCACACCGGTCCTTGGCGAACCGTCCAGCCCCAGGCACTCCCCTAGGCCTATCATCGCCAGGATGCTTAATTACCGTGATAGAGACGCTGCCCTCCGTCTCTCCAGAGAAAAAGGACAACTGCAATACGGCGGCATGGAAATATCCATCTATCCCGACTTCACCATGGCTGTCCAGGACCAACGCCGCAAATTCTTACAGGTGAAGAAAAAACTGCAACAGCTCAATGTACCCTACGCCATGTTGTTCCCGGCCCGTCTCAAGGTAACGCACCAGGGAAAACAACATTTTTTCACAAACCCGCAGCACGTCCAGGACTTTCTCAAAACGCTGCCCAAAACACCCACAGAACGCCTGTCCCCGGAACATCGGCCCGCCGATAATGGAAACGGGTCGGATATCGAATGACACATATAGGATGTAATCTATTCCCATTCACGCCGGACGCTCTGCTCATTTCCACTGGGTATCTCCCCCACTGCAATGCGGGGGTGGGGGACACTTATCTATGACACTGTCGTCCCTGCGAGCCCGCTCTTCTGCTAACGGTGGGATGCCGCCTACCATTGCCGCCCGAGCACACTCGCTCCGGCGAGGAGAACTTGACCGCCCTCTGACGACCACCCCACAGGTGAACCCTTAACACTTCATACAGTAAATGGTTAAATGTTTGGCCTCCACTCCCCCGTTGGGGAATTAGTGATAGGCCTGTTGTTGGTGGGAGGGGGGTGGGATGGGACACGGCGAAATTGGGTCGCTGATGTGGGAGGAGGGGGGGTAAGGGAAATGTTTTTTCTTTTTCATTATGTACACAAAACCTCACTGTTTCGCTTCACACGGCCCTGCTCACACAGTACACCAAAGATATACGCCACACGATCCTCCAACGCGTAGTGCGCAAGCCATAAATGGGGACACACTCCGGACCTCTACCCTATAACTTCTTGACCTGGAATATCAGGGGACTGGGGAATCCACGAAAACGCCGACACATACTCGCTTACTTAGAACGACATAATATACACTGCGCCATGCTTCAGGAAACTCACCTAGCTCCCACTCCACCCCCACTTTCGCAGCCAGATGGGCCACCAGTACCTGCTTTTCCTCCTACTCCTCATATGCCCGAGGCACCCTCATACTGGTGAAACGCTCAATCCCCTATACCCCTATCGGCTCCTATGGAGACCCACAAGGGAGATACAGTGTCCTATGGGGGAGACTGTCGGCACAATCCATTACGATGGTCTCCTGCTATGGGCCTAACACTGACGACCCAGAATTTTTCCGCATCCTCTGGGGCAAGATTATGGACATAGGCTCCACACACCTGATATGGGGAGGGGACTTCAACGTAACTGTCAATCCGACTCTGGATCGATCCCACCCACAGACCAGGCATTACACTGCAGCGCAAGCAACCCTCCGCAGCATCATAGAGGACAATAACCTGACTGACGCCTGGCGAACGCTTCACCCGCACACTAGGGAAGGGACATGCCACTCTACTGCCCACTCCTCCTGGTCACGCATAGACACCTGGCTCCTGGATAAAGGATTAACCACTTGGCTGACACACGCCTCGCACCTCCCCCGCACATATTCGGACCATTCACCGGTCCTCCTTTCTCTTACGCCTCCCAAGGCTGATCCGCCGTATATCTCCTGGCGACTCAACCCTCAGTCGCTACTAGACCCAGTGTTCAAAAGTGAGCTTGAACAAGAAATAATAGATTTCTTCCCTCGCAATGACAACTCAGTTACACAATATTCGACGGTATGGGAGGCCTTTAAGGTCACTATACGGGGCATATGCATAGCAAAAAGCGGTGGGATACTAAAAGATATTCGCAATACCTTGAAAACAATAGAACAAAACCTCAGACAAACGGAACTGGCATTGGAGGCTGCACCCGCTCCTGACCAGAAAGCGAGACTCCGCGAACTCCTGACTGAATACCAAGAAACAGCGGAAAGGGAGTGTAAATTCAGGGGAAGTATCATCAAGCGCGACGATACGGGGAGGGGGAGAGACCGGGGAAGGCGCTGGCCTCAGTGATCCGCCCCCCACGATTCGCTAATACGGTACTGGAAATAGAGGACAACGATGGACAAATACATAGAGACAACTCGGAGATAGCGAACACATTTTACAAATTTTACAAACACCTGTATAAAACACACAGGGAGCACACGGTAGATTTTGCCCCATTCTTTGAGGATACGGCCATAGCCTGGCTGGGAGATGGTCAAAGAGAGTCCCTCCTTGCACACTATGAAGACGACGAGGTGACTACGGCAATTATGCAACTGCAATCAGGCAAAGCCCCGGGGCCCGACGGCCTCCCGGCCGAGTTCTATAAAGCATTCCGGCACCTTCTTATCCCTATACTGCGACATGTGCTTGAAGATGCGCGCGAGACGGGTATTCTCCCAAGATCGATGCGGGAAGCGCTCATTATATCCCTGCCCAAACCGGGAAAACCGACCACACAGGTAGACTCATATCGGCCCTTGTCTCTCATTAATGTGGACGCCAAGATTTTGGCGAAAATCATAGCCAACCGTCTAAGCCCCCTCATGCCTGCCCTTGTTCTCCCAGACCAATCGGGATTTGTGCCGACTAGGAGCACCTCTCATAATTTGCGGACCCTATTCGCGATCCTCCAAGACATAGACCCAGATCTTAATGCTGCGGCCATTTTCTTAGACGCTACTAAGGCGTTTGACTCCCTGGAGTGGGACTACCTCGCCTTTGTGTTACAACGCATGGGATTCCCACTCCCGTTTCTCGCCTGGATAAATCTACTATATACTGATCTACACGCCACAGTGCTGCTTAATGGCAAACGCACGCCCGCCTTTACTATAGCCAGGGGTACCAGGCAGGGATGCCCTTTATCCCCCTTCTATTCGCCTTGGCGGTTGAACCACTGGCCGCCAAAATACGCCAACACTTTAGGGAATATGCCATTATATATCCGCAGCGTCAAATCTTAATTTCTTTATACGCCGATGATATTACCCTCTACTTGCGAAACCCAGCAGAAAGTCTAAATCCCATCCTCCGACTGTTCATCCTTTTTGGACGAATATCCGGAATAAATATCAACTGGGGAAAGTCCCAAATCTACCCCCTCACCGATTCCTCACTAAGGTTTGTACCAGATTACCCTCTTACATGGTGCGATGACACACTCACTTACCTTGGCATAGCAATATCCCGCAACCGAGAAGAACTCATGAAAGCTAATTATGGTCGCGTACTAACCTCGCTGACGGACAAAATCACACGGTGGATTGCGATGCCACTGTCAATAGCGGGCAGAGCTGCCCTTATTAAGATGGTAATATTGCCTAAACTATTATACCTATTTGCGAATATACCATATGCCCCGAGCCGTCATTTTTTCTCGGCTATCAAAAGTCAACTCATTCGACTTACCTGGGGTGGTAAGCAGGCCCGCCTACGCTGGGATGTCCTTACGCGGCCCTTTAGCGACGGGGGGTTTGAAATACCAGATCTGGAGCTATACTTCATCTGCGCCCAAGCCCACTATGCCACATACTGGATACACCCACCTCCCTATATGCCGCATCTGGCGATTGAAGATGGATACATGAATCCCACCCCCAGCACAGCTTACTTAAGTACTCCCGCGGTCCCACGGCGACTCGCTTCCACCACCGTTCAATGCACCATCAGCGCATGGCGAGACATAGCGCACATTACGCGCACCACGCTGTTATACTCCCCCCTTCTGCCCCTTGCCGGCAGACATGACATTCCAGTAACGCAAGAGGGTGGGTGCCGCAAACTACTTCGTAGACTGTCCATTCGAACCTGGGGACAACTATACGACAAATCCAAATTCCTCACGAGTGAGGAGTTTTTTGCCTCCATATCCCCCTCCCTTCTGGAGAGATTTTATTATGTCAGATTACGACAGAGTGTAAGGGCCCTCACACCCGAATTTCCGCTGGAGCCTCCCATTCTGTCTCCCCTGCATGCCCTGTTGCAACAAACTACCCCTTCCCATGTCATATCACTACTCTACCGCACTGTGCAGAAAAATAGAAGCTACGACCCCCCTCCGGCCAAAACTAAATGGGAGGCAGAGCTGGGGCGTCCACTGACGGAAGAACAATGGACCTATTGCTGCAAACAAACAGGAGAAATCTCGGCTAACAGCAAATTCCGTATCCTCCACTATAAATTTGTCCACCGCCTCTATTATACACCAATGCGCCTACACCGCCTGGGTCTTCGAGATACCGACAGATGTGATAGATGTGGCGGGGCGACGGCCGGGTTTCGACACCTCGCCTGGGACTGTCCCCCCGTACGTCAGTATTGGAGAGAAGTCCTCATAGCACTAGACCAAATGACGGGGCTACATATTCCAGACAACCCCCTGACTGCGATTCTGGGATACACTGCACCTATAGCTACTAAAATACGAAGGTACACTTCCCTTGCACTCCTCCTCGCAAAGAGACGAGTGGCATGCAGGTGGGGTAGGGGGAGGGCGCCAAAATTCAAGGATTGGCTGCAAGACCTCATATACTGCCAAGAACAACTATACCTCTATGCGGAACTCCTACCCCCCTCCTCCAGACCAAGGGACATATGGGCACCCCTGCAGCTATACCTGTTAGAACACACCGACGACGCAGACACCAATGACCCCCCCACCCTAACCCGGAGCCATGAGAAAGATGGAACTGCGACGAACCCCTGTATAGAACATCACAAACTCCACATGATAGATACTGGAGCACTCTGGAGCACGGTCTTAATCTCCCCCTTACTCGACGCAGCATATACACTATACTTTGGTGGTTACATATGGTACATGTGAGCGAAGTGAAATTGTTTCTCGGTTTTCCTTTAGTTTAATAAAATTGTTGCTTTGAATCAGGCACGTACAGGGCACTCCCTGACTGTTCACAGCACCACATTCCCACAGACGCGGCCGGCCCGTTGTGGTTGTAGGCGACATGCTGTGTTGGCTTTCGACTGTTAATGACGCATTGATGTGCGCTGCCTCGCTGTGCCGGCCCACTTGGGGATGTAGGCATTTTATTGTGTCATTTGTTCAACTACAAATAAAGGTTTTAAAAAAAAAAAGAAATGCCATTTCCGTGTGAGAATCTGAATTGTACAATTAATTAACTTACTCTGCAGCTTCCATATACTTTTTTTTTAATGTCATTTTTAACTGTTTTTTAATCTGTTTTTATGATTATTTGACAATAATCGAATAAAGCTTGATTGAATTGAATTGATTCTTCGTTCATAGTTTCAAAGGTGAGAAGAAGTATTTTTTCCTATCCAACACGGTGTTTTAACTGTGGCAATCTATTTATATTCTTTTTTTTTTTCTGTCTGGGTTTATTCTTATCCTACTTTTATTCGTGTATCATTCATCTTTCATCTGGTTTGTATTTTTGTGGGTGATTAGTGGGTGTTTCATCTAGTTATATTTGTCTTAACTTTATTTTCTGTCTTATTATTATAATTCTCATCTGAATACATATCTGTATTAAGCTTTATGTGGGGTATTTTAGGTTATATTTGATGTGATTGTGTTTGTTATGTGTTTCTCACTGTATGATATTTTCTCACTGTATAAGCAAAAAAAGATATGTTATGTCCCTTGTCTTTGGTCATTTTTTCATTGTTTGGTGTTTTTCCTTAAGAGTTATTATTTAATAAATTAGTGTAAATTATATATGTCAGTAATGTTAATTATGTATTTTTTGTGAAAATTGTTTTGGTATATAATTGTTGTTAAGTGGGTCAATTCAAGTTTGTGATTGTTTTTTACATGTGTCTATGTGATGTGTTATTTGTGTTAGGTTTGTTTATAATTGTTACAGCCCTGACGAAGTTCCCTCTGGCAACTGGGAACGAAACGTGTTGGCTGTGTGCCAGTTTTTATGATTATCTTAATAAAAGAAGAAATTTTGGATCACGTTGGCTTGATTTATTGATTTCACATCGAGTGCACCTTACTTATGAACATTGGTCAGTATGACTACCTAGTGATGCGTTTGGTGTTCTTTTGCAGACGTTATCTGTGCTGTCGATGCTACGTTTCACAGGCTTTTGCATGTGTGTGGTGTGGCTCCACGGTTCATACAGTCTGCCTATGTGCATCCATACTATCCACATACACGTATCCCCTTGTAGTTATGGTTTTGTATGTCTCTGCATCGATGACATCTGTCTCTATGCATGTCCATCTTGGCATCCACTGTTGTGTATGCTCATTTTGTGCGATCTGACTCTACCGTACTGTTTTGTCCTTTCTCTGGACGTTCTTTTATGCAGGTTCATGGATCCTGTGCACAGCTCTGCTTTTTATTTTTATTGCAGAAGCTTATGGATTTCTTCCATTGGGCACTGGCCATTTTGGTTTCTATGTTTTTTTCCCTCGTCCCTTCCTGGGAGGTGAAGGTCTCGAACTGTCCTCTGCCGGACTATGGTGTCATTGTCTTTTCTTGTTGATGCTCCTTTTACAGAGCTTAATGTTCCAGTGTCAGCCACGCTTACACTTGCTGTCCCTACCTGTCTTGGTCCATCTTCTTGACGGACTAGTTCTCTTTTGGAACCTGGTGGGGTTGAGTCGCAGACCCTCCTCCAATGAGCTATAGCTTTGGTATCTATTCTAAGTTAAGGAATCTGCGGCTAGATGTCTCTATCAGATGAACAAGTTACTTACATTCGGTAACAATGTATCTGGTAGAGACACAGTCTAGCCGCAGATTCTTTAACGCCCACCCATCCTCCCCGCTCTGCGAGGACCCTTTCAGGTTGGGTTCTTACCCGCTGGTCTTTTCTGCCAGTGATCTCTGCCTTCATGCTTGTTTCTCTACTTCACATCCTGCACCAGGTCAGGATGTCTTCTTCTGTTTTACCTGTTGCATTTCCACCCATTCTCGCAAACGTGTGGTGAGCTCATATATCCCTGCACGCTCTGGCACGCTGGTTTCTTTTCCAGTGTGGAGGTTGGTCATGTCCTTCTTCCCTCCCTCCTCCCCTTTATCCTTTAATTTGGGGCCTATTTGACTCTGATACAGTCAATTGCTCATGTTTAGTGTGTGTGGTTGCACATTCTCTGTTGTTGCAGAAATGTTGTCACTTGCCGCAACTTTCTGTTGCTAAAGTCTTGTTATTGACTTCCATGACATTCATGTTGTGGCAGACTGCTTGTCGTTTCCCGTAACATTCATTTGCTGTTTGATTTATAGGAGGGTATCGTTCCTTGTTTATGCGTGACTGTGTCTATGAGGCGAGTACTCTGCTCTCGCACTTCAGTCACTTACGTTATGTAGTGTTTTTCTCTACAATGCAGAGTAATGCTTCTCTTCATTTTATTATTTATTATCATTGTCGTCTTAACAGATGTTTAACCCTTTTTTGGCACACTGTTCCCACACATTCAGTTTTAGTGTTGGCTCCGCGTTGTGGCGCGGAAAAGTTTCCCAGTAGAAAACTGACAGCCCGCCGGGAGGGCCTTATATGGCTCCACTGACGTCATATCCGTGGACGACGTCAGAGCGGAGCTCTGCGACGCCGTCCCCCGGCGCGCAGAGGTACTGCTGAAAAATCTCCGGATCTAGACTGGCACCTGGGGGATATTCTAAGTTATGTAATCTGCGGCTAGACTGTGTCTCTACCAGATACATCGTTACCGAAGGTAAGTAACTTGTTCATCTGATACCAGAGTCCAATGTTTGCTAATAATCTTTTTGATCTCAACATTCGTATGAGCAATGCATGGAGGGGAGCGTCCATTATAACATTCCAAGATGTGCAATCACAATTCTTACTTTTTAATACCCAGTTTCACAAGTACTTACAGGTGCGACACGCACTCCACTCTCATCAGGGGAGCTTATCAATCCCCCAACCCCCCTGAGTATAACCCGCTTGAGGCCAAACTGCTTGAGGGCCCCCCTGGGCAAGGGAGGTTGGAGAAAAAGATAAATGCACTCCTTACAATGATTTAAATGTTATGTTTATACTAATGCACTTCACAAAGGTCAGAGGCGCTGATTTGAGACCGAAGTGAAGAACTTTGTATTGGTAGTCAGAATTGCCTATTGGGAACCTCAGTAGTTTTCAGTGGTTCCTTGCCAATTGAAGCATCTTGTAAGCACACCACGCATATCAAATCTCCTTTTATGACCTGAAAAAATATCTGCTGCAGAGCCAACATTCTAAACTTCTACCTTGTGATCCATTTGCAGGCTTATGTCAGGTCTAGAATCATCCTGAATACTTGCTTGGTACCTTTTTTTGGGACCAAAAAATATCTTTAATTGATGCTTTTTACTCTCAGGTAGTAACGGACTCTATTGCAGGCTTTGCACAAGAGATGGAACTTCTATCTGAAGAGGCTGCAGCTGATGTATTGGTGCTCAGAGGGATTGACTAAGTAGGGAGATTTGAAATGAAGTGTATTCATCATTTTGTGTTATTTGCTGGGGCCATCTACTGGTAATCATGTTCTGCACTCTCCAAAATGATTGGAAACTCTCCCTCCCATTGGAACAGCTAAAAAGGAGAGGAAGTGGGAGAGTCATTGTCTCGATTGACACAGGGTCTTCCCAATAGATGTGCATGGCCGTTTTGAGAGAAGCCAAAAGACGATCTACTATGACGTCCTGTTCTTTTAAATGGAAAAGACTGTCATCTGGTGTGCTCAAAAGATTTTAGTACTATCACGTGCCAAGAAGTGGCGATTCTTCCATACCTCCTTCATTTGACTAAAGCAGCAATTTTCCTCTATTAAAGTTCATCTTGCAGCAATCACGGTCATCAAAAATGTCCTTCACAAATGTCCTTTTTCAAAATTCCTATAGTCAAGGATTTCTTTGAAGGCATTAAGAAATGTATCCTTCTACCGGAACCATCTCCTCCGTGGGAGTTTAATATTGTCCTTTCTTTTCTTATGGGTCCTCCCTTTGAGCCAATACATAAAGCGTTCCTTCAGCACCTATCCTAGAAGGCTTATTTCTTGGTTGCTATAAACTCTGCACATAGAGTTAGCCAAATACAGGCTCTATGTTCCCCCGAACCTTACACAGTATTTCAAAGTACTAGCGTAGTGGTGAGGACCCATCCTCAATTCCTCCCTAAAGTAGTGTTGGATTTTCATGTCGATCAAACTATTTCATTACCTACCTTTTTTCAAAATCTCACATCTCCTTCAGAGAGGTCTTTCCACACTCTCAATGTTAGGAGGGTGTTGAGGTTTTATCTGGATAAGACTAAAATTTTGAGAAAGTCAAAGCAACGTTTTGTAAACTATGGCCCTTTATGAAATATAATTGCCATTTCTAAACAATCCCTGTGTACATGGATTGTTTCCTGCGTAATCCTGTGTTACCAAAAAGCTATTTGAGAAACCTAAAGCCCATTCCATCAGTGGTAAAACAGCTACTGCTGCATTACTGCATCTCTGAGATCTGCAAAGCTGCAATTTGGAGATCAGTTCAGACCTTCACATGACACTTGTATTGATTCGGATGCAAGAGCAGATGCCCAAGTGGGGCAGTCCTCTCTAAGAAATCGCTTTGCTTATATTTATACTATATTTAGATCGTTATCTCTTCCCTCGTGAGTTTTTGGGAGATGAGCTAGCTATTTTATTCAGTGCTTATGGTCATCAATGGAGAGCCCTTAAAAGAGCAGGAATGTTTTTTTTTAACTAATTTTATTTGGGTTTTATTAATGGTACAGCATGGCCGGAGTGGACCATACATCAGCAATAACATACAGTACAGTGTCGCAGAGTACCAATATTGCAGAGTTATAACATAAAAAGAACCAGTAAAAAACCTAGGCACAGACCAGGTATCCCCCCACCCCCTCCTCACCAAAAATGTTGAAATGTAGCATCGGGATAATTAAAAATAGATGCTGTTTTTACCTATTTACTCCGATCCCATCTGTACTGTGGAGGAGCATTAATTTTGGGCTCAAAGGGAAGTTGCCAGGACAACACCTTTGCCAGGCACGAGGTTAACCCTCGCCAAAAGGGTTGGCACCACAGCTCCATACAGTGTGAAAGAAGGTCCTGGCCTCCCCACCACACCTGAGGCATGTGGGAGACGATATCACCCCCATGCGCCAGAGACGGGACCTAGTATAATAGGCACGATGTACGTATTTAAACTGAATCAAATGCTAACGGTTCGCAATGAGGGCTCGCCAGAGCTTCCGTAAGGTCTGTAATGTCGCCCTCTCATGTCTTTCATAACTCCCCTAATGTGGTACGACTATGTTTAACTAGGGTTCCGTAAATTTGACGGATCTTGTGGGCGCCTAGATCCCCCACTAGTAGTCACCCTTCGAGCGGGTTAAATTCAGGCAGGGCAGCTAGCATTTTGGTGTGTAGTGTCAGTGCATGTCTAAGCTGTAGGTATTTATAAAACTGACTGCGATGGAGGTGATATTCCTCCTGTAGCTGCTGAAATGATTTAAGCACAGTCCCTTTCATTATGTCGCCTAGCGTGGATAGTCCTATGAGATCCCAAGCCCGAAACCCAGACAACGCAGCCACCTGACGAATATAGGTTCCCTGCCATAGTAGGGTTGTCTGTCTCAGCCGTCCCTCCCAGCCCATCTGACGGACCGTACGTCTCCATAATTGGAAGACCACCTTCATTGCTGGGGGCAAGTGACCTAGTCTGGTCCGACTATATAATAGGTCTAGCAGGGTTTGGTTATCTATTACACGTCTCTCCACCGCAAATGCTGGGTCTGTTTGGGGGTTGTACCACCATTTGTTTATATTGAGTAGGTGAGGGGCCGAGTAATAGGCGAATATATCCACTGCTGCAATCCCGCCACAGTAGGTGGACTGTGTGCATGTCAAAAGGGCGACCCTGACTGCCCCCCCCACTCCCCCCCACAGGAAGTTGTTAAGGGTGGCGTTGGCCTGTTGGAACCAGGGTTGTGGAAGATCATAGGGATAATTCTGAAGTCGATATAATATCCGCGGCAGTGAGACCATCTTGAAAATAGCAGACCTACCATGCAGAGATAGGGTAGAGGGGACCAAGCCTTCACCTCATCTCGAAATCTTGCTAATAAGGGGTTTATATTATGAGTCCAGGATAGTGCCTGATTTGTGGATATATATATGCCAAGGTATTGGAAACCCTCTGGACATGCGTCAGGTGGGACGCCCATGTACCTCTCCCCTGGTCTCCACATACCGGAAACTTCACTGATTTAGTCGGATTAGTACATAGTCCGGATGTCTTCCCAAATACTCTGAGAATTTCAGAATCTGTGGGCCTGTGAACCCTGGATCTGTGAGGAAGAACAGAGCATTGTCTGCGTACAATGCGATCCTGTCCGATGCTTCAGCAGACCAGTCAAAACCACGCACCAGGGGGTCCCGCCTCACCCACGCTGCCAATGGCTCTATCGTGAGTGCAAAGAGGAGCGGGGATAGCAGGAACCCCTGTCTGGTACCCTTGCAGATTGGAAATTGAGCTGATGTAGCTCCAGTCACACACACTGAAGCTGAAAGATCTGTATATAAAAGACGGATATACGTTAGGAATTTCGGACCAAAATTAAGGACTTGTAGCAGGAGGAATAGATACTCCTAATTGAGGGAATCAAATGCTTTATCAGTGTCAGCAAGTAAAATGGCTGCTGGTCGCCCGAGTTTCGGCGCCATGGCCAAGGCATTGTGGACCCGCCTGATATTGTGGTGTGTGGATCGCTGCGGCATAAAGCTGGCCTGGTCCGGGTGAAAAAGATCCGATATGTATGGGAGGAGGTGATTCGCTAGAATCTTACCCAAGAGTTTGGCTTCCAGGTTCAACAATGAGATGGGGCGATATGGGGAAGGTTCCTCTGGAGGGCGTCCTGGCTTAAGAAATACCACGATCTCTGCATCTCGTCAGTCCGGTGGGAGGATCTGTTGATTTAGGGTTTCCTGAAGTGCCCTGAGTAGGTGTGTGCCTAATTGGGGTATGTGTAGTCTTAGGAATTCGTTTGGGAACCCATTTGGGCCCGGAGCCCAGCCCGGGCGCATGCCCTTTATGTCATTGGTGAGTTCTTGTATTGTAATAGGTACGTCTAGTTGTTCCCGTACACTGTCGGGAACCGACTTTGGTGGTATATACCTCAGAAATTCCCTGATTTGATCAGATGATAAGATTTCCTTTTTCGCGTATAGGTTCGCGTAGTATGTTGCGAAAGCCTGGGCTACTGCACAAGGGTTAGTACATAGAATACCTTCGGCATCCCGCAATACCGGTATTGGGGCCGGTGACTGCGTTATTTGGCATAAGCGGTGTAGCATCTTACTTGATTTGTCACCCCATTGGTAGATTCTGTATTGGGTCGCTTGCCACACTTGTTGTGCCTCATTTGTGAGTAATTGATGTAGTTGCAGTTGAGAGAAGAGAAGGCAGTGCCGAGCTTGGGCTCCTCCACCTGCCTTCACGTCATCTTCAAGAGCTCGCTGGTGAATCTCCAGGTCTACAATTTGCGTGAGGCGGCGACGTTTCTCCCCTGCTCTATAACTCATACCAGCCCCTGTAGAATATGCTTCAGGGCCTCCCATAGTATTACGCCAGAGGGGGTGGAGTCTATATTGAATGCCACATAATCTGTGAGAGCTTGGTGAAGAACCTTCCTATAAGATGAATCTCTCAGGCCCCAGGGTGACATTCGCCACCAAAGTGGAGATCTCTGGGGCCCTATGTGTAGTTCGAGTGTCACTGGGGAGTGGTCTGACAGTCCCTGAGGCAGAATGAAGACCGCCGCGACCCCATGGATTTGAGAACTGGGGAGGAACAGATAATCTAGCCTTGATCGAGACCCATGGGCAGTCGAGAAAAAGGTATATTCAGTTGCCTCTGGATGGTATGCTCTCCGTACGTTCAACCACCCCAGAGAGGATGTTAGGAAGTGCAGATTCGATTCTCCTATGACATGGCTAGATCCACTTGGGCGCCAACTTTCAATGGGTTCCATGGTGCCAATCCAGTCCCCCCCCCCCCCCAATCACCCACAGCCTGTCTGGCAGTTCCCCCCAGAGGCCTATAACCCTCTCTACGAAGGTCTGTCCTATGGGCGGGGGAGCATAAAAGCTGCCTAAGATCAGTGACTTTCCATGTAGAGTACCTGTCACAAGAGTATAGCACCCATCTAGGTCTGTCCAGACTTTGGTGCCTCTAAAGGGAACCCTGTGATGAATCAGAATGGCTGTGCCCCATGACCCCCAGGTGAAACCTGAATGAAAGACTTGATCGAACCCATAATGTGCCAGGCATGGGGCTCTAGTTCCCATCATATGGGTTTCTTGCATTAACAACACATCAATTTTAAGTCGCTTGGCTTGTTTCAGAACCGCCTCATGCTTAATTTTGTCCAGTACCCCCGCGCATTCCAAGTCATAATACGGATCACCCTGGAGTGATCACTGAATGAGTCTATAGTCATCTAGTAATTAGGTAGGGTACCACGTGTGGGTATGTGGAATCAGTTGGGTCCTTGTGCCTGTGCCTCAACAGTGAAAAACCTATCCTATCTAAGTGGAACATCCCTTTTCCCCACCCCCCCACCCCAATACCTCAGCGAACATGAATTATCTGTTGCGGTGAGAGTACCTCTCAGGCCCCAACGGGGGACCAGGAGGACCTCGTGCCAATGGTTCCCCAACCACCCAACACCCTCAAACATCTTTCTTTAGGGAAAAAAAACCCAATGAAACAGCGAGCGTATATAGCAGACGCACCTCTCTCGCAATATCCCAAATTAAGTCCAAAGTACAGCAGTTTTGGGCTATGTAGCATGCACATCCACAGCTCCAGCTGCTTCCAGAGAGCGATCCAAGGATAAAGGCTATTCCATCCACAAATGTGAAGTGCACCACAAAAAAAAGTTTCCACAGTAAATTAGTCCATTCCGTCCATACTGTATCCAATATATTCTTTATTTTTCACTGGAATAACATAAAAACTGCCAACGCGTTTCATCCACTGGCTGTGGACTTCATCAGGGCTGTAAACCATACAAAGACATATAGTGTATAATACAACACACATATAAAAACTACAATACAACATGTATAAAATCCACAGTTAAAAAAACCCACTAGAGCAACTGTCAAAGTTTATTGGTTGGAACAATCCATGGCTCCAAGAGGTAAAATTGTGTCCTGAAAAAGTCTTCAAGAATGTGACCATCTATCAATCCCATGTGTATTGCATTATGTGAGGGTTAAAAACTATAACCTGGCATAGCCCTTGCGACATACCGTAATGGTTTATCGTGTTGGTTTCTCCAGTATATCACCAATCATCATCTCCCACCATACAGTTTCCCAGTTGGTTGCACGTCCCTATATCTCATTGGGCCCTCATGTTTCCAGGGCTGCTTGGAAGTCCTTATATGAACATTTGAGTCACTAAAGCGTGGACTCCTAGAAGTAATGACAGGCTTAAATTTAAAACTTATATTTGTAGCCCATAGCACAGTTTTGTTATATCCTGTATTGTCTGTGTTTTACCCATTTAGGATAGGTACAACTTAACCGCCGGTGTTTTTAACATTATGTCGTACTCCAACATATTCTATTTTGTGTCCTGTTTAATGGTCCCATTGAGGATAGCAATATCATACTGTTACTTCAACTGGTTTATATGCAAGCATGCGAGAAGAAAATAGTGCATATCTTTCGAATTCGTATTTCATGTATTATAGTGTGGGCCGTCCTAGTACCCAGTGCCCCACTTAATGCTAAATAACCAGCCATGCTCGCATAGGCAAATGTCCTTAACCGATGCGGGGATATGCTCTAAAAAATTATTCAAAAGGCCGTCAGGGCAGACTTATTCTCACAAACGACATGGCAATTATTGACCTCAATACAAATGTATACGGCATACAGCTGAATGTGTATAGAGTATCACGCACCGTAATCCTAGTGGCAGACATGCTGTCTTACTAATCACCCGACTCCGTATATACCCTTCTCAGAAGTATTCACTGTCTGTAAAAAGACCAGCGTCCGCTACCAACCAATGCCCCGTCCAGCTGATGCTGTTGGCCGAATTTTCACACACAACGCTATGTACCTCTTGGCAGGTCTTACCTTGATAAGCATTGGTTACCGCTCCGTGAGTAGGCGTCTCTCTGTGGGTAAATTGACCCTATCCTCCCGACTCCATGTCAGTGTGTGTGACGTAAATCTGCGTCAAATGCGTCTCTGTTGTTAAAGGCATATTAAACCATCAACGACGTTGCTTAAAGTCAAAATGAGACCTGTTCTAAAGCACGAAGAGTTTGTTTTTGATCAGTTAGTTGTGCTATGCGGTGTAGACTCCAGATTAAATGTAGAAAGAGGAAGAGTGCATATTTTTACTAATGTCCTGTTTAGCGTGGTTCTCAGAAAATGACAATTTCATCAAATAGCACAATCATATGAAAATGCTTAATATACTTAACAGCAAAGTGAAAGTTACAGAAGTTATTAGGAGGGACTCCATTAAAAGTGTTCACCTATTGCGTGGAGTCAAATAAAAGTCCCCCAAAGGACTCAGTTCCTATACCTATGAAACAATGAGATACAACCAGCATCAGCTGGACGGGGGCCGTGGTTGGTAGCTGACGTTGGTCTTTTTACAAACTGTGAATATTTCTGAGCAGGGTATATATAGAGTCGGGTGATTAGTACGGCGGCATGTCTGCCACTAGGATTACGGTGCGCGATACTCTATACACATTCAGCTGTATGCCGTATACATTTGTATTGAGGTCAATAATTGCCATCTCGTTTGTGAGAATAAGTCTGCCCTGACGGCCTTTTGAGTAATTTTTTAGAGTATATCCCTGCATCGGTTAAGGACATTTTCCTATGCAAGCATGGCTGGTTATTTAGCATTAAGTGGGGTCGCGGGTACTAGGAGGACTTCCAAGCAGCTCTGGAAACATGAGGGCCCATGAGATATAGGGACGTACCACCAACCAGGAAACTGTATGGTTGGAGATGATGATTGGTGATATACTGGAGAAACCAACATGATAAACCATTATGGTATGTCGCAAGGGCTATGCCAGGTTATAGTTTTTAACCCTCACATAATGCAATACACATGGGATTGATAGATGGTCGCACTTCTTGAAGTCTTTTTAGGACACAATTTTACCTCTTGGAGGCATGGATTGTTCCAACCAATAAACTTTGACTGTTGCTCTAGTGGCTAGCCATACTAAATGCGGGCTTTCTCACACCTTTTTCTTCCATTCTAATTTAACTTGATCTTACTCAATACTCTTCCTTCTGTAACATGAATTTATATTGTCCCTGTTTGTACTGTCTTGATAAATTTGTGCCGTCTTATATGGGTTTTTTAACTGTGGATTTTATACATGTTGTATTGTAGTTTGTATATGTATGTTGTATTATACACTATATGTCTTTGTATGTTTTACAGCCCTGATGAAGTCCACAGGCAGTGGACGAAACGCGTTGGCTGTTTTTATGTTATTTCTGTGAAAAATAAAGAATATATTGGATACAGTATGGACGGAATGGACTAATTTACTGTGGAAACATTTTTTTGCTGTGCACTTCACATTTGTGGATGGAATAATCTTTCTTTAGGACATGAAGATGAAGTTCGTGGAGGCCAACCGTGCCATATAGCCCTTGCAATTGGACTAGGCAAAACCCACGTAAAGGTAACAATTCAGGGGCAATGTATCTGTCTCTGGGGCAGCCAGGTCATTTTGGTTATGAGACATACCCTTGTGTCTCGGAGCGCCAGTTAGATCTTGATCTGTGTCGCCGTTTCGACGTGGACTTCTTCGGGCGGATCTGCCATGCCACTGGAATCAAGCTATCCTGGCTGATGAGTTGTGAACCCCAAAACCGGTCCTAGGATGCTTGCTTCCAATCCAGGGAGGACCTGGCTTGGCAGTTCAGGATGGACTGTTCACATTGGGCACAGGGTCAAGACTGATTTGCATATGGCTGGGTTCAAACTGGAATAGCATGGTGAGTAAAAAAACAATGGATTTAGGCCCAGATCTCTGTACTGGGGTGAATGTATGACATTGTTCTGCATTCTGTCCATCAGTTGTTCTTTTTGCATTTGTCACCCGAGTGGGACGGGTATGCCCAGACGTGGGTCCCGTGCTCTCCATGCCACTGGAATCAAGCTATCCTGGCTGATGAGGGGTGAAACCCCGAAACCGGTCCTAGGATGCTTGTTTCCAGTCCAGGGAGGACCTGGCTTTGCAGTTCGGGCTGGACTATTTCCATTGGGCACAGGGTCAAGACTGATTTGCATATGGCTGGGTTCAAACTGGAATGGCATGGTGAGCAAAAAAATGATGGATTTAGGCCTGTAGTGGTGAGCCTCAACAAGGCCTACCAGTGCTTAGGGGTTCTCCCTTTATTGCACAGAGTCCTCAGACCGCTTAAGAAGAAGTTGGCACAGAAACTGGAATAGAAAAGACAGAGTTTATTAAACCTCATGAGGTGGAGCTACATTTACACACCACCCTTCGGTAATGCATGAAGTAGCACACTGAATGGAAGGACCTTGGTCCTTTTATACCCACACAGGGGCTCAAATGAAGGCTGTACAAACACAAATGCTGGTTTTAGATACATATAAGGTCATACAAGAAATGCACAGTCGACAAGTGGGTGGAGCTAACCGTTTCTTCTTCTAGTAGACACATCCTGACATTTATAAACTCGGAACAGCTGCATGGACAGCTACGAGCTCAACTGAGCATGTGCAAAGCAAAAGAAACTAAATATAACTCGTCTCTAGGCAGATTTCAAGAGCAGTTAACAGGAAGGTAGGACAGAGCACATGGGAGCACATGGCAACCAAAATGGCTGCCAGAAATACAGAATGGATTCCACAAAGCGGACAATTTAGCCTCTGAATACAGGATGTCTTGGCTAATGCTTAACTTAAGTGCTGCCAAATTACAACAGACGACCCTTTCAGCATTAGCCGAAGACATTCGTTTATCTGGGGTAATCTAAATATTCATCCCGTACATCTATTAACATTATTTCGGCCACCTCTTTATTCAACATTTGTTGGGCCTTTGTTTCAGCAACGTTCCTTTTGGCAGGTATACAAGCAGAGATGCAAATGGAGCAAAGCATTGGACCACATTGGATACATACACAGCATGTAAAAGGATCATAATCATTACACACAGGATAGTCAGTAGCTTCCAGCCCCAAGCAGAAACAAGAGTCCAAAACCATCTAGTCTAATTCTAAGTTTCAGGGCTCTGATGTATTTCAGTGACTATCTATTTCAATTTCAGAATAGCCAACAGCACATACCTAATAAAAACATTTTCAATAGACTTTTCCAGTATTTCTTTTATGAGGGCTAGAGTATCAATTAATATACTTAAGGAAAGAGTAAAGTAACATTTGGTAACTGCTCAGGAAAATGTTTTTCGTGTAGAATAAGCATGATAAGTAATACAAATATCAGGGAAGTCAGACAGATTATTACAAAAACAATCCTGGCTCCGGGGGACCAGGAGGACCACACAGGGCCATAGGAATTAGGACAAGGAGCCGCAAAGGGCTGCTCCTCCTCAAAAATGGGACGACCAAAGGGGTACATTATCAACAAAAAAAGAGTCCTTGGGAAACTGAAGCCGCTGTACAACCATCCAGAGGGAGTCTTCTCCCTGTGTCCGTTTGAGCCTCACAGGCAGGCTCTTGTTGTTCCCACGGTGGAGCTGCACAACTCGCAACTCAAGAATCACGGCCCAGTTTGAGAAGAAAAAGTCTTTCAACGATCCTGTCCAGTGTCTCAGGCAGTGCACCAGTTTTCTTCACTTTAATCTAACAGGCACCAAGGGCACAGCACCTGTACCCTAAACTCAAGTCCTTCCCTAACTCCTGTATTGCTCCGCTGGCGCACTGCTCTTTTGTTGGGGCCACTGATTGTAGCCAATATGCTCAGGCATCCCTTGATCAACAAACAAAGGCGCAGACTTGCATTCACTTGGGGACCAGGACTCAAAAGGCCTGATGCTGGGATATGTGAAGCAACCCTTGTTTTAAAGGGGGTCACCTCAAGTAAAAGCCTCCTTGCCGTCCTTATCGGTCTGTGACTCTCTCAGCTGGGCATCAAAAACTGGATCCACAGAAAGATTTCTTCATCCTGATTTGTGACCCCGTCTTTCGCCCAAGACAGTGGCAGGGGTACACACTTCACGTCCCAGTGCTTCCGGCCTTCACTGAGGTCCTAGTTGACAGCAACGCCTGTGCTGGTTCCCTTTATCTTGACTCCAAGCTGGACTGGTGCTGACTCCCAGGCTGGATCTGATGTCCGGGCCCCTCTGGCAATGGTTGTAGGGCAGCAAATATCTATTGGTGGGCAGAACAAAAAGGTCTTTAGACAAGGCACAGAAATAATCTATCAACAGAGAGGATAGTCTCAGAATACTTCCTTAGTCTTGGGATGCCGCATTCATTAGCAAGGCACCCAAGAACCACTTCATCTTATCTGAGAATTAAAAAAAACACCCTAGACCTATTGGCAAGTATAAAAGGAACTTTTTGGTGAACTGACAAGAGTAATACGTCACCCAATCCCAAGCAACCAAGGAAGTCTGTGTTCATTTACTAAATTCTGAGGAAAAAAGAAAAACAATACAGACATACTCCAAATCCTTACATTTGTGCATTCCTATATTATTCATCTGAAGAACCTCCAGAAAAAGGAAATTTTCCTACATTTCTACTTATGAACCTTGCATTACTTTTACAGCACTGCAGACACTTCTAAAATAATTTCTCTTACATAAAAGCACCTACATTTTATGCTTAGGACCATGCTTTCATGTTATAGGCGCAGCGGAAAAATCTAAAACTGCTAATTTAACGGATTCTTATTGCAAAAAGAACTAAACTTCAACATAGTGGGTACATTTTCTCCAGCAGAACATGTTATGACAAACAAACTCCTATAAAACAATATTTTCCTTCAAAGTGTTTGCTAAGGATCACATGGGCGTTTTTCCTGCATTCTACTTTTCACGATCCGGACTATGCAACATCATTTTCAAAAGGAAAAAACCCTATTCTCTAGCTCTAATAAGGGCTGTCAGCTCAATTACACAGACTAGCTAATAAAAGACTAGCAATGCCCTTGCAAAACTGTATAGAACATGAGAATAACATAAACAATAATGGTATTGCCACCTGAGATTTTTGAACAGAAACCCCCACTATACAGTTCCCTTTAAAGGTCAAATAAGGGAACATCAATCTGTTCTACTCATTCTTTCATACAGGATGGGCAGTAACATAGCATATATTTTAATCATTTTATTAATTCTAACAATTTTAAAACAGTATTACTGAATAGCCAATTAAATGTCTCATGGCCATTTCCTAGACAGCTTAGACAGACTCAAGAGAGAGTGAGAAAAAGAGAGAGAAAACATAAATTTGCCTACCCTTAATTTGCCCAGGAGCTAACCTCCTTCCCCCATTTTGACAGTAGGAAAACCTGAAAACAGGTTTACCTTCTGTCAACACTTTTTACCCCTATTTGTGGCAACTGGGCACAAACAAACTTGTAGGAGATATCTTAGAAAGTGGCTATTTTCTGATTCAGCCTAACACAAGCACATTGAGTACTTTAGAAAGCGTTAATAACCAATTTACCAATTCCTTGAGCAATTGTACTAGATTAACATGAGGGCGCATGTATGCAAACTAAAATCCATTGCCTCCTTATCTCAGCCCTTGCACAGTAATCTTTAAGCTAAAACCATTATTTTTATATACATGGCAGAGCTATGCTCTACTCAAGGCTTTTCCTTCTTTTCAGATGACTGCGCAAAACTTGCGTTTGCCAAAAATAGGAATCAAAGCTTCTCTTCCTTTCTCTGCACTGTCATCTCTTCTTTCAAAAACTGTTCGAAGGTCGAAGTGTCCAAGCAAACCTACCCCTTAGCCCTGCTAGGTAGCTAAATGCAGAACTCCGACCTTTAACCCTTTCACCAGCTGTCCATTTTTGTGCAAGGCTTTCCATGCGGTCTTTGCAATTCAAAGCAACTCTGGAGAATCACAGCTGAAAAGCAGTCCTGTCCGTCTAATAATTTTAAAGATAGGATCTAACTTCTGCTGTGTTTTTTTTGTTTCAATACTTGTCTCTATCTGTGTACAATGTATGGTGTGCATTCTAGCAGGTTAAAGGTCAGCTATTTGTGTTATATTTAAATGTGTGCATTTACTAAAGCCTAAGAGCAGTGTGAAAGCTGCTCTGCTTGGCAAAACTTCCATTAAATAGTGAATTTGTCCCAATTTCGACTTTGGTGGTAGGGGCACTTAAAAATGAATAACCTACAATATTTTGGCATATTAGGGATCCCCAGGGTGTCCTCTAGATATCCCAGAGATGGGGGATCAGAAATGTATAAGACACACCCTTAAAAAAACGTTTTTATATGCCTGGATAAAGTGAAATTTCACATTGCACTCCCCACATCATGGTAAAGTGGTACTTAAATCCAACGTTGATGCTAGGAGTTATATATTATTCACAATATGATTATCAGACATTACAAAAGATCAAAAACAAGTTTAGGGCAATTATTTTTAATAAACATTCTTTTTTTCTTCATATAATCAAAATTCTCCTTTTTTTTTTTTTTTTTTAATAATGATCACAAACCCTTTTGATGGTTTCACATATGAAAAGCAAGCCTCATTCCTTTCCTATCACCTTTAAATGCATTCATTTATAACTCTAAGCACAGAAGCCTTACTTGAAACATGAAAAGTCTGCGTCACTTTTAAAGGACAGCAATCATTTAACATCAGAACCACAGATGTGCTTGTTAAAAAGGCATTAAGAAAGGAAATCCCTTTTAATCTTTTCTCTGGTATCCAAAATAATGAAACTATCTTTTCTGACTTATAAAATCAGCAGTTTTTAATGCACGCCTTTATACCGTGTTTGCACTAACTGAAAATCTAGTCGACTCGGCCTCATGGCTTGGGACCAAAAATAGCCATGTGTTGTTGACACAGCTGTGTTCTGACCAGCAGGCGTCAACATCTCACCTTTTCAAGCCAGCACAAATCTATCGTTCTGTAATGTGGTGTTTATTTCAGCAACAACCAATCCACTCAGATGATGTGAATGCTTTTCAATATTAATATATAAGGATAATACTGTAACATTTTTCATTTTAGTCCTAATTGTGTGAAAACACACAAATTCGTTTTTTTCCTACCTTTCTATGAGGCCTATTTTATTCCTATTGAATGTAAATTCTGATTTATCTGTACCAGTGTGGCAATTTGCACATAACTATAGTTTCTTACTTTATCAATTTTAATGGTAGTGTGCAGCTATTTAGCATATGTTACATTATTCATTCACTGAATTAAAAAAAAAATGTAGTATTTTAAATGACATTTGCATAACAGAATGACAACAAAAACCAATTTTAGCTCATTCCAGACATTTTCAGAAGGGGGTCATACACTCATAACACACAACACAGCGCGCTTAAGGCTAGCCATTCTTACACAAAAACATAGTCTACTTTACTGAAACAAGTACTTTCAAGCATGTCAGTCCAAAACCACATACAAAAAACAATTAACCCACAAATCAACACTTAGGGCAAAAACAAGAGACAGCCTACAGACTGTACGCAAAACCAAACTATTTGTAAATACTAATTGTAAGTCATATTTACAAGAAGAGCTCTAAAAAGTAGTCCAAAAGTCTGCATCAAAACAGCCCAAAAGAGTGCTCCTGTTAAAGAAGCCAAAATACACCAAATTCGCCAGGTTTGGCTGGTAGAACACTCAAAAAGCGCTCTGCATATCACCTACTTATGAATGTTACTAAGTGCACAGATCAGGATCCGTTTTATGTACATATTTAGTTCCATGGGGTACTTAGTCACCAAGAAAGAAATATCTTTTTACTATATCTAAACCTATTTAGGTATCCCCTCTGAGGGGAGTCAACTGAGTACTTACTAAATCCATATTGGTACCTCCAAAACAGCAACACTTTCTACGAAGTGTGCTAGAAGCAGGCATGCCAAAAATATTATAGCATATATAATATTATACTCTTAACACAATGTGTGCCGTTCAAATTTTCAAAGTTAGAGAAAAATCTCATCATTACCTGCCTATATGTATTGCAATACATATATAATTACAAAACAGATTCCAAAATTGGCCAATCATACAAACAAAGCCACAGTAAGTGTTACTAAACTACCTTACCAATCAAAGGCATCAAACCAACAGCAAGTGCCGCAAAATGGCTCTTACCAATCAAATGGTGTCCAGGTTCCAACTGCCAAGTTCTCAAATCGACCAAATGGTCACTGCACGGCGAATCAACAGAAGAGATCTCAGTCGAGGACTGGCGCCGCCGGGATGGTCAGATCAGAAAGAAAGGAAAAACGCCGTGGGTGCCAAGACTCTGGTCTCCTCAGGCAGCGATCGCGTCCAAAAGCGAGATTCCAATCCTTCATCTCGACCAGTCCTTCGGGCATCCGAGTCGCCGATGAGCCCCGCGTTGGAAGCGCCAATTTGTAGTGGTGAGCCTCAACAAGGCCTACCAGTGCTTAGGGGTTCTCCCTTTATTGCACAGAGTCCGCAGACCGCTTAAGAAGAAGTTGGCACAGAAACTGGAATAGAAAAGTCAGAGTTTATTAAACCTCATGAGGTGGAGCTACATTTACACACCACCCTTCGGTAATGCATGAAGTAGCACACTGAATGGAAGGACCTTGGTCCTTTTATACCCACACAGGGGCTCAAATGAAGGCGGTACAAACACAAATGCTGGTTTTAGATACATATAAGGTCATACAAGAAATGCACAGTTGACAAGTGGGTGGAGCTAACAGTTTCTACTTCTAGTAGACACATCCTGACATTTATAAACTCGGAACAGCTGCATGGACAACTACGAGCTCAACTGAGCATGTGCAAAGCAAAAGAAACTAAATATAACTCGTCTCTAGGCAGATTTCAAGAGCAGTTAACAGGAAGGTAGGACAGAGCACATGGCGAGCACATGGCAGCACATGGCAACCAAAATGGCTGCCAGAAATACAGAATGGATTCCACAAAGCGGACAATTTAGCCTCTGAATACAGGATGTCTTGGCTAATGCTTAACTTAAGTGCTGCCAAATTACAACAGGCCCAGATCTCTGTACTGTGGTGAATGTATGACATTGTTCTGCATTCTGTCCATCAGTTGTTCTTTTTGCTATTGCTGTGGGAAGAGTCGGATTCCAGTGGAGGTGGTGTATGTGGCTTAAGCAGTTCGGTCTCATCAGTCCACTTAAAGATCTCGTCCGGGGTATAGAAGAGTAAGGATTTGGATTTATAAATCATCCTCATCCGAGCCGGGTATAGCAGCATGTATTGAATGTTAAGTTCCCGGAGTTGTCTGCTGCATATGACTGACGTTGTTGGTGGATGAGCCTTCTGTGGTCGGGGAAAATCATGATAGCCTGTGAATCATGGACTAGCTTATCTTTGCGACCCTGAGCAAATTGAAGCACAGCGTCCCTGTCCATATAATTCAGCAGCTTTGCAATGACAGGACGGTGTTGTACCCCAGGAGGGGGCTTCTTCATAAGCGCTCTATGGGCCCGCTCCACGACAAAGCTAGAAGAGAGTGACCCCTCAGGCATGAGTGAGCATAGCCACCACGTCAGGAACCCCTCCATTGAGGCTCCCTCGAAGCCTTCTGTAAATCGTACGAGACGTAAGTTATTTCACCTAGCGCGGCCCTCTGTGTCCTCCACCCGTGCGGCGAGTTCTTGAGTCACCGCCATGAGGCGATTGACCTTTTGTTGGAGCGATGTTACTGTGTCTTCTACGACCAACACTCTAGTCTCAGCCTCTGTAATACGGTCCACTGCCTTCCGGAGGTCCTGTCGAAGAAATGAGATGTCTGTGCCCACTGCGCCAATTTTTACATCCAGCATGTTGCGGGACTACATGATCGCCGCCAGCCGAGCAGTGTTGTCTGGAATGGAATCCCCACCATCTGCCCCACCGGTTGCCCCAGCAATGGCAGTGGTGTATTGGTCGAGAGTGCTTTGTTTCATGGATGGGGCCGGCATTTTGTCCTTTGTCATATTGTCGGAGGGCAGGCACCGCGGCTACAGCCCAATCACCACGCAGCAGTGGCCCACTGGTGAGGGTTCCTCAATGTGGAGCAGGACACTGAGAGCCGGACCTCACTGTACCGGACCACCCTGAGCAGCAAGCTGCACCGAGCCTAGCACGGCCGCTTCTGCCACTCAAAGACTGGCAGCAATCAGACCCTATAAGAGGATCTAGTTAGCCGGACTACCAGCCCCCAGCGCCCCCACCCGTGCCTCTGTTTCCTTGTCCACTTGCCCCCGCTTCCTCCTCTGTGGGGTATATCTGTAGCCGTGGCGGCCCCCCCGGTTGTTGCTGATATGTGGTCTCCCAGAGCGGTCCCACCCAGTCCAGCACAGCAGGGGACCACAGGTATTCCAATACCAGGTGGGCAGCAATGAAGAGTGGGGGCCCTCCAGTGGATCAGTAGGGGGGAGTCCAAACACAATGAAAGGCCTTCCCGCACCGCAGGCCTACCTCTAGCTCCCTCTGGACAATGACTTCTGGGAGGCCAGGGTGCCCCCGGCCAGTAGCAGTAGATCGGAGGTGGCCTCACCAGGAAGCACCCCCGTCCCACCGGTGGTGCAGTCAGCAAGGAATCCAAGGCCTCCGAGGCCCTCACACAACCCTCCGGTCTCGCCGCGGCCGCAGGCCCAAGACCACCCGCTATTCCGGGCGCACCGCTCCTCTTCAGCGCTCCCAAGCGGCTATCGCACCAGGATCGCCGTCACCCCGTAGTAGTCTGGACCGCCAAAGGGTCGCGATCTTCGACCCCCTTCAAGCACAGGCCAATCGTGGAGTGGAGCGCCGATATCCACGAGGCCAACCGGTCCAGTCACCCGCAAGGCCGGGACGCCCGCCCGGCAATCACCGACTTCCCGCAGACAACATCATTTTCTTCAAGTTTTGTTCCCCGTGATCCAGGGATCGCTCGTTCCCACTGCACTGGTGCAATGTAGCGGATGTTGACGGATATTGTGGCACGGCGAGCTGGAGCGCTCTATATCGCGCCTGCCATGATGGCTCGCCTGGCCACGTCCCATGGTTTCTTAACTGTAATCCTAATTCTCTCTCAGGGAATCTCCATTGAAATCATAAGCAACCCTCCCTCCTCCCCAATAGAAGAGATAAAATACGGTCAACTCTGCATCAACAAGAACTGGGTAAATTGCCATCTGCAGGGCATGGTGGGACACTGGATGGCATGGTGCTCTTAAAGGCGCAGAATTTGATTCTCATTGTCTCAGATGCTGTCTGGTTGCATTTAATAAGCAATTGATTGTTTTTCACGATGTATTCGTGATTCCGAGGTTTGCCCGCTAAATAGGTCATACCTACCGTGCACAACCTCCAGAGCTCTAACGAATCCTTAGGATCGCAGGATTTCCCGGTTTCTATCCCGTTACCAGGAGCCGCATTAATTTGCCTCACACGCCTTGTTGGACTCAGCTCAATCCAGGCCGTCTGGTAGGAATTTCATGTCCACCTCAACACTCAACACTTGTCCATTGGCATCGGTTAATCTGAAGAATCGGCTGTCCGTTTAACTCCTTGTCCTGAAGAAGACCCGCTATGACAATCCCCCATTAATGCTCCTGTCAGGGTCGAAAGGTCGTCAGTTTTAGTTGTCCATACTTCAACAGGTCTCTCAGCTTATAAATCAATGTGGATCAATTCTTGAGCCTGGGACACTCGCGATATACTATGAAATTGGACCTTTTTTCAAATTCCTTACCTGTAAATACATTTCCATTGCGTATGTTGTCACTTATATGTACAATACACTGATTTTGGCACTTAGGCACTTTATTCACCTTGTCACTGTAAATAATTGTCACTTGCTTTGCTTTATTAACAGAATTATCAGACAGCCTGTTCTTATGGTAATTTTGTATTGAGAACCAAAAAAAAGCCTTTTTGATTAATCTTTGAAAGTTCAAGCAAAATACTCTTTTTTGAAATTATGAATCACTTTGCCATTCTATTTCTGTTCTATCGTCGTTCTCAGATTCACTAATCTACATAAATGTTAAAACTTCAAAGAAATTGTATCACCCGACAGAACCAATTGTTGTTTGTACTATTGGTGTATGCCTGACTGGCATATTTAGTTTACTTAGAAGGGCCTTGTAAAGTGGTGTACCATACACCCAGGGTCTGTAATCTAAATGCTACTAGTGGGCCTGCGGCACCGGTTGTGCCACCCATACAAGTAGCCTTTCAAACCTGTCTCAGGCCTGTCAGTGCAAGCTCTGTGTGTGCAGTTTACTGCCGCTTTGATTTGGTATTTAAAACTATTTGCCAAGCCTTAAACTCCCCTTTTATTATACATAAGTCACCCCTAAGGTAGGCCCTAGGTAGCCCTAAGGGCAAGGTACTGTGTAAGCCAAAGGTAGGACATGTACATTTAAGTTTTACATGTCCTGGTAGGGACAAAAAGCAAAATTAGTTTTTCAGTACTTTGAGGCCTATTCCTCTCATAGGCTAGCATTGGGAATTCCTTAAAACACTTTTAAGCTGCAGTTCTGGATTAGAAAGGTGTAGCTACATCATGTTTCATATGTTTGGATTGGTAATGATAAATCATCTTTATTGGTAAAGTTGAATTTAAAATTACTATTTTAGAAAGTGCACATTTAGAAAGTAGACATTCCTCTGTTCTTACTGCTCTGTATGCCTTGCAGCCTGTCTCCAATACACATCTGGGGTAAGTGACAGCTACACTTTGTGCATCCTCCCTAGACAGCCACAAACACAGGAAGGGTGGGTGTGACAGAGAACCCATCTGCATTCATCTACATTCTGATAGCTCTTCCTGGACAGGAAGTGGGGGGGAGCTGACACACCTGAATAGGCAGTGCCCTGTGTCCCACACAAAGGACTGATTACCCTCCACAGATAGCCTGGCAGCCAGGACTGGGATGAAAGGGGACCTGTGCACTTCAAGGGTCTGCTTCAAAGTCACCCCCACTTCAAAGGCAAATGTGGGTATAAGGACTGTGGCTCTGACCCTACCTAGACAGCACACTACTGGACCTGTGAAGCACTCTGCCAGGAGTAAAAACTGGTGTGCTACAAGAATTGTCACTCTGCCTGACTGATGCTTCTAAGGAACTGCTTTCTGCATTGCTGAGCTGCCCTGCTGCCTGCTGATCTCTGCCCTGATGAGGACAAGGACTGGACCATCTCACTTGAACCCAAAGGGACTCCCAAGGGCTTGCTGGCTTGCCCCCTCTTCTGAAGTCTCAGGGCCATTAAAGATTTTCTGCAGCAGCACCTGGACTCTATTATCTGTGAGTCCTACATTGCCAAGTGGTGCCAATCCAGTCCTGAGCCCCGGTAAGGTGATTTATGCTGTCCAGAACCATCAATATCGACGCAGTGACGACGTTGTGTTGATCGGAACCGACGCAGTGCTGATACGTGGACATCCCCCCTCAATGAAGACGTGGGACCCACCTGTGAGGTTAACGATGACGCAGCTCCTGCATCGTAAGGGGTTTGACAATGACGCGGGACCCAACTGCGAGGCTCGACGACGCATCAGCCCGACTGCGTGAATCAGAATCGACGCATCGAGTCTTTGACAGCCACGCTTGCTCCATCTAAGGTACTTTTTCAGTTGGTGGCCGTTGAGGTGTTCTGTGAGTTTTCTGTTGATGATTTTAGCTGGGAATGGTAGTAGGGAGATGGGTCTGTTGAAAGGTCCACATAGACTTTCTTCTGAAAAAGGGAGGACAATTACGTGTCTCCAAGCATCTACGAAGGTCACGAAAGATGTGGAGGCATTCAGAATGGGGATGGGGATGAGCATGGTGCTGATGGGTTGCAGTCCTGTGGTGTAAGTGTGGTGGGGGCAGAGGTCCGATGGGGTTCCTGAGTGGGTGGAGTTCATAGTGGCACCCTTTTCCTCTGGGGTGATGATGGGCCACATGGTTAGCACTGGTTCTTTGGATAAAATCGGGAGGTGTTTGGTGAGGTCTGCCAGGTCCAGTTGCGGGTTTAAGGGCTGTAAATGGTGGTGATTTTGTTGCTGAAGAATTGAAAACGATTGATGCAGAGATCCCTCGAGGGGGTGATTCAGTTAAAGGTGGCTGCTGGTGAGATGAAATCTTTCACAATGATGAAGAGTTCTTTGCTTCTGTTGGTGCTGGCATCAATGCGGTCCGCCAGAGCGGTTCGTATGGTTGTCTGGATTATTTGGTGGTACCATTCTAGGGCGAATTTGAACGTACTCCTGTCTGCATTGCCCTGGCTCATTCCCCATTCGCTCCTGTTGTTTGCAGTGGCGTTTCATCAGTCTGAGTCCTCCGTATACCAGCTGGCCTGGAGTCTGGATCTTGTTGTATTGCTTTGTCTGAGGGGGTCAGGGGTCTGCGCACGAGGTGACCCAATTGTTAAAATTATTGATAGCTTTGGGGCGACTGTTGCTGTGTTCGGGTCAGTGGGTGTTAAGAGCAGTGTTCCCGTCCTTGTCAGTGACGCTGTTAGTTTTGGTGGGCTGGTCTGGCAGTGGTAGGTCTGCGCTGGACCCGGACGGGAATGCTGAACTTGATAAAGGCGTGGTCTGTCTAGGGGACTGGTGTGGGATCATTGACTCGGATGTTGAAAGTAGGGTCCAGAAAGTGCCCAGCAACCTGGGTAGACCCTTTTACTCGTTGGGTGAGGCCCAGGCTTCCAAGATCTTTGATGAGTGCCTTTGAGTTTGAGTCGGTGGAAGTTCAGGTCTCCGAGTAGGTTGTTATTGCTTTTTTAAAACTTGTATTTTATTCAAAATTCACAAGCATCACATTACATGTTGTCCCACAGGGTCATGAGGCATTGAAAAAGAATCACATTACCTTACATATCAGGTTGTTAGTACAGGATATCACAGTGAACTCAATGTTTGCCCATGTTCTCTGCTCCTAAGCGTTGTTGCTGTGCATATATCTTCGTATCTAATTCATTATGCACATATGTGAAGCCCCCCTGTCTCCTGGGGCAGTTCACCATCCCAACTGGCCTGGGGGGCAAGCGGGATGCGTGCATGGGTTAGCGATTGAAAGCAGCTTAATCTGCTAAGATGAGTATATGTTCTGACTGTTCCGTGGTGACAGCTAGGGTGCGTAGGATGTAATTGCTAGCATCAAGGGCGAGTGATCTGACGAAGTCCAAGATAGTGTCGGTGAAATTGCTGCGCACTCGCAGTGGTCTGTAGATGAGAGTGCCGCTTAGGGTGAAGTTGACTGACGTCGAGCTTGAAATACAGGTGTTCCATGTTGAAGGATGCTGTGTCTTTGAATGTGATACAGCGGACTGTGTTCTTATGTATGATGTTCATTCCGTCTCTGGGCTTATGAAGTCCGTATTGCCTGGCAAGCTTGTAGCCGAGTGGGGTGGCTGGGGCAATGTCAAGTGCTGATGCAGTGTCCAGCCAGGTTTCAATGAGCAAAAGTAGGTGCCAGGCATGGTTGTGCAGCAGGTTCCAGATCTATGTGCGTGTTTGGTGAATGAGTGGGTGTTGAGGAGCATGCATACAAGTGTTGAGTGTTGTGTGGGTGGTTGCATGATTGTGTGAGTGTGAGAGAGTGGGGTTTTGGATGCTGTTGGTACAGGTGAAGTGAGTGTTTGGTTTGGGTTAGGGCATGAAAACTTGCAGGAAGCGCAGGAGAATGCTCCCTCGTGTTGTGTGGTGTGGCGAGGCAGCAGCGTGTGAAGCGTCAGCTGGGGTTGAGGGCTTGGAGGGTCGCAGCGTGGTAGCCGAAGGACAGGGGAGTACTAGGGTTCCTGGCACTGAATACGGTCCAGGCACGGACGAGCACAGTTGGGCTTGCCTTTGTTGCGGCTTCGGCGCGTGTCCCTTGTGCGTCCATGCTGTGGCAGCCATTAAGTATGTCCTTGAAGGGTTGTGGAGTGATGCAAATTCCTGTGCAAATGGATGATGGGAAATCTAGTGATGTCACTTCCTCAGCAGATGGATGATTGAAATGCCTTCTTTTGCTTGGCTTCTTTTAAGGACAGTTTTGGTGTTCCTTACTTGTGTGGCCCTAAGGCATGGTGTAGTGTAGCTCCTATTTCCCTAATAGGCTCTGCGCATTGGAATAATATCCCCTATAGGTTTGACATACGACTAAGGTCGGTATGTCCCTATCGAGTATATTAAACTTAATTACTTGTGCCAGCTAGCTCAGAGGCCACTAGAAACTCCTTGACGACAAGAAGGGAGTAGTTTCTGGCAGCCGCAAAACATGACCACTTTGTTTCCCTTTAGAATCAGAACGTGTCCCAGAGTCGTAGAAACAATAGATAACTATTTCACTCAGCTCAATCGTGCATACTTAGTTTTCTTCAAAGTTACACAGAAAGAATAGACGGGCGTTTCAATAAAAGGTTTATTGAACAGTCTTGTTTCTTGTGTAAGTAAAATGTGCTGTTACGATCACAAGACAGTATGCAAGATAAATAATGTACAGCGTAAGCAGTAGAAATAAATAATACTGCGCTAGCATTATCTTTAGCAGATAGTCATTTACATAAATAACATAGACTAAAAATGCGAGTACTCATACGATGCGTTTCTTAGCTAGTTCTACCCCAATGTACCTAACCTAGGTATAGGGAGAGGTATGAAGTAGGTGAAGTATTCCTTACTATGGTATACTAAGAGTATGTTAAGTCTAGTATGCCTAGTATGCCAAGAGTCCCTCTAGGTTCTAGTCAGCTCCATACCTTAATAATGAGAGAGGTAGGAATCTCTTGCCAGACTCGAACTCCAACACCCCTCAAGGGAAGTCGGATCACTGGAAGCTGGATTCTCTGCGTGCAGGGATGACAGCATCTTCTCAGTGCGTCAGGCCGGGAAACGGGCTCCTCTGAAGTCGAGGTCTCCTCTGATTTACAGGGGCTAGGGAAGGTATATTTATACCTGAGAGGTACCTCAGAATGTTAGCATTGACGTGAATCGGACAGCGGAAGACGTCATGAATGAACCTCTAAGGTATAACAGTTCATGCATAATAGATGAGTTCTTGAAGAAATCAATAGTCCTGTGCTAGGGAAACTCCCGAAGCCTAAGGGGCTGTTCTTCAAGAACTCGTTGTGACGTTAGGGTGGACGGATGTCGGAGACCATGCCTGTATTTGGAGTGCACGGTTTAATGCCTAAATAAGGACTGGGATTTTATGCCTATATAAGGACAGGGCGAATTGTGCCTATATAAGGACATGATACAGGAAAGCCTAAGAGGAATACAACAATGGGCAGTGGCCTGCCTTCAGATTCACAGCATTTAATGAAAAAAGACAGAATAAAACTGCCGAAGGTGCTTTTGCCACTAGCTATCCCTTTGTTATACTTTGCTTCTTTAGAATTAATTTACAAATGAGGATTATCTCGAGAGGAGCCCTGAATGGATGATTTTTGGAGCTTGTTCAAAAAATAAACTGGTTCTTTTTTCCAGTAGGCCCTGTGATCTTATATGAATATTATGAAGTATATCCTTGTGCAAGAGTCACTGTATTGATGAAGGCCATTGATTAGAGTTGGTTTGTCATTTAGATGCAGTGTAAAGTGTATTATTGAACAAAAAATTATAATCCTCTTTTTCCCTTTCACAGGTTTCACAGCTATTGCCAGAGAGGTTTGCTGAACAACTTATTCGGGTTTACTGCAAGAAAAGTGATGAACTAAGCCTCAAAGCTGCAAAGAGGTACTTTGTTCAGTGGTGTATGAATAGAGACTTCACTAAACCACAGGTAGGTCAACCTAGAAAGTCCTTAAGCTGGTGAGCAAAATAAAAATTGCACAATAAAACATCATGCCAAGTGATAAATGCATGTGAATGTGAACCCTGAAATACAGCTTTGAACTCCAGTGCCTTCCGTTCTCCCAGATGATCAACATTAAAATCTCCTTCTAAAATTAGATTTTTGTTTGTGTTATGTTTTTCTGCTCTCTTTCCTTCACACCTGGTGAGGGAAGACCAGGAAAAGCTGAAAATGGAAGTTGCAAACTGTAAGAGACTGGCTCAGTATATAGTGTCCACCTTTGGTGAGGCACTGAGTCCAGGCAACCCTTACTGATAGTATTTAGGTCCCTGAAAACCAGAGCTCTCAAGGGGTAGTTGTGGAGAGCAGTTAAGGCTTATTCAGGAGGGGTGCAAAGCAAGTGCATTCCCACTATAGTCAGTCAGTAAGCTTTTCACACAAAGTACTACACCAGGTGAGTATAAAAATACTTTGTACATATTTATACATACTTGCCACTAACTTGGTATATCTTCAACCTGAAGAAATCAACTACACACAAGAAATACTTCAGTAATGGGTAAGTAGCACAAAAAAACACATAGGGCCTAAAAGGGGGGCCGAACCGTATACTAAGATAGTGGTGAGGTAAGTACCAAAATGGGACTAATACCCGATTATGGAGGACCCCTGGGGAAACACGCAACCATCCAAGGTGAGTAGCCAGGGACCCCAAGGCGCCCAGAAGCAGAGTGGTTACACTAAGTCAAACGTCCATAGGATAACACAGGGTAAGTCACAGTTGGAATTTTACAGTTCTAGGATCCTTCCCTAAGGACCCCGAAGGAACCACTTGGATCAAGGAAGGTTGGAGAGCCACCCCACCCGTGGATATGCCAGGAACCAGGATACCTACACCAGGGAGCCCAGGTGCTTAGGGATGAAGTGGAGTCAGAAATGCCCATAGACGCCACTGGAGGTTCGTGGAAGATCAGCAGCTACAGCATATTGTGGACCACGCCGGTGGAACCAGGATGTGGAATCCAGACGAGAATAACCTGAAAGCAGAGGGGACAGAGTCCAAACCACCTGGAGGTGACCAGGAGGCACAGGAGCACAATACCAGCCCTTGTAGGAGGTTCTTGTAGTAGCACAGTGAGGTTGAAGCAGCAGCTGTGGAGCCCAGGCGACGATGCAGGAGCCGTCCACAAGATGTCCTACATCGGTCAATGGTGCAGAAGGTCAGTAGCCGACAGGACCACCAACAAGCCTTGGAAAACGCAAACGGTTCACGGAAGATGCTGTATTGCTGACCAGCAAGGTCTGTGGGACTAACCCAGCAAGGGTAAGTCAGGGCCAGCCCTCAGCACGCAAGAGAACCAGCAGGAATCGATGGAGCCTCCTCGAGGACCCTCTGGCAGCAGGCACAGGGAGTCGCAGGGAAGCCTCAACAGCACACAGCAAATGAAGGCCCACGATGCAGAGGATGCTGGCAGGACGTTGTCCTTGGAGCTGTGCAGTGCCTGAGGCTGGGACTTCTTGGGGCTTGAAGATCTTTCGTGAGGAGAGCAACTTTTTACCTGCTATTTGATGCAATTTTGACTGAAGTGCACTGGGTTTCTGCTAACCAGGCATCTAGTGCCAGTGCTTTTTCCCTAAAACAAAGTAACTGTGCATTTGTTCCCCAATTGGCAAGACCTTCAGCACCCTTGTGAGTTCCCTAGTAAATGGTACCCCTGGTACCTAGGGCATGGGTACTAAAGAGGGTCCCTAAGGGCTGCAGCATGTATTGTGCCATCGTAAGGGACCTATAACCAAACTTGTGCAGACTGGCATTGCAGGCTCCATGAAATGGTGCAGACAAAAGTGAAAACACAACACGGCACACACTCTGTGTGCCATGCCCACAGACACTGCACACAATATATGCAAGTCACCCCTACAGCAGGCCTTATAGCCCTAAGGCAGGGTGCATTATATTATATGTGATGACATATCTGCATATGCCCCTATGCTGTCTAGTTCAATTGCTAGATAGTACAAGTGACCAGGGAAGCCATGTTAATTACATGTACTGGGCATTGGTCATCACGAGTTCCCCAGCTACATGATGGCTTCACTGAAACCTATGGTGTTTGATATCAAACACCTTGTCTTAATAAATTCCTACTTATGCCAGTAGTGGATTTATTAAGATATGCACCCAGAGGACATCTTAGAGGTGCCCCTGAAAACCTACCAGCCTCTTAGTGTGCTGGCTGAATGGTATCATCTAGCCTGCCATCACAGACATGTTTCTGAACCCCCCTACAGGTGAGAGCCCACACGCTCTGAGGCCAGAAACCATGCCTGTCCAGGGGATGGTGTTCACACGTCATCCAGCAGTATGGTTAGTGAATCTACATACCAAGGCCAGGGACTTCAAAGCCCCTGCTGCCTTTGATATGCGATCCCAGCTTCCCCCAGATATGTGACATGCCACCCCCTGCCCTGAGGCCCATTTGGCACCAGGGCAGTTGGGAAATTAGCTATGCTAGGAGGCTTGGTGCACTACCAGGCCAGTCATACCCCTAAGGGGGGCTGTCTGAGGTGCCCCACGAAAGGGGGCGTTCCACCATTTTGATTTTGGTGGAAATAGGAATTCTGGGACAGGATTATGCCCACTTCCCACAGGAAGTGGTTATATAGGGGTTGTAGCGATCCCAAGGATAAATAGCCAACTGGCCACTACCCTTAATGCCCCTAAATTGAGTATTTAGGTGGCCCCTGGCACCAGTAACTCAGATTTGTCTGACTGAAAAAAGAAGACGAAGAGCCGAAGAAGCAAGAACTGTGGACTGCTGGTGGACTTTGTCGCCAAACCCTTGCAATTGCAGTTGCAATGCCCCGACTCGTCCTGCAGTTGGGCATCCTCCGAAAGCCTCGGAGGGCCTCCAGCACTTCGTCAAGGCGTCAGCATCTCCCTTGAAGTGGAGAAGCCACTTCCTTACAGACTGCCGGCACTGATCGCATCGTCCGGTTCACCGGTCTGCTGTTCACTGAGTCCACCACCGCAGCCACTGCCAAGGAAGAGGTCACAGTGCTCCTAGAGGTCAGATACATCTCTCCACTAAGTGAGATGACACCAGGACCAACCAGAGCCACCCTGCACCAATACTTGGGGTTCCGGACCCCTTGCAGCAACCAAAGCTTGTTTGAGTTCAATCCATGCTCGAACGCCGCAACCACCAAGCAGCTGACCAGGGACGTCGGCATCGCAGAGGCCAGCACCGAGAGTGGCCCAGCTGTCCGGCTTTGTCCCCCTTTGCAGGTCTACCCAAGGTCAGTGGGTGCCTTTGATACACGGGCACCAGCCGACCAAAACCCTCTGCACCTGAGCTCCCCGGCCTGGGTCAACGACAACCGACCGTGCTCCCAGGACCCCCACAAACCTAGCCCTTCCATTGGGAGCTCCTGGAGTTGTCCCCAAGTACACCTCTGCAGTCGGTTTCTCGATGCCCCACCCCCCTTTGCCTACTGTGTAACGGACAAGGCTACCAGCCGATCCAGCACATCTGCACCCGGACACTCCAGGGCAGGTAAATTCGAACTGATGGTGGTACTTAGGACCTTGGCCCCCTAGCACCTTAGGGGGACACCTGAGAACTGTTTGCAAACAACCGTATGCAGTGTATGCCCTTTTCTCCATAGTAAAGCATTGTAAAAACGCTTTTGTGTGAACATTTTACTTACCTATTGTGACCGAAATAAAGGAATTTTGATTTGATTACCTGTAAAAATTGCTATTACGAAAAGTACTTACCCATTTTCAAAGTTCTTAGTGTTAAATATAGAAAAACTTGTTATTTTTCTAAATTTGGTCTCGAGTTTCTTCTTGAGGGTGTGTCTCATTTGTTGATAAAGCCTAAACTGCTCGCCCACACTACCACAAAAGAGAGCGTTTGGGGTTATTAATTTAATAAGGGTTGTGTGGACTTTCTACATAGTATACCTTGTTTTGGTATACTAAATAAAAAGCCAGCTTCCTACAGGTTCTCTAAGAACAGGATACTGAGAAAGGTATTTTTATTTCTGGAAATTGAATTTTTATCTGTTCTAAGTAATAATTTTTGATAGCTTGTGCTCTTGCTCTGTTAATGCAACCTGCGCGAGGCGTTGACTTACTGCCAATGCTGCTGCTTTCCCTTTAATATTACTTAAGATTATTGTGGCCACAATGGCATTGTTGCCAATAAGTTTCATCCCCAAATAGAGGGTAGCTAAATGAGACTGTACAGCTTGAGCAGCCCCTGTCGGATTCGTTGTTATTGTTCGCATAACTGACTGTGTCATACATCTGTATAATCTTTATAGACCAGTGTAAAGAGTGCGAAGCTCTCCGGAGGTGAGTGCTCCTAATTGTGGATATCGTGTGTAATACGAAGACTGGCCATTTTGCCCCGTTATTGCTGAGGGGACCCAGTCTAACGTTTGGTAGTGGATGTAATAGGGCTCCTTAGAACCAATTGTATGTTCCTGAAATGTAAGTGCTATTTCTAAATCTTCATAAGCTCTGTAATTGTTTGGTATGGCTGCTTCAGAGTATGTGTGAAAAAATCTAGTGTTGGCATCTTCTGGCCGAAATGTTACCCATGAATAGAATATCTCTCTTTTATACACTTCATAGGCCTCTACCATGAAGGTAACATCTCCTCCCATAAGAGAGAACCTATGATTTGGGAACATCGGTGTTACTGTATGTCTGCAATTACCACAGGTACTGCACTAGCCATTTTAAAGAACAGAATTCAGAGAAGGGAAATATAGTGGGGTGATCCTTTGAAAGGTTCAAGCTTGAACATCCTACTGCCAGAAATAGGGGTTCCCCATTTAGCTGAGGAGGAGTATTCCCTAACACCACGGATGTCTCCGTTAAAGGTGACATGGGGCTTTGCGCACACTTAAGAAACTACCCAGAAGACCCATTAAATAAGTACCTGACCTATAACGTTGGTTGTGCCATTGTCATACAGTTCCAACCAATTTGGTAAGACTGTGCGTTTGGACAACATATGTGTCAAAACTATGGGGACTAAGTCCACTCATACCATCAGAATATGTTGGCCTGATTCCTGGCTAGCTCACAGTGCGCCATCTGCACCCCTAAAACCTCACAGTCTACCAGATGGTGTCTGCAACCCTAGAACATGACAACCCTAATTCTCCTTAGGAAATCGTGGAAACAGATCTACCCTTTTGTTGTTACCTCAGGCATGCCCACAGGGAGACACAAGAAATAAACAAATTGGCATTTCAAGTATTTATTGAAGCACTCGGATTCTTGTGTAAAATATGTGCACTGCAATTATTAGCAGAAGGAAACAAAGCATTGTAATCAGCATTGCAAGAATGATGAAAAAGATGACTAGTTCAACCATTATTATTATTGCAGTGACTATATGAATACATATAATTGTACTCCTACTTAGCACTACCTATCCTGGAGAGCATAGTGATAATGCGTTTCTGCCAGGTACCTTGGAGTGGCCTAACTCCTCATTTACCTGTGTGTGCAATTCATTCATAAGCTAGTCTGGTGTAGAACAGGGCGCCGTCCCTCACAGGATAGTGATGAGAGTCAGCAGGCCTGGAAGTCAGACATGGGTTAATGACGAGGAGAATTCATGGAAATGCTCCTCTCACAAACAACGGCTAGGGGCAGTTGATATAATAAACCCTGGACCCATTCGCATTGTGCCTGAGTTCAGATGCCTATGTCTTTGTTTATTCTACTGAGTCAGAGCACGTACTGACTCAGACAGCAAATGCAAGGGCAGTGAGCTCCGTGTACTTGGACAAGATGTACTGTGTTGTGATAATATGCCTATGAAGAAATGCGTTTGTAAGCAAAACACTTTCTAAGTACATTATCGTACACAAGCAATATGTGCTAAAAGTCACTGTCTAAAAAGATGTCAGGTTTAAACGTGAACATGTAAAATGGGAGGGTTTGTGCACAGGCCCTATTAACCCTCACAACAACAGGGCCCCAATATTTGGTATGGTAATGTTTTCAATAGAGCAATGGGATTGCATAAAAGATCCAAATGTATGACTATGGTTAGGTGAATATATCTGTCATGGTCCAAGGAACATTTAAGAATTAATCGGTAACAATGACTGATTTCAGATGTTGCAGTTTCGGGGAGAGATAGACGAAAAACAACTCTTGTTTATTCAGGATTTAGCTACTGCTTTCCTTGCAGAGGTACTTCATCTGAGGTTGACAGGTTGTTCGGGTGGGGCATAGTTGATGTGGAATGGTCAATCATTGAAGATGTTGCTTTATTTATCTCGCTTAGTACTTGGTGAAAAGCTGGAGACTCAGCAGATTTGGGAATCCCTGGAATTGTGTCAATGATCTCAGATTGGCAGGCCTCTTCTCGGGGTAACTCCAGAATAGCAAGAGGACATACTGGACTATTCTGGTGGTCTTTGGTGCTGGTGGCCTGCCACTGAACAGAATCGGTCACATAATGCTTCTTTATGTGATCAATCAACATCTTCACGTTTTTCTTCGCATCAGGCAACAGCAGAAGGACTATGGTGGGTGCCACTACTACCACAAGAACTGGAACAAGTGGTCTAAAGGAAGGTTCAAATGGTGTCTTATTTTGAATCCATTCCTGTACTAATTGTCCCATTTTTGGAAGCCATCTTTTGACAACAGCTTTCTCTTCAGTGTGCAAAGTAAGACAAACTATTCTTGTCTGCAAGTTTCTCTCTTACCTCTTGGATATTGTACAACAAATTAATTTGCAAGAGTTGATCAGATAAATGAGGCTTTAACTCTGTCTTTCAAGGTCCGGAGCGTACACAGGTACCCCAAAGAAAATACTGTATGGTGTTCAGTGCTCACCACAATCCTTAATGCAATGCTCTAAATCCAATCTAAATGCTCTAAAGCTACTGTTTAAAGTTGCTGTTTTCTCACTCGGGGATTCTATTCAGTTTCAACAAAAAGAGTGCAAGTTATACTTCCAGCTTCCAAATCCGCCTTAGCAGTGAAAGCAAGACATTTTTCTGAATCAAAGATATAAACTGCTTCCATCACTACTAGGCACTGCAAGTACTTTGTGACTGCTAGAGCAGTTGTCAGTCTTTTGTGGCCAACCCTACAGAAATCTAGAGCAACTGCAGCCAATATGTTTACTTCTACTGATTGATTGTTGCCAATGGGCCAACATGCCTGAGGTTACTGATGCCGAAGGGATTATCTGATTTTGGAAGGGTAGGAGGCACCGGTCTTACAGAGGTAGAATGCTTTATTTGTTGATAAACACATTGCTGTACATATTAATTTGTATTTTTTGGTAAGTACAGCCACTAGTATTGTTGCTTTAGCACTAATGAACAAGTTACTTACCTTCGGAAACCTTTTATCTTGTAGAGACTCGCAGATTCCTTTCCTCAGAAGGGTGTCTTTAACCTTTTCTGTAATGAGAGCTACTTCTGATCAGTGAACACCATCATGAGCTACTAAAGGCTAAGCAACTCGTGCATTGTTACCAGAGACCCCCTAGCCCAGCTTCATTGACTTTAAGCCTAATGTCCACAGAGTCAGATACTATGGTTTGAGCAAAATACTTGGACTAGGGGCATTATGACAGGGCTTCAATGTGTCAGTGGGAACGTGGTCTTTGGAGATGTATGAACATCTGTGTATATGAATGGGATATATGTGTATGGGTGACCTGTGTTGTATATAATTGTGGCACAGGACATACCTTTCACCGTATGTGGCACTGTTACGTGTATAACTCAAACGTACAACCATTTTTTTTTTTAAATCGGAAAAATGTAAAGTGCAGAAAAATGAGAAGATTTAACTGAAGAGTTAACTTTGTTTATATGGATTCCCAAAAACTCATCATGTAAATTTCCCCCCAATTCCAAGTGTCATATTTAGAAACAGCAGGCATCTTGCTCCCAATGGCCTGTAGACACAGTGCCATATTTATGACAGAAAAATACATCCATTAGTTTAAATGGGAGAAATTTAAAGTGAAGAAACAGGCTTCATAAAACATTAAGATGTAATTTGCTTAATTGAAAATGGAGAAAAACATTAAGACTTAATGTTTCTTAGACATATCTCTCTTCACTTAAAATGTTTCCCATTTTTAAAAAAATGGCTGTATTTTTCAGTTATAAATATGGCACAGTGCCTCTCGGCCACTGGGAGCAAGAGCCCAGCTGTTTGTAAATGCAACAGTTTGAAAAGGGAGAAATAAAACCAGTTAACTTAATCATTAAGGTAACTTTTCATTATAATTTTCTCCCATTTAAAAGTATTCAGAAACAAAACTTTGCTCTCGCGCTCCAATATTGTTGACAAGGAAATTTTTTTAACAGTTAAATACCTCAGTGCAGTTCTTCACCTCTGTGCCCCATCCTGGGTCATAAATCTGACTTCAGCACTGCTCATTACCATGCCCTGACATCTGCAGCCTGATGATAATGTAAAATAAACACAGCCTTCCCTTAACTTAAAAAAGGAAAATATGACCCTGTGTTCTTATTTAAAAATAAACTCAAGGCTGTGAGCTACTCTGAAGTTGTCTGCAAGCTACTGGTAGCTCACAATCGACTGTAGACACCTGCCTTAGACTACTCCCCAGGCGTCAGACTAATCTGGATGATCTTGAGCAGTACCTCTGCACGCCGGTAGGTGGCGTCGATCGGCATTGCATCGTTGGAGCCGGATAAGACGTATGCGGTGCTTATAAAGGAGGCATCCCAGCGTGCTGACATCAGTTTCTTCTTGTGACATTTCTTTGCCAGAAGCACGGAGCCACATTTAGAAAGGCGATGGAGCAGTGTGCAGAAGCTAAGAACCTACAGGAACCTTCTAGATGGAAAAAAACGTTTGCAGAAGCGGAAAGGATGGGAAGGTCAGTAAGGAATCTGCTTCTAGACAGATTCTCTACCAGATATGGCGTTACTGAAGGTAAGTAACTTTTTCTTCTGATAGAGACTTCTAGCCCCAGATTCCTTACCTTAGAATAGATACCCAAGCAATATCTCCCTAGTAGGGGGTCTGCAGTCAGGTCTAAAGGACCGAAAGGGCAAAGTGCCTGTCGCTCCGGACCTGACTTTCAAGGCAGTAGTGTTTAGTAAACATGGGCAGAGTAGTCCACGTACCAGCCTGACAGATATCTAGGATAGGGAGTCAGCAAGCTAACGCAGTGGTCGCAGCCTTTGTTCTGGTGGAATAAGCCTGCAAGCCCTCGAGGGGTTGCTTCTTGGCCAATGCGTAGCAGATTGTATTGCAGAGCACAATCCATCTGAAGTGTCCGCTTCTGCACAGCCTTCCCTTTTTTTGCTTCAGCAAACCCAACTTAGAGTTGATCGTCCACCCGATGTTCTTTAGTTCGATCAATGTAGAACAACAACCCTCTTTTAGGGTCCCGGCAGTGGAGTCCCTCTTCCTCTTTGGAAGGGTGTGGCAGAGTGAAGAAAGTCAGCAGCGTGATATTTTGGTTGATGTGGAAAGGCATTGCCACCTTTAAAAAACAAAAAAGGCATGGGTGTCTGGGAAGAATTTGAAGTATGTAGGATGCACAGCAAGCACCTGAAGCTCACTAACGGATGTGATGGCAACTAAGAAGACTGTTTTGATGGTCAGGAGATGTAGAGAACAATTATGCATAGGCTCAAACGGTGAACACGTCAGAAATGTTAAAACCAAATTGAGTTCCAATTGGGGCATAATGAAGGGTTTTGGAAGAAAAATGTGCAGAAGTCCTTTTAGGAAACAAATCGCAGAAGTCCTTTTAGGAAACAAATCACAACTGGTGACTTGAACACGGAGGGCTGACCCGGAAACCATACAAAAGCTGATATGGCTGAAAGATCCCCGTTAGCTGTTCCCAAAGCCGTGCTAGAGCTAAAACAAACCGCAATACCTTGGACAAAGATCCAGAGAGACGATCAACATGGTGGTTAGCAGACCAAGCCACAAACTTGTCGCAGACGTATACGGTCTTAGTTGAGGGATGTCTGGCTGCTAGAATGCCTTCACAGGCTTCCGAAGGGGGGCAAAAGATTGTTAGCTGCCGCCGCTCAATCTCCATACATGAAGGCGGGGCATGCACTGATTTGGGTGCAGAATCCTGCCCTGTTCCTGCAACAGGAGATCCTTCCAAAGAGGCGGCCTGGTCAGCTAACCGATGCACAGGAGTTCAGGATACCACACTCTCCATGCTCAATCTGGAGTCAGAAGAATGACTTGAGGCTGATCGTTCCTGATCTTCTTGAGAACTCAGGGTATGAATGGTATCAGCAGAAAGGTGTACCTAAGGCCTAAATTCCACTTGAGACGAAATATGTCGCCGAACAAAAGCGGCCCTGGAAACTCTAACGCACAGAAGTGCCAACATTGTGCATTCTCGGTGGTTGCAAATAGATCTAGACAAGATTCTCCCCATTCACGCAAGAACCCTTGCATTACCTCCGGACGGACACACCATTCGTGATTCGCAGGGCATCAATGGCTGAGTTCATCTGCCCTAACGTTCAGAGAGCTTGCCAAGTTTTGTATGGTCAGGAAAATGCCCTGACTTTCCAGCCATGTCCAAAGGCATAGAACCTGGCACAGGGTCCACGACCCCACCCTGTCCTATTTGTTTCAGTACCACATGGTGGTGAAGTTGTTCATGAATATCTGAACTAGCCTTCTCTTGATGGAAGGGAGGAAGGCCTGCAATGCAAGCGGATCACTCTCAACTCCAACAAGTTGATGTGAAGCTGATACTCCACCGGAGACCAAAGTCCTCCGATCTCCACCTCTCCCAGATGGCTGACCCAATCAGAAGAGACACATTTGTCACCAATGTGAGCTCTGGGTGCGGAAGGGAGAGAGTTCTGCTGCTGACCCAATCGTTTGTCAACCACCACTGCAGATCGTTTGCAGTTCCCTCCGATATCTGGACCAGTGCAGAGAGATTTCCCCGATCCTACACCCACTGGGACTTTAAGTCCCGCTGCAGAGCCTGCATAAGCCACCAGGCATGTGTTACTAGCAGGATGCAAGAGACCTGAGGCCCAGCAGCCTCAAAGTTAGTCTCACTGAAATCCAGGATATGACTGAATCATCGGAATGCTAGCATGAATATCTTTGTATTGCCATTCCGGAGGCTAGGCCCAAAACTGCACTGTGTCCAGAATGGCTTTGATGAAAGGGAGCGTCTGAAAGGGAGTCATGTGTGACTTCAGCATATTGATAGTAAACCCCAGCCAATGGAGGAGGCTTGCTGTAGTTTGGAGGTGAGTGACAACTGCCTAGGGTGAGCCCACCTTCAGCAGCCAGTCGAGGTAGGGGAAGACTGGGATCCCTGACCTCCACAGATGGGCTGCAACCACCGCCATCACTTTTATGAACATCCCAGGGGCACTGGTGAGGGTGAAGGGGAGCACAGCGAACTGAGAGTGTCCATGGTCCCCGGTAAACAGCAGGAAACGTCTGTGTGTCAGCAGGACAGGTATGTGAAAATGAATATAGCTGCTTACAACGCATGCGATTAGATCGCATGCCATTATAACGCGGTTGTTACAATGACCGCGTTGTTAGTACGCAACACCATTACATCGCAAGTCATCACAACGACTTGCTGTGGGGGGGCGCGCTGGACTTAGGAATAGTATTATTTACTATTCCTACTCCAGTTTGCGCAACAGCAGGAAAGCGATGTAATGGTATTGCGTACTAACAACGCGGTCGTTGTAACGACCGCGTTGTAATGGTATGCGTTATAGAGACAGCGTTGTAAACGCTGTTTCCCTGTGAAAATAAGCGGTCTGCAAGTCCAACACTAGCATCCAGGTTCCAGGACAAACAGAGCCTGAGCTAACACGATTATTTTGAATTTCTCCTTTTCAGGAAGTAGTTAAGAGGGCATATGTCTTGTATATGGCAAAGGCCTCCATTCTTTTTCACCATCAGGAAGTAGCAGGAATAGAAACTACGACCTACTTCTGATGTCAGCACCCTCTGCATGGCTCCTTTGACCAAAAGAGCCTGCACTTACTGAAGCAGTAGGGATACGTGGCTCTCCGTCAGCCGGTCTAAGGATGATGGCATGGGTGGCAGAGTTTCTATGAATGGAAGGGTGTAACCCCGCTAAACAATTTGAAGCACCCATTTGTCCTAGGTTATGGACTGCTATTGAGGCAGGTGGCGCTTGATCCTACGGCTGACTGTTTTTCCATGATGGTGATAGGGCATATTAAAAGGGTTTGGAGGCTACGGCTGCTGGGGTGGTTGGGGGTGGAAGACTGGGCAGATCTCTGGCCTTGGGTTCCATGAGGCTGGTAGGAACAGCAGCCACGAAAAGACTGGGGAGCCTGTTAGACATGGTGGCTGGGCAAGAATGGACGCAGTTGGTAACCCTTACCATAGCTATGGAAGTGGGCGAAAGGCAAAGTGTGGCTGGCCTTATCGCTAAACAGGCGTGTGCCATCGAAGGACAAGTCCATAGGGTATGCCTGGACAGCCCCCAGAAAGCCAGTAATTCTTAATCAGGCATGGCAACAGAGTGCTACTGACTAAGCAATATGCTGTACCTAGCGAGTCGGTCATGTCCAGTCCTCAGAGTATTGTGAACTCTGCTGCATCTCTGCCATCTACAATAGCCTTGGACAGGATGGCTTGGGCTTCCTCCATGTAAAATGGACAAAACTTGCACAATGGAATCACAAACTGTGTGGGAATATGGGCCCAAGAGGCATGTAGTGTTCACTGACTGCAATGCAAGGCTGGCAGAAGAGAAAATCCTCTTACTGAAGGTGTCCCGCTTCTTGGATTTCCTCTACGGTGTTGTTGTAGAGAGAACACCAAAGTTGACTTGGGACATGGGGGCCTGTACAACCAGGCTTTCCAGGGAGGGGTGATACTGAGGGAAGCTGGTCCCCTGGAGTGGGAGGACAGTGGCAGGCAATTTTCCTATGCACAGGAGCCCCTGTGCAGGGCTTGGCCCATGCCCTGAGCCGGACATCAGTGAGGGCTTCATTAAAGGGGAGAAGAGGTTCTGTTGGGGCAACTCCTGGTTGAAGCAAATCTGTCAAGACGTTTGTCTTGACTGCCACTTGGGACAGCGTAAGGTCAAGGACCTCAGCCACCCTCCTCACCATCATGACAAATGAAGCCCCTTCCTACGTAGCCGCACTAGAAGGAGAGACAGTTGTACGACGGTACAACCCAGGTAAATACATCGTATGCCTTTGCAACTCATTTTTTAGCATGCATGTTTTTACAGCGAATATGCATTTACAACGCATGCCAATACCACGCATTTTTTTTAGATTTAAAAACAATGTATTTGTGGGGGGAGACCACTCGACGACGTGAAGGTGATACGTGCACACCCGAAGGCCATGCGGCGAACTCTGTAACTTTGGAGCCGCGACAGGCCCTGCGACACGCTTCTCCGGTGATGCGACGACGACCCTTACGGTGGCGGCACGCTTCTCCGGGGATGCGACGACAAACAGCTGCGACGGAGACACGCTTCTCCGGTGATGCGACGGCGACCTTTGCGGTGGCGATACGCTTCTCCGATGATGCGACGGCAGCAGCTGCGACGGCGTCACGCTTCTTCTCGTTGAGTCGCGCTTCCAGCTCCCAGCGATACGCAGGCTTCTGCAGACAGAATCCCCAGCAAGGGAATTCAGGGGGGAGCTGGTGGTGAAGTCTTTTGTCCCTGAGACTTCAGCAGGAGGCAAGCACAGTTCAAGCCCTTGGAGATTCTTCTTCAAGATGATGAAAGTTCAATAAAAGTTCTTTCCCCTTTCCTTGGCAATAAAGTCACCACTGCAGGCCAACCCCAGAAAATAGCACACTGGCACAGGGGCAGTCAAACTCCTTCAGCTTCCTTGGTTTCTTCTCCTTGGCAAAGGTCCGTCTTGATTCCCAGAAGTGATCTAAAGTCTTGGGGTCTGGGCCCCAATATTTATACTAAAAAATCCTTTGTCTCTGAAGGCAGAGAGTGTCTGTGCCTGACCAAAACCAGTTCTGTGCAGCTTCCTGGCAGGAGGTGGAGACAGCATTGTTGAAAGCAGACCTGGCTCAGGGGAGTGAAAGGAAATACCCGCCCCCTACTCTCTATTCAGCCCAGCCCTGACTCATCAGACTGCTGGAGCCCAAGCCCTCCTGTCACTCACAAACCAGAAAAGCAATACACAACCTAGCAGAGGCAGGCTGGATGGTTATGCAAGAAAATACCTACTTTCTAAAAGTGGTATTTTCAAACACAGAATGTTAAAACCCACTTCACTAAAAGATGTATTTTATCATTCTGAGTTCAGGCATATTAAATTCTTTTTTCTACCATGTTCCCTGGGTCAGTTAGGATTATAAGGTGTTATAATCAAACTGCCCATTCTGGCCTATGGGGACAGGTAGCCTTGCAATAGTGAAAAACGAAATTGCCTGTAATTCACTATCAGGATATGCCACACACATCGGGGCATGTCCTACCTCTTACTTACAATGCACCCTGCCCTTAGGCCTACCTTAGGGGGGTCTGATATGTAGAAAAGGGAAGGTTTAGGGACTGGTAAGTGGGTGCACTTACCAGGTCACATGGCAGTACTGGACTGCACACAGGCTCTGCAATGGCAGGCCTGAGACACACTTTACAAGCTGCTTCTGTGGGTGGCACAACCAGTGCTGCAAGCTCACTGGCAGAATTTGATCTACAGGCCCTGGGCACACATCGTGCACTGTACTAGGGTCTGACAAGTAAATCAAAGAAGCCAATCATGGAGTCACTAATCCATTACAACAATTTACAATAGGGAGCACTTGCACTGTGGCACTGAATAGCAGTGGCACAGTGCCCAAAGCATCTAAAACCAGCAAAACATAGCAAAACACAGGAGGCAACAGCAAAAAATGGAAGGGAGACCCACGCCAATGGTGCCAGGTCTAACACGTGTCCCCTCCAGCTGAAATGTGGGGAGAACTACCCTACCTCTGGGGAGTTCTCTTCACTAAGGCGGAAAAATCTGGACAGACCATCAGCATTGGCGTGTTCTGTACCAGGGCGGTATTCCACCGTGAAGTCCATCCCCTGTAGGGAAATGGACCACCTCAACAACTTTGGATTCTCACCCTTCATCTGCATCAACCATCTGAGGGGCCTGTGGTCGGTCTGAACCAGGAAGTGAGTCCCAAACAAGTATGGTCTCAACTTCTTCAGTGCCCAGACCACAGCAAATGCCTCGTGCTCAATTGCACTCCACCTCTGTTCCCGTGGAAGTAACCTCCTACTGATGGAGGCTACAGGTTGGTCTAGGCCCTCCTCATTAATCTGTGAAAGAACAGCCCCCACACCATGCTCTGAAGCGTCTGCCTGCACAATGAATGATTTTGAGAAGTTGGGCGCCTGAAGCACGGGTGCTGTGCACATGGCAGTCTTCAGGGCTTCAAAAGCTTTCTGACCGGTGTCAGTTCAGTTCACTTTCTTGGGCTGCTTCCTGGAAGTCAGCTCAGTCAAGGGTGCAACGATGTTGCCATACCCCTTGACAAACCTCCTGTAGTACCCTGTGAGTCCTAAAAAGGCTCTCACCTGTGTCTGGGTTTTGGGGGGTTCCCATGCCAGGATGGTATCAATCTTGGGTTGTAGGGGCGCCACCTGGCCGCTTCCTACCTGGTGCCCAAAGTACACCACGGAACCCTGCCCGATCTGGCACTTACTCGCCTTGATCGTGAGGCCTGCCTTCCGCAGCGCCATCAACACTTCCTAGAGGTGGCGCAGATGTTCATCCCAGGTGGAACTAAACACTGCAATGTCATCCAGGTAGGCGGCACTGAAATCCTCCAGTCCAACCAACACCTGGTTGACCAGCCTCTGAAAGGTGGCAGGGGCATTCTTCATCCCAAAGGGCATAACCCGGAATTGGTAGTGCCCATCTGGTGTGGAGAATGCTGACCTCTCTTTGCCTCCATCAGTTAAGGCGATCTGCCAGTACCCAGACGTCAAATCAAACGTACTGAGGTACCGTGCAGCCCCTAGCCGATCAATGAGCTCATCAGCTCTGGGGATGAGGTGCGCGTCAGTCTTGGTGACTGAATTGAGTCCTCGGTAGTCCACACAGAACCGGAGTTCGGGTGTGGCACCAGGGGCGGCAGCCTTTGGGACCAAGACCACTGGGCTGGCCGAAGGGCTGTGAGAGGACTCAATCACCCCTAAGGCAAACATCTTGGAGACCTCCTCCTTGATGTAAGCTCTGACCCTGTCAGTCACTCGGTAAGCCTTGTGCTTCACAGGAGGACTGTCCCCAGTGTCCACATCATGGACCCACCACTCAGTGACACCAGGAACCAGGGAGAACAGATCAGAGAATTGTCCCAACAGTTGGCGACAGTCATTCTGCTGCTCAGGGGTCAGGGTGGTAGAGAGGTTCACACCATCCACTGACCCATCTTGCTCTGTTGCAGACAGGACGTCAGGAAGAGGCTCAGTCTCCTCCTCCATTCCAGCATCTGTCGCTAGGAGCATGTCCACTTCGGACCTCTCTTATTGGGGCTTCAGGCGGTTGACATGCAGGACCCGCAAAGGGTTCCTGGGAGACCGCAATTCCACCAAGTAGGTGACATCACTCTTGCGCTCCACCACCTCAAATGGTCGGCCCACTTATCCTGGAGCGCACAGGGCTCCACCTGGGCCATGACCCAAACTTTCTGTCCAGGCTGAAACTCGATCAGAGTGGCATTCTGATCAACCCACAGTTTCATCTCTTCCTGGCTGGCTTCCAGATTCGCCTGAGCGAGTTGTCTGAATCGCCTAGTCTGGTTCCTGAAGGCCAGCATGTAGCTATATACATCCTGGGAAGGTTTCTTGGGAGCTTTCTCCCAGCCTTCCTTAACCAGACTCAGAGGTCCTCTTACCGGGTGACCATACAGCAGTTCAAAGGGACTGAACCCTAAGGACTTCTATGGCACCTCACGGTAAGCAAACAGCAGGCATGGCAAGAGTGTCAGGATTCTCTGTTCAATTCCTCGGGGTCGTGCTGATGCTTAAAGGGGGCCCACCTCTGAACCACCCCAAGTCTGGAATAGCGTTATACACTCAGACTATTGGGGTAATTGAGCGGGGGAAGGGAAGGGTAGGAACTGCGTGGAGGGAGATCTGTGAGGGTGACAAGAAAACAACGTAAGTCTTCTTTGGTCTGCTTTCCCTTACCCCATCCCGTCAGTTATCAACTTTACACTACAACCCCTACCTGAAACAAAGAAAAGTAAAACGATGACATCAGAAGAGAGCAGAGGGTGATGACATGTTGCAGAACACCTTTCTAAATGAAATACAAAAAAAACGAAAGAGAGTGCGTTATAAAAAAAGGTTTCTATTCTCCTGTAAGCCCGCACTGCATTCTATTTTATTTTTCTTACGGGAGTGAAAACACACCTACCTAGATCATGTGTCTCGATTTCTGTGATGCCAAAATGTGACCCCTCTATCCGATCTCTCTTCTGAAGGAACTAGAGATATAAAGAAAGAACAACCAAAATCACGCAAATCAGAAGGAATACTTTGGACCCTGGACAAACAAGGCTTAACTTCTTTAACCATTAGAGAGGAGCGCCCAGTAGTGTTAGCAGTCACACGATCCTAGCGTCTCACCAGCAAGGGTAGGCTTCAAAGAAGAAATGTCAAACAATAAGCAAACCAGGCTTGATATTAGCCCCTGCAATGTCTCGGAGCGTAACAAACAATGTCCACTAATCAGGGCTTTCCATAAGTAGACTGTATATGGTAATGTCAATGCCTGGAATATCGCGGGTGCTTACTTTCCCTGCATGAAACCGGAATGTAATTCTCAGTTCCTCCAACAGGGAACGAGCCTCCCAAGCGCCTCGTCAGGCACCTAAACTCCCCTGCAAGAGACCGCTGTGAAACAGCGTGTCTCATCCAACAGAGGAGTCCGCGGAGATGAACGGAGGATTTCTCTCCGTGTAGATTTACAATGGCGGCTCGGAAATGTGTGCGCTAGCACTCTTACCGCCTGGCTTGGTCTGCCGGTTTCGTAGAAGAAATCCCAAATACGCCTCCCGGGTAGAGAATAATCGGCGGCGCTTCCAGGCTTCCGCTGTAATTATTCTTTTTTCCGGCGAGGCGTCCGAGTCACGTGATACGCGACTCGCATTGCATGCCGGTAAGTGTAGTTCTGTAACGCGGGTGTCGCACACGGTCCGCGCAAGGGGGGGCAGGCAGTGTACCGGCGTTCGTGATCCTGACAAAGAGGACGTCCCACTTACGCCTCATCGGTTCATCAAGACCCATAATCATGCCTTTGAGGGTCCGGTTGAATCTCTCAACCAGCCCATTACCTTGGGGGTGGTAAGGAGTGGTGAACTTGTATGTTACACCGCACTCCTGCCACAGGGACTTCATATACTTGGATATAAAGTTAGTACCACGGTCTGACACCACCTCTCTGGGGAACCCCACACGGGAGAAAATCCCCACCAGTGCACGTCCCACCACGGGGGCCGTCACTGTCCTGAGAGGGATGGCTTCCGGGTACCGGGTAGCATGGTTCACCAAGACCAGGATGAACCTGTTGCCCATGGCTGTCTTGGGGTCCATAGGCCCCACAATGTCAATACCCACCCGTTCAAAGGGGGTGCAGACTACAGGGAAAGGCTGGAGAGGAGCCTTGTGCTTCCTCCCACTTTTACCACTTGCCTGGCAAGTCTGGCAGGTCCTGCAATGAGTATCTGAACTCTTGCGCATTTGAGGCCAACGAAAGTGGGTAAGAAGCCTTTCAAAGGTCTTGTTCTGCCCCAAATGCCCTGCCAAAGCCACATCATGAGCCAACCCCAGTAGGAAGGCTCTGAAGCGCTGGGGTACCACCAGCACACAGGCTGACCCAGGCTTAGCATCCTCAGGCTCGCTATGCAGGAGACCATTCTCCCAGTAGATCCAATGTGATCCAGACCGATCACCTGCTGCCTGGTTTGTGGCCTGTTGCCTCAAACCCTCAAGAAAAGGGCACTTCTTCTGTTCCTCACAGAATTCCTCCCTGGAGGGTCCTCCTCCTTGCTGCCAATGGGTCAGCTCAGGCAGGTCCCCCAGTTCAGCCACTTGCTCCCCCGTAGGTTCCAGGGCATCCCCCTCAAGGTCTGCCTCCTCCTGGACCATGGGAACTATGGGGGCTGGTTTCCCGCGCCCCTACCTCTTCTCTTTAAGGGAGGTATCTGGGCCATACTTTCAGGCTCCAGGTCCTCTTGAACACTCTTACTGGCTGCAATAGACCGAGTGGTCACACACGCCCACTCGGGCAGACCCAACATCTCCAAATGAGACCTTTTCTCCACCTTAGCCCAAGGGGAGCTCTCCAAATCATTGCCTAACAGACAGTCAACAGGCATGGCTGGCCTCACAGCTACTTGAAGGGTACCTGAGACCCCCCCCACTCAAAGGGAACTTGAGCCACCTCACACTGGCTCTCTGAGTTGTCCGTGGCAACTACAGGGAAGAATGCATGGGGGACCACCTGCTCTTTAGACACCAGCCGACAACTGACAGCTGTCACACTGGCCCCGGTGTCTCTCAGAACCTCCACCCTATGGCCATTGATGGTCATCCACTGCCTGTATTTCTTAGTGTTATCAGGCAGATGGGTCCTAGGGACCATCTCACAATCTCCTAAAGAGACAAGGGACATTTCTGCGGGACTCCACCCACCTTGGGCACCCATCTCCTCCCCTCCCAGGGCTACACTTGCCATCTGACGGGGTGGTGCACTAGGTGGTGCATTGGGATCCGTCTTGGGACACTTGGGATCATACCAAGGGTGGCCCACTTGACCACACTCAAAACATTTAGGGGGGCCCCTGTGAACAGGTTTACCTGTCGGGGCCTCTGTCTTCTTCTGAGGGGGAGGCTGGGAACCCTTCCCTTGGTTCCCCTGGGAATTACTTTGGGGCCCTTTCTGGAACTCCCTCTGTTTACCCTTGTCCCCCCCACTCTTCTGCTGGGGACCCTGCCCACCTTTGGCGAAGTCTCCCACATGACCCTTGTGGACCCGGGTACTGATCCAGCGGTCCGCCTCCTCAGCAAGCTTCCTAGGGTTAGTTAGCTTGCTATCAATATGGTGCTGGCGTAGCTCTGGAAAACAATTAGCAGACAAGTGCTCCCATGCAAACAAATCATAGAGCGCTTCAAAAGTATCCACTTTGCTACCCTTTACCCAACCATCCATTGCTCTGCAAAAGAAAGATATACTCCACCCATGTAGTTGCCTCCAGCTTCTTACAATTCCTGAACCTCTGTCTATAGAGTTCTGGGGTCAACCCATACCTGGTCATCAGGGCTTCCTTCATGTGGGCATAAGACATCCTATTCTCACTGGGCAGGTCTAACAAAGTATCCCTCCCATCACTAACAAAGCGGCCCCACAACCCCGCACCCCAATCTTTCTCAGGGACCCGGTGGGCCAACATTGCCATTTCATGGGCTGCAAACCACTGCCCAATATCCTCATGCTTATGAAAATCCTTGATGACATCTTTGGGGAAATATACCCTGCCTTCTGCAGGCACAGATGGTGCACTGCCACCAGAGGGACTAATTTCTAAGTGTTTAGCTTTAAGCTCCAATTCCCTCCAAAATCTCTCATGTGCTAATCTCTCTTTTTCCCTTTCAAAAGCTAACCTGTTATTCTCAAGCTCCAGCTTCTTACTCTCTAGGTCCTTTTGACCCTCCATCTTGAGCTTGACCAGCTCCATTTTGTGCAATCTATTTCTTTCCCTGTCCTCCAGTTCCCCTGGGGTCAGGCCCTTGGAAGAAACACTGCTGCCTATGGGGGAAGACACCCTCTCCCTGGCTGGACCCAATGGCCCATCTAGCTGCCCTTCTGCATCCTCAGCCTCCTCTGCAGGCTCATCCACCTGCTCAGGGGCATTTCTTACTTCCATCCAGGCCCTCAGCGCCTTTTGGAATTCCTCCTTTTTGGTGAGGCCTGTAGTGGCAACTTAAAAATTTTCTACAGAAGTGCTTCAGCTGTTTCACAGTGTAGGTATCCACCCTCTCTTCCTCAAAATCTAGATCCATAGATGCAGTTGATGCTGGTTTGCTCATGGCAATAAGAACTGGCAGTCTTTAGCAAAAATAACAGTTCCAAGGAAAAATAAAAATTTCTACCAAAATGTGTGTGGTTGCGTTTGGTCTGCACTCACTAGTAGTGTACACCAATTACTGTATATGAGTCACAAATGCAAGTCCAGAATCCTCACCGCTGACCACCAATGTTAGAACTGGGGGTCTCTAGTTGGCAGAGGTAGGTACCGTTGACCAAGTAAGGACCCTTGCTTCTAGTCAGGGTAAGGGGGCTACACTCGTAAAATAACCCCTGCTCAACCCTGTGGTAGCTTGGCACGAGCAGGCAGGCTTATCTCAGAGGCAGTGTGTAAAGCATTTGTGAACACATACAGTAAAACAGTGAAAACACTACAGATGGACACCACACAGGTTTTATAAAAATAAGTATTCTTTATATAGACTTAACACAAGATCCAAACGACAAAAATCCACAATACTGTAATCAAAAATAGGCTTAAATCTTTTTAGAGATTGCTTAGTTCAAAGTTGATGGTAAATGCAACACGTTTCTCACAAAGTACCTTAAATGTGTACCGCAAAACAAACAAAAGGGTCGCAGGGAGGGTGATGGGTCGGTTCCTTGCTTCGGGGGAGGCGATGCTTCTGTTCCTCAGTGCTTGCGCAAAGTAGGCGATGCGTCTGTTCGTTACCGGAGAGGAGGTGATGCGTCGGTTTCTTACTGCGTTCCGGTTACGATGCGACAAGATGGCGCTTCGATGCGTTGCGGTGATCCGATGCGAGAAGATGGCGCCCTTGATGCGATGCGACGGCGTGAAGGTGATGCATGCACGCCCGACGGCCGTGCGGCGAACTCTGTAACTTTGGAGCTGCGACAGGCCCTGCGACACGCTGCTCTGGTGATGCGACGACAACCCTTGCGGTGGCGGCACGCTTCTCCGGGGATGCGACGGCGACCCTTGCGGTGGCGACACGCTTCTCCGATGATGCGACGGCGACCCTTGCGGTGGCGACACGCTTCTCCGATGATGCGACGGCAACAGCTGCGACGCGTCACGCTTCTTCTCGTTGAGTCGCGCTTCCAGCTCCCAGCGATACGCAGTCTTCTGCAGACAGAATCCCCAGCAAGGGAATTCAGGGGGGAGCTGGTGGTGAAGTCTTTTGTCCCTGAGACTTCAGCAGGAGGCAAGCACAGTTCAAGCCCTTGGAGATTCTTCTTCAAGATGATGAAAGTTCAATAAAAGTACTTTCCCCTTTCCTTGGCAATAAAGTCACCACTGCAGGCCAACCCCAGAAAATAGCACACTGGCACAGGGGCAGTCAAACTCCTTCAGCTTCCTTGGTTTCTTCTCCTTGGCAAAGGTCCGTCTTGATTCCCAGAAGTGATCTAAAGTCTTGGGGTCTGGGCCCCAATATTTATACTAAAAATCCTTTGTCTCTGAAGGCAGAGAGTGTCTGTGCCTGACCAAAACCAGTTCTGTGCAGCTTCCTGGCAGGAGGTGGAGACAGCATTGTTGAAAGCAGACCTGGCCCAGGTAGCTGAAAGGAAATCTCTTCCCCCTACTCTCTATTCTATGAGGGCTCAGGGGAGTGAAAGGAAATCCCCGCCCCCTACTCTCTATTCAGCCCAGCCCTGACTCATCAGACTGCTGGAGCCCAAGCCCTCCTGTCCCTCACAAACCAGACAAGCAATACACAACCTAGCAGAGGCAGGCTGGATGGTTAGGCAAGAAAATACCTACTTTCTAAAAGTGGTATTTTCAAACACAAAATGTTAAAAGTTCAGGCATACTAAATTCGTTTTTTTTCTACCATGTTCCCGGGGTCAGTTAGGATTATAATCAAACTGCCCATTCTGGCCTATGGGGACAGGTAGCCTTGCAATAGTGATAAACGAAATTGGCTGTAATTCACTATCAGGACATACCACACACATCAGGGCATGTCCTACCTCTTACTTACAATGCACCCTGCCCTTAGGCCTACCTTAGGGGGGTCTGATATGTAGAAAAGGGAAGGTTTAGGGACTGGTAAGTGGGTGCACTTACCAGGTCACATGGCAGTACTGGACTGCACACAGGCTCTGCAATGGCAGGCCTGAGACACACTTTACAAGCTGCTTCTGTGGGTGGCACAACCAGTGCTGCAAGCCCACTGGCAGCATTTGATCTACAGGCCCTGGGCACACATGGTGCACTGTACTAGGGTCTGACAAGTAAATCAGACAAGCCAATCATGGAGTCACTAATCCATTACAACAATTTACAATAGGGAGCACTTGCACTGTGAGACTGAATAGCAGTGGCACAGTGCCCAAAGCATCTCAAACCAGCAAAACATAGCAAAACACAGGAGGGAACAGCAAAAAATGGAAGGGATACCCACGCCAATGGTGCCAGGTCTAACACGTGGTAAATGCATATTCGCGGTAAAAATATGCGTGCTAAAAATGCGTGGTAAAGGCACAACGAGGTAAAAACCTCGTTGTAAAGGCTGTTTCCCATAGAGACTAGGTCAGTGTCTGGAGAGGTGTCTAAACCACTGGCGTCTGCCAGTTCCTCATACCAGCTATCCTTGGGCTCTTCCATGGGGTCAGGATAACCATAAGCATAATCTGATCCGTCCCAATCATATACCACACAGTGAAAGGAGGTACTGTTTCCGACTTTAAGAGACGTGTTCCGGCTGGAGTCGATGTCGGAGAACGCCGACCTGGATCTGTATCGGAGTTGGGTCTAATGATGGGGTCGGCACCAGGAACAGCGCCACTGGATCGCGCACGAGGGAAGGTCGTGGTTTTGTAAGCGGAGCCAATCCGGATCTGGGAATGGAACCACAGAGACCAGTGCCGCCCCGTACAAACCCGCTGGCGGGAGTCCAGTGGGGGGAACTTCGGAACCAGTGGGACCTGAAGGTGCTCCACAGGGGTTGGCCACCCAAATATGAGGTGCATGGTCTCATAAAATTCTTTCAACTTGATGGGGGTCGCTCCAGTTGTGGGAAATTCTGGGAGACAAGAAGCCTTGATTTAAATGATACACAGGATAATAAAGATTCTAATCTGAATGCTCACAATTAGAAAGAACTTAGTTTTTAGGTCTTACCTAGGCAGCGCTTGTGCTGTCTCTTTGAGACTTGTGGTATTGAGTCTATGAGCTTTTAAACACGCCCAGCACCTTCCATTGGTTCTTTCCTCTGCCTTTACAAATTCTTTTGTTTTCTTTGGTCAATAGCATACATTTGACCCGCTTTTGGACTGTTTTGTTCCGCCCTGTAGACTGCCCCTGCTACATGGATCCTTTCACTATGGGCTATATGTTTTCCTTCAGTGCACTACTTTGTCTTTCGCTCTGTCCTCGCTGTTGCTAACAGTTCTCTTAATCTCCCCTGCCTTTCCCATAACAACACCCTCCCAGCCTGTTTTTATTGTGAAGCTGCTCTTCGCTCCCTCTCGGGCTGCAGCTGCCTCCTCATCTTCCCTTCTGCTTGTTGGGCTCTGTTCTTCCTGCAGCCTGCATAGTGTTGCTGATTCCCCTCCACCTTGTTTAGAAGCGAGCAATTACAGCTTCTAGAGCATGAGTTTTGTGTTGCAAGCAATTTTTTTGTTTTTTGCAGTTTTTATATAGCACAAACTCAACCGAAGGGTATTGGAATGCCTTACATGAGCACGATGTTGAGCCGACGCAGATACTCGAACCGGGTTCCCCAGCATTAAAGTTGTTGCACCCCATCCTCTGCTAGCTTGTTAGGGGTGGTTCTGCGTGGACTTCCGGTATTGTGCTGCGAATGGCGTTCTTTGATGTGACTCAGAGCCATGTAAACTGGCTCTGGGTGGACCACCGGCCTCACTGCACTCAGAACATGACGTTCCTTTGTTTACATCACACAGCGATCTCTTTGCCTGGATACACCGGCACTTAACCTCAGACTAGGGTGACCAACCGCCCGTAATTTTTACGGACATTCCATAAATTAGACCTTAAGTCCGTTGTCTGTGATGAATGTCTTCCACGCAGCATTTGTCCATAATTTCAGCCTCTCAGCTAAAGTGCAAAAGTTTATTTACACAATTTAGATTCCCCAGCTGACGGGCAAGGGAGTCTCCTGTGCTGCATTCCGGAGGGAGGGGCAGACGGCTAAAAAGAAATAAGTACATGGTGTCTGCTTCCCCAAAGAAATGCAAATGTGTGAAAGGCTGCTTGGGAGGCGTTAATTGCTGCAATCCTTGGAGCTTCCTGATGACACAACATTTTGTTTTTGCAAGGTACAGTTAATAGGCAGAGTTCATGAACTTGAAAATCTATTGAAAGACCAAGAGACTAGGACAGAGCAAGCTGTGAAAGAGGAGTTCAAGCGACCGAGAGAAGCATACAGCAAATTTGAGAAATAAAAAGTTACAGAGATCGAACTGCTAAATACCAGCTGATGTGTGATTTATTTCCAACTACTGTATGACAAGCCGTGGGATAGCCATCTAGGAGTTTGGCAAAGAGAATATATTTTATGAAATAGTATGCAAAAGTGTGCAGTAGCACCTTAAATTCTAAGATGACTCATTGAGTCAAATTCCGGTTGCTGACTTCCATATATCCTACAGCACACAGGTCTGAATCCTGTCAGGGCTCACTCAGCTATTCATCCTTCCAATTCTGATAAACTGTTTACAACTCAGTTCGGGAAAAAATAAACGCTGTAAATAGGAAGTTGTTCTTGTTCTCCCTTCCGATAGAGAAACACATGGTTTGATGCTAATGCCTCTTTCAGCCCATGAAAAGACCCGTTCAACTTCATGGCATTTGCATATATGGGACATAAGGTGCTTGATTTCAAAAAAAGTATTGTATCTGCATCTTGCCTGGCCTCCTCTGATGTGTGTGTAAAACATACCTTTTGCCCTGAATTTTTGTCCCGAATTTTGACCGTTTGTCCTGAATTTTTACACTCACCGTCCTGAATTTGCACCCATGCCAGCTGGTCGCCCTACCTCAGACACACGACGAGGGAAATCTGTTTACAGAAGTGACACGCCCTCCTGTTTATTGGGAGAGCAAGAGCTCCCTGTCACGTGTTCTGTCAGGAGGCTGTACGTAATTCTGTCCCAGCTGCCCGTAGAAGACGGTCTGTTGAGAAGCCCTCAAATATGTTTTGCAAAGAGCAGACCTTGAGTACGTTTATTTTGCACTATTTTTTCTCCTCTGGTAATAAGGAATGGAATAAAGAGGTTTGCTCTCACATTTAGACTGAACCATACTTCCCTGGAACATGAAACCAGCAAGACAACATAAACGTGTTAAAATAGTTTTTTTCATTTTTTTCGCATGCTTTTTCTCTTCTCCGCACAGGGTAACATGCTGTCTGATTGCATTTTTTATTAAATGATTTTTGATTCTCGTAACTCACCATTGATCGGTTTATGCAAATCTCTGTTGACTTCCATTTTCTTATTTATTGTTATATGTTCTAGTTTTTGCCGTGATGAATTGGTCACTATGATTCTAGCTGTTATTGATCTGTTGTGATCCATTATACTTAGCTGCCTCTTCCCCAATGTCAATGCCGAAACTGCAACTGGCCAAAAACCACAAGAAGCAAACTAGTGGGGGCGCTCTCATGCTCACTGAAATGGAGGCGTAACTGCGTACGGCACGTGTTACAGGGCATCAAAAGGTTTGTTGTAACTACCTGGAATCAGTTTTTGAACTGCCAAACAGTTACCTGCTCCCACGTAAAGTTAATGAAAAATGCACTTGAAGTGAACAAGTCACCGTAAAAGTAACTTCATCCTTTCCTTGAGCTGAGTCCCCCAATTCCCACGAAAATTAGTTCAGCAAGTGTATGTCAAATTGTTTTGCTAGAGCACAGAGTGTACAGAATCCACATTAAACACTAAAATAATAACACACTGCAGAGATTTTAGAGGTGCGTGTTTTGTCGCATTGTCTTTGTCAGGATGAATAGCGCAGCAGCAAATGGTCTTCTGTTGTCAGTGTTGAACATATCGATCTTAAATTCTATTGTTTTGATTGTTCGTTTGATTAACGATTAGAAAGTGTAGTTCTGTCTTGATGCGTAAGTGAATGGACACATTAGCATTCATTGTAGCTCATTCTACTGACCTGGGAAAGCTTTAATGAATGCCGGGTGTTGATCCCGTATCTTGTGTTTAGCAAATATCTCTACGAAATGCTTTCTCCCCATCTACGTTTATTTCTGGGTTTATATAGCATTTGATGGTACAGATAGCACTACTGTGGGTTAATGCTCACCTTGACAGATGTATTTGTAGTTGCAAGTGCCAGGTTTGAAACCTAAATAATTATTTATGCTTCACAGCGGGTGTGTCTGTGTGTGTGTGAGAGCAGGCAGACCATTTGGCTGTTAGATTATGTTCTGCTGTACAAGGTTATATTACTCGTTATGTTTTGAGGACCTGTGATTGCTGTATGACTAAACTGAGGCATTGAGAACATACTCTAGAGTTGTGATTTCCTGTAGCCGGTCCCTTTGTATCTTCCCAGTTTTTCTTTGAAGACTATATTGCAGAATGAGCATTATCACATTCAGACGAACAGAGCACAGGTTGGCTCTTGTTTGCCCACTAGCTCCATTTATTCTTTGTTTTAATGTCACAGAAGGTGTATGATTTATAGGTTCTCGTTTCTGTTGTTCACCAGTGACTGGCATTGCAAAGAGCTATAGTACCTCTTCGTGCATGTTCTAAACAAGTGACCCAGTTGAGACTTCTATATTTCAAGTTGTTTGCTAATGCCCTTGCAGTACAAATTCTCATTGAGTTCTAGGTCATTACCGAAGTGCAGGGCCGGATTGGGACAGAAAATACGCCAGGCATCTCAATAAACCCATTTTTTCAGCATTGGTTATTGTGCACAGCGTTCTTGGCTTGAGGGAGATGTTGATGCAGTGCTCTATAAAAGGGTGCACATTAGTGGGAAAAAGAGGTGGGGAAGAGTATTCATGGGCAAAGCTTGGTGGGAGAATGGAGCTTGCGTGAACTGTGAAACTCTGAGGCACTCAGTTTGCCAGTATTTTGTTGCATGCCCTTTTAGGTTTGTGTATCTTGCTACACTGCAACTGGGTCCGAAGCACAAAAAAAGCCTTTCAGGACAACACTTTCATTGTTACTGCTTCAATTACAATGTCACTCGGAAGAGGGTCTTAATCACTTTCATAAAGTAAAGATGATCTTCCGGACCCCAAATGGTACTAAATTCCTCGAATAACCTTAGAAAGCTCATCCCAGAGCCTAACAGCCATTTTAGAGAACTTGATTACTTGAACAAATGTTTTATTTGTTAAGAACAAACAAGTGATTGCGTCCAGACTATGAGGTCTTTTCCTAGAGGCCTAGGGCAGTGAGCGGTTAGTAGGCAGTTTTCAATGCGAGTATTCTGGTTTACTACTGGTGTTGCTGGGCCACCACTACTATCGCACTCCATTTGGAGCTTCCTTTGGCCACTTGACACTTTCTAACTTGTAATACTTTAAGAGGTGGTTCATGGATTATGCACCCATGTTGTTCTTTAAGAATGTGCATAAATGTGTCTACATTTATAGCTGTTGCATTGAAGGGGCATTTAGAACTCCAGCCTTGCAGCAGTCTTGCAACTGATGCTAGTGTCTCTTCATTACCATGGCTTTTATTACCACACTGGGATTATCCAGGTGGTCTGATGGATAATTTAAAAAGGTACCCAATGCTATATGACCTATCCGAGTGCCTAATTACGTTGACTTTTTTATTTTATTTATAAAGCACCTATACCAGACATTTGGTACTCCTGAAATATTTAAATAACAGCAGACTCTGTTACCCAATGTAACTGTACTTTCACTGACCCGTGAAGGATGGAAAGTTGGGTTGGTTTTGCTCTTGCACTGTGACATAGCTTACCATAGCAGATGTTAGCAGTGGGTATTTAAATTGCTAAGCCTTTTTCCTAGTTAGAACCATTTTAAGTGTGCTTAATTGTCTTTTTGTGATGCTCTCCCTATCTGTCTGTCTATCTCGCACTTCCAGCCCTCTCATTTCTCCCCACTCCACTGCACTCTACTCTGCACCACTCAACACTACATGCACTCTACGCCACTCTGCTCTGCATTACTCCACTCTATGCCACTCTGATCTATTCTGCACCACTGCACTCCTCACCACTGCATTCTACACTACTCCACGCCACTCTCTGCACTCTAGCCTACATCACTCCACTCTACGCAACTTCGCTCTACTCTGAAGCAATCTACTCTATGCCACTGCACTCTACGCCATTCTACACTTTGCGACACTCCACTCTGCCATTGCACTCTACGCCACTGCAATTTACTCTGCACCTCTCTACTCAACGTCACTGCACTCTGTACCAATGACTCGAAACCACTGCACTCTACGCCAATCTACTCTGCACCAGTGTACTTTAGACAACTTCACTTTAGTCCACTCTACTCTAACACTCCACGATACTCCACTTTATGATGCTGTAGTCCATTAAACTCTGCTCCAATTTAATCTATGCCACTCAACTCTACAACACTCTGCTCCACTCTATGCCACTCCTCCACTCTATGCCACTCCTCCACTCTACGACGCTCTACGTACCTCCCTCAATGTCACTCTATGCCACTTTACTCCACTCTTCAACACAACTCCACTGTACTCTACTCCAGTGCATCACTTGAGCATCACCCCCGCACCAGCACACCACCACCTCAGCATCACTCAGCACCACCTCAGTCTGCCCTTGCAATCTGGCATCTGTTGATTCTCCCCTAGTGTCTGTCCGCTGCTTATGTTGTAAGTCAGGTACTATTTCCCAAACTCCACCCCCCAATAACAACAAAAAAAAGCTATAACAAACAAGCAATAGAATAGGCAAAAAGAAGTTGCTACCATTGCAACTACAAAAAAACTAGAAGACATTTAATATTAATTATTTCTTTAATAGGGTCGTTCAGTTGTACATCATGTCTTTTTGGTTATATTTAAGGTAACAAAAATGGTTATAACACTTTTATTACAACTTTTCAACATGTTGCACAGTAGCCACGCTGCTCTACAACATAGCTTAAAAACATTGGCAAAGCCAATAGCTCTGGCTTAACACTTAAAAGGTCCCAAAGGGCGAGACCCATTGGCTATGCCAATGCTTGTTCATCGTTCTGTTTGTCATTACATTCATCAATCAGCCTTATTCACTTGCACCATCCACAGTGTCACTCTTCAGTCAATTTATTGGCATTTCCATCTACTACAATGCCAATGCAGTTGTTAAATGCTGAATCTGGGTGTAGGTATGAGTCCAACGCCTTTACCTCCAACACCAAAACCCCAAATGGTGCATCTTCAATCAGTAATACCATATAGGAAATATTTTGTATGCATTACAGTTTCAGTTCAAAATTATTCTCTTTTGTACTCCAGTGAGATTATTCCAAAAATAATGATTTATTTATAATTATTCACAAGGTCCTTATATTTAGATATTCATAACAATCCAAAATCCAAACAGCCAATACGTTTCGGGGTAACCTTCTTTGTCAAGGCAGCAACGAAAAATATAAAAATGTATCTTATATCTCATATAGAATTATAAATTCCGTATAATTTCACAGTTCCTGTAAAAAGCATAAATTGTACAGTCCATTACACTTCGCTGCGAAAGAGATGAAAAATATATCCATTTGTTATCTATCTTCAATAATACAGACAAGCCAGTATTGGTTTGTATTCTATCTGTGACTCCAAAGTCTGTTGTCAGACACATTTCATATGAACTAAATCAATGAAAAGCATTTTAAATACTTATTGCCTTTAAAGTCCAACTTCCTTACACCATTCAGTACGCTAGTTTGTTTTATCATCTATCTTGAGAATAAATTAGCATTGTTTTATTCTCAGTATCACACCCAACATTTACTTATTGCAATTTGTAGCATGAAGCAGCTAATAATTCTCTTAAAGGACTGTTCTAGCCAGTAGTTCTCTTCAAACATAATCATACAATTTATTCAGCTTCATTCCAAGCCGCCTATGAATTTTATTTGTATCTCAAATCAGATGTTACAGGATGTTATTTCTAATATGTAGCTTGAGCATTTATTTGAACTTGTGGTTCTGGATTCAATATCTTACATCTTAATTAGGCTGGAAGGTCTGGTAAAAAATACATAGTCCTCACTTTGGTCTTGTTTTTTCTCTCTTAATTCATAGAGCAATAGGTTTCCAAATGTTAACTACTTCTGTGTCCCATGTGTTTCCCAACTCAATATCTATAATCAGAGTGATATATAAGGTATAATGATCTGGAATATCATGTGGTTAGGTGCCATTCACATTTAAAGAAAAATAATCGATTTGGACATATTTAATTTCTATACGCAAAATATTCTGGAAACATAAAATAGATGGACTTTAGTGAGCCAACTTTTAATTATGTTTAAATAGAATCTTGAGCTGGTTATCCTCAAATTGCATTTTAAATAGTCTCGAAATGGGTATTGTTTAATACTACAGCTCAATTGTCAACACTCGCCATAAGGATGTGTTATATTTAATTCAATAACATTGGCCCTGACATTTTAATCCAGTCGTGCTTTGTCTCTAGTTGTCTCCCCTCAGTTAATATCTATAGATGGGGAAATTACCCAAACAGTGATAATATTATAATTCCCATTTGACACTGGATAGGGACAGAATAGTTAATTTCGGGTGGTTAGTCACTAGATTACACTGTCTGCTCATTAGACACTGACTCAGGTGGCCAAGTTTAAACAAAGGAGCGGGGTTTTTAAACAACTATGTATAGCATTCAGAAAGGTCTGCCAAACTGCATGGCACTCAATCTGACCCTAAACGGAAAATGTCTACGCAAAACTGAAAAAAGGTTATGATGGAGACCAACTATCACATTTATATAATCAAAGTAAGTGTTATGATAGCCAAATCTTTTTTTTAAACTATAGATGCCTAATTATAATTATCAGTTTTTTTGACAAAATGATATATTTGATAAATGATTCAATTAATTCCCTTAGGATTCTTGTTTGAAAAAAGGGGGCAAATTTGTCAATGCTGACATGTATAATAGATAGTATAATATATACTATCCCCATTAACCGTGACTTTTTACTTATTAGAAAGTCACAAATTATCTGATTCCTCTATCTGAAGGCAGGGCATGAATTACGAGAATATATTTGACTGATAGCAAAAGGATATATTAAAGAAGTATTGACTGTCTTGTATTGCTTCATCCAAAGTCCCACATTTATGCAACTGAGCTGTTCCTCGTATTGAAGCCAGGTGATCGTCTCAACAGTTCAAGTCATGATTTCCATACCTACAATAGTGTTTTCCCACTTTCATTGAAGTCAATTATAAAAATTAGCAAACTGGTTTTCAGAAAATATTTTTGCATATGTACTAACTATAATGGTTTCACAGTCCTTCATAAATCTAAGTCAATCTAAACAGATACCTTGTTTACTCTTTTTGTAGTCAAACTGTAGTATCAATAGTTTGCTTCTCAGATCATAATTTCCAAATGTACCATGGTGATTGCACACTCTTTTCAAAGTAAGATGTTCATGACAACAGTTGAATTTTCCGTGTGTTACAGTAATTTCCCTGTCAGTTATACAGCTGAGTCCATTGATGTTCGAACTTAGATTCATATATTCAAAATGTACATAAATGCTTTCTACAGATCTTATTTATATTCTCTGATTACTTTAATAAATACAATTTCTGATAGAAACTTCTGTCTGCAGATTCCTCACCTGTAGAGCAATCCCAGACGTCAGACTGAATCTGGAAAAGTTAAAAAATGATCAAGTCGCCAGTACAGGGTGCTGGTCTTGGTTGACACCAGAAGTGATGTCAGTCAGCGTCTCCGGGACCATATAGCGCCTGCCCTGGCGCAGCGACGGCTGTTCTCTTTCTTTCACGCACTTGACGCGGATCCAGAGTTTCATTCTCTCTGAGTAGTTTCCTCACACAAAGTCTACAATACGAATTGCAGTATTGTGCCCCCTCCCAAAAAATCAGGATTCAAGCCCTGTAGGGATTGTGAGGTATAGATGTCCATTATGGATCACCAAGCAGTTTGTGTTTGGTGCCTGAGGTCAGACTATGTCTCCCGGCCTGCTCTTCTTGCCTCAGAATGTACACTAAGGCTATAAAGAGTGCGAAGCAAAGCTCTTCATGGCCAGCTCCAGAGAGGACTATTGCTGCCGCAAATGATCTAGACATCATTCTAGGTCTCAATCTTCTTCAGGAAGCAAAAAAAAGCATAGAAAATTAAGCACTCTAAAGGCAAGTCTTCCCGTCCCAGTTTCTCACAGAACCTTTATCCTCGACGCTGGAGTTATTCGACTTGACCCCAGCAGCTCCTCCTCAGTGTAGACCTTCTGGACAGGACTCCGCTCCGGTGCGACCATTGAACCATCCAGAACCTTCAGCACCAGTGACTCCATTGCCATAGATTTTGGCATTGGGGCCAGCCTTCCCCGAGTTCCTGACTCCAATGCCGGACCCGCCGGCGTTCCTCAATGCCATGTATTCGATGTTCTCGAAGGCATTGATGCTGACTGGCGTCCCTACGGGGCCAGTGGCGCCCTACCAGCTTCCAGTGTTCATGCCCCTGCGCCCAACACCCTTCAACTCAGTTCTGACAAATCTGGTGCCAAATTGCTTTGTCCCTGCGCTCAAGTACACAGAGCCTCAATCAACGCTGTGGACGGTGTCTACTCCGCTTCCACCAACACACCTCTACCTCTGACTCCAGATGCCGTTCCACTAACAGTGCAGCTCGACGTCGCTCCTCAAAACAGATTTAGTAGGAATGCCCAATGACTTTCTGAGGCAGTAGAATACAGAACCGTCTCCTCAAAACATTTGGGATGGACTCTGACCCTATTGATCTGATTCCATATGGAGATTCTGGTAATGATGCTTATGAGTTTCGAGGACTGTCTTCTAGCAGCAGCCGCAATAGCACTCCAGAGCTAGCTATGGACTTCCCACTGGACCACTAACACCTGAAGTGGTGTTCCTTCTTAAGGTGATGCTGAAGTCATTAATATGTCCGAGCCCCTTCTCCCTCTTAATGAGGCCGTTATAGAGCCTGTTTTGGAAGCGTGAGAGAAACCTTCTTCTATATCATCAGGCAATCATCTGGCTTGTAGGTCAATGCTGTCATCCAGCGCTAGGTGATCTAGAGCTCCTTTTGCCCCAATCCTCACTGGAAAGCCTTGTCGTTCAAGCTTCCTGTTCGGGGGCCAGTCTGGAGGTTCTTTTCCCACAGCACCCTCCAATAGGGAATCAAAGCATCTTGAGGCTTCGGGCAAAAATACTTTTTCTTCAAGAAGTATGGCCCTGAAGTCCCTTAATGCTGACTGTTTTCTAGCCAGTTACAATTGAGCCTTGTGCGATGTGCCTCAAATGATCTCTCCTCATGTTCCAGATAAAGTGAGAAAGCATTTCCAGGGATCATTCTTGATGGTCACAATTTTAAAATTGGGGCTTGACACAGCAAATTTCATGGCCTGTGCCATGGGCACTTCCATCACCATTCATAGACCTACTTGGCTCAGCACACCCAACTTTCCAGCGGATGTCCAGGTAAATCTTATGGACCGTCCTTTCGATGGCAAGAGGCTTTTTGGTGACCAGGCTGATTCAGCTTTGGAGAGTTTCAAAACCAGCAAGGTCACTGCTCCAAAGATTACTGCTATTGTGGCTTCTTGAGAGGGTCTTCCTTTCGCCAAGACAATACTAGCTGCAACTCCCACAACAGCCTAATCCTTTGGTCAGGCAGTACAGAGGTAGAGGCTGGGGAAAGGGTCACAGATCCGCCTTTCGACCCCCCCCCCCCTCTTCCTTCTTCTCCTTCTCTTCCGCTCCACCAGGAAAACAGGTCTAGTTTGTTTCCCCAAGTTCACCTGGAGCCTGAGAGGACGGGTGTCTCATGCTCTTCTGGCCTGGAAGGCCATTACTTCAGACCTGTTCAGCCTGAGTTTTACAGTCAACTAGCCCAAATCTCACCTGAGTCCCTCCCAACGACTCCAGTTCAAAGTACTGGACAGCACCCCTCTCCACCTCTTTCCCCTGCTTCAGAGGTTCGCCAACTTTCAGCAGATGGTTCCATCCTTGCTTCAGGGTGCGTGAGTACTAGTCCTGAGAGTCCTAAGATTCCTAGGTCTGCTTGCTTTCTGTAATTTCCTAGTCATGCACATTCGTTTGCCCAGGGGCGCCCTGCACTGGTGCCTCTGCAGGCAGTGACATCAATACAAGGGAGACCTGTCGGGCTCTATCATAATCTCCCCCAGTGCGGTAGCGGAAGTGGTTTGGTGGGGGAATGAGGCAAACTTGGCAGGTGGGATGGCTTTTACTGCCTCTCCAACCATGACTACCGGTAGTGACGGATACCTCCACTTTACGGTGGGGAGCCCATCTGGAGATAAGAGGCTTTTGGTCTCTGGAGGAACAGGTACTTCACAACTATTTCAACCAGCGCTCAAGGCCTTCCGCCCCTCCATTCAAGGTCTGTGTGCACAGACGTTGATGGATGGTATGGCAGCAATGTGTTATGTGAAGAAGCACGGGGGAGGAGGGTCGCACCTCCTTTGTCTGGAGGCGTTGAGACTTTGTTCTTGGGCTCACCGCCAGGGATCTTGTTAAAAGACAGACAGGGTCTCTGATTGTTAAAGCCGACAGCCTGAGCCGGCATGATCTTGCCAATCACAAGTGGTGTCTCCTACCAGAGATACTCCAGAACATCTTCATCAAGTGGGGCACCCCTCAGATGTATGTATTGCTTCACCGAAGAATGCTCAGTGCCAGCAGTTCGTTGTACTCCAGCATCGGTTAAAGAGAGCATTGGGCATGCTTTTCAGTTGATGTCTTACAGCTGCACTACACATTACAAAAGAGCCTCATTTGCTGCAACCATAAGGGTGTTGCTGTAGTCTAAGCGGTTTACAATCAGTGACTGAGGGTTTTCCTGGTTTGGAGTGGCAACCACTAGAATGCCTTCCTGAGCAGGCACATGATCCCGAAGCAGGCACCATAAGTGGAGCTAACCTGCTCTCTCAGAGAAAGATGCTCATCTGTCAGGATGCCCACATTTTTCACTACCTTTTTAGGGAGGGGTTCTTTTCCCAGTTCCAGGGGCCACCAGTCATCTGACCAGTGGGCATGGGCCTTACCGAAAAGCAGAATCTCTGTACAGTCGCTGTTCAGTTGTAAGTTGATCAGCGTCATCCAGAAAGCTATCTTCCTCATACAATCACTAAATCTAATTTTAGTAGATACAGGATTGGGTCCCATGACGATGATCAATTAAGTATCATCTGCATAAGAGAGTACTTAAAAACCGCAGGATCTTACCACTTGAGCCAATGGGGGCCACGTAGATATTAAAACATGTGGGGTTCAGGGAGGAGCCCTGCGGCACTCCTTTGTCTAGGGCCATGGTATGGGAGTTGAAGGAGACTCGATTCACAGTTTGAGTCCAGTTACTAAGAACGTTTTTAAGCCATCCAAAAGCTTTTCCACCAGCACCAATCTCAAGGAGTCCCTGGATCAAGATAGAGTGTGAGATGGTGTTGAATGTGGCAGATAAGTCAAGTAATACCAGCATAGCTGGGAGACCTTCGCCAAGAGAGAGTCTGATGATATCTAATACTGCCACCAACGCAGTTTCTGTGCTGTAGGAGGCACCAAAACCTGACTGAGAAGAATCCAGAAGGGAATGATTTTCCAGAAAAGACATAAGTTGTTTGTTTACCAAAGTCTCTGTTATTTTACTGAGATATGGAAGCAGCAATATCGGCCTGTAGTTGGATAGCTTAGCATTAGGTTTCTTTAAGATTGGCATGGCCTGAGCTGCTTTCCAGCTCGAAGGTAGGGTTTCAGTATTAAGAGAGTGGTTAAACAGACAAGTGATAGCACAAAGAAGTGCCGGAGGCAAGGTCACCATAATGTGCGGGGGGAAGGGGTCAAATGAGGAGCCTGATTTAATTTTGCTCATCTGGACTATGACTTTCTCTGAAGTAAGGGGTTCATAGTCCTACAAAACAGCCAAGTTGTTAGTGGCTGAGTAAGAGCGGGAGGAAAATTCTGCCTGTGTAAAACCTCTGGATAAGTTACCGTAAATTTTGGAGATTGTTTCTTCAAAGTGATCTGCGAGGGCATTGCGCAGAGACTGGGATGCTGGAATGGGAGAAGCTAGGAAGTAGGTTTGGTAAACTGTTTTAGAACCTTGTATAATTCCTTGGTCGAGTTTCAGGCATTATTAATTCTATTCACTATTTCGGACCTCCGAGCTTTCCAAATGTTTTTGTGTTAGGTACCTAATGCCAATTTATAGGCAGTTTTATCTGAGGGGGATTTTGTAGCTCGTCATTTCCTTTCAAATTTTTTATATGCCAGTTTTTCCACTTTGAGATCCTCCGAATACCAGGGGGAAAGGGCTTTATTTGTCTTTGGGCGGCTAAGTTTACCTGGAGCAATGTTATCTAAAGCCTGTGAAAAGGAGCTCTGGAATTCTTCCAGGGCAATGTTAACATCTGAGTGCATTGTGGAGGGTTGGGTGGAAAAGAAAGCATGAAAGTGGGAAGCAAGACCTTCCTCCACGGCCTAATTATTCTGGGGCCCGCTATCTTGTGGCCAATCGGTTCCCCTATGTGGAGCTGGAAGTTTATGGAGAAATGATCCATCCAGACCCGTGCTATTGAAGAGTCCACTTGTAAAATCAGTGACTTATTAAAAGTAAGGTCCAAAGTATGACCTGCTTTGTGAGTGGGGCCGGAAACCTTTTGATACAGTCCTAGCGACTCAAAATCTGAAAGCAGAAGTATGTTTTCTGGGTTGGAGTCCGGCTCTGCATGATAGTTGAAGTCACCTAACAGCATAAAGTTGTCAGAAGCTAGAATTTACGGTGCTACACATTCAATCAGCTTATTACTGAAATTTGTTTTAGATCCCAGAGGTCGGTAAACTAAATCGCCCTTGCAGACAATACCCAGAAGTGTATCCAGTTTAAATCTACAGAGCTCAACCCAGTCGGTAAGGAGTGAATCCAGTAAAATGACGTTTGCCAGATTGCAAAAAGCAATAGCATCTCTGCTTCCAATTTTAGACTCTGTCTAATCTAATCAACCTGTACTCAGGGGGAAATGCTATAGGGACAATGGGAAGGGCTGAGGGATAGCTGCTGAGGCTGCATGGTGTGAAGACAATAATGTGGATCCCTTGCAAGCCAAACTGGATCAGGTTCTGAAATATCCACTTTCCCTTGCTCGAGAGGTTGCACAGTCGGCACTTTAAAGGGTTCTTTGTCTGCTTGGTTTGCATTCATTTGTCTGCCGAGCCAACTGTCACTTTTTAAGCTCCTGTTGTTATGCGCTTTCTAAAAGGATTGACAGACTTGTATCATCCAACCCCTTTTGTGGTTTCCCAGTGGGACTAGAATTGAGTTCTAACCTTTTTGATCGGGACCTCCGTTTGTGCCCCTTCTTAGTTTTCCGTTAACTTTCAAAACTGTGTTTTCGGTTGTTATCACTTCTGCTAGACGGGTGAGTGAGCTACAAGTCTTTAAGTGTTGTCCTCCCTGTATTTCTTTCTATCCTGATAAGTTGGTGTTGTGAACCAGGGCTGCTTTCCTTCCTAAGGTGATGACCCCTTTCCCCATTGGTAATTCCATCACCCGTCCAACCTTTTATCTCCCCTGTATTAAAGTAGAATCTGCTTTCATGGTTACCCTCACTTTTGCCTGGTGTCAGTATGTTTTGACTGTAGTTTGCTGGGATCCTGCTGACCAGGACCCCACAATCTGTGCTCTGTCTCCCAAAATGGCTTTGATAAGTACTTTGGTACCTCCACAATTGGCCACTGGTGTACCCTTATAAGTTTCCAGTATATGGTACTAAGGTACCCAGGGCATAGGTACACCATGGGCTCCCATGGGCTGCAGCATGTATTGGGCCACCTATGGAAGTCCACTTAAACTCAGACTACAGGCCTGCCATTGCAGCCTGTGACGTGGTGCTTGCACCTCTCACGACAGATAGAGGTTTTCTTATATCTGAGGTCACTACACTTAAAACCTATAAGTCACTCGTATAGTAGGTCCTACAGTCCTGAGAGAAGGGTGGTTGGTTATAAGTGTGAGGGTGCCCCTGCATGAGCAGGACACCTGTACAAACCCCAGAGTTGATTCTTCAGGCTTTGTAAGTGCGGTCAGCTATTTTAAGGTATATAGTGGACATCAGTCAGTACAAGATGTCTATGGCTGCACCGAACCTGGTCATGTTTGGTATCAAACATGTTGGAATCATAATATTTACAAATGGTAGTGGTGGTCTTATTGGTAGCACATCACTCTCTATGTGCATTAAATATTTATTTGCAATATTGGTGCCCCTCAAGGTTAAAGGTTTACACCCCACTACCTAAGGTGTTGTCCACTGTGGTTCATAAGAACTCAGTGGTGATATCAGAAAATATAGAAAAACCTCGGCACTCAAATCAGTTCAATTTTGATTCATACAAAAAGAATATTTGTTCAATATTTATTTTTTTAAAAGGAACTTAAAGCGATTCAAAATATCAACATACAAAAAAATTTTCATGGAGCAGTTCATAATACCAACAAATCAGAAGTAAAATAAACACATCCAACAAACAAATTTCAACCATATGTTTTAAAAGCAAATTGCATAGTATTTCAATAATAGAAGGTGGATAATGTAATCCTTCCAAATAGCGTTGAACCGTCAGCCGACACGTGTTTCGTTTCAAAAGAAACTTTTTCAAGGCTGCAATAAATGCCATAAAAAGAAATCCAATATTTAAAATACAAAAAAATAAGAAGTGAAAAGAGGAAACTAGAATTTATATCATTTCTCAAGAGTAAGAAAGACAAAGAGAAAGAAAGTTTATTTGCAGAAAATACACTGCATTTAGCAACCATAGGGTTATAGTAGAGTGCAAAAAGGACAATTATTTTGGAAATTGCTCCGTGGTAAACCAAAAACCAACCAAAAGTGTGGTCACATGATATACATCATGTACATTAACAAAAGTACAAGTGATGGATAGAGAAAGCCCCGAGTAAACCAGTAGTAAGATTCATGCTACATTTGTGCACCATAGTAAAGATTATTCATAAACCCAATAGATATAAAAAGTAATAAGAGCTAGCATAAACAAAGCAATATAAAATACCTTCAATAGCTTTAATAGATGATTTCTCAATGCATTCATAAAAATTCTGATCCTTTCAGCGAAAATGTTTAGTCCCTGACAAATATAAATTAAAAGAGAGACAGAGCAGTCTTATAAATAAAAATCCAAGAATAAGTAATTGATCTTGTATAGTTAGACTTAAAAAACCCTAGTAATTCAATACCTACTAGAGAGAGTATTTTTATTCAGAACGAAGATAGTTTCCATAATTTCATAGAAATATTACAATAGATATCTGAAAAAGAATAATAAGAAAAATACAAATAATATTCTCTTATAATTGAAAAAACTCGTCACTCTAGACCCACTATCACTGAGCCATTCTTATAACTTAAATGGCTCCGAGTAGTTGTGAAAGTTAATAGAACCAATCTTTTACCACCGACATGTTAATGCATACTAATATCCGCCAAAAGTCCGAAAAATATGTGAATCATTTTCACTTCGGTCAAATATTAAGATTTATTTAAAATAAGGCACCTATATATAATCCCACTTCTTTTAGTGGATATTAATTCGTAAAAAAAACTTACTGATAATTCCACGATGAACGTCGGGCTATGATATGCCCCTAAAGAGAAAACAATGATGTCCCTATTAGCAAGAATACAGAATATGTCATTCAAGTATGTACATATAAAGACCACTCTTAAGAATACTAAATGAAAAGAGAAAAGAAAAAAGCCCCGTTGTTTGTCGCTTTAATACAATTAAGAAGTCTTTTAAGAAAAATAGAACGCAGCAAGAATAAAGCCTGCTTTTTTTTAAATGTATTTGTATGTGACGCCACCTCTATTATATCAAGCAGTCTATAGCGTTGTTAAAGCATTGCCAAATAAAGCCACTGCCACGCAGAATATATCATTAGACAGAAACATAAAGATTAGAACGGTAAGTCCAGACCCTGAAAACTTTGACACGATGTTGCACAAAACGCGGCCTTTAAGAATAAATAACAACGCTCTAAAAGGCCTCTTGGTTCATAAACACTAACCTGTCCTCGTAAGTCTCGTCGTGTAACCGAAGACGTTCTGAATGTATTAGAAAACAAACTTGTAACTCTTAATGCTTCTTTTAAGCGTATTATCCTCCATTACGTACGTCGTGTTCTCAATTAGGTCACTGCTTCCGTTTTTTTAATCAAACTAGAAGAAGGACTAGTGCAACCCTAACACTGATTCCGGTGTTGGAAGTATGATCCTATGTACTAAGTGGCCCCTTAGGGGAGCCCCCTGTACTCCCGGTTACAGCCTTTCAGGATCTGCCAGCAATCTAGTGCTGCTGCCGACCACAGACACTGTTCTGTCCTCCTGCTGCTGAGTTGAGCTTGAGCAGGGGAAGGTAAAACAATAGGTTTCCTGTCCCAGGGAGGTGTGACCACCTACCTCCCAGACAGGACTTCGTGTATTGGGCTGGGGTGGGGACATTTGCCAGGGCCACCAGACTGCATTGAACAGCATGTTTCGAGCCCTCCTTGCATACACGGTTGGAGCCAGTTCAAGGACCCTTGGTTCCTACTCTGGCGCAAAACTAGACAAAGGACAGGGGGGTATCCTCCACTCTGTCCAGCCTTTCCTGTGGAAGGAACCCCCAAGTCGTTCCAACCCTTTCCATGGGTATTTAAGGGCTCCCCGTGGGTGGGTCCTCAGATTTGTCGTGGAACAAGACTCACCTCTGAAACCAAGACACTCTTTGACCTTCTGGACACTTGAACTTTGTTGGACTTCGCCTGGAACTGACACTGCATCAAGGAAGACTCCTGCTGCTCCTGGTCTCGCTGTTCTGCCAGTCTTCTGCCTTGTCTGTGTCTGTGCTTCGCTCAGGTTCTCCAGAAGACATGTGCGCATTAAGGACATCCGAAGAAATCTCCCTTGGAGTGAAGGAGTCACTCCCCTGCAGGCACCGCAGTGAAGCGGACTGGTCTGCTGCTGCTATCGTCCTATGGACTTTCTGAGGCCCAGCAACACAGGTGGTGGTTCTGTGGCTCTGCAGAGGCCTGACCTGCCTTCCCTGCAATTTGGAGGACGGTATCCATTGTCAGAGTGGCTGAGACCAAACCCCTGTGCACCATGTTAACTTTCTGTTGCCAAGGCTTGTTGGCTCTGCACAAATACTGAGAGAGAGCCTCTTATCTAACCTATATTGCTTTTTAGTATGGCCTCCTAGGGCTCATTTGCAAAACAGAGCCCCAATATCAGTGTCATACACCAAGATGAATTCTAAAAATATATTGTATTATTTATATTCTTCATATAAAGACCTTTTATACTTTTTATATATATTTTATAGTTTTGCTACTATTCATTGCTTATAAAAGTTCATTATTTACAAATACATATAACAATTAGACAAATAAACAAACAATTGCCAAGATACCTACAATACCTCTAACCTTTTAGTGTGTGATAATTCTCCAGCATTTTAAACATTTTATATCAACACATGAACAGTGGATTGGATTTGCATAGCTGCAGATTCTAACAATTTCTTCATCTGTAACTGTATTAGAGGCAAGGAAACCGGCAATACAACTTTAAAATCAAAATACATGTGATTTATACACAAATAACCCCACACTCAACCATCAGCACTTGATTCTCACCTGTCAAACCATCTCACTCACACTAACATTCATACACAAAAAAAGTTCAATCATGTCGGAGATCCTGAAAAGATTATCAGAGACAAGCTATCTCATTCTTTGTGGTGCGAATATCTCCCATCAGTTTCCTCTGGTGTATATGTCTCTGAGAGGATTCCCCATATATCTAGTAATGGTCAACGCACGTTTCGGTGGACCATCGATTAAACCACCTTCATCAGGACCAAAATTGAGTCATCTAAATCTCAAATAAAGTGGACGGGGGTTATCTGTGAAATAATGACACAAAGCAATAGTTTTTAAACACTGAGTGCGGGGACTGTTGCAGCTAATAACAATTCAAAAACCGTTTTTAACAAAAATGCTTATAACGCCTTCTAGTTTGTCAGACAGAGGTGACTCACATTATGTCATCAAATGTGGTCTTATGTATGTGCACAACATGCAAACCACCAGTAAGCATGCCACCTCATGCCATGCAGCCAAGTGAGGATAGACCAAAAAGTGACCAAAGATCAAAGTGAAAAGAGGAAAAAGCCTTCAGCAAGCATCAGATCATTAAAGTGTTCTATAGATTTAAAAGAGATATAGCAAAATTAGGGGCATAATTTCTCTGTTAATGACTTTCTGCACCTTACTCTTGCCCAAAAATATTTCTTTGATTTGGAATGTGTTTCCTTATAGATGGCAGCACAAGGCCACAAGACCCATAAGGACCCTGTATTAATACTTCCGCCAAGCAACGTGCTAGTTCTTTCTGAAAAGAAATAGTGAAAATGAAATTCAAATCCGAAACCTATCATAGGACAGCCGTTCCACTGACATGTGTATATGGACTCTTACCCTGTTTGAGATACAGGTTATAACACGGACTACAGCCGTTGTCCGAAGTTATAAATAGGATAGCATAATTTCTTCTTTCCTAGTAACCTTCATAGATTAGTTGAACATCTGTGACAGAAAAGAGAAACAATAAGGGCTTGTTGCATAAAGACCTTGAAGCCATATGGACATAACTGGTAACATGCGGCTCGCTGGTATATCATATTTGTAAACAGAGTTTACTCAAAGCTACAAATATCACAGAGTTCCTAGATATGTTACAAAGTCAGCTTTAATTGAACTATGGAGCGGTCATGGAACTCTACTACGTAACAATAAAACTGTAATGCAAATGCGGCCTGCCTCATTCTGCTTAGAGTTGGCTACGAGATAGCCTACATGCTAGTTCGGGTATGCGGCCAATCGGTGGAGGGAGATGGAGTCTGCAATGAAGCTACATAAGGTGACAAACCTTAGTTCGATGAACAGGCTAGCCAACCCAATGAAAATGGTGGTTTCGCCTGTATTGCAACTAATTAGAAAAAACACTATCCCTCGAAAATGAGGAAGACTAACTTACATTTGCTCCTACATCCACCTTATCTAAGTGATGAAGTCCCCGATCTTACCGTATATCCGAACAAACGGTGGCCCGATATGTACTTCCAATCCAGCCCGCACTACCGCTTTTTCCCATAAGTCTCGATGGTATGGGACTTCTTTCCGTATTTATGGGCCTGCGCAAAGTGCTAACCACCATTACCCTCACGATAGTAGAATAACGTCAATCCACGTAATGAGACGTGCGGACGTTACTGAGGTGTGTGAACATCGTCCATAGCCGCCATGTTGGAGTGGCAAAAATAAAACCTAAGGAGCATTGATTCATGTGCAAGTGCATACGCCAAAGTTGGATACCCGAAACGGTATACGAAGTACTCGCACCATATTAAGTTATTACAAGTAAGGCCTGAGCCATATTGGTACGTGTGTGAGTACATACGTTAAGATGACTTACGCGCCATATGAAAATGTTAAAAAATAATGACGCATAGACCATGTTAATGCTTTTAAAGAGAATACATTGTCAACGACTACCGAGATGGACTCAGGTCAGCGTGACACAATACAGTCACGGGTTGTTTGTAATCTACACTGAAACACAGTTCCTGAGTTATTTACTGGTACTCAGACCACGTAAATACATGTGATAAATTAATGATTTACAAGGTGGCCTTAGACACAATACCGCACATTGTTATTATGGTGGGAATTTATTTGTGTGGTGCAACGATCATGGGAAAAAAGGCCTCCTAATTTCCAAAAGTGAATAAATTCACATGAACATTTGCATAAAGATGATCAGCACACACTACTTTTCGAACATAAATCAACTTATGAGGTCATTATTACAGTTGAATAGATTCAAAAAATGTTCATGGAGACATATGTCACAATTTTTAAGATAATCCTTTATTTCTATTTTTCTTTTCTTCACTCAAGATGTAGCCAACGCGTTTTGTCCCCTCTTGGGACTTCCTCAGGGCTACGAAAACAGATATAATATGTACATTTTAAAAACCACAATATGATACAATACATCACTTGATAAAAACATATACATGTAACTGTCTCCTTGTGCAATATTCTATATACAGTGTACTATTTACAGACCACATATTACCCATTAAAATTCATCACTGAAGATGATTTTCTAATATAAATCATCCTAATTGTATCCAAAGAAGCCATGCTAATTCTTCAATTCAATCCTTCATTAGCAGATATTGCATGTTTAGAAACACCAAAAAACTGGCCCAGACATGTATCATAAAACTTTCAATAGAGTGAACAAGTTCACAGATGGAGAGACTACAGATACAGAGCAGATTAGAGTTGCAAAGGGGCAGATTTAATCTGGAGTTGTTGATAACTGTAGGGCAACATTATGTAAACGGGAGACTATAGGTAAAGAAAATGGAATTAAGATAGTACAAATTTCTTCAGAGGTCGTTATGAAATGGGGGGCAATGTTAAGGATGCCAATTTACCTCAATTAGAAGATATTGTATTGTCAATTGTTCAACATCGTCACTTTTTCATTCTGAAGTGATGAAAAGAAAAATCATAAGTTCTCTTCTCATGATACATATTATGGTTAATATCTGCTCATATTTCTATCTCGCATACCTGCTATTTTAAAAGGTGTATATCAAATCCAATATGTCCAGGTCAGTTTATTTTCTTCTCTTTCAAATATTTTGGGCCTTTGTTGGCTCCCACACCTATAATGACAGGATTCATCATAGAAACATGGTAACTTTCATAGAACACACGGTTTGTTATGTGCATTATAAACTTAGCTAAAGAATTTATCAAGTAGATTCTCTAATTAGCTTGTATGGGCCCTCAACTCAAAATGAGGCACGTCCGCCTATGTGTGGCATCGATGTCTAATGCAATTCTGCCTAAACAGAGACACTAGTTAATATCTCCAGTTTCGTAATCATGTGCAATCTGTTCAAGCATAAAAGTATGGCAAGTGCTGTTGCAGTTAAAGTTTAAAATTGCAACAGAAACAATTTTAGAGAAAGCCCTTACTAGAATTTTAATATTTGTTCTACCGAGTGCAATTAGTTAAACCACTATGTATGGAGACAGAGGCACCATTTTTAGATTGTTCAGGTTGTCATCCTGATGCTGGTAGCAATATAGATTACCAAAATGCATTCTGACCTTTATATTAACAATGGGGTACTACAGTGGCCATCTTTGAGTTGCCAAAATGGACGTCATGGTGCTGGTAGCAACATGGATTGAAAAACGTTCAACCCCATATTGGTACATTTGCGGTGATATTGCTCAACAATATATAGAGTGACATCCATAGTATTGAACTCTCTAGATATGGATTACCAAAGTGCATTCCGGCATCTGCATTAACAATGGGGTACTGCAGTGGCTATCTGCTAACATTATCATCATCATGCTGGTAACAATATGGTTTAAAAATATATATTTTTTTCTTTTTTTTCTCAACACCACTATATCAGTGTCTACGTTAATATAAAGGCACTACGGTAGCCATCTTTGAGTTAGCGAGAGAGGTAGTAATAATACCAATAACACTATAAGTAAGAGGGACACAAAAAAAAACATATCTAACCAAGTGCGCACACAACAGTTAAAACGATAATATTTATAGTATTAGTGTCACCGGTCAACTACAAATCATAGTGGATCCCGCTCACTAATAGGTGGTATCTACACCGGCTCCTATATTATTTCAAATGCACTACAGTCGCCATCTTTAAATTAGTAAGCTAGTGGTAATGAAACTGGTGGCAATATAAACGTAAGAGACCCAAACCCAATATTAGTGCAAGTGTGCCAGTAGATACGATATGCCAATAAATCTTGCATATTAACTTGCCTGAGGCTAGTTGTTGTACCTTCGTCCGTCCTCCCCGAGTGATCTTTCCGAATGGTATCAAACCGGGATCACTCAATACGCGGGCTTAAGTTTAGAAATCGGTTCTCCACGCATGCGCAAAGCGCTAATTCTAATGGTCAACTCAGTGGCCATCTTTCAGGAGTGTTTTTCTGTTATTAATCCTACGAACAGCCTCTATCCTCGGGCAAACGTAGCATGTAGAACTACGTGGCCCACTAAATAGCCATATTTAGAGAAAAACGTCCTGTTATCTGTCCTTTAAGCAGTCTTAAGCAGACCGGGATCACTCAATACGCGGGCTTATATTTCATATTCTCCACGCATGCGCAGAGCACTAGTTCTGATGGCCAACTCGGTGGCCATCTTTTAAAGAGTGTTTATCTATTATTAATTCTACGAACAGTCTCTTTCTTCGGGCAAGCTTAGCATATTTGAATGTCTGGCCAACTAATTAACCATATTTGAGGAAAACTTCCTATTATCTATCTTCCAAACAGTCTTAAACACACCACGATTACTCAATACGCGGGCTTGTATTTCGAATTCTCCAGGCATGCGCAGAGCACCAGTTCTGATGGCTGACTCACTGGCCATCTTTGAGAAGTATTTTTTGTGCTATTAATCCTCCGAACAATCTCTACCTTCGGGCACACATAGCATATATATTCCTGTGCCGTCCACTGAATAACCTCCTTTGAGAAATAATTTCTTATTGTCAATCCTCCGTACAGTCTTTGAGATGTATTTTTGTGCTATTTTTGTACTATTTATCCTCTAAACAGTCTCTATCTTGGGGCACACATAGCATATATAACTATGTGGCCTACTAAATAACCGCCTTTGAGAAATAATTCCTTATTTTCAGTCCTCCGTATAACCCATTGTGCAGGATCATTGCCAGTGGACATTTGCTAAGTATTATTGCCGTTTGTGAATCACCAATCATTATAAAAACACAACCCTTACAGATCATATGTTTCTATTAGTCACCTGGGCACAGATATTGCACAATAAATTCGGAATATATCAAATTAATTTGAATTACAGAAAATAATGAAATTCCGGATTACTGTTAGGGCTCTGCTACAGAAAATAATGAAATTCCGAATTACTGTTAAGGCCCTTCTGCACTGATCTCGGGGGGCATATCCATCTTGCTTCAGCCTGACGAAGAAGCAATTCTCTATTGCCTCCTCTCTCCTGTTTGCCAATATGTTCAATTGCATGAAACCAAATCTCACTTTGGTCTGGATGTGCCTGTTTGATATGGACAGCAATGGGATATTTCTCATCACAATTCTTAATAGCCCGCACATGTTCTTGTATTCTCACTTTTAGGCATCTTATGCTGCTCCCTATATATAGCCTATTACAGGCACATTCAATTGCATAGACCGTGTGTGTTGTGTTGCAATTCATGAAAGATGTGATGCAGTGGGTCATATCTGTGTTGTATTTGAACTCAGTGACCCTATTCCTGCCAAAGCGACAAACAGAGCACTTTGTACAGATATAAAAACCATTTGGTTTAGTTGACAACCAGGTAACTCCTTGATGTTCTGAGCCCTCAGGTCTTACATAACTGGGACATAATCTTTGTTTAATAGTGTTACCTCAACTGTATATAACCCTAGGTTTTTTAGATACTATCTTAGATGATCCAATGTCTGAGCTCAAGATATGCCAGTTCTTCCGCAATATATTAAAAATATGATTGCTATAAAGATTATATTGCGTAATAAATGATACTTCTTCTTTCGTTCTAATCGTATCATTCTTTCTTTTGAATTGATTTTCATTGCCAATCAGAGTTTGTTGTCTATTAAGGCCCTTTGCCCTCTTCTCAGCCTTCTCTAAGCACTGGCTGCCATATCCACGCTTCTCAAAATTCAATTTGATTTCTTTCAGGTTTGTTTCAACAACTGGCCTCAGGCAAGTTAATATGCGAGATTTATTGGCATATCGTATCTACTGGCGCACTTGCACTAATATTGGGTTGGGGTCTCTTACGTTTATATTGCCACCAGTTTCATTACCACTAGCTACCAATTTAAAGATGGCGACTGTAGTGCATTTGAAATAATATAGGAGCCGGTGTAGATACCACCTATTAGCGAGCGGGATCCACTATGATTTGTAGTTGCCCGGTGACACTAATACTATAAATATTATCGTTTTAACTGTTGTGTGCGCACTTGGTTAGATATGGGTTTTTTTTTGTCCCTTTTACTTATATTGTTATTGGTATTATTACTACCTCTCTCGCTAACTCAAAGATGGCTACCGTAGTGCCTTTATAGTAACGTAAACACTGATATAGTGGTGTTGAGAAAAAAAAGAAAAAAATATATATTTTTAAACCATATTGTTACCAGCATGATGATGATAATGTTAGCAGATAGCCACTGCAGTACCCCATTGTTAATTCAGATGCCGGAATGCACTTTGGTAATCCATATCTAGAGAGTTCAATACTATGGATGTCACTCTATATATTGTTGAGCAATATCACCGCAAAAGTACCGATATGGGGTTGAACGTTTTTCAATCCATGTTGCTACCAGCACCATGACGTCAATTTTGGCAACTCAAAGATGGCCACTGTAGTACCCTATTGTTAGTATAAAGGCCAGAATGCATTTTGGTCATCTATATTGCTACCAGCATCAGGATGACAACCTGAACAATCTAAAAATGGTGCCTCTGTCTCCATACATAGTGGTTTAACTAATTGCACTCGGTAGAACGAATATTACAATTCTAGTATGGGCTTTCTCTAAAATTGTTTCTGTTGCAATTTTAAACTTTAACTGCAACAGCACTTGCCATACTTTTATGCTTGAACAGATTGCACATGATTACGAAACTGGAGATATTAACTAGTGTCTCTGTTTAGGCAGAATTGCATTAGACATCGATGACACACATAGGAGGACGTGCCTCATTTTGAGTTGAGGGCCCATACAAGCTAATTAGAGAATCTACTTGATAAATCCTTTAGCTAAGTTTATAATGCACATAACAAACCGTGTGTTCTATGAAAGTTACCATGTTTCTATGATGAATCCTGTCATTATAGGTGTGGGAGCCAACAAAGGCCCAAAATATTTGAAAGAGAAGGAAATAAACTGACCTGGACATATTGGATTTGATATACACCTTTTAAAATAGCAGGTATGCGAGATAGAAATATGAGCAGATATTAACCATAATATGTATCATGAGAAGAGAACTTATGATTTTTCTTTTCATCACTTCAGAATGAAAAAGTGACGATGTTGAACAATTGACAATAAAATATCTTATAATTGAGGTAAATTGGCATCCTTAACATTGCCCCCCATTTCATAACGACCTCTGATGAAATTTGTACTATCTTAATTCCATTCTCTTTACCTATAGTCTACCATTTACATAATGTTGCCCTACAGTTATCAACAACTCCAGATGAAATCTGCCCCTTTGCAACTCTAATCTGTTCTGTATCTGTAGTCTCTCCATCTGTGATCTTGTTCACTCTATTGAAAGTTTTATGATGCATGTCTGGACCAGTTTTTTGGTGTTTCTAACATGCAATATTTGCTAATGAAGGAATGAATTGAAGAATTAGCATGGCTTCTTTGGATACAATTAGGATGATTTATATTAGAAAATCATCTTCAGTGATGAATTTTAATGGGTAATATGTGGTCTGTAAATAGTACACTGTATATAGAATATTGCACAAGGAGACAGTTATATGTATATGTTTTTATGAAGTGATGTATTGTATCACATTGTGGTTTTTAAAATGTACATATTATATCTGTTTTCGTAGCCCTGAAGAAGTCCCAAGAGGGGACAAAACGCGTTGGCTACATCTTGAGTGAAGAAAAGAAAAATAGAAATAAAGGATTATCTTAAAAATTGTGACATATGTCTTCATGAAATTTTTTGAATCTATTCAACTGTAATAATGACCTCATAAGTTGATTTATGTTCGAAAAGAAGTGTGTGCTGATCATCTTTATGCACATGTGATAAATTACATGTCAATGGGAGATGTCGTTACTCTAATGAACTTATACTTTCACTTAAATTGCAAAGGATGCTAGAAAGCATAAAATCCTCTCCTTCTCTGTTCTATTATATAGGGTTATATATGCTTTAGATACAATCTCTCAGCCATCTTCTTACTATTTAAAGAAATGGCATAAAGGCTTAGACTCATAAAGATAAGACCAAATATAAAATGCTAGAAATATGGGTCTTCAGGTTACTATCCCAAAAAGTTTTTCGAATTGTAATTAGCTGCAACAGTCCCGCACTCATTGTTTAAAAACTATTGCTTTGTGTCATTATTTCACAGATAACCCTCGTCCACTATATTTGAGATTTAGATGACTCAATTTTGGTCCTGATGAAGCTGGTTTAATCGATGGTCCACCTAAACGTGCGTTGACTGTTACTAGATATATGGGAAATCCTCTCAGACATATACACCAGAGGAAACTGATGGGAGATATTCGCACCCCAAAGAATGAGATAGCTTGTCTCTGATAATCTTTTCAGGATCTCCGACATGATTGAACTTTTTTTGTGTATGAATGTTAGTGTGGGTGAGATGGTTTGACAGGTGAGAATGAAGTGCTGATGGTTGAGTGTGGGGTTATTTGTGTATAAATCACATGTATTTTGATTTTAAAGTTGTATTGCCGGTTTCCTTGCGTCTAATACAGTTACAGATGAAGAAATTGTTAGAATCTGCAGCTATGCAAATCCAATCCACTGTTCATGTGTTGATATAAAATGTTTAAAATGCTGGAGAATTATTACACACTAAAAGGTTAGAGGTATTGTAGGTATCTTGGCAATTGTTTGTTTATTTATCTAATTGTTATATGTATTTGTAAATAATGAACTTTTATAAGCAATGAATAGTAGCAAAAATATAAAATATATATAAAAAGTATAAAATATCTTTATATAAATAAAATATATTTTTAGAATTGATCTTGGTGTATGACACTGATATTGGGGATCTGTTTTGCAAATGAGCCTTAGGAGGCCATACTAAAAAGCAATATAGGTTAGATAAGAGGCTCTCTCTCAGTATTTGCAGTTTCCCCCTCCTCTTGGACTTGAAAAATTATAGGGGGTACCTTTTCCTTTTTGTGATTGTTGGCTCTGCACTCCAGACATCTTCGGGCTACTAGAAGCTCCAGCCTCCAGCACCTCATCCTTCGAAGATCAGCGTCCTCACTGCATCCCTTGCACCGTGGGCCTCCATCTTTGGTGAGCTGCCCGAGGTCCTCTCGCGACCCCTGTGCCTCTGACCTCTGGGTTCTCTTGAGGGTCTTCTCATGCTTTGGTGGTCTCCCTTGCTTGCTCGGGGCCTGGTCCGAGACTCCTGCACTTAGTGAGTCTCCTGGACCTCACTGGTCCCAACGATTGCATCTTGTCGTCTTCCACTCCAATTGCGGCTACCAAGGCTTGTTGGTGCTTCCGCCAAACACCGACCACAAAAGACACTGACATCTGACTTGGTACGGCTCCTGGTCTTCCACAGTGTGGCCTGTTCTCCACAGCTGCAGCAACAAGGTCCTAGTCAATTCTCCTGAGCTCCCTGCCAAGGGTGGCCATTGGCTTCCGTGCCTCCTGGTCACATTCGAGTGGAATAAATTCTGTCCCCTCTGCTTGCAGGTTCACCTCTTCAAGAATCCACCCTGGGATTCTACCAGACATCTTCAGACACTTCTCCAGGGGCGTTTCTTCTCAAGTCTTCGATTGTAGTCCATGGGAGGTTCCGACGTCACTTCACCCCTATGCACCCAGCTTCCCTGGTGCAGGTATCATGGTTCCTGAGGCATCCACGGGTGGGGTGGCTCTCCAACCTTCCGGCCCTCAAAGGGTTTTTTCAGGGTCCTCTGGGAAGGGTCTTTTATCTTTAAAACTGCAACTGTGACTTCTCCATTGACTTCCATTGGGTATGCATCTGTGTTTCCACTCTGCACATAGCCTCCGTGGGGTTCCTGGGTACTTATCTTGGGTGGTTCCTAGTTCTCCCAGCTCCTCTGAATCCTTTGGTCCAAGTCCCGTTCTTCCCTGCAGTTGGCATTCCACTTCTTTGATATATGGTTTGGTCTCCCCCTGGAGACCAGTTTATATTTGTGCTGCTTACCTGATTTCTTTGAAGTATTTCCATGTTGATATCTCTGGTTAGGAGATATACCAATGTGATAGTGATAGTGATTGTATTGTGTAATAAATAGCCTTATTTTTCATAAACACTGTGTGGTTATTTTTTCATCTAACCTACACTATTGATTGAAAGTGGTAAAACAAGCTGCTTTACACTCCTTCAAGATAAGCCTGAATGCTGCTCTCCACAGCTACCACTTTGAGAGCCTAAGGTTATCAAATACCACTAAAATCACCATAAGTGTTGCCTGGATTAGTGCAAGGTGCATCACTCCTTTAAGTATGCACCATATACTAAGCCAGCCTTCTACATTGGTGTGCAGCAGTAGGGATTAAAGCCTGCGCTATTTTACCACTAAATCAAGTGAAGGTTACAAGAAAAACCATCACTAGCTAGGCACATATAAATTCTTTAGCAAGTAAGTTCTACTGAACTTTTTAGATTGATTGTCAAGGGTCTTAGCACAACCCTTTCTCCAGTTTTTGGAAGTTTTGGATCTCTAGGGTAGGTGGTGCACTACACCACACTACACCTAGTACCATGTCTCAGGTTGGTGAGTCCAGCTGGGCTCAGTCCTCTAGATACATTGGTTTTAGGTTCCAGCAACTTAGGGCCCTGTGTGCATCTAGGAAACTTAAGACTGGTAGCAACCCTACCAAAGAGCATCTCGTAGAGATGCTCCTGCAGGATGACCTCCAATATCCTGATAGGTAAGAGGGCAGGATAACTTGGGTATGGGTGGTGGTGCTCCAGAGGAGTCAGGGGTGTCCAACCCCCTGAACCCCACTGGTGAGCACTACCAGGAAGAGTCTGAAGACCCCTTACTGGTGAACACTACGCCCCGAGGGAATAGTACTGATGGTACAGAGGAAGGCCCTAGAGAATGGTCCCCCTTTATTCCTCCAGGGAGGGAAAATAGAGTTTACGGGAGGTCCATGTCCTCAGTTAATTCAACCTCCTCTTCCACTTCAGTGGGGATTGCCATCTCTAGCAAGAGGGAGGACTCCTTAGATAGGGAATACCACCTACTCAATATTGAGAGAGCCAAGCTTAGGCTCAAAAAATAGCAGCTGGCCCTAGATAAGGAGACCCTAGAAGTTCATACAGCAAGGAAGAATTTGGAATTAGAATTCCATGGTGGCAGCACTAATGAACCTAGGATCAGGGAACAGTCCTTTGACACTAGGAACTTCAGCAGGATAGTCCCTCCTTACCAGGAAGGTGATGACATCTATAAGTGGAACACTGCTCTAGAGAGTGACTGTAAGGTACAGAAGGTCCCTCAGGGGCAGTGGGCAGCTATCCTGTGGCTCTCCTTTACAATTAAAGCTAGAGACAAACTCTTAACTGTGAGGGAAGAAGATGCAGATAATTACAACGTCTTGAAGAGTGCACTCATAGATGGGTTTGGGTTAACCACTGAGCAATACAGGGTAAGTTTAGAGACACACAGAAGGCACACACTCAAGACTGGGTAGATTTTATTGATAGCGCTATTAAGGCTCTGGAAGGCTGGCTTGATGGGAGTAAAGTACATGATTATGAAGGACTGATCAATTTTCTTATGAGGGAGCACATCCTTAATAACTGTCAGACCAGCGACTGCACTAGTACCTGATGGACTCGGATCTGACCTCTCCCCAAGTCAGACAAATGGGTTTGCCCCAAGGTGAAACAAAAGTCTTATGGTGGTGGTGACCAGAAGATGCAAGATTCTTCTAAGTCCCAAGAGAAAGATGGGGAGAAGTCTAAAGAAAAGAGAGAGTCTTCAGAAGGTCCCCAAAATCTCCTCTGGGGTTGGGTCCCAATCCTCTTCATCCTTTGGTAAGACGCCTTGGTGCTATTTATATATAGAAAAAGGCCAGAGGACAAAATATTCCAGTTGCCCTAAGTCTAGCACCGCTACTACTCCTATACCCCCTAGTGCCCCTAGCAGTAGCACTGGTAGTAGTAGTAGTAGTAGTACACCCAAATGTATAGCTGAGTTTGCTTTGGGTACTGAAGTGGGTTCTGGCTTAGTCAGAACACCCACTCAGGCTGTCTTAGTCTGTAATGGTGGCATGGACCTTGCCACTTTTATTATAAGTCCCACTAACTTGGACAAATAGCCTCCCATTAATGGTCAGGAAGCTGAAGCTTACAGGAACACAGGTGCCAGTGTCACTATGGTGACGGAGAAACCTGTGTCTCTTGAACAGATTTTACTTGGTCAGGTTTACCAAGTCACCAATGCTGACAATGTCAGGACAGAACATCCCAATGGCAGGACAGAACATCCCAATGGCAGTAGTTAATTTCAGATAGGGAAGGGTAACTGGTCCTTAAAGAGTTGTGGTATCCTCCAAACTCCCTGTAGAATGTCTCCTGTGCAATGATTTGGAAACTTAAGCCTGGTCGGAAGTGGAGTTTATGACCCATGTAGCAATGCTGGGAATTTCAGAAAGTGTTTTTGCTATCACTAGTGCTCAGGCCAAGAAGTTAGACACTAAAGGAGCCCTGGATCCTGAAACAAAATGGACCAGCCAACTCCCAAGAGAAGGAGCAGGAACGGAAAAGATTTATCCTACTCTCAGACGTCCAGTGAGAGTCAGTCTCCTGAGGGAAATTATCTCAGCACCTGTGAAGGGATTGCCCCAGAGGAGCTTGATCCTGACATGGCAGAGCTACTGGCCTACCCCTCTCTTGAACAACTCAGACAGCAAGCTGCTGTTGAGGAAGCAGGACATTTCAGTGAGTCCCATAGGACTTATTGGGAAGATGGTTTTCTGCATTTGAGAGTAGAGACCCCAAGCCTGGTGCCACCAGGAGGTTGGTCATACCTCAGAAGTTCAGTGGATTCCTATTGACCCTAGCACATGACATTCCCATTGCAGGACATCTTGGGCAAAGTAAGACTTGGGACAGACTTGTTCCTCACTTTAAATGGCCCACATGTCTGAAGATACCAAAGAATTATATCGCTCCTGTTCCACCTGCCAAGCCAGTGGTAAGTCAGGTGGGAGTACAAAAGCCCCCTTAATCCTACTACCTTTGGTTGGGGTTCCCTTTGAGAGGGTAGGGATAGTCATTGTAGGTCCCTTAAACCCTCCAGCAGCATCTTGACATAGTTTTATCCTAGCGTGGTGGACCATGCCACTAGATAGGCAGGGGCCATTCCCCTTAGGACCACTAAAACTCCTGCAGTGGCTAGGGCCCACCTGGGAATCTTTTCCAGAGTTGGGTATCCTATGGAGGTATTGTCTGACAGAGGTACTAACTTCATGTGTGCTACATCAGAGCTGTATGGAAAGAGTGTGGTGTTAACTACAAGCTCACCACACCCTACCATCTATAAGGCAATGGGCTTGTTGAAAGGTTCACCAAGACCCGCAAATGTATGCTCATCCGACTCTCAGAAAAACTGAGAAGAAAATGGGATGTCTTAATACCTTGCCTTCTCTTTGCCTACAGAAAGCTTCCTCAGAAGGAGGTGGGCTACAGTCCATTTGAACTTCTGTTTGGACATCCAGTTAGGGGGGGTCCGTTCTGTCTGGTTAAAGAAAGATGGAAGCAACCTCTCAAACCTCCTAAACAGGACATAGTAGGCTATGTACTGGGCCTGCGTTCTCGCATGGTTGAGTACATAAAGAAGGCCAGCAAAAACATTTAGGCCAACCAGGAGCTTCAAAAAACTTGGCTTGACAAAAATGATGTACTGACTGTTTACCAGCCAGGACAGAAAGTGTGGGCGTTGGAGCCTGGTCCACCTCAGAAATCTACTTTTTTTAAAACAGATTTTATTGTCATATTCAAACAACATATAAGGAGTTTGATTTCGGTGATAGCTATATAATCCACTGTTACATTGATAAGCAATATGGTCCTGTAAAGTGAAATGGAGTAACATTATGCAGTCATAGTACCAAAGTCTAACAGTATTTCAGGTGATGTTGAGACACATATGGTCCTTTTGGCTTCTTGAACTCCAAACTTGTATCCCCACCTCCTTGCCCCTCCCGCTCCTAGCATCAGCAGTGTGTGTTGCCTCGGGAGGGCGCACCCACCTAAGCAGTTGCACCTCTGCATCCAGGTCCTACACCCCCTTCGTCCAGTCCCACCCACTATCGGTCATATTGCACAGGCAGATCAGGGTCATCAGGGTCATCTGAGGCGTCATTGTCAGGTTACCCCAAACAGTCCACCAGCGCTTTCCAAGCCCTGACCCTGTCCACAGAGCGACAACCTCTCTTTACTTCCTGTAGGAGTACTGCTCCCTTATAACCCGCCCATGACAGCAAGGAAGGTCTCCCTCCAGATTGGCACCTGGCGGCTAGTAGATGCTTTCTATTTCATAGTGATGGCGCGTTTTGCAAATACCAGCACTAGGTCAAGTAAATCTATTAGTGACTCAATGTTTAGCTGGGTGCAGGAAGTCCCCTAGTAAACAGACCAGTGGGGTACATGGGAGAGTACTATCCGTCGCGTCAGTAATACATGCTAATACTCCCTCCCAAAACTCGCTCAGTTCCGGGCAGGTCCACAACATATTTATCATCTCAGCTCCCAACTCCCCACATCTAGGACATCTCGTTTGCCCCACTCCAAAATTTCACAATGTTTTCCCCGGTGTAAGGTATGCCCTATGTATCATTGCGAGATACTGTATAGACGTTATTCAATATCTTTGTCCAATGCGTCTCAGGGAGGGGTACCCCAACATCATCTTCCGTCCTCTGGCGCAGCTCATCCAATGGTGTGTGGATGTCTGTGCTCAATGCCCTATATAGGATCGTGATAGCATGAATTTTTCCGGGGGCTCTGTCGTTCCTGTCTTCCAGTGATTTTTTTATTGTCCGCGTCAATGCACAGTGTAGAAGGAAGTGAAGGATGAATCCCGAAAAGCCCAGCAAACTCTTCAAAATTAACAAGTCTGCCATCCCCGTAGAGATCGTCCACCCGGATCACACCCATCTCCACCCACTCCTGCACCCCCCGCAATGGCCCTGATGTATTGATGCTCTCCAGTGCCCGTAGCAGCAAATCAGGTGTTTATGGTAGCAAAGTGCGAGTGCGCTGCAAACTACGTTGCAAACAATGATGCACCACCGCCAGCCCCCTAGTAGCACCCGGCAGAGGACGTTTAGGTGTCAATAGTATCCGAAATAGTACTTCAGTACTGGGGGAATCTCCAGGGTCTCCCTTATCAGGGTGGAGCTGGGCATATAGCCATTGAGTTGAGCTGCCAGGTAGTAGACCTCAAAATCCAGAGCTGTGAGGCCTCCATCATCTGTGGGCTTACGCAATTTAGTCATTGCCACTCGCCTCCTACTAGCCCCCCAGGTCAGTTCCACCATTAACAAATTCAGTTGAGTAAAGAAGCCTCGAGGAATTACAGTTGGTAAGTTGGAAAAAAGTAGAGTAGGCGAGGTAATGCCACCATCTTGGCCACCGATATCCGGCCCACTACCGACAGGGGCAGGGTTTTCCAGAAGCCAACGCTTGCACGGAAGGCACGAATCGCCGCCCTGATGTTGCCATCTAGTACGTCACCAGTAGCGTAATATACCTTCAATCCAAGGTATTTCATACAGTGGTTTTTCCACACCAACCATCGTAGATCATGTGGTAGGGGCAAGTCCGGAGTCAGGGGGAAGGCGAGCGACTTTTATCAATTGATTCACAGGCCTGACAGGGAGCCAAAATGATCCATCAAGGCAATCGCCCCAGGAAGATCCCTGTCAGCATTAGCCAGGAAGAGGAGCATGTCGTTAGTATACAATGCGACTTGATGGTGGATCCCCCACCGAATCACTCCTCTATAGTCCCCGCCCTGCGCACATCAGACTAGAGGTTCAACCGCTATCGCAAACAAGAGGGGAAGAGTAGGCAACCCTGCCGGTCCCCCTGCCAACCTCATGCGTGTTGGATATTGTTTTACCAGTGCATACGCGTGCTAAGGGGCCAGCATACAGAAGCCTGGTCCAAGCTATAAATCCCGCACCTAAACCCATCTCCTCCATCACTTGGTACAAATAGTCCCATCGAAGGCTGTCAAAGGCCTTTTTCATATTGATGGATATTATCAATGCCCCACCATCTTCTGGTGTCCTGGAGTGCAATATGGAGAGCAACCTCATAATATTCTTTGCAGTGTTCCTCCCAGGGATAAACACCGTTTGGTCCTTATGGATGAGCGTGGACATGTGGGGGAGGAGGCCACTCAGTATTTTATCGTCCACATTAAGCATGTACAGCGGGCGATAGGCTTGTACATACTGGGGCGATCGCCCAGGTTTCAGGATAGGAACCACTAGTGCTTCACTTGTGGTTTTCGGCAGTCGGCCTGCTTCTCGCGCAGCAACATAGACTTCTACCAGCCTAGGCGGTAATTCATCTATGAATTGGGCATAAAATTCCGCCGGGAAGCTGCCTGTTTCCGGTACCTTCCCTCTGCCCATGGTTCGAGCAGCAGCCCATATTTCCTGCAAAGTGATTGGACCTCCCAGCTCTGCGGCTTCCTCCGCATCAATATTAGGCAGAGTTGTCAGTCCCAGAAAATGAGTCAGGGTCTCCAATGGGGGCCCGATAGGGGGGTCGTATAGGTCCCTGTAATAGCCCTCAAGCCTGTCATTGATACCTGATTGTCGAAATAAGCCCTTCCCCGTCATTGATGCCACCTCAAGGATCAGGGATCCCCTGGAAATGCGGTTAGCGAGTCAGGCCAGGTACGTGCCAGACGTTCCGCATGTGTCCTAACCATGTACTCTCAATAATCAAATCAGCAGACCTTCCCTATGTATGTCGCCAGTAACTCTCCCTTCTAGGAGCTGCGCCTGAAGTTCCGGACGGCCCAGGCCAGCTCGCTCCAGGTCTCTAAGGACCACCACCTGGGTTGCAACCTTGCGCAGCAACATCTTTCTGACTCCCATTGTCTCTACGATGCACCTCCCCCGCAAAACTACCTTAAAGGGATCCTGTTCATTGAGCAAGGAGTCTGTTGATTGTGCATTGTCAGTAAAATAATTTTTTATAGCTTCCCCTATGGAGTGTTGGAATGTCGGGTCGTCCAGCGTTTCTACGCGCAAGCGCCAGTCCGGAATACACGATTGTTCTCTATGCCAGTCAAGTGCAACAAGCAACGAGTTATGATCCGATAATGTACGGCAAAGATATTCTATGCATTGTACAGTACTGTGCACATCTGTGGAGCATAGGAAGGAGTCCAGTCTAACATGGAGGTCATGCATATTGGGGAAAAAGGAATAATCTCTGGTGGTAGGGTGCAGTGTCCTTCAAGAATCAATCAGAGCCCATTGTTGTTGCCAGTCCCTGAAAGTGCGCGCAGTCCGCAGCACTGGGGAGTCATCTAGAGGTGGGTGGGACCAATCTAGAGCCCGTTACTGTATTATACCCCCCCCCAAAGTATGACAGAGTGTGTTGGATAAATAGCCATGGTCCTTGACACGTCAGCAAGAAACCCTCCCTGGTCTGTATTAGGAGAGTACAGTCCAATAATCGTGAGGTCCTGTCCCATCAGCCTACCCGTGATCAGTACGTAGCGGCCATGTGGGTCGATAAGTTCCTTTGTTAATTGAAACGGGACGCCCAGTCTAACCCATATTAAGACACCAAGTGCATAGGCAGAATACGTTATAGCATATAACTGCCTCCTGCAGCGCTTATGAAGTGCCTTCTGCTCACGGTCCGTCAGATGGGTTTCTTATAGAATGGCAATGTGAACCCCCCTCCTCTTGAAATAGGCATGTAGCTTATATCTCTTCGTCATATTATTGAGGCCCGGACATGCCAACAAACAAAGGAGTAGGTTAAGGGGGCTGCCATGACCAGAGTAGACTAAGCAGAATCAGGGTGCGTCCCTCCAAAGAAATCAATCAGGGAATTTAAAGTGCGCTACTCACCCGTGAGGGTCTCAAGGCGCTGGGGGGGGGGGGGGTTGCAGCTCCGATTCAGCCAAAAAGCCAGGTCTTGAGGCTCTTCCTGAAGGTATGCAGAGTGGGGGAGTGTCCGATGTTGACTGGGAGCTCGTTCCAGGCTTTGGCTGCGATGTAGGAGAAGGCTCTTCCCCCCACTCTGTTTCTGCGGATTCGCGGGGTATCTGCTAGGGTGAGGTCGGCGGAGCGGAGGTTCCTTTTGGGTACGTGGAAGGAGATTCTTTTGTTGAGGTATTTGGGTCCGGTGTTGTGGAGGGATTTGTAGGCGTGGGTGAGTAGTTTGAAGGTTACTCTCTTCTTGAGAGGGAACCAGTGGAGGTCTCGCAGGTGTTGGGTGATGTGCTCATGTCGTGGGATGCCGAGGACGAGTCTGGCCGCGAAGGTCTGGAGTTTGCGTAGCAGGGATGTTAGACCTGTCAGCCCTAGGGTGGTCTTACCCTGTTTTTTTCTCTTTGCGCCTCATTTTTTGCCACTGCCTTTTTGTTGGACCTAGGTCTCTGGGTGCCTTACCACTGCCAAACAGTGCTGAGGTGCAGGTGCTCTCTCCTAACAAGATGGCTGCCACAGGCCCCTGCTACTGCGGAGTGGCCTTTGCACACACACCTACCAGTAGTCAGGATCAGGCTGGGACATAATGTTACTGTATCCATGCCGTCCCGCCTCTGGGCCTCATAGACAGACATGATGGAAGCTTCTAGAACCTTCCAGCCCAGGGAGGAGTTGTGCTTTGCCGCCTTTCAGGAGGGTCACCTGACCTAGGGCTATAAGAGGTTTGGAGGGAAACCTAGCTAGTTAGTTGGGGCACCACTGGACCTGGGGAACCTCTGCCGGAGTACAGGCTGTTGGCCCTAGGGGAGACCTACACTACTGGTACTGACTGGGCTTAGGCACTGCTGTGCTAAGATAGATGAGGAACACCTTCCACCTGCTGACCTTGCCCAGCTTGAGGGGACCCAGGGAACCACCTCCAGTGTGCCTGCAGGGCACCTACCTGCCTCTTGTGCCTGCCAACTCAACCCCCTTTCCCCGCAAGTAACCACAACCCAAACAACTACAATACAACGACTACATCTGAAATCCTGTACAAGGAACTGCAACTAAGCTCCTACAACCTGTGAATGCTACTGGGGAATCACCAGGTAAAGCGCCGTGCTTCTAAGCGCTAGACCTTCACCCCTTATATCCTGCGATAAGCGCTGTGCCCCTTGGTGCTCCACCGCCCAGAAGCTACTGCCCACGAGGCCGCCGGCCTAGAGAAACTGCCTGCTTTGAGAAACGCTTTGCCCAAATCACCGCCGCGGCCTCTGCGCTATGAAGAGGATAAGCGATGTGAGCGGAGAAGCGCTGTGAGCCCCTATCACCGCCGCGGCCTCTGCGCTTACCTGTGTGCCAAATCACTGCCGCAGCCCTCGCGCCGCCAAGCCCGGAGAAGTTGTGCCCAGGATCACCGCCGCGGCCCAGGCGCCGCATGAGAGGAGCCGCGATCGCAGACTAGGCCGCCCTGGGCCTGACGCGCGCAGGAGACGTCGCCTAGCAACCAGGGCGCCGGCCGCGTCACCGGCCGCGCCCCCAGGAAGCCGCGACACCATTGGTTCCCGGGCCGGGAGCTAAGGGGAGCCCGGAATCACTGCTGCCTTTGCACCGGATGGGCGCCGCTGCCACGAGGAGCCACCGACCAGTCCGCAGCTTGCCGCCCTCTCCCGGTAAGAGCCCCGAGGGAAGTTAGCAGTGGGCAGCCGAGAGAGGGGCAGTGCTCCTGCGGTGGGGGCCGGACCACGAGTGTCCCCGGGGGCGCTGCTTCACCACGGTACGCCGGAGAGGGGGGTTCTGTGTGCTGGGGCCCAACGGAGACTCCACAACTGCCCCGTACTGCCTGAACTAGGCCCCATCTTCCTCCTACCTGCTCGGGGCTTCCATGAGTGTAGCGTGGTGAGAGTTAGTCCTGAGAAACCTCACCGGCGCTAACCCTGATTTACAGCCAGGGGCTTTTAAGAAGTATCCGCTAAGGGCTGCCCCCCCTGAGTGTTGAACCCTGCTCATTCAGAGGCCACCTTTTTGGTGTAGTACATTAGTGATGCCATGTCCCTTAAGTGTGCCCTTGATGTTGAATGCCCACACCAGGGAGGTTGCCCTATTGAAAGAGAATAAGAGGTGTTTCCAATGTTCATTGAATACCGGCTTCAAATGCTTTATTGAAGTGAGTGGACCTAAGTGTATTAAGCTGCTGTGTTCACCTGCATTAGGATTCCTACTGATTGAAATGCTACCTTGATGAAATGCATGTTCAAGAGCTTTAACTAAAGTCACTGCATTGATTAAGAAATGTTCCGATGTTGAGTGCTTACCTGCATTCGGCACCCACTGTACTGAATGTGGTTATGCCTAGGTTGACACAGGCTCTTCATCACCTATAGTGTTATATGCATACCTGCATCTAATTTCAGGTTAATTGAATGTGCCTGAACAGGCTGTTGTCTATGCTCATATCTGCCCAGCATTACCTACAGTGTTACCTGTGTTGAGACGCTTGTTACTACTGTCATTTCACCTGCATGGAGGTCTGATATCCTGATGTACTTGAATGTCTTGCTCATGATTTTAGAGTGAAATGCATTTACTGTTGTACAGAGATTATCTGCCTCATCTACTGCTGACTTGAATTAGATAAAGAATCTTGTTTTTACATAACAGCCTGGTGTGGTGTCTCCTTAATGTGTGCGCATTACTGAGTCAGTGTGAATGTGTGCTGCACAACTGCTTAACACATTGCCTTCGGGTGCCTTCCTGCCTCGCGCCACGCTACCGTGTCGGAATCGGTGACCCCGGTTCTAACAAGGGATTTGTTGATTCCAACGTAGAGGGCGTTTCCGTAGTCCAGTCTGCTTTTTATGACTGCATGGGTGATGGTCTTTCCGGCTTCGGGGGGTCCACTTGAAGGTCTTGCGGAGGGTGTTGAAGCAGGTGGAGGCGACGGCGTTGATCTGTCGGGTCATGGTGAGGGAGGAGTCGAGTATGATGCTGAGGTTCCGGGAGTGGTCCCTGGTGGTGGGGGGATTGCCGAGGTCGGTGGGCCACCAGGAGTTGTCCCAAGCTGAGGGGATGGGTCCAAGGACAAGGACTTCTGTCTTCTCCGAGTCGAGTGTCAGACAGCTGCTGCTCATCCAGGCTGCGACGTCTTTTCATCCCTTCTTGGAAGCTGAGTCTGGTGGTTTCGGGGTCCTTCGTGAGGGAGAGGATGAACTGGGTGTCGTCGGCGTAGGATACAATCTTGAGTCCATGATGTCTGACGATGGCGGCGAGGGGGGCCATGTAGATGTTGAAGAGCTTGGGACTGAGCGATGATCCTTGGGATACTCCGCAGTTGATCTCTGTGGGTTCGGAGCGAAAAGGCGGGAGTCTGATCCTTTGGGTTCTGACGGCGAGGAAGGAGCGGAGCCAGTCGAGGGCAGTTCCCTGTATGCCAGCGTCGTGGAGTCTGGCTGCGAGATTGTGGTGGGGGATGGTGTCGAAGGCTGTGTAGAGGTTGAGTAGGATGAGGGCTGCGGTGTGGCCTTGGTCGATGAGCGTGCAGGTGTTGTCTGTGGCGGCGAGGAGGGCGGTCTCTGGGCTGTGGCTACTGCAGAAACCGGATTGAGAGGGGTCGAGGATGGCGTTCTCTTCGATGAAGTTTGTCAGCTGGGCGTTGATCTTTTCTGTGATTTTGGCTGTGAAGGGAAGGAGAGAGATGATTCGGTAGTTCTTCAGGTCCGTCGGATCTGCAGAGGGTTTCTTGAGGAGGGGCTTGACTTCTGCTCGTTTCCAAACGTGGGGAAGGTGCCTGATTTGAAGGAGGCGTTGATGGTGCGTCGTAACTCGGGCGCTATGGCGGGGGCGGCTCTGTAGAAGATGTGCGGCGGGCAGGGGTCCATGGAGGCTCCTGAGTGGGTGCTTCTCATGGTCATGGAGGTATCTTCGGTGGTGACCGGGGTCCAGGCGGTGATGGAAGGCTGGCTGTCGTTGCTGGAGGGAAGGGTGGTTTCTGGAGTCTGTTCGCTGAAGTTGTCGTAGAGGGCCTTGATTTTCAGGTGGAAGTAGGAGCCGAGCATGTTGCAGAGGTCCTGGAAGGGAGTGATGTCCATGGCTTCACTGGGGGGTTTGGTGAATTGCTGGATGATGTTGAAGAGTTATTTTGAGTTGCTAGAGTGGGTGAGGGTTTTGTTCCGGATGAAGGTCTTCTTGGTGGATCTTATGCGTTGGTGGTATTCTGTCTTGGCGTTCTTGTAGGTGGTCAGGTCTTCCGTGGTTTTGCTGTTTCTCCATCGTTTTTTGAGGCGTCTGCAGGAGCGTCTGGCCTCTTGGAGGTCGGTGGTGAACCAGGTGGCCTTCAGGGGGCATTGTCTGTCGGTGGTGCGGAGGGGTGCGGGCTTGTCTTCGCAGTTGGTGATCCAGCGATGTAATTCCTTGGCTGCAGAGTTGGCATTGGTCGAAGTGGGGGGGATCGTGGATGAGGGTGGAGTTGAGGTGCTCCTCTGTGACCTTCCTCCAGTTCCTTTGCGGACGGCGTGGGGTGGGTTTGTGAGCGGTGGCAGTGTTGAAACAGAAGTGTACGCAATGGTGGTCCGTCCAGAGGGGCTGCGTGGTGTGGCTGAAGCGGATGTTGTTCCCACCTGCGAAGATGGGGTCGAGGGTGTGTCCTGCCTTGTGGGTAGGGGTATTGACGAGCTGTTTCAGTCAGATGTTGGCGAGGTTGTCCAGGAGGGTGGGGGAGTTGGGGTCGCTGGGGTTGTCGAGGTGGAAGTTCAGGTCTCCGATGAGTATGTAGTCCATGGAGGCGATGGCAAGGGGTGCGATGAGGTCAGCGATGGTAGTGGCGAACGAAGCACGAGGTCCGGGGGTCTGTAGGCGAGGTGCCGCGAAGTGTGGTTCTAGGGCTGGTCTGGATCTGGAAGTGAAGGTGTTCGGTGATGGAGGAGGAGTCGCTCGTGGTGGAGGTGGAAAATCGGAGGGAGCTCTTCTGTGCGATGGCGAGCCCTCCTCCTGGGCGGTTGGGGTGGCCCTTCCTCTGGATCTTGTAACCGTCAGGAATGGCGGTGGCGATGTCGGGGGCGGAGGAGGTGTTGGTCCAGGTTTCCGTGAAGAAGGTGACGCCTGGTGAGAGGGTGTCAAGGAGGTCCCAGATCTCTACGGCAAGTCTGTGCAGGGAGCGCACGTTGAGGAGGATACACTTCAGGGCTTTGGTGGTGCTGGTGTTGGGCGAAGGTGGGGCAGTTGTGGGGGTGCGAAGGATGGTGAAGGATTGTCAGCAGTGTCTGCAGGAGAACTGGCCGTGGGTGGTGTTCGGTGTAGATAGCTGGCAGTTGTTGTTCCTTCCAGGGTTGAGTGCGTGGAGGGCAACTGAGTCGTAGCGGTGGGAGGTCAGAGATCCAGGGTCCCTGGTGCTGAGCGTGGTCGGGTCGTGGACGGGCGCAGATGGGCTTGCCCTTCGGCGCACCAGTGGCGCGCCCTCTGCGTGCCCACTGCGCATGGCCACAGAGTGCCTGCCTTTAAATAGGGAAGGGGGGAGGGAAGCGCAGCTGGGAGGCAGGAGCAGGAACCGGCAGGGGGAGGGGCCGCGGGGGCAGCAGCAGCGGGAAAGGGCGGCGAGCAGGCAACGAGGACAACAACAGGGAGCAACCAGGTACAAAGGAAAAAAACAGTCAAAAAACAAAACAGAATACAGGGGTGACAATAACAAGGCATGTTAGAAATGGGGGTCTCTAGTTGGCAAGGGTTTGCACCTTTGTCCAAGTAGGGACCCTTCCTTCTAGTCAGGATAAGGGAGTTACACACCTAAAATAACCCCTGCTCACCCCCTTGGTAGCTTGGCACGAGCAGTCAGGCTTATCTTAGAGGCAGTCTGTAAAGCATTTGCACATAACCAACAGTAATACAGTGTAAGCACTACAAAAGGACACCACACCAATTTAGAAAAATATCCAATGTTTTTATATACTTAAGACAAGACCAAAAAATGATAAAAATCCACAATACAGTACTTAGAAATCTTCAGTTGTCACATTAAACTTGAAATAAAGTTCCTTGAAGTTGATAGCTCCTTCCGGAGCTATCACGGTGTCATGAACAACAAATTCCAAACAGTTCTGGCTGACCGCGGCGTCGCTGGCAAGCTACGGTGTCAGGAAGACCTGCAAAATAGTACCTTTAGAAATGCAGGGCGTCGGCGACCTCTCGTTGAGCTCCAAAAGCACGGCGTGCGCAGGTGTCTGTTCCGGAGGTCGATGCAAGAGTCGTCGGGCCCTTGAAGTCACACGCGTTGCAGATCGAACTCCTTGCGGTTGAAGTCAGGAGCGCTGGCGTCGGGGCTGCGGTGCGAAGTGCAGCGGTGCGGTGTGCGGTGCCCTCAGATGGCGGTGCAGGCAGCTGCTCTGTGACGGTCGCCCAGCGGCATTGGTGAGACCAGGGCTGCAGTGCGAAGTGATGCAGTGCTCGTCGCGGTGGTGGCAGGTTACGGTGCAAGCAGCGGCGGCGTCGTTGCTGAAGCGCTGCCGTCGGCTGACGAACTGGAGTCGATGGCGTCGGTAGGCCAAGGCTGTGGTGTGGGATGAGGAAGATGCGTTGTGTAACTTACGAGCGGTGTCCTCGAACCACGGTGCAAGCTGCGGCGTCAATGTCGGCATGGAGCATCATCGTTGGGGGATACCAAGGTGGCGTCGTGAAGCGAGGCGTTGCGAAGTGCGGTGCCCACAGGTCACGGTGCAAGCAGCGGCTCGGTGGCGGCGTCAGATGGCGGCGTCGGTGAGACCAGGGTTGCTGTGCGGCAGTGCCCTCTGCGGTCCCTTCAGAACACGGAGTCGGCAGCGGCATCGTAGACGGCGTTGAGTTGTTTCTCTTCTGTTGCACCACAAAACAAACAGTCCCCAGTGCTGATGGCAGAAGAACTTGAAGTCTTTGCTGTTCCTGAGACTTCTTGAACAGGGGGCAAGCTCTACTAAAAGCCCTTGGAGAAACTCAATAAAGAAGTTGTGGAAAGTTCAAGTCCAATCTTTTCACTGCCCAAGACAGAAGCAGCCACTGCAGGCCAACACAGCAAAGTATTCAGCAAAGTGGTAGTTCCTCCTCATAGCTTCTCCAGCTCTTCTTCTTGGCAGTCTTCTTGGTCCTAAAGAGTTCTAAAATTCTGGGGTCTGGGCCCCAATATTTATACCACCAATTCCTTTGTTCTCTGAAGGCAGAGAGTGTCTGTACCCAGCCCAAACCAGTTCTGTCCTCACTGGTGCAGCTTCCTGGTAGGGGGTAGAGACGCCATTCAGGTGCAAGGAAATCTCCTCCCACTACTCTAAATGCAGCCCAGGTCTATTCAGCCCAGCCCTGGCCCATCAGGCTCTCTGGAGCCACTGTCCCTCTCTAGTCCCTGTCATCCCAAAGCCAGACAGTCAATCCACAACCCCAGCAGAGGCACACAGGATGGCTAAGCAAGAAAATACCTACTTTCTAAAAGTGGTATTTTCAAAAACAGAATGTAAAAATCATCTTCACTAAAAGATGCATTTTAACATTCTGAGTCCAGACATACTAAACTTTATTGTTCTACCATTTTACCAGGGGTAGTTATGTTTATAAGATGGTATAAACAAACTCCCATTCTGTCCTATGGGAACAGGCAGCCTTGCAATGGTGAAAAACGAAATACACGGTAATTCACCACCAGGACATGTCACACACACCAGTACATGTCCTACCTTTAACATACACAGCACCCTGCCCACAGGGGTACCTTGGGCCTACCTTAGGGGTGACTGACATGTAGAAAAAGGAAAGGTTGGGGCCTGGCAAGTCGACGCACTTGCCAAGTCGACATGGCAGTACCAGACTGCACACAGGCTCTACAATGCCAGAGTTACATTTACAGGCTGCTTGTGTGGGTGGCACAATCTGTGCTGCAAGCCCACTAGCAGCATTTGATTTACAGGACCTGGGCACACACGGTGCACTGTACTAGGGACTGACTAGTAAATCAAATCAACCAATCATGGAAACACCAATCCATAATAACAATTTACAACAGGAGCACTTGCACTTTAACACTGAACAGCAGTGAGAAAGTGCGCTGAGACACTAAACCAGCAAAAAAAGTGTCAAAACCGGGAGGTCAGAAAGCAAAAAGTCAGGGGAAACACGCCAAAAGATGCCAAGTCTAACAAGGCACAATACAGAAAAAAACAGACAAAAGACAGAAACGGGCACAAACACAGAGACAGACAGCAGCGGACAAGCAGAAGAGGAAGGCTCTCCCACTGGACCACCAGGGATGAGGCGCAGGCCTCGAACACCTACCAGACAGAGGTGAACGGGGGCAGCGGCACAGACAGCGGAGCTGCTTGGGGAGAGAGCAGGTCTCTGACCAGGAGGTCACATTGAGGAACCCTTGCCCCCACCCATAGTCGTATGCAGCTGAAGAGAGGAGACTTGAGTAGACCCCCAGGAGATCCCAGGTAAAGTACTATTAGTAACTCCCCAACACCCAGACCCTAGGATGAGAAACAAACCTATCCCCATCCAAACTATCAGACAACATGTCAACTTCTGCTCAAGTGTCATTTGTGCATCGTAACAACCGAGGGGGTGCTTACACTCGGGCACATCCCGGCTTCACTCCGACGACCCAGGAGAAGGATGCAAAAAAATACATATAATGTCTTGGAAGGCATCCCGCCCTGGCAGACATCATCCCACAATTGCAGGTGCAATTGTTTTTGAAGCAACAGCCCAGCACCCCCTCCACAGTGGGCAGAGTGCCACCAGAGTTCCAGGGTCAACCAAGGTCATCAGCAGAGCGCAGGTTTATTGCAGAAGGGAGGACTCAGTATTGTTGGAAGAGCCGGATCTGTGGTCTGTGTCAGTGTTCCCCTCTAGGTCGTCATCCTTGTCGGGGGGGGGACCTGTGTCGCTGAGAGCTGCCACTGCGTCCACCTCTCTCCGGCGCTGCTGCTCAGCTTGTGTCTGCGACGCCGGGTGTCCCTTCTCCGTCTGCGCACCGGCGGGGTAGTTGTTCAATCCAGTCCCAGAGCTAGTCGGGGGTGGTGAAGAACTGCTTGGTGCCTTCATGGCTGACCCGAAGGCGTGCCGGAAAGAGCATGGTATACGCTAATCCAAGTTTTCGCAGTTGTCTTTTTGCTTCCACGAATGAGGCACACTGTTGTTGGACCGCTCTGGAAAAATCTGGGAAGATCATTACTTTTTTATTATCCACAGTGATTTCTCCCTTCAGTCGGGCCTGAGAGAGAAGGTGGTCCTTGTCCCTAAAGTGCAGCACTCTGCCAATCACAGGTCGTTGTCCTGCTCCAGGCAGCGGAGGCCTCGAGGGCACCCGATGGGCCCTCCCAAGCACAAAGAACTGTAATAAGCCTTTGGACTCTACTTCTTTACGGAGCCAATCCTCCAGGAAAGTAACCATATCAGTGCTCTGGGCCTCAAACCATTCTGTCTTGTGGTTTGTGGCCTCCTGGCCTGCCATGCTATGTGATCTTAGGCCTGGCTGCCATGCTGCTTTTCTTTGCACATGTTGCTCTGAGCCGCTGTTCTATCGACCTCTGCTCTTGCCAAGTTATTTTAGCACTGTCTGCATTTTCTGTCTTTCACCTTTTCTCCTGTTCGATTTGGTCTCAGACTGCACAACATGTACAAGGTCGAATAACAGCGTCTTCTTGTTCTTACTGATTTGGCCAGTCCCTCGCACCTAGACATAACACTATGTACAGCTGCCATGGGGAAATTTGTGTGCTTTTAATATTAGTTTGCCCACACTAGGGGCACTTGGAGAAATCCTTTCCAGGGAGAAGAGCTGTGATTGTCTGCTGATATAGTTTTGCATTTAGAGACTGAGGTATGGGGGTTCGCTAGTCAAAGCCCAGAGGTCTTCTATTTTTATAATAAATTAGCTTCCAGCACGGGGAGGGTGGCAATGTTATTTAGACATATATCCACTGCTTTATGAGATGCTTTCCCCGTTTGTATTCTATGGAGTTGTAACTATGCTGATTATATTATTTCTATGCATTATGCTAATAGTACTGACACGTGTACTGTATCTTAGAGCACGTAAGTTGAAATAAACATTTTAACCCATACTGTGTCTCTTCTTACGCACATTGTGGACAGGTACGAGTGAGTGACAAAAGAGTGTTCTTGCCTCTGCGAGTCCTGAGAGAGAGATACCGTGTTCTGGGTTGTCCAATCATTGGTACATTGTTGCTAATGGGACGCTAAGCTAGTTGGGTTGGGGTTTTGGGTGCTAAGGTCTATGGTTGGCTCACCACTATATTCCGAGGTCCTATTATCCTGTGCATAGCTCTGTGTGTGCAGAATCCCTACGACATGGCGCGACCAACGTGTGGGGCAGCTTATCTGCGAGACGCTTGAGTAGTACTTGTGCTTGTCCACAATCCCCTCACGTACGCTTCCGGAAGCGTGCGTGACGGTTATACCTCCTATATTGACGTTTTTATAGGTTCTTTCAAGCTTGAAGTTGTTAAAAAAGGTTTCTAGATCAAAACCCAATTTGTGCTGCCTACTGTTAGGTTGTCGAATTATCCCGTTCGTAATGGCGGGTATAGATATAGCGGCGCATAGCCGCACAGCACTCCGGGATCACTTACGGGCATATGGAGTGCCAGATACAGGGGTCGACCTAGTCTTTGTGGTTCAAGCCGACCCGGCTTTCCACTTTGAGGTGTTCTACTCTTGGATCACTTTTCCAGCGGTGGATGCGAACGATAATCTGTTCCATGAATATGAACCCACTGCTGTTCCTGCTGTCTATCGACCTTATACTAATCTTGAAGTACCGCTCACGGCTTGGCAGCACCGTGTTTGGTTTAATGGCGCCCTCCCACAACCGACTACCACGGTTCGTTTAGGCCCCTTATCTATTGAGGGGGCCACTTGGCCTGTTTTGGCCGGGTATACCCCACATCCGCGTTATATGACTATACCAGTCGCGGAGCTGCGCACTATGTATGCGGCTTTGGTGCACGTGCATCGAGCATTAGTGCGATATGTTACAGGCAGCCTCCATGGAGCCGCTCCTGGAGTTGCCGGCCAACCAGCTGCTGCAAGCGGAGTGACCATAAGTCCTGTCATGGTGAACTCGGTGATGGGCAAACGTCCACAAAATAAGGATGATTTTCCTTATTGGC